>CM056840.1:10397416-10997773 GCA_029853015.1 Chelidonichthys spinosus
ATCATCATTATCATCATCATCCCTGGTCCCAGCACACTTACAATCATATTTGGAGCCAGGAATAACGCAGTCCCATCCCATATATTCACGCGCTACTCGGGCAATTATTTGGACTGCCATCGCGCACAGCGAATCATTAAACGGAAGAAGGTGTTCTTCCCACTCGTTTGCACTCTTCCCTCCAGGTTTTTAAAACTGTACAACGTCTATACCGAATGTGTGTTTTCACCCCCCACCACCCCCCCGAGCCATATCTTATTTCTATTCTTTTTTTATTGCACCCTCCCTCCTCACACTCTTCTCTCCCCTTCCTAGTGATTGATGGAGTTAGGCAACAGAGCACAGAGCAACGTGTGGCCAACAGTCCAAGACAGCCTGCATCTGAGACGGGAAAGAGAGAGGCTGGTGGTGCTGGAGGAGGCGAGGAGGAGGAGGAGGAGAGGGTGGGGATTAAACGAAAAGAGAGGTAAAAGGGAGGGAAGAGAAGAGGAGGGGAATGGGGAGTCTCAGAGAGAGAGAGAGAGAGGGAGAGAGAGCGAGAGAAGGGGAGGGAGGGAGAGTATGAGAGAGAGAGAGAGAGAGAGAGAGAGAGAGAGAGAGAAAGAGAGAGGGGAGCTCAGCTGAAAGCCACAGACTTAATTCTATGCATCATTAAGCAGTCTCACTCAATGCAACATCCCCTATACATCATCCACGCTCAGTAAACACAACGGTGACATTACATTAGCAACTGCAAATGAATTTTCTTTTTAGAAGGAAATTGAGAATACTCTCTTTCTCTCTCACACTCTCTCTCTTTTACCCTCTCTGGCACTCGCAAAGCTTCGGCGTCGGCCATAAAAGGCAGGGCGATACAAACAAAATAAAAACAAACAATATTTCCCTTTTCTCTCTACTGACACACACACACACACACACACTGGGCTTGTCAGACACAACGGCGCAGAGATTTGTGCACAAACACACACCGCTGTTCTGCTGTAATTTATTTAAGCGACATCATGAACATTTCATTCATTCTGCTGCAGGAAATAAAGATCAGAGTTTTTATTTAAAGATAAGGTAACACAGAAGCTGTGTGTACTGTGATAGCTCTCCGTTTGTTCTCAGTTGGTTAAGCTATGTCTAGTTCTGAATACTGGTGCTAAGCTGTTCATAAATGACATATAAAACTAACGTTTACTAAGTGGATATTTATATTTACTTTATATCACTACATTTTTAAAAAGAAGGTTGTTGTCTAGTTCTCACACATCGTTGTTACTGTACCGTGTAACTGAACGGGCTGACAAAAGTTACGTTAGCTTGCTGGTATATTAGCCTTCCATGCCAATGTTAGCTTAAATGACCAAATATCGTCAGTAAGGTCAGCCTTAGTTATATCAGATATTTCCGTATAACTCATATGTGAAGACTACTAGCTAGTCCTTTGTGGTTGAGGGGATGTTGTTTAATGAGGATGTAAACAAATAGCTCAAACTAGAAAATGTTTTGCCTGCGTTAGCCCAAACACTTGTAAGGTAAAAGTTAGCTTAACATTTTTGTATAACTCTGAACTCACTACATTAAATACTAAAGCTGGTGGTTCAGAGGACTCCACTTGATCAAAATGCCGTTTAATAAGGATTTAAACTAACAAATAGCTAAAATGAGAAAATGTTCTGCCAGCATTTGCCAACGTTGGTGAGGTTAACGTTAACTTAATCGGATATTTTCTCATAACTCGAAAGAATGCTGCCTTCACGTAGTCGGAAGATCCCACTTCCCACTTGTGAAGACGGAATTACTTGAATGTCATGTTTGAGTGCTTTGTTGGCAGGATGATTTGGACAAGTGGCAGACATAAGTTTTGCCGTTACCTGCATATTAGGAAAATCTTTTTTATGCTAATTTTGTTTATGCTAACTTTGCACCGCACTAGCAGACTAATATTCTGTGTGTTAAGGATAGAACGATAAATAGCATATTTATAATATATTCAGTTAAGTGTCCATAGATTCCAGGTTAAAATTATGTACACAAACAACAGCTAATACTTGCAGCATTATTAAAAATAAAGAATTAACTCCGTCCCTTACTGAGCGTGTCCTCTACCCCACCATGTTGAAAGGTTCTGGTCGGCCCAACTCGGAAACTCAGGTATCAAAATGATCTCCGTTTCCCACTCGAAATTAAGACTTCTCCATGTGCAATTTCCCAGTCGGCAAATCATATTTACCATAATTACTATAACTACATAAATACTGCTAGCTAGTCCCTAGCGGTTCAGAGGACTTCACACGATCAAAATGCTGATTAATGAGGATTTAAACTTACAATTAGCTAAAAATAGAAATTGTTTTGCCAGCATTTGCCTAAATGATGATCAGGATAACATTAGCGTTATCGATTATCTCCCTATCACTCTAAACTGACTACTTGAATAATACCAGTTAGTCCCTCCTGGTTCAGGGCACTTCACTTTGTCAAATTCACAAACGTATTAATAAATTCATGAATAGATGGTGCCGCCCAATCCTGTTCCACACACACACACATACACGAACATTTTAGCTGTAATGCTTGAGAACATAAATTATCAAGCAAGTCAAATGAATAATTATGTTTTTATTGCACAAATTATGCCCTGTCCCCTAAACTAGCCAGTCTCCGAGGCCTGGGAAATCTATTAAGGCAGTGCTATAGATCATTCCATCCACCGTGGCGTGTATATAGATCGGTCGGCTCATTTGAGGAATATTGAATCGGTTACAGTAAAGTAAGCCCCTGGATTGAGTCAAATGTAGAAATCCATGCATGTGTGAGGAGCTGTCAGTGCGCGGCGTAATGACGGATGGCGCTGGGTCTCTGTTTCAGCGAGAGGTGATAAAAAGTGGTATTACGAGTGCCGGGGAGGGACAAGGGAGTGTGGGGGAGCAAAGACAGAGAAAAGAGAATTGGACCAGATCCGTCAAATGATAAGAACAATCAGTCAATCTGAGAGCGTTTCGGACGATGGAAAGTGTGATTTCCTCCCAGTGCAGTTCGGAGTCAAGGGTCGGCGAGGGGTCAAGAGTATGACCCCTGCCCTGGTGCTATAGTGAAGAGTGAGACACCAGTCGGTCAGTTATTGATTCATTGTCTTCACAGTTTACTCATGTTATTATCTATTGGACATGATTGGTTTCCAATTGCAGTGATTTGTAGTGAAATGACTTTAAATAACACAAAAGGAGTGGCGAGGACTTGACTTGCAAGTAACAATGATTTTTCTATAAAAGATATTGGAAATCATCATCATGCATGTAATATTTGGCGAGGAAATGGCACAGACATGGTTAGGTTTTCCAAAAGGAGAATGGAGGGGAAAGAATACTCTTTTTTAAATGGTAGACATTTCAATAGAGCAGCAGAATAACCATTGCAACACTGACCATGCAGCCTCGCAGGCTGCAAAAAATCAGTTAGTTCAGTAATTTATTGAGATTTTAGAGATAATAAGAAAACCAAAATCTTGACTTTTTGGTGAAATTCTTCACATATATAGCTGAGGTGTTTTTTTAATGACACAATATATCCCAAATGAAGGTTTTCACCAAACATCAACAGACCATCCTTCTCCAGAGGAACATTTTGAATATTACACCATAAAAACAGAATTTACGGACTCCCAGATTTGATCAAAGGATTCTGTCCAGAAGAATAATTTGAAACAGCACACACACAATCTCCCAAACCCATACCTGAGGTCTACCTGCTGAATTGTCTAAATTTCCTCTTGAAAAGTCAGAGTTCCCACTATATTTCCACCACAACCTTCTGCTTCCTGTCTCATCAAACAGAGCCTCGGACCCCCTACCAGGCCGAGCCCCCCACGCGCTGAGAGACTGACCCGCTCCGAGGTGTGAACTTCTGTCCCCCAGCTGATAGACCCTCCCGATCATTTTATAGTCCCCATCCCTCGCTCTTTATGACTCTGCAGTTTGATTAGAGCAAAGGGGGCTTGGAGAGGTAAGAGCCCCGGAGAGGCAACCACACACACATCAAAGGAGCTATGAGAGGAATGTGGACATTTGTTGTTTGTTTTATCATCCAGTACCAGCACTTATCTGCTTAATCATAAAGGATTGGCCTGGGAATGAGGCAGGAGGGACGCTGTGCTGGCCAAACAAACGGATATTGTTACTGGAGGGATGAAGCCGATTTGTTTTCGTTGTGGCAGTTTACAGGGTACATGGGAGTTTCACTTAAAGAAATGCTTAAATGTCACAAGTCCGTCTGAGGGACCAGCTGCAGCTATTCCACTGTTGATGCTCCGTAGCATGTTCTCTTTTTATAGGGTTGCATAGGGGGGAGACATCTGATAACAATATTATGATACACCATCAATACACTGGCATCATATATCAGGTTTCCATACATCATTAGATTTATTTTCATTATTGATTGATACAGACAATTATCTTCTTGATTAATGGATTAATTAAGTGGTCTATTAAGTGAAAACATATCCGTCACAATTTCCCAGAGCCTCGGGTGATTTCTTCATATACAGACGAACCAACCGTTCATACACACAAATATGTTCAATTCACAGTCAAATCCTCATATTTGAGGTGCTAGAACCAAGTATTTCCCTTTTGATGACAGTTATTTTATTTCTGGAAATGTTTTTACTTTCTGGCATTTGAGCCATTTGCCACTTCTTATTTAATTTTAACCATGGCACATACATTTTCTTGCATGCTAAAACTGCAGAGAACCGATACCCTCCAAGCAGTAATGCTGCATTGATTCTTGTTTTTGAAACATTTCATGTTTAGGATACGTTTTCCTCCTCAGATATACGGATGTATTAATGTATTTTAGATGTCTGCCTTGCAATATATCGTATCGTAGAATCACCTGTGTTGTGTGACCTTTGCCATCATGGTCTTACCCCCTCTGTTGACAGCAGACACAGACAAACCTGCACTATGTGGTCAAATATATGAACGGACACACAAAGTGGGTGATATGTAAATGTTTTGGTTCAACTACCGGTGTCGAAATGATTAGTTCCTGTTGGCAGTAGCGGCACAGCTATGCGGTTCCTTCAGACGTACTTGAGGTCTGAATTGCCTCACCAGCTGTAGTACCAAAGTGACTGGGCTGTAGTTACAGCGTGTGAGATGCACAACACTTTAATTAAGTCACAGGATCTCCCCCCCCCCCCCCTTCCTCTCTCTCTGACCCTGGGAGTCAATCAGACTCTCTGCCCTTCGTTTCCCCTGTGTGGGAGGCCGGTGTGCTGGCCTGAGTAGCTGGGAAAGTCCCATGATTTATGGCCCTTTGCAGGCCTGACTGCCCCTCACCTCACTGATGATAGAGCCAGAGGTAACGAGGACTGGTTGCTCCGATCCACTCTTCTATTTGCTAAATCCAATTTTATTCATTTGGGAATTACAGGTACTCCACAGCGTTTGCTAGTGATGCACATACTATTGGTATATAAAATGGGAAAGATTTATCAGAGTACTTCTATGTGTAATTGGGTATATTTCTGTCAGGCTGGGCAATAATCACAAAGATTAGATGTTAATGATTAAGCACTCCAAAGGAAGAGAGGGGACATTTTATCCTCAGTCTCACATGGTAGACTTTCATTTCCTTATTCATTACTTTTTTCTCTCTCTTTTGATCTATGCTCCACGGAGCCTTGTAAAAGTGTTGGATGCGTTTGCACGGGCAAATTGAAAGTAGCTTCAACTGAATAACGATAGGCACAAAAATCTGTTGTAGCTTAATATTTACCTTGGGACTCTTTGGCCTGGTCAAGTGTCCGACACTGCTGTATCAACAGTATTCAAGTGTGCTGTATTGCAGATAACACATGAGAGCAAAGCCTGCACTGGATCATTATGAGGTCCATTTTGAGACTTCCCACACTTGTTTCGGTCTCCATCTGAGGATCAAGCAACTCTGACATATTAAAATCAACCAACCTTACATACATAGAGGGTTGCACGCGAACACACACTCGCCAGCGGCAGCAGGGCAGTAACTCAAGGCCAAAGGAGGAGGTTTATTTTTTATCATGGGTAAAGGCGCCAAATCATGTTGGTATGAAGGGGGCTATATAAATGCAAATTGTATTGGAGAGCTATTAGTCCTGAAAAAGGTTTGTATGTAAATGCCCTATAGGACCACAGCGGAGCACTCGGCCAGTTCAGATTAGTGGGGTTTGTGGCGAGTGTGCTGCAAAAAAGACAAAACAGAAAAATGCAATTGCCTTGTGGTAAATCACGGTGAACACGGCGAGCAGCTGAGTAATTGAATGACCGAGGCGTTTCTGTATGGTTTATTGTGTATGCAAGAGAGATGTATTGAGTTCTGCTCCCTGTGTGCATTTGCAAGTACTTTAAGGTCATGTTTGTTCACGGTACAGATTTAGTTCTGTACCTTAGAAGAACACGGTGTGGCCATAAGCAGCTCTGTCAAAGTGTGAATGGGCAAAAATGTTGAAGCATCGCTAAATTAATTACTGCCGATGACTGCCCGCCTTGTTTATAGCCTTTTATCCCAAGACTGACTTTGTGGTAGGCAATAAAGCATGCTATATTAACCGGAGAACGGAATGATGATTATGAAATGATTATGAAATGAACAAATCAAACATGGCACAGGGTGTCACATCATTCATGAAAAGTAGAGGATGTAAAAATTGGGCAATGGGCTGTGAGAGGCAACACTGGCGCAAGGCCGCCCTCTAGCTTTAAGTGCAGAGACTCACAGTCGAACGACAACAATCAGTCTCGAATCTGCCACACTAAATACTGAATTTTATTCAGATGGTCAGCGCCTACATGCAAAGTGCCTCATTACAAAAATTCAAAAGCATTTTGATTAAAACAAACTGATATATACAATATATACATATTCAAGATATGCACTGACAGGGTTAAAACATCACTGTATTTAATACTTCTGCTTAGTTTTTATACTGCCAAGTGAAGACAGAATGACCAAAAATGGTTCATTAATATTTAACATTAAAAATAATACCACATTCTTGTACCGGGCGTCAAATGACAGCGTAGGTCAAACGTAAAGTGCGACTGCAGTTCTTCATTGGTCTTTTGCTTCCTGAATTATTTCTTTCGAAACGTTATATTTCTGCAAACCCAGTTCATGCCATCCTGGAAAGAAGCAGACAGTGTGATAAAGTCAGTGAGAGATCAATGTGAGCCGCAGTTTGAAAGCATAATAAAAGACTGTTATCAATTTTATGACATCTATAATATGTTGAGATGATGTTTCAAGAAGACTTTCTTATTGCAGCTGGTGATGACATTCTCATAGGAGCCATTTACACAACAGCAAAGCCTCTCTACCTTTTATCTATGTATAGTTTGCCAAGAGGGAGAAGTTCTCAGTTCAACACCCAGAGGAGGATGAATATAATAGGAAGTAACTGCAGGGTTTCTGCTGTGAACATGAACACAGCTAGAGCAGTGAATATTTGCCAGGACGTTTTAATGTGGCATGTGCAGAGGCTATATTAATGTTTTATTATTGGTTCGGCTGCGGCCGTATTGTACATTACAACGTTCTTCTAAAATCAGTCATGTTTATTAGCTCACCATTTCCTGCTGCGTTTATATGTAATCAAACATACAAACTGACTAAAAAGAAATGGAAATTATTCGTTTGTTTGGTTGTGTCTCAACCTGCTTATGCATGTTTGCAGACAGTGTGTGTCGGTATTCACCTGCACTCCCTCAGCTGTGACTGCTGAGCAGGCCTGAACCTGCCACATACGGTCCCGGATAGTGTGCAGATTGAGACTTTCTGCCAGCTCAGACGCCGGGGTGGCTGTCATCAGGTCCTGCTTGTTGGCGAAGATGAGCAGCGGCACAGCGGCGAGCTTTTCCTCCTCCAGCAACTCAGCCAACTCCTGGAGGAAGACATACAAGCAGCCTGTGACATACTCTGTGTGAGTCAGCAGTAGAAGGGTCGAGCCTTAGTATAATATCTTATCAGTGCACTCCTTTAAAGATCATTTGTATCTCACCAGGCTCGTCTCTTCAAACCTTTTCCTGTCTGAGCTGTCAATCACGTAGATCTGCAAAAACAGAGTCATAGATATTACCGACATGGTTCATAACAAAGATGAAATACTATCTGGAGATGTTGAATTTGTGTAACAATTGGTTTTAATACACCAAACAGAACCTACAAGTACGTCTGTGTTCTCAAAATAATTCCTCCAGTAGGGGCGGATCTTGCGCTGACCTCCGATGTCCCAAACGTTCAACTTGAAGCCGGCTGATTGAACACTCTTTATATTGAAGCCCTGTTGAAAGATAACGCCGATGCTTAAGTCTTTATTTAACACAGAAATAAAGCAAATCTATTTGACTGGAAAATGAAGAAATGTATTAATGAGAGAAAAATTTGTGGAAACGTTTTATCCCCTCAGTGGGTGACTCGGCTACTGGATGTGTGTGTGTGTGTATTTGTACTTGTGTAGGGATGATGTGGCTGATATCTTCTGCTGCCAGCTGTTTCAGCAGAGTGGTCTTTCCAGCATTGTCCAAGCCGAGCAGCAGTAAGCGCACCTCCTGTTCTGGAGACTGTTTCAGCCTCCGAAGAATGGACAGCAGGCCCTTCAGGTGGAGAGTGCATTAGAGGTGACGAGCTTCAATGGGACAGCAGGTTCAAAGTTGACACAGAGAAGTCTGCAAACATAGTCTCATTATATTGTTACATGGCCTAAGCTGTATCAGGTGAAGCACCGGGCGTCACAGGCCGGCATTGCGTCAGGGGTTGGCAGAGGAACCCAATGCAGCGTGTAAGGGGGTTTAACACCTGACCAGGAACCATCTCCAACGCGAGGACTTAGCTGTTAGCCACTGACCCACACATGAATAGGGCCAAAAGCTCTCATTGGACCAGATTAAGCATGTGCGCTGTGAACGGGTTGTGTCCAGAAGGTGGTAAGGAAGGCTATGGCTCAAGCCATTAAGTGTGTTCTGTTTAAGATGACAATGCCGATACTGCACTCACTGCAACATGGAACTTGGGCACTGTGCCAAAGGCAGAAACAATCCATTTTCAAACAGCACATTTCATTGTCCATCTTTAAAAACTGTCTCAAACCGTATTATTTGTGGTTAGTCCACTTCTTATTTCCCTTTATTGTCTCCTCCATCTCCCATTTCTCGGTTTTCTTTCTCCCGTAGCCTACAGCACTCTGTAACCACTGTTTTTTGGGTTTTTTTTTGGAAAGTGCTGTATTAATAAAATGTGCTTGCTACCCTGCACTACCAAGGAGCTTGGATTGCTGAGAGTGAATGGTCCAAAGAATTAGAATAAAACAGTGTTTAAATTAAAACTATTACAATTTGGAATAGTTATTTACAGTGGCAATTCACTCGTATCATCATCGGCATTAGCATCAGTATTGACCTATTGTTATATTATTATATTGTTATATTATTTATCTAATAATATAACTAAAGAGTGACACAAAGTGAATGCATTAGTTTTTTAATTATCTATCCAAACTAGCTAGGTGGCCCATCCACCGTCATGTAGTTAATTTTAGCTATAGCTTTAACAGATTTCAGAAACGTCATTATTATTCAATCAAAATATAAACTATACTATAAACTATAAAACTATAGGCTACAAAAGAAATACTATAAAATATAAAAAAGAAAGGTTCCTGTTCCCGTCCGTGAATCATTATAACTCACCATGTTTTTGTCAGGCGTTGTTGTTGCGGCCCCTTGCTCAGACTGAGTGGATTAACATATTTCTGACCATGCTTCTCGGGAGAACAGCTGTTAACCTCTGTTGCCAGGGAAACTGTGACGTCAGCGTAAACAACGTGATAGCAGGGCGTCTCTCTGCATGAGACCGCAACAACAAAGAAACCCGGAAAACTAAAATGTACCATGCAAATTATGTCCATAACACTATTTCAAAATTGTGTGTAAGCCTATTTGTCTCTTATGTTGAAGCACTTTTGCCTTTTTAAGCATTCATCGCCTTTTATGCAGTTTTATTTAGGCTATTAATGTAATAATCTGTGTCTGTTGATTGGATAACACATACATTCAGAATCAAGTTATTAGTGTCTACATTTAACGCTCCAGCCTTGTGAATAATAACGATTCATGATTATATACTATTAAATAATCATGAGCAACTGGTGTCTTAACGTTTTATGTAGTAATCTTCGGCAACTAACTTGAATGGCTTACCTATCTACAATACACGGGACTTAGTTTGGTGTCGACAATGCACCAGGCTGCAAATTCGCCATTAAAAGACATCCATTGAGATCACCACGGTTTCAAACGCGCGTTCACAGCGCCCCCTGGAGTTTAAAGCCATCTCCGCTTCATGTTACTACTACTGTTTCTGAGAGTCAAGGAACAACAAAAACATGTCCGAGTGCGACAAGGCAGAACCCTTAACCAGCAAGAGCCACAGTCAGTCATCTCATTAAGTTATCGATTTCACCGATTGCTATATGATTCCCGCCGTGTCAACGGCCGACAACCCAGAAAGATGCCGCAGAAAGCACTGGGATCCATTGTAGGTCTTCTTTGTACCGGGACCTGTCTGGTGCAGGTAAGCTGCCGCTAGCTCTCCCGGGGTCGGCTGACGCTTCTAGGCGAGGCCGCTGCTCTTGGGGTGGGTGAAGGCCTTCTTCCGATCCTTTTTGTTTCCTCCACAAAGGAAACTGGGCACGGTTGGCGAATGACGTCATTTAGTCAAAGTTTTAATTTATATTTCGACAGTTTACTTGTTAGAATATTAAGGTTATAACTCGACGATACGCGGGTGTGTTTTATTACCTACATTTTACAGCTTGAACCACGGTATCAAGATTAACGTTAGCCGTTGCTAACTGGTGCCCCGGCAAATAGACGTGTTTATTCACAGTTGTTGATATTAGCTAGCGGGACGGGGCAGTCACCCCCAGCTTATCCAGTTTTACTATCCCACTATTTTAACTTAAGTCAAAGTAAGTTAATAACGACATTAAACGTCACAATGGCACTGAAGTAATTTCCCCTTTTTTTTATCTGCAAATGTGTTGACGCGTTGACCTTGTTCAGCAGTACATTTATAGTCTTTGTTTTATTACTTCAGGTCGCTCTCAAAACCAATTTTAAATGAACTTTTAATGTTGTTGCAGTAATACATAATTGTACTGTCACATTTAGCATAGGCTCCTGGCTTTGTCTCTGTAAATTTTAAAAATCTCTATGTTAATCTCAGTGTATTTTGCCTGGTATAAATATGCGTCACAGTGCAGAAAATGAGCTCATACGTGTAAACACAATAAACGACCAAGTTTAAATACATTCTAAAACTAGGTCAGTTAATCAAGAGGTTGCTGTGCAGTTTCGTTTTGACTTGTGTGATTGAGTATTGACTTTCACTTTGTGTTCCTCTTCTGTGTGTTTTTTAAGGGGAAGGAGCTGTGTTATGGGGTAAACAATAAACGGTACCACTGTGAGATGGGCTATTGCTGTGGCGAGACCGAGTGCTGCACCTACTACTATGAGCTCTGGTGTAAGTTCCCTTTTTTTTTTTTTCTTTTTTTTTTTCTCTTCTTCGTCTTAGTTTTACTTTAGCAAAAATGTACTGAAAAGTCACTTAAGCCTGCAATTTTAAGATTGATTTATTATATTTGTAGCCAAAATAACCATGGATTTAGGCTCTGGCTCTGTTCATTAGTTGCATGTGAATGATAAGATTACATTGAGTCTGTCCTCCCTTCATAGGGTTCTGGTTGGTATGGACCCTGATCATCATGCTTAGCTGCTGCTGTGCCTATCGACACCGAAGGGTTAAGATGCGCCTTCAGCAGGAGCAACGCCAACGTGAAATCAGCCTCATGGCGTACCAGGGAGCCTCCAGCTCCTTCATTTCACCTCCACCACTCAATCTAAGTGAGTAGTCTTAGTGTTTTCTATGGCAAAGATAAAGAGGCTACCAGTATTTAACAGTTTATAAGTGCCTGTGGACCTGCTGGGACATTCACTTACTACTGGGTCTGCCCTAAGGTCTCCCCTAAATCGGAACAGAGCTGCAGGTCTATAGCATGGTTGTCAATAACTTAACTCCTCTACCCATGGGACACATTGAGGCCCTCCTACAGGCTTAATGTTTGCAGCTTATATGCACAGTATTATCTAATGGTCAGGACTCTGAACTTTGCTCTCGACTACCAAAGTATGATACAACATCCAGATTATGGCATCAAATCTACCAATCGCGATTACTCAGATCCACAAGATTCCATGCGCTCACCTTGGAGCAGCTCCTCTTCGTGAATGAAACCATCTTTCCATCAAGCCATCTTTTACTGAGAGTCATAAACTTAGAATTGGAGATGCTGTTCCTCATCCTGATCCCATTCTATTCTCTTGCAAAATCCCTGAGTGTATATTGGAGAACATAGTCTCATGTTGTCAGAGGGGAATCTGACGGTAGAGGTGCCACCCTAATGTCATTGCTCACTCTGGACTTGGGCTGAAAGTTTCTATTGTGTCCCCCAATATTACAAACAAGAATGGGACGAGGTATACGTCACGAGTCCAAGGTCTACAGTGTACAGGATTTGACTTAACGTCAAGAATGTGAACACAATTGTACACAGACAGATATTCACACAGAGACTGTGGTAACATGCTCTTTAATCTCTTTCCACATGCTATCATGGGGAGCGTAGTAATATGCTTTTTCCAAATACTCGGGAGACATTTTATCTGTTTTCTTGGGCATGCCTTCTGACATTATTAGAGCTAAAACTCCTTTAGCCTTGATGTATACAGTGGCATTTTAACCCTCTTTATCATAATTTTAAATGCAGCTTCAAAGACAACATTAATGTCCTGTTGAAATTTTCTAGTTTCAACTGGTGTCTAGGAATGGCATGTGGGTGTGAAATGCTATTGTGCTGAATAGATGAGAGGAATATAAAGTGTGTGCCGAAATAGATCAACAAATCATAGCGATGGTACTCATGGGTGGTTAGATTAGGTTTCAACATATGGGAAATTTGATCCTTCGTAGGTATACAAAAATGTCACCCAGTAGTAGTAGGTGAACTATTATTGGTTGTACAATCTCCATCCATTGCTTCTACTTGTATAATGTTAGAGCTACCCAGCAATATAAGCCAAATCAAATGCATTTGAGATATTTACTTGATGCACTTTCCTATGGAGACAGTGTCTGTAACTGGTTCTAATTAGAGAGAAAATAACATGGTGAGTCTGGGGACTAGTTAGCTTGGGTAACAATCCTGTGCAGTGACAGTATAGTAGTTGTGTTTCTGGCTCCGTCGGTGAAGAGGGTTGGCCTGTATAACACCGCATTGAAATTATTAGCATGGATGAAAGAGCAATGAGTGAGAATGTAGTGTTTGGTCCATAAAATTGTGGTAAATCTTGCCCATGACTTAACTGTTAGGCTAGTCACGAATCAATTAAAAAAAATTCCATTGTTAAAAAGACAAGCTACATGGTATCAAGCATGATCATTTCTTTTGAATGTAAGGCACTATATGGTGAAATTTTAAATAATGATTTAATATGTTATAAAAATAACTTATTTCACCAGTCAATTGGGAGCAAACTGTTAAAACGACAAAAAGAAGATGCATGTGATGCCCCGGGGGTAACTTTTACAACAACAGCCTTAGTTTCTCAGAGTTTATGAGGTACATGTGAATGCAACATGAAGTTACTGTTGGCGCTCCAGTGCTTTACTGAGCAAAGCAACCTAGACACAATTGATTTTATGTAGAGATCCACTGATGCGATTTTCAAACCGTTCACTGAGTGCTATTTCCTTTGTGGGTGCTCCATTAGTTGCTGTTGTCTCTAAATATTATGCAGCCTACGAACTATAGTTTTTCCATCAACGACGTGTCCATTGTTTACGTAGCTCGCGGGGAAGACTTAATGTTGTCACAACGGTGACTTCAGTGAAGGAGGATTGTTTCTCTGTCATCTCCGACAGAGGCCACGGTAGCTGGAGGCTACCGGTAACCTATGCTGTGATATCTTTGATGTGTTGGTTTTCTATTTTCCTTCGGACATGTAAGCCGTGGTGGAGAGGAAAAAAATACTGAGAATCAGCAATCCTAATTTTGACTTTGAATGCGAAAATCAAAAGTTCAGTTTGATTTGGCAGAAATTGTGACCCTATTTAATAAATCAATGATCCAAGGTTTGTTTGACTAATCGATGAAATGACTAATTGTGGCAGCTCTACATGATTGTACAACTGCCTTTTATGTGAATGATGATTTGAAAGCTGAATCTATCTGTATTTGCTGACTTTCAGGATTCTGGAATGACTGCAAACTTCCGGACTACGAAGAGGTAGTAGGCCACCCCCCGACACCACCCCCTCCTTACTCTGAAAACCCTCCTGAGGCTACTCCAGCAATCATTCCACAAGTGAGCCAGCCAGAAGCCACAGCACCCCCCCTGCCTGAGGCAGATTTGAGGGTGGACAGTCAGGCCTCAGGCTCATCATCAGTCCAGGAAGCAGCGGTGAGCTCGATCGAGGCGCAATGTCAGGCCGAGGAGAACATTGAGGCTTCTCTGATGGCGGCAGCAGAGCAGGAAGAGGAGGATGAGGAGCTCATCACTCGGCGTCGCCACGTGACCGGTGACTCTGGGATCGAGGTGTGCGTTTGCCAGCTGGATGTAGACGAGGGCTCAGGGCTCGAGGAGGAAAGTGACGAGGATCACCGACTGTGCAAGGTCACCGGTCAGGACTGCTGCTCCGGACGCCAGCAGCAGACCTTCAGACAGAAGGAGCACTCCTCTGAGCTGCCCAGCCAGACCGCCAGCACCAGCACTGGAGACCACATGGTGTGATCCGCAACATAAACCAGCGTGGCTTTCGGCTTCACGCAGGGTGATGCAAAGATCTGTTGCTGTCATCATCACCACAGAGACTGTGTTTTAATTCTTTTAACTAACGCATAGGCATGACGTTAAGAAGAAGATAATGATGATGATGACTTATCCTTTAATGGCTTCTGATTAGGTAACATGAATAACATTGTGTGGACAAACCAGCAAACCGATATTGATGCTCTATTTGGTATGTGTTGTTTTTTTCTTTGTTTTTTTTTTTTTTCATTAGATAACGTCATTGGGTAGTGAGAAGGCGGCAATTGATTGTGACTGAAACCAGAATTGACCGGTTCCCTTGCTCCTACCCTAACCTTGAGTTATGCCGCCATGTTTCCGTTTCGCCACTATCCTTGGTCAGAACAATTCTGGCCATCCTTCCATCTGACATTTTACCTCCAGTGTGATGGTCAGCTAGGGACATACCAACACGGTCAACAACAGTTCTCCCATATACCCACTATGACTCTGAAGCAGAGGAGTCCAATACAAACTGAATTGACGAGAGCACACATTTCGTTTTACCCAAAGCTGTGTGTGTGGGAGAGTTGAATGTGAAATCTAGGGCACAGCTGCAGGATGATGTCAGCTCTGAGGTCATGGCAACCGGCATCTGGTGTGAAGTCTGTGGGACTTTTGACATCTAAACAACGGCAAACGGCAGAGGAGAGATGCAAGTAGTTGAGTTTGTTTTGTCTCTGGGTTTCAAATGTCATACAGTCATGCCCCCAGCCCATTATTGCTTTTTGATATCCTGATTGTGTTCCGCACAGCTCTGTGGTCACCTATTAGCATTACTGTAGGTAAAGAATGATTGTGTGCACATCACTGCGGTTTCTGGCTGTATTAAATTCATAGCAATAGCCAAGAGGGCTATGCCACCAATTTAGTAATCCATAAAAAGCCACAAGGAGGCTCTGAATTTTAGTTACTGTGTTATGTCAGAGTAGTGGCTCATTCTAAACAAAAGTAGTATATACTGTAGCTTAGATGTTCATAAGGAAGGGTGTACTTTTTTTTTCATAACCAGCGTTGCTTCAATAAAGGCCACATGTGTCCTCGTTAATTGCAGCAAAGCTCCTGGGTGCTGCTTGAGTGTGTACTAGTGAGTGGATGTTATAGTGCGGTAGGGAAGTCATTTGCATTTGTCTATCTTCATAGTGCTGAAGCATCTGGTTGTAATACATGCCCAGCAAGTGCTGGATTTATTACTAACTGTTATTTTGCATGAGGCATGAATTTCTGCATTTTTTTATATTTTGCCGTCGTTAGCAATTCCAAGCATTTAAGCTACTTGCTTTGCTCATCTGTGTATCAAAATGATAGTAGGCTACAGTGGCAACACAACTGTGTACCCAGATGTCAGGCTAAAGAAATGGACTGTGGTTTAAGTTTGGATGCCCTGGATCTGGTTTCATTGTGTTGGACTGTGCGAGACATGTTATGCTGTTGTACAGTACTGGTAGCTAGTTAGCTGGTGCTGTCACTGTATCCATCTGGCTCTCTCTTACAGTGTAAGAGATTTGCAGTGGTATTTTCCATTGGCAGCAGAGGGCGGGTGCATTAGAAAGTTGAGTAACTATTGTGAGCCTGCTTCGCTGCCTTGCATGTTGCTTGCCAAAATAACATTCATACGTATTCAAAGCATTGCAGTCAAATTGGTTGTCGTTAAATAGGTAAACCACAGCAAAACAAGATTTGTTTAAAGATAAACGTTTGTGGAAGAACATTAAGTCACAGTGTAAAGACTCGGGTCGATTGTGCTGCTTCACACGAGCCCACACGCTCGCAATGTACTGCTTCTGATTGTAGTCATCATCGTTGTAGCTTCCATATTATTATTCTGTCCTACATACATCAATCAAAGGTAAAAAAGAGACACCTGGATACTTGTCTTTGCTGAATCGGCAGTTTGAAATTGCTGATATCGCTTAACAGACTCCGAACATGTGGCTATCAATCATTCGTTTCCAACTGGCAATGTGGGGCCAACGTTTCATGCTTGCCAGATATATTACTCAGCCATTAAAATTAATTGTCTGTTTATTTTTGGCACGGATTGAACTCTGACAAGGACACATTTAGGAAATTCTTGGCCTCTTTACAAGACTCCACTCTGGGTTGTGTACATTAATGTGTGTAGGTGTCGGGCTCACGCAGCTCTGTGCAGACTTGTTTGTGTCATTTGAGCTTCTCTGGCTAAAGCATAGGAAAACTATACACGAGGGCCTTTGCACCAAATATGAATGCACGACCGCCTTGAGGCTTAAATTGAATGAAGATTATGTCCGTGGCCGAGTCGAGGTTTGTGGCCCTTGTGTTGTGTTGCCGAGCAGGTGCTTAAGCGTGAAGCCAAACTAACATGACAACGACCTTTTCCGAGGAGCTGTTACACTGTGAGCATGACTGCACACCCATTAGCAGAAGTAATACAAGACAGTTTTTTTTTTGACCAACACACCTCAAGCTGCCTTGCTGCATCTCTAGAGAGCAAATGTCTTGATTATGGAGTCGTACAGTAAAATCTAGCCTCTGTTTGTGAAAACAGACGTTGCCACTGCCTTATTAGAGTAGATCGTTTTGTGTTGAATGGTAATAGTTGTGTTTGCGCAGCATCCGCGCTTGTTCCGAGAACGTGTGCTCGCTTTATGAGGATGTGGTTTAAAGCCACAACATTGAAACCATCCTGTTCTTTAGAGTTTTACGTGCATCGTTTTTGTATCCAAGGCTGTTTGTGTTGAATTCAAAATGGCGTGCATCAAGTTAGCTGTGGCGCTGATGGAATTAGTCGAGACCAGATTTGAGTTTGGAGCTCAGTCTGTTTTTTGCTCTATGATCTGGTCACTTGGAAATGGGGGGGGGGGGGGATGTTTTTTTTTCTATGGTTTTATTTGGATTCATCCTTTTTGTTTGGAGGTCAAAATGAACTCCAATAGATTGCTTTTTAACCTTGCTAAGGTGCATTTTTTTTTGTAGACAAAATAATAAGGGGTGATGGTAGGGGTTCTTTTGTACATGATCTAAACTGGAGGTCCATAGAGGTCCTACTATGCCTCTCTGGTTTTCACATGTTTACCACGATTAAGGGCTATATGAGTCATCAGTTGCGGACAAACATCTCTCCATCCATTTCACTGAGTGATTTGTTTCCTATGTGCTGTTCACTTAAAGTTGCTGGGATCCACTATCTGAACATGGTCAGTTTTGGGGTTTGTTATTTTAATGTCGTGGTGGTGCTTATAATTAACAATAGCTGATTGTATATAACTTTGTATGTTTGTCTCATAGGCTTTTAACTTTGCCTTTTTTTTTTTTTTTTTCCGTCAGTGGAGTTGCACGATGCGACATCCCTCCCAACAACCTGCCTAACCATCATTTCCTATGTGACCGCACGTGTGGTTGTGACAGGTTTTTTTTTACTTGCTCTTTGTGGACCGTGACTCCACCAGGCTCTGTCTTGGTAACAGAAAGTGTAGCCAACTGCTCTGCATGTGGGCCCTTGGAAACAGTGGGGGCACAGCCACCCATGTGAAAATGTCAACAAAATAACCTACCAAAGTCGCTGCCATCTCCATGCTACACAGTTCTTTGTGTGTGTGCGTGCATGTAGTCTATTGTAATTTACTCAACTAGGCTATGCAAAAACATATAAATATATAACCTACTGTTATATGCTGCGACCCCTTTCTCACTTTCTCTGTCATTTATGTGTGGGCACCAGTACAAGCAATATAACTCCGAGTACTCGTGGCACTGCACTGTACTGTAATCTACTTTGGTTTGTGCGAGTGTACTTGTGTGTATTTGTTTAAGAAAACTTGTAAAAAGAGACTTGTAATGCTACTGCAATGATGTGAGAACGTATGCTTCGGTGTCAGCTGAGGGGGCTTGAGTTAAAAGCCATTCTGGTTTATATGTACTTTCCCCCTCTCTTTTTGGCGTTTTCTTTCCTGCCCCCTCAGCCACTAACACTTTCTACTCCCTGATTTATGGATAAACCACATTAAGATATTTAAACCGGAGGGGAAAAGTTGAATATATTGTTTCTGTTTTAATTATTCGTGTTTGATATCTTTAATCCGTTTGCCACTTTACCATCCCTCACTGTTGTTGAACTAATTCAGTGTGTTCTCAGTTAAAGCAACGACTTTCTTCTTTTTCCTGTCATGATGTGTTTTCACTGACTGTTGCCTTTTAATCCTCAGTTATTACAACACCATCAATTTCAAGACTTTTATATACATATGAAAGACCTCAACAGGGAACACAGTCGGCTTACATTTGATTTGGCTCGTACAGGATCACTGAACTTATCAGCCTCCTTGTTTCGGTCCAACAAGTTTTTCTTAAACGTGGATTAATACCAAACTGATTGGAGGTGCGATAGTTTTTTTTTTTGTTTGTTTTTTTGCCAAAATGAAAAACATCTTATTTTGAGAAGGAAGCGGGTGTCTTCAAACACAGAACTGTTTCTACATGGTTTTCCCAATAACTTTAAACAAGCCAAAATGAGTTAAGAGGAAGAGAATGAATTAAATTAAAGCACTGAATCGTTTTTTTTTTTTGCTATAGTAAGAAGTCTGCTGTGTACTTGTTGGGTCATCATTTGTATTTTATTTTTTTAATAAAACAAAGATTGGCACTCAACTGACTAACTCTTGCCATTCCTTGACTCAACTTCATCCATTCAACCTCAATAACCCTTTTTGTTGGATCCTGGTATACTACTGTAACAATTGTAACGCCAGAACTGAAAAAGCTTCCTTAAATGCATCAAGGGGAACCAACCTTAAGAACTTGAGTGAAAATGCTACCCCACCCTAACATGACAAAGCTGATGTAGATCTGGAGGATCATCACACGCACAGCTGGATGAGAAGCACCTTAGGCAGTTGGCTTGAAGCATTGACGGGGTGCTATGTCATCCATAATTTACAATGTTGTTGCTCAGTTTGAAGTTTCTACAGTTTGCTATTTATCATAAACTGGTTTAATCTAACTGTTGTTGCCATACATTACATGTTAATCCACTTCACACCAGTGATCATAAACGATATCGACGGAGGTCTTGTTTGGTCTTTAATGATACAAATGGTTCAGGACAAAGACTGAATTGATACATGAGGCACAAGTTTTTCATTCAAACAAAACAATATAAATAAGGTAGGGCGGTTGTCAAAGTGGTTACAGGAAACAAGGAAGTCTTCACTCGTTGCACAATTGAGAGAAAACGCGTACAGAGAACAACTGCTGGCCAACATCTCCAACCACATGAGGCAGCCTGAGGCCAATCCAGCGTGTTTGTTCAGTTCACTGCAAAAGCATCATATGACACAATGTCGGTCAGAGTTCAATGTGCAAAAAGATAGTGTCAAATAATTACAATAAGTGAGTAGTCATTAAAATTCCCTACAGTGCAAAGTTCATACCTGACATTTCTATTTAAATATGCTCAGAAGAGTTTACTCTTAAAACATTTTACACACATACAATGTGGGGAAGGGAACACTGATCAATTTAAATTAAATATCTCCCCCAAACTCCCAAATCTTTGCCACATGCATCAATGATGGTCATCAGTTTTCCATGAACACAAGGCCAAGCATAATGTAACCCAAGCACAGCAGTAGTCTAGACGATTCATAAAAAATAACCAAAACATATGTCATGCATACTACAACTACAGGCTGAGAATATACAGCACATTATATGATATCAAAGCATGAAGAAGAGCAGAGATGCGCCTTTAGGCAGCAAGGGGCTACAGTTAGGATGGCATTAAGGTTGTTTTGTTTTTACTGCTAGTGGGTTAGCACTTCAGGTCATAAATACAGAGTAGGAAAAACATGGCTTATACATTTATTTTTTTAAGCCAAAAAAACATCAGTGGACTGAGAATCAGTAAAAAAAAAATCTCAGAATTTACTTTTGTCAAATGCAGAAAACGGTGACAAAAAAGTAGCTGCTGCTAAGATGTCATACTGCAGAGTTGGTGTGCATCAGGCAGAGCTGAGGACCAAAACAAAGTCCTCCTACTGCTTCGTGACTACCAATGGCAAAGTTGGACAAGGCTTTTTGTAGCAGGTGATACATCTACTCCTGTCCGATAGTGTCCTCAGGATAAAACAACCTACTGCGCTCTACTGCCCACCAACAGCGTCTCACTTTCGCCTCAGTGCGTTTGCATCCACGGCCGCCACCACCTCCATCTTTGCTTTGTTTTTCCTCAGTAGAAGCGCTTGCGTCGGTTCTCCTTCCAGTGGCTGTAGACCACCAGGCAGATGGCGATGAGGAAGATAGAACCCAGCATGGAAAAGAGCACGGTGAAGAAAATGGCCAATCCACTCATCCCTTCGTCACTCTGACCCACTGGAAAAGAGGACGACAGTCAGGGAGATATAACAAGAAGGAAGGGTGAAATGAGTTGAGAAATAGAGGATGGATGGAGAGATGACAGTGAGGGTGATAGAAAGATGGAGGAGAGAGACAGAAGGAGAGAGTGGTGTCTGTATCTTACATCTGAGGAGCTCAATGTTATCCACACTGGGTATAGTTATCTCCTCTTCCTCCTCTTCCTCTTCCTTTCGACTCCGCAACATTGTCAGTTGGTAGAGTTTCAGGGAAATTATATCATGGTTATCTATAAATTGAGAATCAGTAAATTGGATATTTAGAAAAAACATGATTTAGAAGTGATTTTATGTGGTAAAAGGGCCTCACACCTACACGGCAAATGTGCATAATTTCAGGGGGAGAGCAAAGCATTTTCATTCATCATTTTTTACCTAATTACTTGAGGAGCTGTTTGGGAAAGTGAAAGCTATTTACCTGAGAGGTCTCCAGTGATGGCTGTAGCTCCAAAATAATAACCTTGGGGAAGCCGCACCCCGGGTATGTCCAGGCAGTCCCTCCACTCATGCTGCCCGTCAATGTCTATCATCACCTGAACAACAAGAGATTCATTGACTTATATTATTAAATATGCATTCTGAGTCGCAACTTCTAACCCTGGTCAATGGGGCTGCCATTTATAAATATGCTACTACCCACACTCTTAGTTTAGACTTTACTAGGAATGATCCAATTCAATGCTGCAATTTATATGACAAAAGTCAGAAAATAAATGTAATAACTTTAGCTATTTATCTATCTGCAAAGCCCGTGCTGAGGAACAGCCATCTCTACCAGCTGCAGCAGCGTATGTGGGAACCTACAGTAGCAGGAACGACCACAGAACAAGTTTCGAGTACTTCTTAGGGTAAATGAAGGTCAAGTTCAAAGAAGTAGGGGGGTAGATAGATTTGGTCATGACTCCTCTGGAAAAACTGATAAGCAAAACACTTATTTCCCTGTATTTAACATTCAGACTACTCTCAATAATTGCACCGTACATGTCTGTACCTGCTTTAATGGAGGCTCCAACTGTTCATTATTCTGTTTTTGTCTGTACTTATTCAATTATTCTATTTTCCAGTGTAACCTCAAACAGGGCGTTGCTGTTAAAGAGCATGCATGCTCAGCCAAACTACGCTTAATAAAACAAAAGCTTGAATAAATGTTTGCAGGTTAAACTCAGTGCACCCAGCGTACGCAAATAACATGTTGGACAATTGAGGTCACAAGGAAACGTCTGTGTGTGCATTATTTTGGATAATTGAAGACTGAGTCTCTCACCGTGAGTCTGCGGCGAACGTATCGGATGAAGAGGAAGGTGTCGTGTTTGACGTTGCGCACCATGGCGTTGCAGCCGCCCAGCTCCGTGGGCCGCCCGTCCCGCTCGTGGTCGTAGCTGATGCTGCCGTTCCCAACCATGGCCAGGACAAAGGGGAAGATCCTCTTGTGGACACAGGAGGAAAAGAGAGAGAGATGAGGATATAGTCCCTCATCATTTGCTGACTTTGCAATGATGCTTTTTCCAACTCGTGCATGCAGACTTTTTTTTTTTTTATAAGAAACTGAATGAATAAAAGACATTGTTTATTATTTTTAAAAATCGTATCACAAACGTGCATTGATTTTTTCACTTGAATGAGACATTTAGTTGCATGCTTTATTCCTATTATGGTCCACATAACCCTTTTGGAATTATTTTACTTTGATTTAGACAATACAACAACCGTGCAAGGAACAAAAAAGGAGCAAATACATGTCAGTGTTGTTTCAAATATAAGGGTATGTTTGCAGTCAGGGAGGCATGCAAGGCCCAATGGAGGTTGTATAAAGAGGTTAGACGTAGGATTGGGATCAAATGTTCCAAAAGCTGGTTACCTGTGTGCGAGGAGTATATCTTTTCTTCTGCGCCTGACTCAAATGGTTGCACAATAGAACACAAAGACAGTCCTTTTACACAACTGTACTGTACTTTCCCAAAAAGTGAAATTCAAGTTGTGCAACTCCAGCATACCTCGAGGTGTTTCTCCTCATTGGGATACGTGTCCACAAACACACCCAAGCCAGTGAAGTTGTCCATATTTCCAAATACAGGACCTGCAAAATAATGAGAGAGTTTATATATTTTTTTCTTTCATGAGATGAGATGAAATAAGCTATCCTATAGTGTTTACCTTTCTGTGCACGCTCCTTAGTGTACCAAATGGCCAGCCCATCACCGTTCAGGTTCTTCTTTCCTTGCCCATGAATCTTAAAGTGCACCTGCATCTCCCAATCCGTCAGATGGCAAGGCTACAAACACACACACGTTTAAAAAAAAAGCCACTGAAATACATACAACAACATTTGAGACAAAAAACAATGAAGTCTTCTGTTGAGTTGGGTGGAATTTGGTTCCGGGATATGAGGTTTTAGCACAAACACAATCATGGGCAACAGCTGATGAGGGTGGTTAGTTTGGTTAGCATGAGATAAGACAACGCAAAAACCAGTTCTCCCACATAAAACACATACTTAATCGGTATTTTACAGACTAAATATAACCAAGTGTAACTTTATAACAACGAATATCACCATTATCACTAGGTAGTATTGTTGGTATTTCCAACCCTTTGATAACTTGCTTGGTATACAGATTTGCAAGTTTATTAGCATTTATCTTGATGAGGGTACAGTAAATATTAAACACTTGTCAGGATAACGCAATACATTCCAGCAGCATCACAAACAAACTGCTGTAGCCTTCATGTGGGTAGCATTTACTACAGGGCAGTTTTATTACATCGCATTCGTTTTAGCTTGAAACTTTTTTGCTTCAACTAGTATTACTTGAGAGCCCTAATCTCCTGGCACCTAAAACCTCTATTTCAACCTGAGTGTGTCATCTAAAGCCTGTACTTTCACCTGTTTGTGAAAGACAGAACTGTCATATCACAAGACAGTAACGCTGCTCCACCTACTACCAGTGTTTGTGTACTCACAAGGCGGCTCCACACTGCCCCCTGCCTGCTCTGCTTGTCAGGTGTGAGGCGCACCTGGTCGGTGGTTACCATGGAATCCCCCATCAGCTCCCAGTGCGAGCTTAACGAGCCCACACCTGAGCACACAAATAGCACAGTCAGCATGAAAAAAAAAAACATGACACAGCACAATAGAGCTCAGTTCAAAGGAGTAAAGGTGGAACTCAGTAGTATTCAATGGAGCACACTGTATGAAATGGTGTATATACGATATAACGGTCTAACAGGCTGGATGTTACGGCAGCCAGCTTCAGCTAAGGAATGAAAGAACAAAGGAAGACATTCAGTGCGTTATTCTGGAAACATCTGTCCCTCAGGCTGCCCGTATGAATCCGCACCACTGTGACAGTTTATCGGCTGTGTAACGGGCAAGACAACGTTACCTTGATAGGGCTTGGAAAGGGAATACTCCCGCTTCAAAAACTCTTCCATTTCGTGATCATCGTCGGCCAAACACCGGCTTGCGGTAAATATAAGAAAAGCGAGAGTCCAGTAGGATTTAAAAGGCATTATTTTCCGTCTGAATGGTGATCTGGGCTGCCTGTGATAAAAGCTACTGCTGGCGGCAGCCATCGTAGGTCATGACTCGGCCCACTGAATCGTCGGCTTCCTTCCCATTGGTTCACGGTAGTGCATGGCTCGTCACCATTGGTCCGATGGGTTGTCAATCAGAACGCACGCTGTTTTTTAATTGGATGCACTGTGCGATGCACTGTGCGATGCATTGGATGTCAACTGTGAGAATAAATAAGTACATCTATTCAATTGGAAGCGTGCAACTGTAGCGGATATTTATTATATTAAAATATAAAATGTAATAATTATAATCCCATAAGTAATCCAGATATTCACAGTCAATATTGCAGCTACTTTCAACTACTGCCCCGATATTTACATGTTTTCCCTATGAAATGTAAAAGTATGAAGTAGAATAAAATGTATGCTTAGATGAGGTAAAACCACTGTGTGTAAGGAGTGAAATATAGAGAAGAACACGCTGTTTGGAGGACAGTAGGTTGACGTTTTGCTGCCGCCTGGTGTTGTAAAGTGAGAAGAAGATCACGCCCCCTTCACTGTCACTGCCGAGTGTCGGTTTTCCCACCGTGTGTAGTACTAGGGGATGGAGTAAAGGCAGGAAGGCATGGATCCCACTGAAGAAAAAACAACCAAACCGGTCGACATCTACCGCGACACAT
The DNA here is from genome assembly GCA_029853015.1 of Chelidonichthys spinosus. NCBI lineage: Eukaryota > Metazoa > Chordata > Actinopteri > Perciformes > Triglidae > Chelidonichthys > Chelidonichthys spinosus. The sequence goes on from CM056840.1 coordinate 10,422,941, forward strand.
GGGTCCGCTTCCTAGGTGTGTATTGTCGTGTTTGTATAATTTGTGGCGGCTCAGTAAAAACACGCTGTAATGAACGACACACAGAGAGTTGAGCTGCCCGGCAGATGTTAGCTAGCTAAAAAGTTAGCATAGCTGGCTAACCACCGTTAAAATTCTATTTAAAGCAAGGTCATAGTGTTCCCAGGGGTAGAGCTGGACGGCGCCCAAGCCCGGACGACAATGTCGCTGTTGGGTGCTTTGTTTTCCATAACATATCGATGTGAACTGTCAACTGCAGTGTTACGAGTTGTGTCCGTTGCTCGGGTTTGTTTCATGGGGGTAGTTGTTTAGCAAGCCGAGGCGGTGAGTCACACAACCACAGAGAAACGCCCGCAGACATGGAAGGGGAAACGGGATTCCTGTGGCAGCCAGGTGCAACTTCCTGTCTCCCTCGCTGCCCTTGGGTCGTCACTAACGGTGGTTGCACCATCACCCAATGAGCTGTTAGCTGAGCAAGGCATGGACGCTACACACAGTTGAAGGGCATTCATACCGCAGCTCCCGCTGGGCAGACAGACATGCAGCTAACCTTCCTGTGAACAAGCGTTAATCTCCTGCTCTTCCACGTTTCACATGGGCCAGCAGAGACCATGTCATGTGAATCTGTTTATCCCCTTCATAGAATCATAATCTATTTGCTCACAAGCTTTAATCCCGCTGGTGTGCAGTTCAATGTCTCTAATGGCAATATTTGTGTAGAATAGGGCAAACATGGACAGAAAGCAATTTTTGTTGCCATGAGTTGTCAAATTGCATGCAGCATTTTTCTTATAGATTTTTAGATATTTATATTTAACATTAAAATGATACTCTACTATATGCCAGATTTTTCTCTCTCTCAGTATTGGATTCCATGGCACCGTCTGTCTGTCTGGAAAACAGATTATATTTTACTACTGTGGATAAACTGAGATAATAGTTATGCAACAGAGATCTGAATTGTGAGTATTTCATCCAACTGAGCAAGCAGGGACATCCAGAAAAAAAATGTGACAGATTTTTAGATCGTGAATCACAAAAGGCCTTTGCTCACTGGTCAAAATTGGACCCAAGCCTATTATGCCAGGGAATGGCATACTTTAACTGGGTGCCTTTCTGGAAGATAATCTTATCTGGGCGCTTGTTATCATGTTTTATTATACCAATCCAGCTCTTATCACCTCACAGGTGCTTCTGGTGCTCCAGATTCAGGAGTTACTTTGGCCCGATGTCCCCATAGTTGTCTTGTTGTCTTCGCCAGCCTTTCTTCACAGCAGACATTTTTAACTTGTCATCGTACGAAAAGCACAGGAGCAGCACGAATGACGCCTCACTTCAATTCAAGTGTCCCAGTAAGTCATGACAGTGTGACAGTGAGCCAGCACGCACAGCTCCAGGACCCTGAAACCCAAGCAGCTAAATGGAATTCAGCTTTTTCTGGCCATGACATGTTGAAATGTGCTTTGTGTAAAAGCGCTGTGCCAACGTTCAGGGATATATATATATATATATATATATATATATATATATATATATAACACACACAACACACACACACACACACAACACACACACACACATACAACTATTGGGCTTATCTTTCTTAACAGCTTTTATAACTTTAAGTCAATTTCTATTCATTATTCTTTCTTTCTGCAGCTTCAGTAAGAGATGAGAATGTGCATCACCCCCAAATATTTTACCAAACACTTAATTAAAATGGAAATTCTTACAAGAAGAAGAAGGAAAAACTGTAGAGAGTAATAGCTGTAATGTGTCGTTAGAGGCTTCTCACACCTCCATGTGCTTCAGTGTCGGGTATGAATATTCTCGTTTCCTGTAAGCTCTTCCACACTTCTGTGGAAGTGAAAGTCTGTCTCATCCTGCACATCCTGCACGAATGTTTTTTGACAGTATTTTGAATCGTTATGCGCATATTAAATATGCATCTTGTAGCGATGCACTGATCCCACTTCACACACCTCAAGTCAGGGTGATCTGCACATCCCAGTGGTGGCTTTCCTCCCAATTTAAATCCAACACATTGCATGGAGCACACTGGGATCGTTTGCATGTAAAGTAACATCAGGGATTACAGTGTGACCGAATGACTAAAGATGATGGTGATAACTTCCAAGCTCCTAATGATGCTGTAGGAGATTTAAATCAGTACAGTGATTATCTTGGATAACAATCTTGTTGTATTTTGTTAATCCACTAATCTGAGTCTGATCTTGATTAGATTGCCTTAAATAGAGAATAAAGACTATGAAACCTACTTGCTTTTAAATGAAGTGCGTTTCCACCCCCCCAGCATCGTAAAGTTAACTTTTCACACCGCGCTCGTCTCCGTTCTGCCAGCTGTACCTGAGACGGAGAAGAACAGCAGCAGCAGCAGCATTTGACTTCACCACGCTCTCACGGTTCTGTCATCATTGAACCAAAGATAATACCTCCCGTGTGACCGGAGTTAATTTTACCAGTGATTTACATGTACTGTGGCGTATGGCACAGGTGACTCGTTACAAGGTATCAAGGGCGTTTGAGTCGTTCAACCCTCGTGTAATGGGTATTGCGTAATTTTCCAAATGTTGCTCTCCATTTTCACCGACACAGTGTCAGAGATAAAGTGGAGGTTTATGAGCCTATCGTTCGGGATGTGTGTACTGGAATTTGGAGGCGCTACAGTTTCATGTCGTGAGTGTTCCCAGATGTGACACCCCTGAGAAGCTGAGCTTTTGAGTATTTAATGCTCTGCCCCGTTGCTCAGAATGCCACAGTTATCTTTTAATAAGTGTATAAGACTATTTTTTTTAGACCCGAGGTCAAGCAGCGGTTAGTGGATAACAGCGTCTAACTAATGCATTGCCTTTAGAGGAGACAAGGAAGGTTTAAGTCTTGTATGTTTGCATTCATGCCCACAGGCTACGCCAATGAGGTGGGGGAGGCTTTCCGTGCTCTGGTGCCAGTGAGCTTTGTGTGGGGCAGCTATGCTGTGGCCACTGCATACGTTACTGCCGATGCCGTGGACAAAGGGAAGAAAGCAGCTGTGGTAAGATTGATCACATTTAGATTATTATGCTAGGGGTAAGGGGTATTTTTGGGAGACCACAAGCTAAACACATAGAAGTCCCTGAAGAAAGAAGCTAGAAACATAAATGATTAAAACATTATTTCCTGTATGAAAACGTCATTGTGATAGCCGTGATAACCCAGGTCTGTTCCTCCAGGCCCACGGAGACAACCCAGGGAAGACGACGCGGGTAGCGGTGGCAGTGGTGGACACGTTCGTGTGGCAGGCCCTCGCCTCCGTCATCATCCCGGGCTTCACCATCAACCGTGTCTGTGCCGCGTCGCTCCACCTGCTGGGCAGAACCACCAAGTTGCCGCTGTCTGTCCGCAAGTGGACCACTACGGCTATAGGCCTCTCTACGATCCCCTTCATCATTACTCCTATAGACAGGTTGGCACTACTTTTTTCCTTTGCATGGATTATGTATGTTGCTTATGATGTTAAAATATTTTGAGAGTTGTTCTGCTCAGACAATACTCGCTAGTGAACCAAATGTGTATAAAAAAGAATAGCCCCCTGCTGTTTGCTCCTGTTAAAGTTGAGGGCAACAAGTTAACCCATAACAATGTAAAAATGTATCACTTCAGTTGCTCTTCTTAGGCGAGAGGTTTTCAAAGATCACTTCTGCTTTTATGAAATAGACTCATAAATTCCGTATTATGTCAACATCACAATGTTTCTGTATGCTGCAGGTCAGTGGATTTCCTGCTTGACTCGAGCCTTCGGAAGGTCTACAATGAGGAAGAGAAGCACAAGTAAGGACGGGTCATGCAGGACAAATGGTCCTCGGTACAAGAACCAGCTCCAGTCGACGCAGACTGGTTTTCCACCACTGTGAAGCGCTAAAGAAGTGTGATGAAGAATGTCATGGAGACTCCACAGTTGGTCAGTTGCATAGAATAAAATAGATTATACATTATAATTGTAACACATATATATATATATATATAAGTAAGTTACATTGTTAAAAGTGAAATCCTGCTTCATGGAATATTCCCTTGGGGTTCCTTAACTTGAATCTGGCAGGACGACCCCAAACACCCAGCTTAAACAGGAATGTAACGGTATGAAATAGGTTTAAATATTCACAGTGAAATCCATCTTCATAAAATCTTCTCCGGCAGGGATACATGGTGCCGTTATACTCCTGTGGTCGTCCTCACAGACTAAGGTTGCCCCTCGTGGGTTAGAGTTAGAAACTCACCTCATGTTCAATAAACGCAACACCAGATGTGCTGCGTTTATTAGCCATATTCACTGTTACTGTAACGACAGGCCAAAAAAAAAGCCCTCTTATTCACGACTTGCTTAATTTTTCACTGATTTACTTTGAGGACACATCTTGAGTGTCTTTTGATGCACTTTTTGACCGTTTCATTCTACCTTACTGCTGGTCATGCGAGCCGAGATCTGCACTGGGAACATTTTTTTACACCTCAATTGCAATCTATATTATTCTAAATAGTATATTGTTCTCTTAAACTAAGCAGAAGCAGAACTTCACAAGTATTTGAATCTCGTCTCATCAGACATTAGTGATGCACATTTTATTTAGTCTTGAACTTCTCAAATACTTGTGGAGGTCCACGTCGTTGCTATGCAGAGACGGGTTTAAGGGATTCTTTTAAATATATGCAGATACAGTGCTTTTCTTTGAGGATCCACATCGTATGCTGTATCTCATGCTGAACTATGCAAGGGGGGAACTGGGAGTACTTAGGTGGGCTTTGCAACATACAGGGATCGTTCTCCCTCTTTTAAAAATATGGTGTGTGTGGTTACATAATGTCGTGAAATAAGAAGGGGAAGCTGACACTTAATAGCTTGAAATTACAAAAAGTAGAGTATGCTGTATTGGGTCATTAGCAATAGTGAGTTTACACCAGTGTACCGGTCTAGCAATAACTCTTTGCTGTGAGGGATGTGGTTCACTTTGTCATGGAGTGCACCAACATTGTTTTGTCTTGCTGATATTCAATAATATTTAATAACCAGATCAGGTCACAAGGTTTTTTATTTTTTTTATTGCCATTTTAAATGATTGAAACACATGTGATCGAGGCTCCAGCATGCGCAGCGTGGGATGTTTTATTCACCTGAGCTTCGAGCTGACACTTCCTCTGTGAAGGTGTCCTTTTTTCATTTCATAGCAGGGAAAGCACAACTACACCTCGATTCTTTAAGTGTCTCAGTGAGACGGGGATTCATTGGAACCGGGGGCACTTAAATGTAACGCAGCCACTTCCTTCCTGTTTTAATAAGCATGCTGGTGCATCCCTTGTGAAAATCTATATATTCATATTCAGTTTGAACATTTCAGATTGTACGCAGGACTTCAGTGTGTTTTTATTTTTGGCCACTGAAGGAAAAGGAACACTTTGCTTTTTCAAAAGAACGGTTTCAATCTTTCCCACATGTTTACGGAAGTGGGCTTTGTGAGTCACGTTTTCAGCCTTAACTGAAAAGAAAATGATCAAACCTCAAACTTGGTTTCGTGTTCACAATGTGGAGATTTCTTTATTTTTTCTTTCTCCTTCATCAAATGTGAAAGCAACTGTTGAAAGCTGAAGCTCCATTCATAACGATGAATAGGCGATATTCAGCAGTCCTCCTGCTCTGTAACAACTTCTGACACACACTGGACGTGAAATAAAAGATGCAATGACAACAATGCGTGTTTTTCCTTTCAAACATCACAAATCACAGTTTAAAATACTGTTATTTTAATCTGTTATCTTATTCTACCATACAAATATTCACAACCAGGCAGAGCCATTTGGTTACTATAGGAAATAATGATTGACAGCTCAGTTTAGTGAGAAATCTTAAATGCAGAGAACGAGAACAGATTTGATTTCGAGCGGTGGCACGACAAACTTGCTCTTTTTGCAGACACAGTTTCCACTTCCTGTGTTACTCCCTGTTGCGTTGAGATGAAAGGGGTGTAAATTCAAGGGGCGGTTTAACCAATGAAAAGGTGGCACCCAAAAGCGCTTCAGACCAGCAGTGATTTGGGAGCCCAGTTGCAGTAATTTCTCTTGATTGAGTCAGGAACCCACAGCTGATACCAATTCTATAGATGAAGTACTCACATAAAGGGGCTAAGGAACACGCAACACCAGTAGGCACAGTCATGTTTGTAATACAGCTTGTGTTCTTGGTGCTTTTGGCCGCATTAACTGCTCGGGCGGGTAAGAAGAAGAAAACTTATGTTTGTCTTCCCTTGATCAACTCTTTTGCTGAAAGTTTCCACGCTCCTAACGTTGAACCACCACAGGCATTCCACGCTACTCCCACGGCCGGTGGATTATCACTGAGGAGGATGCACAGTATGAAGACACTGATGGACAATTTCCAGCCCTGAGGGAGAGACTCTGGCCAGAGATTGAACTGGTGACACCGGAGGACCAGCTCTTGCTGACCACTCCAGAGCCGTATGCTATGAAGGAGCAAGGTGGGCTGGTTTCTAATCCAGAGTCCTCTTTTGTTCAAACTGCCAGACTACATTCAGTGATTTTTTTTTTGTGTTTTAGATCCGGCTGATGATGGAGAAGAGGCAGCAGTGTGGAAAATCGTCCTGGTGGTGGCCATCCTGCTGGTGTCAGTAGTGGGCTCTCTGAGCGTGGCCTATTACATGTGTGTCTGGAGAGGAGGCAGGATTAACTATCAGCCTCAGAAGGTGGATTATGCTTAAAAAATAAAGTTTGTGGGGAGAATATTCTCAAAGGCAAAGCAAATCTTTATTTACTTAACTGCAGCTTGTTGTCTTTACTGCAAATGATCCCTGACAAGGAAGTGTATCAAAATCTGGAGAATCCGAAGTTTGAATTACTACTTCTTTGTCTGCAAAATACATGGCATGACGTATCATGACTTGTTTCAGTTGTGGCTTAGATCCGTTCAGGCATGTGGACCTGGGCAGGACTGGTATTTGTTGGTCTGGGTATCCAAGGAAGCACCAGTGACATGCACATTTACTGATGCGACGCTCTTGGTTGTTCAGCCAAAGCTTCTAATCATGACTGTCTAATATCTGTGACTTCACACAGTATGTGTTCATCAAATTTAGAGGGCAGCTCTAAATGCCTTTACACGTTTAAACCTTGAAAATTAAGTTATTGTAATGGCCACTAGAGGTCATCACTGTGTTTGTGTCATCTTGACTATACACCCTATTCACCTCTATTTCACTATAATCAGTATAGTTTACTACAATGAGGTTTTAGGTCATTTGTGCAACTTTAAACAAGATCAAGATGTTAAAGATCACTTTGGACCCCTTTTCATACCGTCATTGCACTACTGTATAAAACTATTCTGTACATGCTATTAAATACTATTTCCACAACTGTACATACTGTAGTAACAGTCGTAGCTATAGCCTGTTCATAACCTTTAGGGCCTACATACATACATCTGTAAAACATAGATTTTTATATATCATTCATATATATTTAGCACTCTATATACTATATATCATGTTATTTATTACTGCTTATGCTCTTCTGGTTTGATGCACACTGCATTTCGTTGCTTTGTACTTGTGACATGAGCAATGACAAAGTTGAGTCTAGTCTAAAGACTATCTGGCCGATCGCTGCATCATTAATATTTCTGCTGCAAGTTATTTAGAAGCTACATTCTTTTGTGGGGCAACAGCTAAAAGTGCCCAAACTTGTTGAACAAAGTGACGACTCATCGCGTGTGTGGTTTCTGACGGTGTTGTGTAGGCGTAAAGCTGCATCTCTATCTTCTGTTCCTGATATTTAAACCCAAGTTTAACCCTCAGTGATTCAGCTTTTTCATTAAAATAATTTCAGAGAAGCCGAGGCTGCTCTTACTTCTACCAACTCCAGTTTGTTATTGTTTGCTGCCTTTGGCGAGCGTTTTCCTCCGCAGAAGTATTCATCTTCATCAGAGTTATGGCAGGTTCGGCAGGCAGCCTGTTGGCAAAACCGGTGTCCTGCTAAGAGTAAAGAGTAATGTTTTAATTCGGTGTCAAGCGAGTGGGCTCAAATCAAATCCACAAACATTTATAAGTCCCCCTTGAGCGATATCAGGTGGCATTAGGGGGCCCGAGGAGACAAAAAGCTGATGAATTGAATTAATCTCCCCTCCCGTGATGGATGGGCCTGTTTGCAGGGGGGCTGCAAAATAGGGGCATTGTTCATCTGTCACTCAGATTGCCATGTGCCTCTATGATTTGTGCCTGGGTTTGCGAAGGCCACAAGTGGCCAAAAGACCTCCCTCGTTCCTTCTCACTCATTTCAACACGTTTTCTTCTCTTTTTTTTCCAGGAATTTGCCAGCCTTTCAGTTGCTTCCACCCCCCACGCTGACATCCATACACCCAGATGCATGAAAAACAAGTCATGCAAACAAATGTGTCACTCTTGCTTTAATTAATTTACAGTTTGCAGAATTAATTTTAGTTTGCATGCAAAATCCCTTAACCGCGTTCACACACTGGACCTGTGATTGTATTACGGAGCATAATGTCATTAGAATAATTAAAAAACATTTGTATATTTAACCACTGTTTAATGAAAAGTAACTGCATTTTCTGGTTTATTTGCATTATTGATAACGAACAGCGTGACGAGGCCAATAAAAAGAAACAAAAAATCATTTTTATACATGTCAAATATAGAGGAGCTGCTGAAAAAGTATGCAGTTGTAATCCTCTTTTCTTGCTTTAACTGTGAGGTCCAATATAAGCACAAAGCGGAGGAGCTCGGCTTCTCACCGAACTCTCGTTTCATTTGCCTTGTTTGGATTTCCAGACTTTAGGAAAATGAATGTTTTGATCCTAGCTAACGTCAGGTTTCATGTAAAGCTTACATGCTGCTCAACGTTTTATATTAACAAACATAAAATGTAATCCGGTGTTGGCAGTGGACTTGTCTGTTTCCTTTATTGCCTAAGACACAGAACCCGTTTTCCCCCCCCTCCTTGACTCAGAGCCAAGAAGTGGGCATCCTATCCTTCTTGGCTCTGAGTGTTCAGCCTCCATTGTTCCTCTCAAACAGCTGCCCCTTCAAAGGCACCTGTCATTCTGAGGGAACAGGTGCTAATAGGTGAGTTAATAGAGAAAACAGAGCTCTGATTTCTCCGCTGCTTTTGTGCTACGTGTGGATTACGAATTGGGATAAGATGATATCTGCTGCCTGACAGCAGAGGACGGTGGAGAGGGCTGGTAAAGCCGTGCCACTAGACCAATGTGGAATCGGGTTCAGAGGTCCTTGGCCGGAAGAAAAGCAGGCAATGCGTTACAATGGTATACTGGGGAATGGAGAGGCATCTGGCCCAGTGCATGCTGGGACAGGTTCCAGCCCCCAGGACCTATCCCAGCATGGCTGCAGAGGGATGAACTGAACTAACCCTGAACCAGACACGAATAATAAAAAAAAATGCATGCTATAAGCAAACAACTTTACCAGAAATAAAAAAATGGAAATAAAATATATTCATTAGCTAAAGGTGGTTGATGTAATGCTCCTGCTCTCTCTCTCTCTCTCTCTCTCTCTCTCTCTCTCTCTCTCTCTCTCCCTCTCTCTCTCTCACACACACTCCCAGTGCCCCCTTTAGTGAAAGACTATGTTTGTGGAAAGGCCACTTTAAGGGCACTAACTGAAATGTTTAACGCTCACTGGTCGATTTATTGAGGTCAGCGGAAGGCTACGTTTTGAGAAAGAGAAGAGCGGGCTATGTTTGGATTGATTTTCATGAATGATTTTGTGCTGTGAGCAAAAGAGAAACAAAAGACAATCACGGCACATCAAATCACGCCACAAAAGGAATAAGGCATAGCCACATAAAAAATGAAGGGCAAGGCCAGTGCCGTGTCACTGAGCATTAAACCAATAAATATCCATTTCTGTCTCTGAAACGCGAAGACAAAGAGCGTGGAGAATCCTGCTGGGTGATGCTGTTGCGTTCATTTGATCAAGTTCGTCACTCTGGAGGGGGGGTCAAATTAGCACATTATTGGTATTGTAGTAGGTGATTCATTTTGAAATGGCACCTTAAGAAAATAAAGGAAATTTGATCAATCAGAACATGTCAAAAGACGATAAATACAACATTTAAGCTAAAATGTCCAATCATATAACAATCTGCACAGCATGCAGAAATAAGTCAAATAAAACAAGTTATATCACAACCAATACAACTTAAACAACCTGCGTCTTTACGTTGACAGAGTGACACCAGGAATAATTCTGATACATGCGGATCAATATGTATTGACTTAATAAAGGCGCTTGTTTCAACAAAGAGACTGTCAGTAATGAAGTGGTGATTCCTGATTTGACAGCGTGATATACTGTAGGCTGTGAGCTGTGTATGCTGGCAGAGTGCTCCCTCTCTCCTTCTCTCTCTTTGTGAAATGAATTAGATGAACATGAAAACTGAGCAGACCTTCAGCAATACATTATGTATGAGGAGCTTGAAGGCTCCTACTGAATTCTGTTCAGGTGGCATCAGAGGGTGCAGCCAAGTGGAAACGCCTGGCCGGTCACTGAAAGCACACTATCTGTGGTAATATTTCTACATGAAAGCGCAGCACGCTGCTGCATGCTATATTCTTCCCACTTGAAAATGTGCAATATGACCAGGTTTCCATCGTTGGCCACAGAGGTGGTTTACTGGGGCAGCAGGGGATTAAAGGCCTTGCTCTAACCTTCAGGCTATCTCCCACTCTGCATAACTGTAAGCCGCTATTTGCAATTTAAATTAAAATCTATATTTTGTTTCCCCGTCTCGCACTTGATTTAGTTACAGTATTTCTGCGGTAATCATCCCCGTCCGCAGACGTGAGAGGAGGCTTGCATCACGCATGTCATCTGTGTGGCGGTTTGATAGCCTGACATAATTTCAAAATCAGATAACATACTAGCCTATATGACCCCCCCCCCCCCCCCCATCTTCTGATGTTATGAGATAACATCTAATTTCCCTTCTCTCGAGTAATCTAACAAAGACATCGTCTGCTCATCGTGAAATCAATATGCTGCGGAAACACCATTACAACAGTCTTCACAGTGCTTGAGTGAATCATTGGAGATCACAGATGAACACGCACACACACACATGCACACACACACACTGTCACCTCCAGTGTGTCCTTTGATATAACCGGACTAATTAAAAACCCCAAACAGCACGAGTGCTCAGTTGTTGTTGATTTCTGGACGTGTGAATGAAGTATGGGGATGAATTCTACCGGCTCCAGCGGCTCACAGGGGAGAGGGGATCATGGTCACTGGAGTGCATCCTCTCGCCGACAGACGGACAGTAGGCTGCAGTCATTAGTAGCAGAGCACCGAGGGAAGTAACATCTATCATCAAAGGGCAGGACAGGCCAAAAGAAATAGATCAAAATATGTCGTCATTTTAGCCGAGCATGTTAGCATGCTAACATTAGCTAATTACCTCTGAACACATGGTACAGCTGAGGCTGATGGGAACGTCATTAGTGTAGCAGGTATTAGGTCATAAACCAAAAGTATGAGGCAAAATTAAATGTTGACATGCAATAAAATATAAGATCAGTGGATCAAAGTCATCCTCTGGAGACCATGACTACCACATTTTACAACAATTCATCCAAGGTATTCACATAAAAAACAGAAAAATGGCAACCTCACGGTGGTGTTATGGGAGAAGTGGGTGGGATCCATCCCCTGGGGACCATGAATGTGTGTACAAAATGCTGTGCCAATCCATCAAGTATGAGATATTTCAATAAAAACTCAATTGTCCAACTTGTCGGTGACACTAGAAGACAAGTGAGTGGCTGCTCAAAGTTATTAGGATTTATCCTCTGGGGAAAATGAGTGTCATTACAAAATTGCATGGCAATCCATCTAATAGTTGTCTAGACAAACAAACTGACATCGATAGAGCCACGATTGGCTAAACACACAAGCTGCTTCCTGCTTCCTAAATGTCAGGATTTACTGCTTTACTCTGGTTTATATTGTTGTAAATTGAACACCTTTTGGGTTGTAAAGTGTTGCTCTGATAAAATATATCACCTCTGCCTCTGGGACCATTTTCACAATGTCTTGCCATTTTATAGACTTATCGTGTAAAAAGAATCAATGGACCGTTTGATAATGAGAATAATCTGCTAGTGACCCGGTAACACGAAAAGAAGGTATTAAAACCAAAGCAGGTGTATAAGTAGAGCAAGAGAGGAGAATAGTCAAGGTAACATACATTTGAAGAGTTACAATGGATATACAGTCAGCTGACAGGCAGACAAACGGTTCGACAGCCTCCTTCAGAGAGCAAAATCACAGGTGGAGTGGACAGTGGACAGAAAACCACAACAATGAGCGGATGACAGTCTAAGAAGAGTTACACCTATAGATGTCCAATGATTTAAAGTCTCTCTCTCTCTCTCTCTCTCTCCCTCTCTCTCTCTCTCTCTCCCTGGCACTGCTATAATTTTCCCGGGTGGAATGATAGATGAGGCGGTGTCAGCCCATGTTCATTATAATGCACACCATCTATTCTTCCCAGCCAGACGCTCCGCGCTCCAGGAAATGCCAGAGAGGTATTGGAGCTGTGGAGAGAGAGAGAGAGAGAGAGAGAGAGAGAGAGAGAGAGAGAGAGAGAGAGAGAGAGAGAGAGAGAGAGAAACTCTGGTCTGATTTTATGGAGAGAATTTGCTGCTAGGTGTGTGTTAACTTAGTGCACGGTGATCCATCAATCACTAATGAAGATACTGCGAGGCCGCTGCTTGTTCGTAAAAGGAACACATTCCTCTCTGGGTGTGAACGATAAATACCCTCTGGATGTCCGTGCAATGCGCTCGTTCTAAATTAATAATGAGCACTCCAACAGTTAGCTGTATGCAAAACATGCGGAAAAACATGTTGAAGTTGTGTTCGCCACCATGACCTGTTTTTGGAGTGTATTAAATGCCACCAAAACCATTGGGTTCTTGCTACGAGCGATGGGAGGAACACACTACATTCTAACTCTTTGGGTTCGGTTTTTCTAGTCTTCTGTTCACTTCACACCAAGTGGGCAGGACTCTGCTACAAAAGAGTGATGTCACGTGTGATGTCAAAGGCAATCAACTGTGTCAGCAGGAAGTCACTGCAGCATCATAAACTGTAACATATATTTTAAAACCAAATAGCACAATGATAATAATGATGATTATGATTGAAATATGTAATTATGCTACCCTAACCAATGTTATTTGGTCATTTAGGTATTGATGTATCATTTTGTAAGTTGAGGTATTATGTTCTTTCTGTGAAATGTAATTTATAATCAGTTTACATTTCTATCATATTAATTCAGCATCAGGTCTGGCGTGTCTTTCACTCTTTATTCAAAATGGGTAATTTATTAGCAAGCTAGCGTTGCCATTGTTAGGAGTTACGGGGTGAAAATATCTACATAAGAACTCGTTTATGTGGGGCAACCTGTTTTAATGGGATCTGTAAATCTCCACTATAGATTCTGATTAAGCATTCAAGATGTTTTCCCAAATTAAGCTTCTATTGTTGCTTTAATCGTGAGTATTTCATTTAATAGATACCAATTTTAGATCTGTAATACAGTTTTCAGAGCCTTTGATAAAATGGCAAAAAAATACAAAAATCTTCAGACAGTGTTAGTCACTTTATAGCTTTATTCAATAAATGTGTTTTTAAAGGACAAAGAGACATTTACAGGAGAACTATTATAACCATAAATCAGATTTTATGTGTTGCAAAAAGACTGGAATACACATCTAAATTCACTCATATGTTCATCGTTGACTGCACCGTGTTAGTTTATGTGACAGGAGACTAAATGAAAAATCCCCACGTACTTTAACTGAGCCACACATATTAGACACGCACACACAAATGCTCATCCCCTCCATCCCAAACAAGACTAAACACACTGCCTAGACAAACACATTATCTTTAATCAGCACCGTGATGCAGCTTTTCTCCTCGCGCACGGATCGAGTCAGTGGGGGCTTGATGAGGGGAAATATGTGGCGTATTGAAATAGATTTATTCAAACTGATAGCATCTCATCCTATCAGCTCCACACCGAGTGTGCCAAACTGCGTATGTTAGTCTTTTGAAAGCCTTTAAGGATGTATTGAACAAAAGGGTGGGGGGGGGGGGGGGTCTCCAAATGAGTTCTGGATCATTCCTGGAGCAAAGGGATCAATAACTGCCAGGCTAAGCCCTCGCTCATCCATCTGATTCATATCTTCCTCCCCCTGCTCTTCACATAGAAGAGGAATCACCGGACTAAAGGCTCGCCGTGGCAACGTGTACCAGCTGCAAGCTGTTTCCTCAAATACATAAAGCTGTATGAAGTGATTAATGTCACAATTGTGCTTATATCAAAATGGATTGGGTACATCAGCGGGCCTGTGATGATCTTTTCTAGAGGCATCAAAAAGGACACACAGCTGTCTATAAATAGCTTTACACTTAGAGGTGACATCTCCTCCATGTAGAAATTCAGCCCGGGCGGGCTATAAATTATGAAGCACAAATCAAACTGCTGCCACAAGACATCCGTGTAAACACGTCACACGATGGTGGCTTGATGTTTAAATGTTGCCTCTCTGAAAATGCTAAAGCTCCCGATGCTGCAACATGAAAATAAAAACCCTGTGTCATGTATTTGCCTGACTGCCGAGGCTCTTGTATTTAAGTAGGAGCTGCTCAGTCAAACACCAGTGCTCTAGTGGAGGAGAAACGTCTCTTGTGTTGTAATGCTTCAAACTAATTTAAACCTAGTCTCAGCTGAGACTTCATGCAGTCACACCGACATGCAAAATAAATCCCGGGGATGAGAGGCTGATAATAGGATAACTGTTGTTAGAAATAAAATCATTACAATTCTGTGAAAAGCCCATTCAGTTCAATGTGATATTTGTCTGCGAGGGACAATGTGAGTGAGTAATAAAAAGCTTATTGACTGAATAAACTACGTATCTGATCTTTTTAAAGACCTCAGGAGATGCACGTGCAAAGGTCTGTGGCTAATTAACGATTTGTTTTCCTGTTTGTTCATGACTCATGTTATATTTGAGATTAAGCCGTCTGTTCAGTGAAATAATCCCCTTTTTGGTCAAATACAACCAGAAACTAGCAAATCCAGAAGTCAAAACATAAAGAGAATCCAAGCATAAAGCACATATTTATGATAGAAATCAATTATTTATAATAACACAAATATTTGATGCACTGCCTCCTGGATGGCCGCTTAATTCTACCTCAGGAAACTGCGGCTATATTAATAATAATCTTTTGTTCTTCAGCCTCAAAGGGTACCACCTGCAATCTCGGAGAACAGAAGCTTTTATAGATAGTGTAAACAAAACCTCCAACAATGTGTCTACCTAAATATAACAATGCATCACACGGCTGGATAGTAGGAAGTGATGATATAATCAGCCGCAGAGCTACTATAGAGGATACTATCAGCGAGACTCCAGGATTATTTCGGAGAGTTTTGGGGGGGCTAAGCGATGGAGTATTTGTACACTCAGTACATCTAAATGTCTTTGCTTTTAAGCCAGCAGAATGTATAAAGAAATAGATCAGTATTTCTCCACCAGAATGTTATTTTGGGGAATAATTATATAGCCTGTAATTTCCTAATACATTATTGGAAAGAACAAACTAGAGACATGGTTCAAGGTGAGGTAGGCTTTAGTTAGATGAGTTTTCTTTTAGAGGAGGATTTTCCTCGAAAGACCTGCTCCATTTAAATCTGCATTACAAAATAGTTTCGCCTCATAATGTTATGCAGCATTCAGCACTCATTTGGAGTCATGTTTCTGGCCACTCGACTGTCCTCCTTTTAGCTCTGTTTTTGGTCTCAACCAACTCATGACAAAAATATCTGCCGTTTTAAGTTGCTACAATGCTCTACTGTGTTTATTCACTAACTTTGTTTGTCTACCGTTTGGATTTTAAAGCTTTTTTTAGTTGAAAATGGCAACAATAAAAACTATTTAAGAAGTGAAGACGGACCGTGAAACAAAAACAATGAGCTGAAAAGCATTGCAATGCTTAGTGGAGATGAGAGGAACTGCAGCTTCGGTTGGCAATTCAATGTGCATTGTGTTACCTTTCACATCTATACTGCAAATAAAAATCAAGATTTCAATGAAACTGAAGAGCTAACCTGACAAATATAATATGAAGAAAACAAGGCTTTCTCTTTGTGTCAGTGGGCAGACCGAGATCACCTCACCGTGACCTCGGTATTCCTAAAATATGGACCTGAACCCCTGGATGTAACCATGGGTAACTTTGTTAAATCAATGCCTGATTTGAATATTATTCAAATTATGATCTATGATATATATATATATTTTCACAAGCAGCCTAATAGTGTTATAATGTTGAGGATTGTGTGAGACTAACCTACACAGATGCCTCTTATGAAACACAGCGTGAGCTCAGTAAGTCATCCTGACCTCTATTCTGTCACATCCTCTGTGAGAACACAGTTACATTATGTAACCGATGCATCACAGATGATGAAAAAAAAAAAAAAAAATCTACAAAAAACAAAAACCTTGTAAAATCATCTTTCTTACAGACAAGATACTCTAACATCAAAGGGTGACCTAATCATAAAGGGACTGCGGGCTGTCAGCGCGGATCTATATAAATATATAATATGCATCCATATCAAAGATAATAAACAGTACTGTAATCCCAGACTTTGATCACGTGAGCACAAACTTGGCCAAATAGGAAGGCGAGTCTCGGTAGTACGCTTCCGACCGCCATTACATTACAATGTGTGGTGGGCTGGACAAGAAAAAAAAAAAAAAAAAAAAAAAAAAAGAAGCTACAGTGGCGCTTGGCGTAAAGCAAACAGACACCGAGGGCGAGGAGGAGGATGACATGCTCGGGTTACGCGCACACTTCTTTACCGATATAACAACACGAGAGATCAACAACGAGCGAGGAGGAAACCCGCGCGCATGTTTGCGGATTTAATTCAACAGTCGGGTCATTTCCCGACGAGGAGGAGAAGGAGGAGGATTCGCTGTTAAATGTCGCGGTGTTTTTTTGTTTTTTTTTTATAAAGAAAAGATCTGCGGCATGCAACATTCTTTACGACACTGATCGGCGCCGCGCAACGTCTGTCACTTTGGCTTTAAATGTGCATTTAGAGAGAAAAAAATCTGATGTTTTTTGTGTGTGTGCAAGACTGAGACTGCTGTGGCCGCGAGAGGACGTTTCGTAATGATATAAAACTGAAAGGAAGGAAGGATTTTTTCAACCCTCGGCTCGTCGTTTTCCTGCTGGCGGAGTACGAGAGTGTAGTTTGTTCTCGTGTGAACGCTCGGACTCATGGTTCGAGGTGACCGGGGAACCCGCTCCACTTTGTCCGCCCCGCCACGGAGGAGCTCCGGTGGGGGGGAGGAGGAGGGCTTTTTTTCTCGACCCCTGGTCCGTTTAACTGAAGAGCAACAGAGGGATTAAAAAAAAAAAAAAAAAAAACCCTTCCAGCTCGCGGCGCCCCGTTTGCGCGAGGGCACACTGGGCTCGCATTGTGTGAGGAACGGTCGCGGTGAGAAAGGAGGCTATAAATAGCTGCTCGCGCAATTCTCGAAAAACTATCACAAGTGGTGCATCAGCTCGCGGAGCAGACGGAACCGCGTATCCTGCGCGTAATGGCTCGGCTTTAACTTAGCCCGATTGTTTGGTGTTTTTTTTTTTTTTTTTTTTTGCAGACCGTGATATTTTTTTTAAAGGAAGTTTTGACTGTTAATTTCGCATTTTTTGTCTGGGGGGGTGGGTGGGTGGTGGGTGCTGTTGGACGGCGCGGAAGAAGAAAAAAAAAAGGAGTCGCTTCCCCATGGATTATGCTCATTTAACGATGAAAACTCTCCGCGGAAAGACTGCCGTGGAAACAGGCTGACCTCCCTCCCGTGCGTGGATTGAAATGGATACGTCTCCGCGCTCTCCGCCTTTTGACAGCGATCACATTTGGAACCGCCTGACCCGGTTTGCAACAATGTTTTGATCCCCGCGCACGCTTTGGATTTACATTACAACGTCTCCTTTTTTCTCTCCCCCCTGAATACGCCCATTCCTCTGCCATCCCGAGTCCATTCTCTGGACCTCTCGTGAGCTTATAATAAGCCTGCTCGGTTATTATTATTATTAATTTTTTTTTTGGAGGCAGACTCGCACGGGAACCGGATTTGTCAGCCCTGCTCGGTGCTTCTACCGATGTAGGATTTCGACATGCCCAGCGCTGACGACCCCAACGGCGGACGATTATGACTACAACGGCGAATTGGGTGGCTAACGGGGCAAGCCTTGAGGACTGCCACTCCAACATCTTCTCTCTGGTACAGTATGACGTCCACGAGGCATGCCCGTCACAGACACGCGAGCCGGTTGTGATTGACAAGTCATAAGACCGTGGGAGGCACGCGTAAATGTGTGTCTGCTGTGCAAAGGTGAACCAATAGTTGAGGCTGTTATTAGGTAATCATTAACGCGGGTTAATGGTCCGAGAATAAGCACCGTATTTTACCTCTAAGCCTGTGATGATAAGACATCTCAGCCCAGAGGCTAAAATCAACATTTAACAACAACAAAAAAAGGCATATCTCACAAGGTTTGAAATGATACATTATCAAATGTTACTAAAACAACGCCACTACTTGTTTTGGCATGTGTTTGCATTTTTTGGTGTGTTGTGTTTGGCAGATAAACAACAGATCAACAGTAATTTTTCTCTCCATTAAAAGCACAGTGTGCTCTGGCCTACCCCCCCTCCCCACCTTTTAAATAATCATTTCACTGGAACTCTGTTGCATTGCCAAGCAACTAACTTGGAAAGAAGGTGAACTGCTGCCTCTCTTAAATATGTCTAAAGCCAGAGAATAAAAACAAGAGGTTTTCTCATCTCCTTGTGCAGATCTGTATAAATGGCTTATTATAAATGGGGAATATTAAAGATAATATTGTCTTAATTGAGCAACATTTTTCGGATACAAACTTGATGTGATGATAACGTCTCCCGGAGAAGGGAAGGTTAATAAGCTTTTGACAGACAGCAGCATGTATCAAACACACAGCGGAACCGCCACTTTCACACTCACTTTATCTGAAAAAAGGGTGTTTTTGGACTCCACAGGCCGTATCATTTTTCTTGCAGTAGCCTCTGGTTTTTGAGAGCGAACGGTGTGTTTTCACAGTTTCCGTCCTGCGATCGGCGAGTTAACTGTCCCACTACAACAGGCGGCCAAGTGGAAAGGCATGCAGCAAGACGGGCACGGGCTGCTGAGAACCACAACAACACAGAGGTCCTGAGGGCTTTTTAGGTGATCATGCAGGTTGTCCACGGCGGCGGCGGCGGCGGCGGCGGCGGCGGCGTCCGACCCCTGCTACACCACACGGGTTGGACGGGAGCTGAAGAAGCACATGTTGCATTGTGTGGGTTTCCCTTGTTTTTGTTTGGATGGATAGAGAAGAGGGAAGGAAACGTTGTAATCATCACACAGCTTACGGAAATCTCCAGCATTTCAAACAAAGCACTGTCAGTTCTTCCTTCGCTTATGTTTCAGTGGCTTTTCTGGCTGTAAACGGAGAGAGAGAGACAGAGATGTGAGATAGCATCTTAAGCTATTCAAAAGCATCTCGTTTGAATTTCTGAACACTGCTGCGTAAATAAATGCAACAGGGCTCCGGCAGCAGACGTTTTAAATTCTGTCCACCTGCCATGTAACCGTCGACGGCGGCGAATTACGTCTGTCAGCAGCCCGGTTGAGGTTATTCCCTGGTGGAACAAGCTTTCATTCACTTCGCCGCGGCGTTGTTGGCCATGGTGCTGACCCCCGTGAACATCCCTTTCAAACCCAGGGAGAAAGAGACCATCCATCAGCTGGCTCGTTGAGAATATTTATGACTGGCTAGTGCCACAGTGGTTGCTCACTGGCAGGGCTCCTGCGGTGAAGTCCAGGTCCCGAACAAAGCACTAATGAGACACCGAGTGTCCTGGTTAGAGGATGCGACTGAGACAAAGAGACAGACGGAGGGATGCAGATCGCATCCTGATCTGGAAAAACGAGACGTTTGTGTGCGGCGAGCCGATGGAGCGGAGGCTGAAGTGCCGTCGATATCGCTGGAATCAGGTGTGAGTATTGATCCGGCACAAGACGACGCGGAAACATATTTATTGTATATGCATAATTGCTCAGTTGTGAGTTCCTGCGTGCATTTGACGACTAATTACTTGGTTTAATGCGGGAAACAATTACTTGATTAATTGACTGGTCGATCTATTAATAATTGGAGATCTTTGGTCAAGAAAACAAGCTTTTCTCTGTTATTGTTAATGGAATACCTTGTGTTTTGTTTTGGCTCTTTAAGCAATGAGAGAATGTCATTTTTGTTTGTAGGAAAATGTGATTTCATAGAGTTAAAACAAACCAAAAGATACTATTTATTAGACGCATATTTAGAGTTCCACAGATGACGAGAGTGCGAGCTATGAGGCGAGATATTTCTTCACTTGTGGCGATCTGCTTACATAAAGGTCTCGTGGCCAACCATCGAGCCCGCTTGTCTGGCAGCCTGTTGAACGGCATTCCGACATACACTAACCTCGTTACGTCGGCTTTACCAGCTGTTATTGCAGCCCGCATCAATAAAAAGTACCTTCTTTTAAAAGAAAGTGTAAGTGCTCATACTGTGGGACTTTATGGAGACGCAGCAGATTACCACCATGCGCTCTTTGCGAGGCCGGTGTCACATACTTGAGTTTGCCTGTCCACGACCTGAAAAACAACTGTCTTGTGTTGCTGGCCATAGTCCGTCTGTGGAAAAGGAAAAGGAAAAGGAACCTTGTAAGTGGGAGAAAAAGATCCGAGCTGGTGTGCTGAGTCGAGGCTGGGACAGAAGGAGGGGAAGAAGGGTGGAGGACGAGAGGAGGAACAGAGGAATGTTTTCAGCCCGAAAGAGCGAGCGAGACTGCAGCAGGAATCTGTTTTCATTTTAGGAAAGTATTATGACTGATGTGCATTTCCTGACTGCTAGCCTCAGCCTATTCGAGAGAGAGGAACGGTGAGAGTGAGACAGAGCAAGGGAGAAAATTAAAGAGGGAGGAACGTAATGAGAGAGAGAGAGGAGAAACAGTCATTTTTTCTGTGGACTGGGCCGGTTCTTTGGAGGCCGACACCAGAGTCTCAGCCTGAATATGAAATGCAGGGAGACAGTCGAGAGCCTCACGACGCAGGAAACCTCAGTGTGTGTGTGTGTGTGTGTGTGTGTGTGTGTGTGTGTGTGTGTGTGTGTGTGTGTGTGTGTGTGTGTGTGTGTGTGTGTGTGTGTGTGTGTGTATTGTAAACACTGTTTCATCTCCTTTATTTGGGACGCAGCCTTGTGCAAACATGCGTTAGAACGTAGCAGCACCCTTAATTAAAGGACTTCCTCTGTCCCCTCCAAACTGGTAATTAAGTGTCCTCAAGTGGAGGTCTAATGTGATCAACGGAGGTGCTCATTAGCCAAACTGTATTCCAATAGAGACCTCGCACGTATAATAATGATGCTACTGGCTGGCGTGGAGGCGGCGCGCTAAGAGATGATGCTGGGAGAATACCATTAAAGGCAGCGTCTTGATTTATGGCAGGTGAGCAGCCGTGCCTTGTAAGAAGAAGCAGGTAATCAGGGATGGAGCCTTTTTATAACATGGCCTGTTTGCATTTCCTCGTTATTAATGGCGGCGGATGATGCGATGATGCTCAGGGATGAGAAAGAGGCGGGGGTCGGACAGAGCGCGTTTCACCGTCTGCCGGGCCAACGAATCGCTCAAGGTGGAGTCGATTGGGCCGAATGTTGGTACTGATATCAAAGAAATTTTCAACATCTTGCTTTGAGAAATCACTTATCAAAAGACGTTTTTAAATAATAAACTAGACCCCGACCAAAACAAATAATGGTAAGTGACATTTAATTCAACAACATTTAACAAGCACACTGGCTTCCCATTTATATCTGTGATGAAATTGGAACAAGTACATCTGTCTTGGAAAATCTCACACGTGTGACACCACTGACTGAAACACAAGCCGTTGTATTTGGATTTTACCGAAATAAAAAGTCTCCAAATGCTGATATCCTATGGTAATTGTCAATAATTCTCCTCAAAAAACATATTTTGACAAAAAAAGGTTAAAAAGCCATGAAACGGGGACGTAATATTTCTATCTAATGTTATTATTTGGACCATTGGTTCCATGATGTAAAGTACCTTGCCTGCTAGCTAGCTGTAACTAAGCTACGCTACATGGATCTGATGTTGGTTGGGAGTCTGGATGAACTAGTCGGCGTTATCCACTCAAGTCAGTGTGTTGCTATGTTAGCAACACACTGCTGGTGCTGAAGGGAAGCTAAAGAGATGCCAGGCACAAATGTCACATCCTTTTGGATTTTCCCAGCAAAACCCTCCTGGGTCCTTTAGATGGAAACCAGTCCACCGGCTGTTATCGGCAGCTGCAGCGGTGGATGTGATGTTCATATTGAGACATCTACGGATGACATTGAAGCCACGCCAGCATCCTCTCGCACAAGGAGACGATGAGTCCAGGTTTCCAGCATCCCCCCCGGTCTCCTGCCCTACGGAGCAGCTCCATCTGGTTGCTTCTCGCAGAACAGTCCACCCCCCCTACCCCAACCTGTGCTTTTGGCTGCGCTTGTTTGCAATTCTGACAACTAGCGTTGGCTTCACCTGGAGACCGTTTGTGACGCCGCCCACTAAGCTGCCCCTGTCACTGCAGTGGGGATCTCTTGTCGTCGCCGTAGGCCTTGAACCCGGCGGCGGGGCCCACCCGTGTGAACATGGCGTTCTGTCACACACAGGCTCCGCACGTAGTCCGCTGCCAGAACAAAAATGATTTGATAACAAGGATCGCACGCTCGTGTCTATCAAATTCTCCCAGAGTGCAGCGGTGGGTCCCGTCGGAGCGGCAGCCTTGTCGGGGCTCCTGCCACAGAGGTGGAGAGCGGTTCAAAGGCAGGGCAAGAAGGGAGGGAACCACCGCTGGTCCCGGAGCTGGAAATGGGACGGGATGGGCAGGAGTATTTTGGAGCACGGTGGCTCGAGTGTGAAATATGTAAGCCCTGCAGGGCCAGCTGTGTTCTATTCTTAGCGCCCGCTGGTGTTCCTGCATGCGTGCAGGGCGACAGAAGGCTGAGTGGGACCGGAGGACTGGGAGGAATGGGCAGTGGCCGCTGCCAAGGAAGTGCTTGTGATTGCTGGAGAATCAGCTAGTTAACTGGCGTGTGCACCGATCGATCGATTTGAACCACGTCACGGTCGGTTTCACTGACTTAAGTAAAAGTGATCCCAATGTACTTGATATCAAAGTACTCATTATGCAGAATGATCCCCTTTTATATATACAAGACGGCTGCATTAGTTTGTAAGCAGCGTTTTAGTAGGTGGTTGAGGTGGAGCTAATTGTAACCTCTATGTATAACTTTGGAGGATGACTGTTTATATTGTTTTGTGCTGCAAAGAAAACTCCCATTAAAAGGATGTATTTGAGTCGTTTCAACCAGTTTTCAGGATAATTTGTTCCCAATTTTTTCTTTTTCAGAATAAGAGAGATCACTACTCCCACAATAAATACAATATTTCACTTGTTTGTATGCAGTATGCAAAGAAAAGTAACTGGGAATGATGTAATGAAGTTGTTGAACAGTTACATCAGAATTGTTCTTATATAGTAAGTAAATATTTGTCCACCTCTGCTGAATGTAGTTGTTCTGTCTCCTGCAGCGAGACACACTTACTTTCCTACACGCCGGCGTTCCTCCCCTACAGATTAACCCCACTTTCCTCCGAGCTATTACAGTTTGGATGTGTGCGGCTGCAGCTACGCTGCCTCTGGTCTGAACCCGACTGAGGCCGCTTTGTCCTTTTGGTAAATAAATTCCAGAAACAGATAAAACTTGTTTTTCGATGCTGCTGCTGCTGCTGCTGCTCCATCACGTGATCTGTTTGCAATCTCTTCACCTGACTGCAGACACCTTGACAAAGAGAATTTTCTTTTAGAGGGAGATACTGACCTGCTTGTAACTGGGCAAATATTTTCTGCAAGCCAGACAGCTTTGCCAATATCATGGTTGGCTGGGATTCAATCGCAGTTAAAGCACACTTAGGTTAAAGGCTGTCTTTTTAGAGCTGCGAAACAAGGGAGAGCGAAAAACATTCATGTTGGCTGCCGCGCAGTTGCAAATTTCTAATTATCATGTGTTCATGTTCCATTGAGAGATTATCTGCGACCAATCAGACGGGTACTTGATGAGAACAAACACATTATGTGCAGACTGTTGATTCACAGCCGTTTGTGGTGCATTGATTCTCCCTCTGCTGCCAAAACGGGGCTCTCTTTCATCTTGAATTAGGCAGACACCCATGATTTTTCAGATGCTAATGGCAATTCGCACAGCTCAATTTTCGTCCTGGCTTTGCCACACAGAATAAATGGACTTTGCAGTATGAAATTGAGACACAAAGGGTTTGATGGAGTGTTTACCAAGCATGACTGAGTGAGCGCGGAGCCGCGGGGCTAAGTGTTTAGGCAGGGTGGCGTTGGCAGTGATACGGACATGCCATGGTACTGTTTTATCTGTTGCACAGAGTGAATGGACAGGAGGACTCGAGTGATAATATATGACTGTGTGTGTGTGTGTGTGTGTGTGTGTGTGTGTGTGTGTGTGTGTTCTGTTAGCAGAAGTGCAGTGGGACTTCCACTCCCATGTAGTAAACAGATTACAGACGCAGCCAGGTGAGTTGCAGGTTGCAACCTGTTAAGGTGTGACCTACACTGAAGTTTAGCCCTTATGTCCTGCACCCCACCCACCCACACACACACACACACACACACACACACACACACACACACGGGGGTATGGCTGCTTTCCTGTTTTTTCCTCCTTCACATTTTGTTTATCTGGCATGTAATGAAACAAGGAGAAGTCATGCTGATTCATACGAGGCTGTTATTTGATCTGAAAATGGCATCCCCGTGGAAAATATTAAAAAAAATCAATGCTGGAAATTACAAGCCAAATTACATATTTTTTTTCATACTGCTTATGTGCCATTTGCCCAATTTCGGGAACAATTGGACTATTAACTACTTGTAGGCATTTCAGAAGCCTCCATGCAGTGCTAATTGTACAATTACTGCGTTGGATCCTCTCGAAGAAACCCAGCGTGGTAATCCTACTCTGCAATGTTCATGTCTTGCTTCTGGTAATCCCAGGACTTTCCTGACTCATGTGCGACATGCTCGATAATATCTTCAGCCACATTTGAGCTTATAAATTCCAGCTGCAAGGGGACGGACGGAGGTGTGGCTGTGCTCTGTCGAGACGACATGCAGAGACTTACAGTGCACTCCTTTGTGATTTTTATACTGGAGATTGAAATATTATATTCCCACTGTAACCTTGGAGACAGAAGTCTCCAAAAATGTAATACCTTGCTGAATTCCTATAGATGTTGTATGTTGCCTAGCAACTGTTTTTTTAAAAAAAACTTTTGCTCTCTGTCTTGTTTTTCCTTCTTCGTGATCATCAGTTTTTCCGTCTTTGTCCCCGTCTTTCTGCTCACCTCTCCCTCCCAGTGGCTTGTCACGGTTAATTAAGTTACTCCAGAGACACCAGTGAAGCAGAGACTGGTTTATTTATTTGCACGTTAATAATTTAGGCTAAGCAGGGCCACTGCTTTAGCCTGTCCCGCAACGCTCTAAAAGCACCCTGACGCTGCAGCTCTGTGTTGATTTATTTGCCGAGCGGCTGGGAAGGATCTCGTCGGTCCCTTTCAGATGCTGCAGTGCCCCGGACGCGACGTCTCGCTGTCCTCATTGGTCCTCCTCCGCCGCCGTCCTCCCGCCCTCTCTTTGTGTCAGGTGAGAAGTCGCGGCTTGATGGAGGCTTTCTGCAGCGTGATTGGCAGGTCTATCCGTCACTCAGCCCCGGGGACTCTCGCTGCTCTAATTAGGTCGCTTGGCTCGCTCACCTCCCAGGGCTGGATGCTACAGCAGAACACAGATCAAATGACGGCCCCTCGGTTTGTTGGGACTCGTAAAGGTGGAAGGCAGAAGGCAGAGGGGAAAAAAAGCATCTGTGTAGTGTCTGCAGCCCCAGAGGCCTTTTCCCTACACCTGTTTGGTGCTTTTGTGTCGCTCCCGCTCCCTGACAAGTGCAGTAATGTGCATCGCTCTTCATTTGTGGTGCAAAATGCCAGAGGGGGAGCGCGACTCCTTGTGGGTTAATTTGATATCAGTGGGTTAATTGATGAAGGGGGAGTCGTTGCCTGTTCTGATTCCTGCCACCGGCTCTTCTAGCTGGTGACTTCTCACTGCTGACTTAGCAGCAGAACCACCTTCATTGTCTTTGTTCGTTGTTGTTTTTCACACTCAAGTTGTCATTGACCTGCGTCAACATATCAGCTCCGATGTGCTCAAGAAAAATGCTTTCATTAAAGCTGTAATCCTTAAGATTTCGCTCGTGGTTGATGGTTGTTTAATATCGCAGAAAAACACTCTCCGAGCAGCTGCTTAGTCAGGAATACAACAAATGTAACTGTTCCCAGTGCAGCCAAACAAAACCTCTTTGCTCCATCACGACATGAGCATCCACGATTTCACGATGTCATTTTCTCTACGGCTGGTTTCATGTGGTCTGGTTATTTGAAATGGATCTGTTAAAATGACCATTGTCTCGATGTTCTGCGGTCAACACTAACCCTTTCATTTCCTGCAACGGCTTCAACATAAAAGCTGCCCTTGGAGAGAGAGAGAGAGTGAGCAGTAAAGAGTGAGGCCGATATCAAGAGAGAGATGAAATGACAGGAGGTAAAGCCTGATTACGTTTACTGTATTGTTTCTTGTGTGTAGATAGGCAAATTTAATCTAGCGCGGAAATGGCCGACTCCACCACGAACAGTGAAAACCGCAAAATAGAGATACAAGAATGTCAATCCAAAAGTGGGTTTGATGTCATGAATTTCTTAGGAGTGTAACTTTAAATAAACGCGTTTCTGCTGAAGCAACGGATAAGTTGTGTTGGGTCAATTCTTCCACAGTTAGAAATAATCCGCCCGAACCCAGCTCTTTGACGTTGAATGAAAGAGAGACGGATGGCGTTGTATTCGTCTGATAAAGCCCACGAGTCTTATCGAAGGACTCGCGGCTGGCATGACAAGCGACCCGGGCCCGCCCCAAATATTGGCAGCCTGTCAAGCGTCTAAACTGATTTGACGTTGATGAGATAGCTATGCCACTCTAACAGAATAAGTGTTTCACTTGTGCCAGAGTAGGTAAAACTGCTGATACGTGCCGTCTCTCAATTGCCTAAAGTGCCTCCTTTGTCAGCCTATCAGACTGCGAGGCTCTTATGCTGTTGTGCGATGCCTAAAGAAGTGGCATCTCTCTAAGATGATCTCTGACAGCTTTGATGGAGCACTAGACTCCACTTGGACGGAAAAAAACTTTCACATCAGCTACAGTTCTAATAGTAAAGCCTCATTAATGAAGCTCAAACATCATTTATTAAAGTTTCCACTGTAAGTAAGCTCCACATGCATATTGAAGTATTATTAAAAGTAGTTTTTCATGCAAGTGAAAGGAGGCCTGTCATGTTTAAATATGCTGTCATTGCATGCGGCCTCTGTCCCAGGCAGCTGCGAAAGCCTCGTCTGTGTGGAAAAAGTCCAACACAAATATACATTCAGCTGCATGTTGGGAAGTTTAAAGAGGTCCGCTCAAAAGGTCCTGGAAGTTTTTTTTTTTTTTTTGTGAGAAGTGCATGTCGAGTGTGTTTTCCTCTCGGCGTTGCTATCTAAGTAGCGGCGGCTTCCTCCGGTACGCAGAACACAGTATATCACGTCGTATGTGTCGGTGGTTCAGACAAACCTTTAATTCTCTTTTTCTGTTGAAGTCGCGTGGTTCATCCAGTGCTTTCAGTTTGAGCTATATGTATGCCAAAGATTAAAGTTCTGACTTCATATTTCCCCTTGATTACAAGCACATGTCTGGTGCACCGAGGCTGACCTCTGGTTGGGATACGGATTATGTTTTTTTTTTTCTGAGGCAGAACTCTCTGGTTTTAAGTTCCGATTTTGAAATCAGTCTTCAAAGATGACAAAACCGTGTAAAGTAATAGAGAATCCGCCTCACTGGCAGAAACTGAAAAGGTGGGGGTGTTTAATAGAATACTACAGATAGAGCACAATCTTCCCGCTCCTCTGTGCTAACACACAAGAAATATTCAGGAAAGATAAGGTCGGCTGTTCTATTGCCTCTGTTTACCAGACAAAAAGACATAAAGAGAGGAATAACACAAAGGAGGAAGCGAGGGAGAACCTCAGATCCTCCTGGGTGTCAGCGGTTCAATAGACGTCCGTGACGGAGGGCGAGTGCTGAGAGATGAGAGGGAGAATGGAGACGAGAAAGATAATAGAGGTGAGAGCGAGGTCAGAGCTTTGGTCGGTCTTAGCAATGGGAGGAAAAAAAGCTCTTGTTTTCGGCCCCTGCTCTCAATCAGAAATTAAACCAGCTAACCAACAGAACGGGGAGCTCGGAGGAGCGGGCGGCTCTATTGACAGCGGCGTGAAATGCGCCCCGTCTTTCTTTTTTTCCCTTGACCCCTTCGCCTCTTCGCCCCGCGGTAGTTTTTAAAAGAGACGGAGACTTCCACGTAGAATAATCGTTTATTTGCTCTTTGGTGCTTTTGACTGATGGCGAAGGAATTTTTTTGCTGCTTTGGGTCCGTGTTTGCTCTTCGTTGGGTGTCTTCACAAACGCATGTATGGAGTCGCACCAAACGCATAATCATCACCAGCAGCTCACGACAAGAAAATACAGTTCTGTCAAGTTCATGTTGCTCAGATTACTGAGTAAAATCCCAGTTGTCCATCACAGATATCTTTGCTGCAGTTCCCATCTAAAACACCACTTATTAGGCCCATGCTTGGTCCAGATAATTATGTGATTAGAGGACACTAACCTTATTATATCAACAATGAAAGCTATAAAACAAGAGTTGTATTTATTTGTCTGACTCTGATTTGCCGAGATAAAAGCCGGGCACGCTTCAGCCGGGTTTTTTTTAAACCACTGGTATCACTGTGAGTCGGCGACCTCCATTGGTTCGGATGCAGATGCAGATCTCAGCCGTCATCGCTGACAAATAACTGGATATCAGCCGGAAAATCTGTCAGTGCCTCCGAGCGCTTCAGGTCTGGGCATCATCACAGCTGCTGTGCGTGTGTGTGTGTGTGTGTGTGTGTGTGTGTGTGTGTGTGTGCAGGTATGTGTGTGTGTGTGCCAGGCTGCATGTGACTGCAGCCCTGCTCCTTTTCCTGCAACTGTGCCACAGTCCTAATCCTCCACCGGAGTTCAGCAGGGTGTTGGGTTAGTGCACCCGTGTTTGGAAGACTCCATGCAGGCTCTGGCCATTAACTAAGGTACTTCATCTGGAAGTACAACTTGTTATTATGACCTCAAGCAATATTCCTGCGCTGGAAAGTGAACAGCTTTTGCCTTAAAGCCACGGAAAATGTGTTTTAGTTATTGTCGCTGCGCTTGAATCTTTGACCTTCACCGTGCAGTTCGACAGTAGGAGATTAATATCAGTTTCTCCCCGTAAATCTGTCCGTTTGAGACGTGCACTTAAGAGTGGGAGACATAATAGTCCAGCAGTTGAGCACCTTTTAAACAAAAATATTAGCTTACAGCAGAGGTCTCCAACGTTTTTCAAGCCAAGGACCCCTTGGCTTATAGTGACACGGCTATTACATATTGTATAAAATTGTGTTGCTCATTAAACTGGGCCAATAATAACGTGAAGTCCAGCCTACAGTGCCATGTATAACAGTACTTTATAATGATGTATGTATACAAAATATATTTTAATTCTATATTGGCATTTCTACAATTTCACAACAAGATTTATGCTAATTACTGGATAATAATAATAATAATAACTACAGCAGTTTTGCTGTGAGATGTGACAGAAATTCACTGTATCCAATGAATGCTAGTGGCTTTTCTTCTGTCGTGTAATTTTTGGCATTGTTTGAAACTGTCTTGACAGTTATTAGATGGATGTCACCGTGATGACATGAACGTGATGGATTGTAGTGGTGATCCCATTATAGCAGCATCATCTACTAAATACCTGCAACATGAATGCCATGAGGTTCAGCACTAATTAGAAAACGTGTTGAACTGAGATGCTGAACGTTGTCAACATTCTACACAGAAGCATGTCAGCATGCTGTGTTAGCCGAGCCTCGTAGAGCTGCTAACATGGCTGTAGACTTGCCTTTTATTGCAAATACACTTTTTTGTTGTTGACATTTCACTCCTCCTCTCCTCCGCTCCCCATTCAGTAGCGGCGGACAGCTGTGTCAGACAGCAGAGAAACTTTTTGACATTGACTGGGAGTGACAAGGCAGCGCGAGCAGATGTCTTCCTCTTTGCTTTGGGAGAAACAGCATCCTTGACCTTGTCATGGCTAATTTTAGGGCTTGGGCTTATCACAGCGCCAATGTTTATATCTCCCATTACACACACTGTCATTACAGGGGCGACGTGCTTGTAATTATGGGGGCGCGTTCGGCAGCCGGGATGTTCCTAGGGGTCACATGTACCTCGCCTTGCACTCGCATATACGACGCGTTTGTTTTTAGTACGTGCGGGGACTTCCTCAAAAACATGGTTTTGACTGGATTCTTGATTCCAATGCAAACCCCAGTGACCCGGCTCACGCATGTGCTACCTCGCTCCCTCACCCGGCCTCCCAAAGACACTTGAATCATCTCCGAGCTGCTCCTTTCTACCTGTCCCCCGTGTTAAAACGGGTCAGTACTTTTTCTCTCTCTCAGCTGGCCTTGGATGTCTCGGACGCCCCCCCCCCCCCCCCTCTGAGCCATCGTGCCAAAACAAGGCAGACGAGGAGGCCGCCGAGAGATTCCCCACCTGCCTGCCAAATCACTGTCCTGTTCAACAATGCCTTTTGTGCACTCGACTCATTCATGCAGAAATACAAACACGAGGACACAAACAAACACGGGAGGAAAAAAAAGAAGAGTTTCCAACACGGGCATTGTGGGAGTTACTGACTTTGTTTGCTTGTTTGCATGCGTATGAAACATTTAAAATGATGGAGGTAGAAGTTTCTTTACAGCAGCCAGTGCAGGTATCGGCTAAATAAGGTTAGAATAACACGACGGGGAGACGTTGAGACAAGCCGAAGCGTTTACACGAGGATCACGGCCGCGTAATCAGGCAGCCGGCGACAATAAAACATAATTGGACGGCGTCTGTGCGGGTTATTGATCGCATCAGCATTATCTGATGCTCTCTTTCACGTGGAAGAAATCTATGTGCACCAAAGTACAATTCCTCAAGGTTAACACAACACTAATAAGTCTGCTGTCGCGTTATGGATTTCTGCATAATGGTGGTTTTGTTCTACGATCTATTGAATGGTAGATAAATGTTAGATAGCAAATTAAAAACGTGCTGCTTGATGAACAATAATGAATTGCTATACAATTATACATATGACATTTATGGTTGCATCCAGTAAATCAATGATTTGGTTTGAAAAATGAGAAAAAAACAGGATGAAGACATCAAATATTAGAGTAACATTACAAAACTAAAGCTATTCAATAATTAACAATGATATAAAAGTTAAACACAGTGCATTTGAGAAGCTTGAATGAGAGAATATTAAGAATGTTTCTTATTTTTAAATTATCTATTTAAAACATTCTAGCACTTACATTTAGTTGGACTGACTAATGAATCACTGCACATAATAGTCATTACTGTATTATATTTTAAGATTATTAAATACACCGTTTGCAGCTTTAACCATGTCTCTCTCTCTCCTCCCCCCTGCAGGCCGAGTTGACGGGCATTAAATGGCGTTGCTACAGCTTCCGTGGCAGCGGGGAGTACGGCCCCGTGATCTCGGCCCCGGCCCAGGACGACCCGGTCCTGCGCAGCTTCATGCGATGCGTGCAGGCCAACCTGCTGTGCGTGTGGCGCCGCAAAATCAAGCCCGATGCCAAGGAGCTGTGGATCTTCTGGTGGGGCGAGGAGCCCAACCTCGCCGATGTCATTCATCATGAGCTGGAAGGTGAGAAAGGAAACGAAACAGCTTCTCTCCGTCTCCGTCGTTTTCACTTTCGCTTCTGCTGTTCATGCTCTCAAAGTGTAGGTCGGAGGCTTGTGCGGACTGTTTAGTTTAACGGTTGCCTTTTTATTATCTTGCATCGGATTAAACAGACTGGAAGGGTGATTACATGGAACGCAGCGGATTGTATGTAAAACCGGCTGGGAAGCAGCAGAATGTGTGCAGATGTATGACACGGATTCCAGTTGTGCGAGTGTGAAAATAAATTCCAGTTTCATATTAAAAGTGCCTGTTGTTACACGGGGGCTGCGTTGTTGAACACGGAGCAGGGTTCAGTGTTATGTAGATTCTTGCTGTTTAGTCTGCTGCACATTTAAGCCGCCTGCTGTTTGTTTAAGATGTGTAGGGTGCACCGATCCGGCCCTCGTATAGCGCACGTCCCAATTGTGTTTGCTTTGCAGCTCGAGTGTTTATGTGCTGCTTCAGAACTATCACTATGATGAAGCACGCAGCAATAGGATGGGATTTTTCTCGCCAGTATTTACTGTGTGTGTGCGTGTGCGTTGGTGAAAATTACACTGAGATATCTCACTTGAGAGAGTGCTACTGTCAGCACTATTGTACCCTATTTATGGAAACATTTTCATTATCTCACCGTGCACGTGCGTGGAAGGCTAACGTATCGACTAAGCCCCTGGAAGACGGCGAGAGGGGGAAACAGGATTATATTGGGTTTGGTTTAGCAGAACAACAGTCAGGAGGAGGGAAAAAAAAGCAGGAATACGGGACGGAGAGGTTGACGCGCTGAGGGAGAATTTCACTTTCTCAGTTACCTCCTTAAAGCTGACTTGATGTGAAAAAGGCCTCGTAGGCACTGCGGTATATATTTGACATATGTTCTTACTGCTGTTGGGGAGAGCCGGCGACTCAGACTGTGCCAGGATGTGTAACAGAGAGAGACACGGTGTACATTTCAATGGAGTCTGGGTTTGCATCACTCACAGGTGCTCGGATAACGCGTTTCCTCGCTCAACCCAAACTGCCAAACATCCAGACTCCGATGATCGCCTTACAGCAGAAACGTCCTGTGACTCTATTTTTATTTTGTAGCGCTCGCTGATCTCAAAAAGAACCACGGAGGATGATAGCGATCACAAAAAAACACACAACAAAGTCAGTGTTTGTTTGAGTGGCAGGAATTCAGCACCCGGAGCAGAACATGTCTTACAAGAAGCCGCATAGCAAGTATGTTACATCCCGCCTCCCTTTGAGCAGCATGCCAGGGTCTAATAAAGTTAATCATCTTTGCCGATGTAATTATATTCTACAGTTATTGATTACTTCGTATTGAAGAAGTGTCAAAAGCGTAAGGATTTCTTCGCTGTTTGTTTTATAACTGTGTAGACTGGAGATTTACTCTGCTAATGCACAATTTAATACATTTGCACAGCAAGTTAATCAAAGTCAAGTCTTAGACTGACTGAGGTTTGTGTGTGTGTGTGTGTGTGTGTGTGTGTGTGTGTGTTTAGAGTTTAAAAGAAGAAACCATCTAATGTGATTGCTCTGACTTTAGTAGCCCTGAGTCACTTCTGCTTTTGGGTTTCTTATGTTTTTAGTCAGAATATGCCATCATTTGCTTTATCGACGAATCATATAATGAAACGTATCAAAAGACAACAAACTGCAATCTCCTTGAGTTCAAGTTGACGTCATCGGATGTTTTTAGTTTTTCAGATCGTCAGTTCTCCTATGTGACAAAGCAGCATATTCCCCACTGAGGAGCTGGGAGTAGCAAGAGATTGAAAATGGCTTAAACAATAGATCAATTCTGAAAATACAAATGAGCCATCCAGTCTTTGAGTTTAAAGGCTATTACCACTAATTTAACATCATAGTGGGCTGCTCTAGTGATGCTAGTGTGGAGGGCCTCTTGACGAGGAGAATTGAAAAACTGAAACTGAATTGATTACTCACACACACACACACACACACACACACACACGCACAGGCAAGCTGCGTACAATTATGATAATAGGACTTCTTTACTTCTCATGTATAATCTCAGAGGTTTCCCTGTACAGTCCCCATTAAGCACTGAAAATAGCACTTGGGGTGTTGCAAAGAGCTGATAATTGTTAATTAAAGCTGGATTTCTGCCAAACAAGAATCAGTTGTAACACAGGGAATATCAGGGTTTTAAAGAGCTGCACACCTGCATTTCTATCCACTGTGAGAATGTTGTGTTTCTGTTGCCTTGGCTTCTTCCTCTCGTCTCTCTGACCTGCGCTTGTCGGCTCCTCGTTTATAATTCTCCCTGTGGTTGTTACACGAAAAATCAAATCTAAAATCTGTTGAGCTGGGTAACCCTCCACGCTGTATATAAAAGCAGACGTGCGATATTGCAGCTACAATCTGGTTGAATAATGTGGAAAATTGTTTGCACATTACAATAATATTTGCACAATAATTTTTCTGCCATTGGGACTAATGGTTCAGTTCAAGTGGTATCAGGGTACTCGGATTCACTCGGCTCATGGAGACTGAAGTAGAGAGACATTTACTTAAGTACTGTATTTACATATATTTACAGTGTACGCAATGTCATATTTCTACTACAGTTCTGAGGGAAGTAGTAGTAGCTTTTTATCTAACAGCTATAGTTACTTTTCAGATTAAGATCTTAAAGATTTTAACTTGTAATTGTGTTTTTTACACTGTTGTGTTGATCATTTTACTGAAGTACTGGTGCTGAATACTTCAATTGAAGCATTAAATGACACTTTCATTTTCTCTTTTAAACTTCTTCAATATGATCAGAATCATTTTTGCTTTCATTGTCTGTTGGTCAAATCAAACCAAGAAGCTACTTGTATCAAAAGAACACTTATATAATATGTCAGATCTGTTTTTTTTTACCTCTTCCCCATCCATTCAGAAATGCTGATTTACACACATTTGACTGGATGAAGCTGTCAGCTTGTCAGGCACATTCAGTGTGATTATTCAGCATATGTTTTGAGTCATAGAGAAAATAGTAAAAATGTGCAAATTTTCAAAAGTGTTGTGTTGCTAGCAGAGCAGCGAATGGGGGGGGATTTCAGATGGTTTCCCATGTAATGATGAAAAAAGAGGATGTTGCCTCAGATGTTTTACACAATAAGAAGAGGAAATGCAGACTCTACAATTTTAAAGTCAAGTCCAGCTAAAAAATGAACTACTTTAATTGCTTGATAATCATTGCACACATTAAAAGTGTCAAATCTTGTCGGACTACACAAATCGACACAAAAGTGTTGCTTAGCTTTTTAAATGAAATGCAGTGCATTAATTAGTTTCTAGTATCAGCTATTAGGCAGATATAAATAATATAAACTGTGTTACCGAGAGGCGTCTCACATTTACGCACAGAGGCTGCGCTCCTACAGGTGGGATTAGGAGTAAGTGAAGTTCATCTGGCAGAGAGATGTGACCAGTTGAGTTAGAAATAATCTGAGTCCAAACTGAGAGGACACCTTGACCCGCTGACAGGAAACAGGAACACAAGAAGTCACTCGTGTGCTGCCTCCATGCATGCGTTGATAGATAGATAGATAGATAGATAGATAGATAGATAGATAGATAGATAGATAGATAGATAGATACTTTATTGATCCCAATGGAAAGTTCAAAATGTCTTTACATAAAATCTATACATCCATGGGAGCTCCGTGCCACTGCGCAACATAAGCCCGTCCACTTTTTAGTGGTCCAATCAAATGACATGAGATGCAGAGATATGTTTTGTTGGTTATTATTCATGCAAACATGATAATATTATTTTTCTATATTATATTTGCTATATCGTGTAACTTATCGCCAAACGCTGCTGGAAGGAGAGAAAATAACTCAAAACCAAATCAAATAGAAAAACCTTATGATTATGGTGGCTGTGGAGATGGAGGAGCCATGAATCTTCCAGTGTGACTGGAGTGTAAAAACTGCTCGCGTCTAAATAAATCATGCCTTTTGAGATCGTGCCAGCAGTGTGAGCAGCTATGATCTAGTATTACCTCTCTGCTCCTCTCTCACTGTACTCCAGCGCTCTCCCATATTGTCTTTTGGTATGTTGGAGTGTGTGTGTGTGTGTGTGTGTGTGTGTGTGTGTGTGTGTGTGTGTTTGTTACAGTTGGAGAGGAAACAGAATTAATGTGAATTAATGTGTCGAGTCGTCAGCATGTTGCAGGCGGAGACAAAGTGACATATTTTAGACATGAGTCATAAATATAAATGCACACGGGCGCAGACAAATATTCACATACACACACGCACAATGGTTTTAATGTACATCTGTTCTGTTCTGTGATTATCCGGCAAAAGAATCACAAGCATTTTGGTTTTTTATCTCCTGACATGGCAGCTGCTTTTATGTACGTATTGATGGTATCAGCCGCACTCAAACCACAACATTTTACTCAGTTTGTCATTTGTCACCATTATTTGACGGCTGTCCCGTATGCACGGCGTAAATTAATTATTGGCTTGTCAAAGGAGGTGGACGTCAAGGTGGATATTTTGACTTGTCATCACAGGAAAAGCACAAGTGTGACCAATAACATTACTGATTACTTTGTTCTATGGAAATAAACACTAGCTAACACGTCTTATACTAAAGGTCAGGCATTAATAAACATCACTTATGCTTTTCCTGCTATGACAATGTCTGCCATTAAAAGAAACGGCAATAGAAATGGGCTATTCAGAAGGTTTTAAATGGCACATTTAAACTTGTATGACGTCAATGGAGCATGAAGCCGGTTAAAATGAAGGTATTTGTGATCTGAGAGACGAACAACTAAAACAATGTTGGCTGTATTCAGACACAGTCGGCCACACATCAAAGACGAACACAAATGATATCTCACTTAGACATCAAAGTACAGATATAATTTATCACCTTTTAAACAGTGTGGCGTACACACGTGGCCAACAAGTACCAACTGGAATCTGATGACCGTGGTGAGAGCATTTTTTTGACTACCAGATCACACAGTGTACAGAACGGTCACAACCACCAATTGCTGGGTTAGCCTTGATTTTTCTCCGACCGGACATTAACTAGGATGTGGGTAGTGGAGTAGCCTTAGGGCCCAGCTGGGTTAGCTTAGCTTCTGACCTGGCTCTCCAGCCTCTCTTTCTGGGGCAGTTGACTCCATGTTTGGTAGCGTCCGGCAGGTCTGGCTGCCCCATGCTTCCTTTTCCCGATGTTGATGAGTGTATTCTGTCATATGTCAAAATGCTCTGTAATGAAGATGAAAAGACGAACAATTAGGACAAAATG
Organism: Chelidonichthys spinosus; assembly: GCA_029853015.1. NCBI lineage: Eukaryota > Metazoa > Chordata > Actinopteri > Perciformes > Triglidae > Chelidonichthys > Chelidonichthys spinosus. The sequence goes on from CM056840.1 coordinate 10,460,528, forward strand.
TTGTGAAATTCATGTGAGCTACCGACCGCAGCATTGATTTTTACTTTGTGGTGTCTTCTGTCTCTATTGGACATGTAGGTGTAATCTGTTGAGGTGTGGTGGTATTGTGTAAAAGCAATAACTTAAAAAAAAAAAGATTTCCGAATCATTGAACTTAGACTGCAGAAACGGGCCCTATTTTCAGGGCTCATCAACTCCACTGGAGTTCCCCAAGGTTCACTCCTGGGCCTCTGCCTCGTCTCTTTCTCAACTCCAGTCTTTGTCTCTGGCTTCACATCACAACGGTTTTTCTTGCTGCTTTGAGACCAGCAACACCTCTACCTCTGACTTTCTATCCTCTGACAGCTGGGAGTGCGACACATGAGGGCCGAGGTTTCATATCGGCCGAGCAGTGTTTTTCTTGGCTCCCTGTCGGATCGCTTGTCCACCAACCTTGACAAGACTGTGCTGCTTTTTCTTCTTTGGCAAAACCGTTGCAAGATCTCCCCGTCAATACTGACAACACTGCAGCGACTTAAAGGACAAACCGCTGTGTGTTACCAGCCAGGATCTGAACCTAATTCAGAGACTGAGACTCCACAACCACATTATAGAATTTCTCTTCCTGCATCTCCACCAGCTGCAGCCAGACTCGTCCTAGCGTCCCTACATATCTCCTGTCACATTGCTCCTGCTGTACATACTGACTTTCAGGTCGTGACCTAGACTTCTGTCCACTCGCTCTGTTCTGGTACAATTGTCCAATTATTTACCGCCCTGCAGTGGCCTTTGCCGTCTCCTTTCCTCCCTGTGGAGGAATGACTTTCCCACCTAAGTTAGATGAGCGTGAGTCATCACCTCGTCTCCATAACTCGGCCTTCAGAACCTACATCTGAGTCACGTCTGAGTCCTAACTTGCTGACAAAGCTGTCCAGTTTTAATAAACCCCTTGCTTAGTCCAGTCCTTCTTGGATGCTTTCTGGAAATTATTGAATATTGAAGGTGTATTAATATTGAAGGTGTATTAAGTAAAATATGGCTAGATGCTGAATATAATATGTGCTTTTTTGGATTGTTTTCAGTTCCTCAGTGTCCAAAAATTGTTTGAAAAAAAAAAGATGCAGATGCTCTTTATCATAGATAAGGACTCAGTAATATGTGTTGCATGTGCTGTGCAGGCATTACACCCTATCAACATCAACTCTCGTACAGATGAAAGAGACTCTGTTACACTAAACAGAAATTACCGTGAACGAAAAGCGCCAGCGAGCTCACTTAAATAGAAATGTCAGTTTTTGCTTGTAAGGCCCACAAATACGCTCGGCTTCTCCACGCCGATGACTTTGATAACACCGTAGGCGGTGTTCTTGTGTGCCACCGTAACAGCATGTGGTCAAGGTGAATGCAGGAGCAGGAAGGAGCGTTAGAGGGCTCGTTCACACAACGCCGCGCTGTGTTTATCTATGCCTTATGATCAGTATAATTTAATCTGAGCTTGCTGAAAAATTAATCTTGTGCATCAGACCCAAGTCACACTGAATGAGTGTTATATTTCATGGTATTTAAGGAATATATGCATCAGATTATGGCTTCCAATGGAAATATCTCTCTGTTTTCTCCGAGTCGGCCTTCCAACACCCTGAGTTTTTCCTTTTCTTTCTTGAAACTGTAGTGAACCTGAAAGGAATACAAAGTAGGGGGAATCCAGCAGAAAAAAAGACTGTGACTGGCATCAATCCTAGCTGGGGGTGAATATTGTTCCAGAGGCAGGAGTCTTAACCACACTGTCTCACAGAAATTATGTGCATATTTAATTCAAGAACCTAAAAAAAACCTACTAAGAAGCACAGGGATGCAAGGCAGCAGAGATGATTTACAGCGACGCCACGTCTATGAATAAACCACCCAATCACTCACCTGTAAAGCACTTTTTTTGTCATTATCTCACTCTAAAATGACTTTCAGCATCATTCCGTGTACGTCTGCTCTCATCACAGTCACCAGTCATAACGAGAGCGAGCGAGATAGGGCCCGAATTTAAAAACCTGCGCTGTGCGTATCCATTATGAGCTCAGCGGTTGGCTGGCGCAATGGCGATACTGTGACCAACAAGTGGATTAGAGCGGTGGCGCTTATGAGAAAAAATAATCAGAGATAATGGAATTAACGGAACAGAGCGGGAGTGAATTGGACTTGACTTCAGGCTCTGGGTTTAAACAGAAAAAAAACAAACAAACAAATAACTGTGCCAAATATGTGGAGGAGCATCTCGGTCTGTCTGTCTGCTGGTTTAGAAAGCTGCAGCTGCTGTGCCCTTCATAAGCAGAGCGGCTTGCCATATTTTTGTGGCACTGGAGGGGTTGCGAAATGTGTATGTACACACCATGACAGGTTTCTGTGTGTGTGTGTGTGGCTTCGCTGTGACTGCTATCATCCTGCGTGTGTCCGTAATTGGCTGTGTGTGTGTGTGTGTGTGTGTGTGTGTGTGTGAGTGAGTGAGTGAGTGAGCTGGCAGAGGTCGCAAGGTAATTGTCCTGTGAAAAAAAAAAAAAAATAGTTGCCAAATGTGTGTATGTGTAGCCGAGCGCAGGAAGGAGGGCTAACCTCTGCCTCCATCTGTCCACGTCTGGCTGTGAACTCATAATCTGGCCTGTGGAGACAAACCCTCTCCACCACTTGCCACCTGCTTCAGAGATACAGGTTAGATTGAGGTTATTACCGCCACGGAGCCGCCGGCGAGGATGCTCGGTTAAGTGATGCGCCGTGCGTAATTGTTCCTGCTCGCATCCCGTTTATTCTAAGGGCTCTTTTATTATTTAAAGCTGCATCGAAACCCCGACGTTGTTGTTCCATTTGCATTTTTTCCCACCTGGAGCACGTAGCTTGAAGTTTCATTCAGGACTCCTGAATGCCGCTGTGGTACACGAGCAGAATGCATTCATGAGTCATGACACCAGGAGTGGTTCATGTGTTTTACTGAGAAAGTGTTTGTTGTTTGCGCCAGAGAAGTGTGTGATTTGTTCTAATTATGGGCAACTGACACTGTTTAAAAGAGGTTTGACTCTGACAGTCACTGAGAAAGGAATGTTATTATTCAGCATTACAAAAGAAAGAGACGCAGCAGATGTCAACTTCAAAAGACGATCTTTTTTTTTTCTTTAACCAGTTTACTTTCATTTGGAACTAAACCAGATATGATGGAGGATTTAATTCAAAGACGGACATTTAAACATTTACATTCTCTCCAATTAAATCCTTAAACACTCTCTCTTATTAAAGGAACAGTTTGACATTTTGTAAAAGGCACATACTGAAGTGTAAACGCCATTTACGGGGGAGTTAAGTGCTGAGCTATTTCTTGTCTCTGCTGGTTGCCTGGCAACCTCGCAGCGTTGACAAAACTCCAGGAAGTCCCTGCACCATGTCAAGAAACTGTGCGGCACACAACCCCCCGCGGGACGTGTTTTCACCGAGGTTTTAGTGCAGATTAAACAAACGAAGCCAGACCTATATGTCGGGCCGGCAGGCCGCCTTTACCAGATATATTGCTCACACATTCAATGATCAGATATTGCAGCATGGAAATGCCACACTAGCTTTGGGGGGTAATTTAGTAATAGAATTAAACTGTAAATAAGAATAAGCTCAGCTGTGGTATTTTTGTGGTTACTGAGATTTCCAGGATGTCAGTGAACATGTTTTGTGCTGAGTTGCTGTGCAGCCTGTCAGTCAGCTGTCGACTACCTATGACAGGGATCCGCGTGTCTGATTGGCAGAAGGTTAGAGAGGATGTTTGCTGCTGTTCCTGTTGTTCAGGGGGAGCGAAGTTGACCTAAACCGGTTTCTGCTGTTTTGCCGTTGGCTATGGCCCACAGTAGCCCGTGTGTCGCCCGCTAATAAAGTTTCCTACTAAGTGACGCTACAATATGTTTGCACAATGTCCAACTATTCCTTTAATGTGCTGCAATTCATAGCAATCTCCTCCTAGATATTTCCACCTTAAAGCCCCATCATATCTACATTCTACTTATGGCCCTCCTTGATTCGGCGGCGGATTAAGTGTTTTTTCGCTGAAGTGCATCTCGGCAGCGGTCGTTAAGTGAATGGAGGCCAGCGTCCGTTTCACCTCCCTGATTAGCGCAGCCGGGACTCAGACTGGTGATCCTAATGTGCCGACTCTTCCTGCCGCCAGCGGTAACCAACTGATTATTTTGATTAAGGCAGTGAGCAGCTGATCTTTAAGGTTAGATTTCACAGTGTGCGACTGTGAAAGATAACCTTTGCGGTTGTGCTGGGGCTGACAGGCTCTCGGGGCTATCGTAATATCTCGAAATGTAAGATGTGGGAAGTAGTTTGGGAGTTATGATGTGTTTTACGATCCCTCGCCTCTCCCCTTTACTCTTCTTTGTTATCCCCCCTCACACTTGGCTCTTCTTTTGTCTCCACCCCGCCTACCTTGCGAGTATTACTGATATCATTATAGTCACACTGTACGAATTACAAGTGAAGAAGAAGAAAATCTATGTGAGATTGCTCCAAAAGCTTTACAGCACTGCTCTCCATGCATGGCATTGCATTAATGTGATCCCTGCATGCACGGCAGAAATGACGAGCGGTGTGCAAACACGTTGAAGCGATCCTCCCAGGATGCATGTGACATGGCGTCAGACAGAGCAGGTGCCGGTGAGCAGGCGGCGAAGTGTGTTTCTGACCTGACAATGTGGGTGAAAGTGGTAATTTCTTCACATGCGGGTTTTTGTAAGGATGCCTTTTAAGATTATGACTTGTAGTCGTAAACCTGTGAATGGGAATCGGATGAAAGGTGTTAAAGATTAACAAGACATGGTCCCCGTGGGTCAACTAGGGTAAAAAAATATACAGAAGGCAGGAAGTGACAGAAAAGAGTCAGCGAAAGTGAAAGACACTGGTGTGAATGTGGAAGTATTTTACACAGGGACTCAAAGAGAAATATTCATTGTTGAGAACAGGAACGTTTTTACAGATTTTAATCACCACTTACATTTTGCATTGATGCAATAGAATTTAACTGAGATTTGATCCTTTATTGACTCTTGAAACCTTGATGGCACTATTTAAATAGAGGATTGTTGGAAGACCTTCCTTTTGATAATCTGATTTTAATAAAAAAAAAAAATCCAGCCCCCTCTTAAATGACTCTGCAGCCCCTTGTTCTGTGTCAACATGTTTTACTTGGCATTCAGTCTTTCCTCTGACGCCCGCCTCTTCCAGCCCTCTCTACATCCTCCCCTTCCTCCTGCTGCTCCTCCTCTTTTCAGGCTTTGTTGTGATTTATTTTTTCCCCCTCTCCTCCCTTGTTTTCGGGGTTGCTCTCTGATGTTAGGGTGGCGAATGTCTGCGAGCACGCTCAGTTCCTTGGCAAATAAAAGGTGGTGGTGGTTGAGGGGGGTGTACGGTTGCCAATCAAGGGCCTCCTCCTTCTCTTTATTCCTCCAGGGTTTGTCTTAGGAGCGGCTCTCAGAAGCACAACTCAAACAGAGGGAATGAATAATTAGGCCCCCAATTTTCTCTTGAATCAGGGAACTAGGTCGCCCAGCTGACACATGTCTCAATAGTGAACAACCTCGCTGAAAGAGGGAGACCTATGGAGGTTGTAAGAGCCCCCTGGAGGAATGCTGCCTCACCTACTGCGAGGGACACACAGAGGCAGAAAGGCAGAGACGACACAAGCTTTTTGACTCTTTTTTCCTGTCTGGCTTTGGCCGGTGAAAAAGTGAGTCACATTTGGAAAGCGGCGATTCCATGATAGCGAGGGAAAAAAAAAAGAAAAGAAAACATGAACAAGAAAAAAGAGGGGAGGAGGGGCGGTAAGAAGAAGAAGAAGAGGAGGGAGGGGGAGGACAAGGGAGAGATACATGTAGTGAGAGGGAGAAAGGGAGGGGAGTGTGTGTATGACGGGAATTCATGCTTCAAGAAGAAGGAAAAAAAAGTGGTTTGTTTGGAGGGAGAGGAGAACATCTGCGATTTCTCTTTGGGCAGTTAAATATGCAGTTAGTTTGTTGTTCTGCATGTGTCTTTTTTTTTGTCTTTTCTTATTCGCCATCCTGCCAGCAAAAATAACCCCAACTTCTTTTGAAAATCACACCTTCAGCTCACATCTTTCACATCTCAAATTCGTTAGAAAGGTTCAGTCTGTTCTTGGGCTCTCATGGCTGGACGGACACATGCACAGTATGCGGTCATAGATGTACTTCCAAAGAAGAAAAAAAGTCAGCTGGTTGGCGGGGGAGGGGACTTTTTCTCTCAACTTTTCCTGGACACATGGAGGAGAGGAGGGAAAGTGAGCTAGGGAACAAGGAATGAAGGAAGCAGACCGAGAGCCGAGGGGAAAAATTGCCTCATGTCATGTTTACTTGTCTGTAAATTTGTGGGGCAAAGACGGCGGAATCTCTGATTTCCTTCCCGCCTCCTCTTCTTCTCTCCACCCCTCGTGGGTTGTCAGGGCGTGGTGGCCTGTGACCTCCTGACCCTTAGAGAGAGAGAGAGAGAGAGAGAGAGAGAGAGAGAGGGAGAGAGGTTGAAGTTTCCCAGCTGCACCGAAAGAGGTGGGGGTGTAGGTTTTTTTCCCTTCGCAAGCTTTCGGTTTTGAAAGAAAAGCCACAAACTGAAAGAATGAGAGCTTTGTGTGTGTCTTAGAGAGACAGAAAGAAATGGAGGGAGAGAGAGAGTAGGAGTGTAGAAGACGTAGACGGAGAAAGCAGAGCGGCCGTGGGGGAATTAGGTAGTGAAGGGAACTGGAGTAAGTGTGGTGAAAATAGTGAAAAAGTTGAGGGGTGGGGCAAAGTGTGAGATGGTGGGAGGGAGGGAGAGTATGACATTTCCATTCAGTGTTGAAGAAGATCAACAACTTGGTGCTATTATAAAATGCAGGTTTATGAAAATGCCTACAAAAACAAATAGCTTATGCACTTTTCTTCACTTTGCTGCTTCATGTTGAAGCAAAAAGAATAGGAGTCGTGTTTCTCAACCTCTTCTGGGGAAGATGTGGACGTGAAAACGCGCTGCACATAGGAGTCGGCTCAGCACTGACTTTGATACGTCTGCATGCATGCAAGATTAATGTTTGACATGGCGTATAGATCGTGGGCTGATATTGATGTTGCCTCAGGCCGTACACTTTTGTTCCACATTTACATTCCGTGTGCGAATCACTTTTATATATTCATCAACCCACAATCATCTTTGTGGAATAAAAACCTAAAAGCACGCTTACAGTATTCATGCATATGCTATATAATGTGTCAGAATCAAGGTTTCTCAGGACAGCAGGTGTCATACTGTATGTTGTGCATTTGTATTTTTTTTGCATATCCAGGCTACACAAATAAAATTGACTTGTTTAATGCTGAGCCGGTGGCTAGCAGCTAACGGTGCAAGCGATGGCCACAGTGCTGGCAGAGCTAACAGTTTTTACCGGAGGGTGGGCACTACGTTTCCGCGACAACGATGTTCAGCCGTAACCTTCCGCATGACACAGAGAGCAGCTTCATTCTCTGCTCAGGTTTATATGACTAAATACCAAATATTAATCGCTGCTACTTTAATGCTCTGAATATTGTATAGAGAACCTTTAAGCAGTTAAAGTGCATGTCAAAAAACAAAAAAAAAAGAAAGTCTACTTTGTGCTAAATAAACAAGAACAAACAGCACAACGTGTTCTTGTTTGTATAGCTGGGTTGCACTCCTGCACATATTATTTCAGTCCGGCTATAAGATTTTGCCTCAGGACAAACGTATTGTGATGAGGAGACTAAAGCAAAATTGGTTTAACACCAAAGATGACTCAAAAAAACGAAGCTATATATATATGTATATTTTTAAATAAAGGACTGAGGATTACATGGAATGAATGCTGTTGTTGTTTCCCTCCATCCTCCGTTTTGAAGACGAGCCAGCTGCCTTTGATATCTGCAGTTTGTGAGGCCTCTCAGCCGGCGTCAAGTGACTACAACGGCCAAATTGATTTTCTCCCCCGGCGTTTTTATCAGCAGTATAGAAATGCTGATTTTGTGCTGCAGTGCCCGCACAATCAATGTGTCCTCGATAGCCAGCTATTCTCCCGCAGGGAGCTGTTTGTTCAAACAATTAACAATTATGAAAATGTATTCCCTTTCCCAGTAAAAGCCTCTACACAGAAATGTTGTAATGTTGCTTTTCCTAACAGAAATGTGCTCAGCACACTTAAATTAATAGACTGTACTTAAGGTCGAGCTGAAACGGCATTTCCAGAGTATCCATCTTCAGAGTGTCTATGGCGACGTATTTCCCAGTGAGACGGGACAGGAGGCGGGACATAACGCTGAGAGGAGGAATTCGATTTGATGGTTGAAAAGATTAGCTAGTAACCGTCTCTGTGCAAAGTTGCAGATTGATTGATGGATGGATGTCATTGGTTGGTACTCGCTGATGTAAGCATGTGTCATATTTTGTTTTCCAATAAGAAACAGATGTTTGTTCTGTTTGGTCCATATTGTTGACTAGGGGAACAACGTGAAGTTGTAGCTGTTTGGATTATTCAGTGCAGTCCGTGTTTTTATGAGTTGAGATTAAAATCGCTCTTATTTTTATGACGGGCTGTTCTTTCTTCGTCAGTATCCGTTCATCCTTAATACACTATAACCACATTTTCAGCCCAAAGTCGGGGGAATTTAGTCATAAAAACCCTGATAATGAGACCTTGTGGGGCCAAAAGCAGAGTTTGATGTGAGATTCCCACACAACGCTGTCGAAACGACTTTGTTTTATTTTTCTGTTTTGGATAAGACACATATTCAGACACAATGCCAGGTAAAACATAAATCACACAAACATAATTATGTACAGAAATTATACAAACAAACTCAAGTGTGGTCAAGTAGGAAAGACGATGTGGATAAAACTGAACGACCAATAAATTCTCACGCATTGGATATGCTCATTACATCATTACGTCATTACATCACATCGCGTGGAACATTTTGTTCGTACGACAAGACACGATTTAGCAGTAAAGCCAGACTCTCAACTATGGCCGGTTTTAATTATGACCACATCATGCAGCATGTTGTCAATTAATTTTCTTTCAATTTCTTCACCTTCCTTATAAATAAGTGTACTATATTACTATATAAGTATATACCAGGGACCAGAATAAGACACGGCCATGAATGAACTGCAGTCTGGAAATAGAGGAGAGCTCTTCATCTCGCTCTCCTCCTTGAGAGAGAGAGAGGATTGCTGTCAATCTCTCTCTCCCTCTCTCTGTCTCTCCCTCCCTCCTCTCCCTCCTCTCCCCTCTAGTGGCAGTTAGGAAGCCCGGTGGAGTCCCGCTAAGCCTCTCAATAGCTGCCCTGCCTCCCACCTCGAGGCCCATTCACTTCTAATGAGGTGCTCAAGTATCTGTGGCTTAACATGAGGGTCAACATCACAGAAATGGGCCCTTTTCACTCCGCCGTGGCTCCGCCGCCTGAGCAAAAAGTGATTAACGGCGTATCGCGCTCTTATATTTTAATCTGCTGGCGTTTCGTTTTAATGTGCGTCAGTAAAAAACACTTGTTATTTTATTTTCGCGCGCCGGATTATTTCTTCATTAATATGAATTGTGTTTCTCTGTCACTTTTAAACAGGATGGTATGCTCAGATTATTCAGAATATTTTGCTATTATGCATACAATTTTTCTTTAAGCGTAGCTTTCAAGGCACTTGACACGTTATTATGACAGCTGAGTGAATGTGAAACTCACGGACACATGCCTTCCCTCCACCTGAACGACACTCGGCATATCAAGGTCCCGAACAGACGTCACGCACTCCCGGCAACAAACAAAAAGCCACTCTTAGTTGCAGTCACTCTCCAGTCTCCCACTTCACAGACACGATGTGTCGAACACAACTTTTATTTTGATTTTTCATAAATAACCCGGTGCTTCGGATGCTTCGGCCGCCGGAGAAAGTGATGCAAGCCGACCTCAGTGTGAACAGGCAGGGGCAGAGTTCAGTATCGGGTTGGTGTTATAGTTAGAAGATAAAACGGCTTTATAAAAAGCAAAAGTGAGACTAAAAGAGAAGGTGTATTTCCTTTTGATGGTATTAAATACTTTCTAGCGGCGTAGTTTTATGAATTAGTGTCAGTGCCTTTTGTGTGCAGCCTGAGCACCTGTGTGTGTGTGTGTGTGTGTGTGTGTGTGTGTGTCTTCATCCTCCATATTTAACTCTGTGTCCCTCTTCGACACTCCGGCTTGTCTTCGTCAGCATCTAAAGGGAGACGGATGTTTTGCATTACTGAACGCTCCAACGTGACTTTGTGTTGCGCTTAATGGGTCGTCTGCCAAGTTTCTATTCAAATTTACAGCAACTTTCAAACACATTTCTGAGAAATTGGCAAACGGGAATGTGAATGGGTGCATGTTTCCATTCCCTCCTGTCATGTCAGTGTGAGGAGCATCCTGTGTTTGTGCCCAGTCAGCAGTCGGGTGCCTTTAACCCGTCGGCGTAATGACATAAACCATATTGAGATATTTCCATTTCACACATTTCTTGCGGTTCCTTTGTAAATGTGAAGAGGAGCTCAGCTCCTACAAGTTCCCAGGCAAAAGCATGAAGTCCAGGTGTAAATGGAGCCGGGGATACGGTCACACAGTCCACCGCCGGTGCTCCGAAACATCTGCTTACATTAATAACAAGCTTCCTCCACATTCAGATATGCAAACAGAAATAAACAGTTGCTGTTACTTCCTGTCTAGTCTTACAAACAGGATTCATTCCATTTGGGAAACAGTGGAAGCAAATTCAGGACACAATGATAAATTCATGTGCAGTTCCAGAGTCATAAAACTCACAATGTGGGAAGGAAGGAATTCACAATGTAATAATAATAATAATACACTCGACTAATAATTATATTATTGGTTAAAGACATGGTCAACAAAATAAAAACCACGACCTTTGATGTCCAGACACTTGCATGTCAAAGAGGAATATGTGGTTTTTACTTTGTCTGGTTCAGCAGAGAAATTGAAGATTACAGAGTTTCGCTCCTTTCCTTTTCCCGTTGTGTTTTATTTATTTTTACTTTTAACTCTGAAATCCAAGAGGCCAATTGTGATTATGTGAGACCGCAGAGACAAAATGTGTTCACGATGACGTGTGCAAAATGGCCCAGAGTCCCATTCATGTATTTAGTTCCCAGTGACTTGTGGGAAAACACTTGGCACGTAGCATCCATCCATCCGCAGCATCCCACACATCAAAAGAGTGTGTGTGTGTGTGTGTGTGTGTGTGTGTGTGTGTGTGTGTGTGTGTGTGTTTGAATGAGCTAAGTATCAAATTATGTAAAGTTTAGGGTGTAGGGTTTAGTTGGCTTTTCTCTGCACAGTTGACTCAGTTTTGATTATCAGGGTTGGTGAGAGACCAACACAACACACACACACACACACACACACACACACCTTTTTTCCCTGTCAGCATCATACAGAGCCCATTTTATTTCCATACCTTTTCTGACTTTTCAGACCTCTTTTCTTCCGTCTTTGTTCTATTTTTGTTCTACTTTCTTTCTATTCCTGCTTCTGCTTCTCTTTAACACTCACATCCACTTGTATCCCTCTCTCCATGTACCCTAACCTCCAAAACACACACACACACACACACACACACACACATGCATTTTAAAGGAGGTTATATTAAAGAGCACTCTCATTTAGCCTGTGATATTGGTATTGTGGCCCCGGCTAGATCCTCTCCAGTCCCCCTAATTACACCACCGCCTCTGCATTAATACAGTAAATACCCCGTGAATTATTAATGACACTGTCAACATGCTCCTACTAATGAATCACGCACAGTATCACTCCAAATCGGGCCCTGGACCGAGTGGCGAGATGCTAAATAAATGAAGGGAGCTTTCGTGTCATGTCTGTTTACCAAATTAAAAATAAATGAAAAGCTGACAAACGTGGAAGTATACAGACGCAAGTGTTTAATCTCTAAGAAAGTGGAACAACACATATTGAATTTGAACACAAGCCTGCAGTGACGTCCTCTGCCTTGTCTTATTGGCTCGAGGAAAACATTTGAGCTGTAAGCAGTCGGTGTTTTTCTCATGTTAACACGATGCATTCACTGACTCGTCATTCTTTGCTGCTTCAATTATTTCCTGCATGCCCACGACGATCGCCTCTCGAGTGTGTGAAATGTGCAGCTTTGTCTGTGAAATAGATTCCTGTTTGCACGCGGAGACGCTCACTCCTCAGAGAATCACACCTCGTCACTTTATACCCCCGTCTCTCTTTGTGTCTACTTTCTTTTCCGTCTCCCGTTGCTATTTGACACCAGCAGCAGACGCACATCAAGTAACATCCACTATGTGTTGCATCTCTCTGTCCTGTACCAGCAGCTCTTAATATTAAACACCATGTGAAGAAACCACCAATCTGTGTAACTTGAAGTCTTGACTTATGCATTCTGTACATAATGATACGTGGGAGTTAAAAACCAAAGTGCTGCGAATCCAGTGTGCAAAGAGGTAACGAGGGGAAGTTGTGTGAGGGAATATGAGCCGCCGCTGTGTTGACCTGGGTCGGTGCCGGCCACCCGCTCTCACCCTCCACTTTGACCTCAGCTCAGGAGAGGTGGGGCTTTTCTGACTGCAACTCGACTCCTCTGGAGTGGTGCTGTCATGGTGTGTGTGTGTGTGTGTGTGTGTGTGTGTGTGAGGGAGGGGGGGGGGGGGCAGAGGCCATCAGAAACATTCAGAACGATACTCTCATGGAAAAAAAATGTCAACGAATCCTCAATGAGCGGGCGTATGCCTGTTGCTTTTGCGTGCCTGTGTTTTTTTGTGAATCCATGCGCTCATGGCACCAGCATTCACACCCCGGTCCCTTCTCCTGCCTCTCCGCCTGACTCACTCCCACAACTATGCGAGCAACTCTAGCTCAGTCACCTAATTGATTCCAGACTTTCCCCTCATCGCTTCACTCTCTCCTCCTCCTCCTCCTCCTCCTCCTCCTCCACCTCCACGCTGTCACTGCTCCTCATTCTGTCCGTCTCTCCGGGCTTTCTGGGTCTCAGTGCCCGCCGTGTCTGCATTCAACCTATCTGCCATGTATGTACTCCATGCGATTGTGCACCTCCTTGCATCCCGACACCCTCTTTCCTCCATGATTGCCATTATCAGGAGAGATGACGGGATCAGAGGGCCGTTAATGTTTAGGTTTGGCGTGCCTACACCTGAAGGAGGACTAACTTGATACGCAGGCTGCCAACATTCACGACTTCAACCAGAAGTCGTAAATCTAATCGGCGCCTAATCAAAGGCGCAGGGAGTCGCCGTGCTTCCAGTTGTAAAGGTTGTGAAGATTTGTCATCGGTTTCATTCTAGAGCCCTCACAGTTTCCTGTTTACGGCTGTTTGCAAAGTGGCGGCGGCGGCGTGTTTTGAGTCGTGGCAGAGAGCCCCGCCGCGTCGAGTGGCAGGGTGTCACTGAGGAGTTTAGGAAACGGTGTCACTAGGGCACGAGACCACAGTCTGAGATGAGGAGAGACGGAGGTAAAGGAAATACGTCCCCTACATAATGTCTGCAAGCATATTAACAGCCTTCTTCCTGGATCACATGTCTATGACATCTGTGCAAGGAAAGCATGCAGTGATGCAGTCGAGACACCGCACCGATGCGGTTGAGCATGCTGACATGTGAGTACATGTCAGCATGTACAATTTAAACAGCGTGGCCGATGCAGGGTTGTACAAATACACCGTATTTACATACCCACGGATACGGCACAGCCAGACCCCGTGTCCGGATGCTGCTGGTGTCGGACGCCGCTCGATGTGAAAGTGACCTCACCTGATCCTGGAACTCGTTCTTTCACCTCAGATGCCCAGGTGACTGAAAGCAGAAAAAACAGAGCAGCGTTAACAAAGTTCTCAACAATGTAACGTAGAAACGCGATAGCTTTACAGGTTATTTTTCCATCTAACATCTTACTAACAGTAACCAGAAAAAGTTACTGTTTACAGACTCACAACTCACTGCTGTTACAGAACAAATTTTGTCTCGAATTGATGTCGAGAAATAATCCAAAACAAACAGCATAGCTGTGAGTAAAAGCTACTTTTGATCTAATAAGCGTTCAAGGAATTAGAGTGACGAATGTCTGGACAGAGGCTTCCATGGAAATGTATGTCTGAGGACGTGTTTTTTTTATGCAGATGTTGATCCAGTTATGGTTGTAATTATAGAGGAATGAGGCCTGGCTTCACCCCCAGAAGATAATAAACTAGTTGTGTCTAGCATGAGGAAAAATCCCTTTTTATTTTGTAACCGTGTATCTAGTCATACGGAGCTCAAGTCGGGGTGCTCGCCTGGTTTTCTGCCCTCAAACCACCACCTTTGCTCGTGTGGGATCCATTTGTAGACGGAGACGGCTCCTGAACTACAAAGATATGCAAAGAGCAACATCCCGACGTTTCCCTGCCACATTTCAAACCAGAACTACGGCCAAAGAAGCCAAATTGGAAGCAGACTTGTCAAGTGGAAATGGGGCAAAGTCCCTGAATAATAGAGGTTCTCCTAACATCCTGATTTCTGGCCAAACTTCCTGCAGTGGAAAACGGGCCGTACTGTCAACATGTTTTTGTTCGCCGTCTCTACATTTGTGAATTAAGAATATATACTTGTTAGTATTGAGGGCCGTGCTGCTCAGCTGGCCTCGTGCCAGGGTGATACAGCATATTATTGCCATGTTAACAGCCAGCACAAACAGACAGCGAACTGCATAGTAATATCCTGTGGGCTTCTTGGGTCTCCCTGCACACTTTGCTTTTTGTTTTTCTGATGGAACTCGAACCCCCGACACTCGGCGGGAATTTCCTCTTTATGTGGCGAGTAGAAAGATAGGAAAGATCCGAATCGCCGAGTTGTAACGCTTTAAAGCCGATCGAAAGCTCACAGGCTCTCTGTTTTCAAGACAGCCGGCTTTTATGACCGTCTAATTTGCTTTGGTGACATCTTGAGACTTCATCCAGCACCTCGGGGTGCTGCAGCTAAAATGTGGCGTGAACTTTACAGGACGGCTGACACATTTGCAGACTTGTGCGTCGCTCACGAGCCGGCGTTTTCTCTCACATTGCATTTAAAATCTGATCGTGTGAATTATTATCATTGGCTTTTTACCTGATCATTTTTCAAACTTTTAGTTAATTTCGGGAGATATGATCTCAAGATAATGTTCTGATAATCATCGCAAAATTAAATTAGCACTCGGCGGACTCATCATCATAATTATCTTTATCTCTCTCTCTCTGTCTCTCTCTGTCTCTGTTTCCCTTATTGTCCATCTGTGCAACCTTGTCATCTTTCTGTCTCAATCTTATTAGTAAAAACACATAAGCATAAGACAGGTTGCCACACACACACACACACACACACACACACAAGAGGCCGACCTCTGCTCAGACATACAGCAGTGTAGCTAATTAGTAAAGTGGCAGTGGGGTTTTGTGTGAAATGGCACACACATACACACACAGTGTTGCTCACACAAACGTCGCCCAGTGAGAGCTCATAGCCGGCACACTGCAGAGACACCGCCAGGCGCCAATACCGCTGGTGCTATTGATCCGAGACAAATGAATGAACGAGGGAGGGAGGGAGAGAGAGAGGAGAGAGAGAGGAGAGAGAGGAAGGAAATGTGTGAAGAGGGGTCATCGTGTTCAAGACAGTGTTGTCTCACCTCGACTCCCGCCATCTCTCCTTCTCAGATCAATACCATCTTTGTGTTTGTCAGCATGCCGCTATGAGCGGTCACTCCCTCTAGTGGTGTGAGACCGG
This sequence comes from Chelidonichthys spinosus, assembly GCA_029853015.1. Classification (NCBI taxonomy): domain Eukaryota; kingdom Metazoa; phylum Chordata; class Actinopteri; order Perciformes; family Triglidae; genus Chelidonichthys; species Chelidonichthys spinosus. Next base: position 10,476,357 of record CM056840.1, read on the forward strand.
CACAGTCGGGGGGGGGGGAGGTTGGACAAAAGTGAGAGAGAGATGGAAAAGATGGGATGAGAGAGAAAGAGGTGGAAATATAGCGAGCGGTAGTGGCGACCCAGTTCCATCACTGCTTGTTTGTGTTCGGGGCGGCGCGGCAGTTAAGAGCATCGAGGCACGGGGACGGGGGGGAGGAAGGTTGGGTGATATAAACATGCATTTGTACACACACATATATGCAGCACTCACACATGCAAAGTCGGGCCAGGGCCTCCTATGTGCACTAAAGCACTTTGGGAACCAGCTCTCACATACGTGCATTCAGATCCACACAATGGTTCTGACAGCGCTAATGCTGCTCTCACACGGACGTGTTCGTAGATCAGAGGCAAACATTCATGCACGCTGCACATGCAAAACAATAAAATAAACCCAGAGACCGTACTCATCTGTACGTACACTTGCAGGTTTCTTTTTGTGCCACATCAGCCTGAATTTTTTGTTTATCTGCAGGGGTTATTTTAAGTATCGTTCATTGTGTATAATAAAAATGTGAAATTACTGCTCATTAGAGATTTTACAGTTTAATTAGGGCTCATCATTTTAAACATTCAGTACATTTATTAGAATGTTTTTGTGAAAATCAATAAAAGAAATCAATTATTAAAAAATGGGGCGGGGGGGAAATTGGATAATAATATGTGTTTTTACATACTTAACATGAGTCAGTCAATTTAGTGTTTTCTCCAAATGTTTTCTTTACTTTCACTCATTACTCTTGGCTTAAATTATATATATTATAGATTTTTTTTATGGATCTGCTTCTTTCTCAAAGAAGAAACTGGCTTTTTATCAGTGAAAATCAGTATAAAAAAGAAAAATGATGAGCTTTCAGTTTAATCTAATTGAAGCTGATTCCATCCAGTTCCTTTTAAGATCTTTCAAGCATGATGCAGTTCCCTGTAGCTCAGGCTGTGATGAATGATGGATCATGTTGCTTTAAAGCCCTGTTGCACTTAGCTGTGCATTTAGTGTCTACAGTGCACTTTTCCCTCGGGCCATCTGTGTTCCTCCTCTGATTAACTGGCAGTAAAAACTCCAAACACGGTGGTCACTGCCTGACTGTTGATGAAATGACGGTATGTGGTGTTTTGTGCCACAGAACATGTATCAGATCATTGGACTATTTCACACTCCTGTTTCTCTATTTATAATATCCGTGCGTGCGTGCTCGCGTGGATGCCTGACCTCGTTTGTCGCACCTTGTGTTGATGTGGCGCAGTGAGCTGGCTCCTTGACAGCTACACTATAAAGCGGGGCGTCTAATGTGGATTGCATGTTTTCCTCCGGCATCTAAGCATGTGCCGCTACCTCTGTTGGGATTTGTAAAACACATTGTACCTGCTCTGTTAGGAGCTGCACAATCGCATGCAGGACTTAGGGGAGCAAATGTGGGGAAGTTCCCTCTCTCTGAGGCGTGCGGCTCAGTTTTGGTGACTTACGGGTGGGATTGTTGGGGAGGACCTGTGGTTTGAGGCGCCACCGATGGTTTTGGGGTTACGGGGGGGTCGAGAGGCTGCCGTGGAGCCGGTCGTGACGGGAGGGGATGAAGATGGGATGTGCAGGGTCGGCAGAGTGGGGGAAGACGGGAAAAGTTGGGTGATTTTTGAAGAGAGGGAGATATAGAGACAGTGAGAGCTAATGAGCTGGATTTGCTGGAGACTTGGCATTCTGCTCGTGGTGCTCGCTCTATCTTTCTCTTCTGAGGAGGAGCTGGCTAGAGCGAGCTTCCTGTCTGAGCCCTGAAGCAGGAGTAAATGAGGGTGGGTGTGTGTGTGTGTGTGTGTGGGGGGGGGGGGGGGGGGGTGGGGGGGTGGAGGGGGGGTGTTGCAAGCAATAGAACAGAGGAAGGAGGAGAAGGAGGAGGGTGAGGGGCGGGAGGGACCAGTGTTGAAATTGAATGCCAGGGCGCCATGTTCTCACCGCCAGCGTTTCCATGGTTACAGGGTAATTCTGGCGAGTAAGGAAATTTCATTCACTCTGGTATGAAGAAGAAGAAGGAGAGAGGGAAAAAAACAGGAGGGAAATATCAACAAAGCAACAGAGAAGGAGAAAGAAATAAACACAACTACATGCACACAAATTAGAGAAAGGGAAGAGGAGGAAAAGAGAAAAGCTCTGCTGGGGTTCATGCCACCCTTCCCCCAGGCCATCTCCCCCAGCCTCTGTCTCTCATTGCTTTTTTTTTTTTTTTCTTCTTGTGTATTTCTGTGATGCTTGGTTTGTTTGCCACCACCCTATAAGCAAACACATCACCCACCCACAATCCTCCAGTTCTTCCAGGAGCCCTGCAGGTATAAGGCAAAGAACAAAGAGAAACACTGTTGACCGGCCGCTTCGTGTGTGTGTGTGTGTGTGCGTGTGTGTGTGTGTGTTTGGGAGGAGGGTAATGGAGGGGGGGGGGGGTTAAAGGGCGCTCCGTTGTTCACAACACATTTGACACATGTGAACTGGCCGCTGACATCTCCGGAGCTGATTTGACCATGTTTCGTCTTCAGCTGCTGATATTTTGCAGAAAAAAAACAGAAAAAAGAAAAAGAGAAGAGGGTTGAGTTAAAACTATGTGTGCATGAACAAACCTGAGCATGCAAGCATGTGTGTCAGCATGCACACATCCAGCCACACTCACACTCCAGCTAACTGCTGCTGACAACTGCATGGGGTTTGACTGGGCAGCCAACCTGACAGCTGTACAGCCGAGCACCCTCTGTACACACGCACACACACACACACGCACACACACACAGAAACACACACACACACAGGCACAGAGAGGCAACTTCATCTTGTGTGTAATTTCTAATATGATGCGCAGGCTTTCTCATCAGCACATGCAGCATGTTTTGACAGAGCTGGGCTATAAACACATGCAGTTAAACGCTGAATCATGTGTTGTTTATTATCCTCAAGCTGGCGTCTGCAGATGTTTTGCCATCGATGAAAAAAATATCACAGCGTTCCTTTATTATGGAGACAATGAAATAACGAGATTTGTAATTGGTGGATTCTTCTCTCCTTCTGTTCCAGTGGCGGAGGAGGGACTCTGGGAGTGCGGGCTGTCCTACGAGTGCCGGACCCTCCTGTTCAAGGCAATACACAACCTGCTGGAAAGGTAAAGGAGAACGCCGTTCGCTGCTGAACAACGTGCATGACATGAAAACATGTTGCATTATTGGCAACATAGACTGTGACACATAGTGTCTGAAGTACGTAGCTTTGCAGGGTTCTGAATCTTTTGCAATTTGATTAAAAAAAAGCCTCGTCCTCCTGTTCAGCACTCATGACTGGAGGCTGGTTGCAAACAGATGCTGAGGGACAATATGAGAAAACAGTTGAAATGATACAAAACATGACAAACATGACAAATATTGTACATTAATAAACGATTAAAATGTCTGCATACAGCTGCATAATAGGATTACAGAAACCCTTTAGTGCTATAGTGTTAATATATGTGCGAAGTAGGGAAGTAAAACTAACTACTTTTACCAGATGCATAGAAATGTCTTTTTATTGATTTAATAAAATTACAATAACTGAAAGTAGGGTGTAGTTTTTAGTGCAATGATGGTTGGATTTAGAGAGCATGAGCATGAGTGTGCAACGTGACCCACATGCACAATGTTATCATTAAGAATGAGTCCCCTTTATTCAGCACTCTTTTGCATACTTTAGTAGTTAAAAGTTAGTTATATTGTTTTGTACTTTATATATAGTATAATAAACACAAGTATTCAGCATTTCAGTATCAATAATTGAAATTGATGAACCAGAAATAATTTAAATCAACAGGAATGACCTCTTGAACGATATGCAAAAAAATAATAATAAAAAAAAAAAAAAATCCCAAACAAAGGAACTTTGTGTCGTATTGACAGACAGTTGGAGTGTTTCTCCCAGCAGCTTCACCTTAATGAAATTATAATCTGAGCGCTGAATCACTTGCTCAAGTACCCAAAGCTCTCCTTTCTGAGTCAGAGCCATCTGTTAAATGAAGCAGCACATATTTGCTCTCTATTAAGTTAAGCATCAGTGATCATCATAGGGGGCAGGTTGAATTAACCTTCCTATTACCTTGAAGCTAACTCCTTTTATAGCTCACTATTTCAACACGGGGTGGTTCACTTCCACGCTCGCTGCCGTACCACACAGACAACGTTGACCTCTGCCACCGACTCTTATTATTATTATTATTTTAATTATCTCCGTTATTAAGAATGAAGATACAGTTTAATTAGGTCTTAAACACACAATTACGCATAAAGCAAACCTATAAATATTCCAATAAAACAAGCGTAGAAGACAAATGTTTATGCTACATGACAAAGACTAGAATTCCTACTTTTTTGACATTTTCATAGTGACAGGCGGTAGAAACACATGCTCCCAATATTACAATATAATATCCCATATTTCTCTTCAAAGCTGCTCTTATCTATATTTTTTTCCAACATGTTGAATTTCACAGAGGATTGTCTCTAAACTGTGCAGTTCCCCCTCTGCTCAGCCGAGTCCGTCAGTGTTGTTCAGCCCCTGATTTTGGTTTTACGGCTCACGACTGGACTGTTTTAGTTCAGTTTTACTGCTCTCATCTGCTTCGTTTCCACACCGCGTCGCCATCAGAGTCAGCGACTAGCAGGCAAACGGCAAACGGACCATTTAGCGGCCGAACGGTTAATATATTTCCCTCAGGAGGTGGTGGAAACCAAAGCAGAGCCATAAGGAGAGGAAACTCCTGATGCATTATATGGCGATGATATATCGGCGTTTTGTTCGCGGCTTGTTGTGATGGCCGAAACATTTTATTGGGTCAACACACACTTTATTAAGCCCTCTGAGTGTTTGCCATGATGTAACCATTCCACTTTAAATACCGTTTCTTCCTTAATGTTGCCCTAAAATGAATCGGAGTCGATAAGACTGCACCAAAGATGGTAGAGCTGGAGGCTAAAAGCTTTGGATGGCTCAGCCCGGCTGAGTGAAGAGGAGTCCATAAAACCAGTTTGTAATTCCTTGACCCGGGTCAGAGGATCCAGAGGGGAATTCACTGGCACCTGCACACAGAGAGGAGTCAAAGTTCTGAGAGCGCCGCGTTTTTTTTCTTGTCTCTGAAAGGAGGCTGACACGAGGCGAAGGAGTGCGCAGATGGCGGGGGGATAGCCAAATAGGGAGCAACGACGACTGAACTGTTTGATGTGATAAAATTTTGATCTGACGTAAAAGAAAATGGGAAAAGCTACGCGTAAAAGTGCACTCCGCTTTGGGGGGGAAAGCAAGATTAGTGCGAAGATTACCTTTCCCATTTCTGCGCACTTAAAACGCTGCACCTCAAACATCGCTCAGATGTGGCTGAGGGACCGTCCCCGCTGCAGTTTATATATATAGTAAGTCATAAAAGAGGTCTAACAGGCAAAGAGCTGACATTAAAGCGAAGCGAAACGATGAGGTCTGTGTACAGTAAGGCCAGAAGGTCTGATACCTGTGGAAGCTGTCATCCAGAAACAGTAACGTGATCTAAGGACGTTCTACACCACAAGAAGCATTAAAACAAAACCTCCCCAGAATACTACTTGTTGCATGATTCATGTGCGCAAGTGCATTATACAAGATGGTAAAGCATTTCCCCGGCTCTCATCTTCCCTGTCTAATGAATAACTTTCTTTCTCTCCTCCGTCGGCTCCTCTGTTCTTCTTCTTCGCTGCTGCAGATGTTTGATGGATAAGGGCTTTGTGAGGATCGGGAAGTGGTTCTTCAAGCCGCATGAACTGGAAGAAAAGTCTTTGGGCAACAGGTAAGAAGATCCTCTCATTGAGATTAACACCGCTGGACTTCTCCCACACCTATGTTAGTCTGTGTGTGACTCAGCGAGGCGAGTGTCTCTCGTGTGATTCGGTATTTGTCGGCTCCTCCTTGATGTTCCCGCGGCCGACTCGTGGTGTGAGTCCATTAAAAACCAGGACAGTGAACGGTGGTGAGAGGTGAAAGCTGAGCTGAGTCCAGCTCTCACAGCTTTCTCTCTCTCCGTGTGTGTGTGTGTGTGTGTGTGTGTGACACAGACAGACTGACTAAAACAGAGTTAAAAAAAAAAGAAGATGGGTGGGGGTGATGACAGTCGCTCAGCTTGTTGCTTCAGCCCACTTCAGCTTCTCCTGCTGGCGAGGATGCAACATTCCTTCTTCCCCACGTAGCGCGCTGAAATGCTAAGCGTTCCAGTAGAAAACCACTTAGCCGTCAAATTGCTCATTTAAGACATCTGTTAGAATGTCGCTTCCAGGCACCTGTCCTTATTTTATTTTATTTTTTTTAAACTGGGAAGCTGTAAGAAAAAAATTGCATTGTCATTCAAATGCGGTGCAAATGAAGAGGTGCAACCGAAACTCTCACTCCGCAAAGTTGCTGACACAAGAGCAACTGCAGCTAAACTCGGGGTTAGTTGTTGTAGAGCGCGTGGAAGTCCCTCAGTGTGGTGCACCGCCGAGAGAGCGCCGTCACATGGGTCGCTTGGAGAAAGAGTGGGAGGAAGCCTGAAGTGACTGTGAAAGTGCACCCTCCGTAGAACACATTGCACATGCAGGTGATGAATTAAAGTAGTAGAAAAGCTGAATAAATTAGCGTAGATATGCAGATGCATGAGGGCACACCGGATGGTGTGATGACAGGAGGAAGGATGTGATTTTCTTTGCATGGAAACCAAACCACTCACATTGTATCCCTTCACCCTCACAGGTCACACGAGGTGAACGCGCTCACGTCTTTTATCACAAATCATTTTTTTAGCGGTTGTGACATCTTTTACAGATTTGATGCACATTTGTCAGGTCTATTTTTATATTTCACAATCAGATTCAGACCGGAAGAGAAAAGAGGAAAAAATATATGAAGGTTAGGTTAGATAGTCCCTCATCAGTCAATAGCATGAGTGTTGGAAGGTGACAAACAAAGGTTGAGATTCTCTTTCTGAAATTCCCCCTCAGTGTTTTGAGTGCAGAGATTTCTGTGCGTGCCTGGCATCATGTAATTCCTCTCGGTTTTGACAGCTCTATATGAATATGTTGTCAGCTGGTACGCCCCCTGCTGAGCCAATCCTGACTTGTTCTGCCTGTAAATTATTGAACATCCTGGAAGGAGAGAGGGAGAAGGGGAGGAAGAGAGAAAAGCGTTCCTGAGCACACGGCGCACAAACAAACACAAATCTCACATAGATGTCTGCGGTGCGAGCCGCGCTATTTCATGCGCGGGTGTGTTGCCTGTATCACATTGTGCGAGGGAACCGTGGCATCTCTCCTTTCCACATGTCTCCACTGCTTGCTTCCAACACACGTACTGTCCTAAATGCCCCCACACACCATCCCCCCCTTGTTCCCAGAATAGCAGCGTTGCCCCACAGTTGACAGTGTGTGAACCCCGAGGACCCCCGCAGACCCCCGGCCGTCAGTGTTTTCATGCCACGAGGGAACATTGCTCAGTTAGGCATGCACTGATCTCCTGCGTCAGCAGTAACCAGCTCCTTTGTCTCGTCTTCACTCCCACGCTGTGCCTTTCATCCCCAACAGGGGGCGCTTTGGTGCTCACATCCGTGCCGTGGCACCCCTTACCCGTGCCAACTCCTGTGCCTTGGCGCCGCCACCTTTTGTCAAGCTTATCTGGTGTTTATCTCCCGTGTGTCTCCGGGGCACGGCGAGGATTGGCACATCCAGGACACCACCCTCCCCCTGCCTCCCCCCTCCTCCCCCCTCCTCCTCCTCTCTCAGCACAACACTCATGCTCTCTTTGTGTCTGAATGGGAGGAAAGCGCTGGGTTGGTAACGGATTGCATCAGACGCTGAGGGGAGCGAGAGAGAGAGAGTTGCAGGGATGCAGAGCGAGTGTGAGAGGAGAGGCGCGAGAGAGGAAGAGCTGGGAGGAGGTGTGTGTGTGTGTGTGTGTGTGTGTGTGTGTGTGTGTGTGTGGTGGGAGGTGGGGATCAGAGAGGATGGGGGGTCGTAAATTAATCATTGCTATAGACGGATGAATGGATGTATAAGAGACTGTCTCTCTCATTAGTTCAGTCAATTCTATGCATGCCAAGCACACTACACAGTGTGTTTGTTAATCTAGGTGCTTTCATTCGCATTAATGGCCATATTCTCATGCATAAATAATGTTCATATTTTACAGTGTAATAGAGCTGTCCTCTGGTGCTAGACCATGAAACAAGTTGCTCTGCTTATTTCAACTACTTAAAAGAAAAAAACAAAATCAGAGAAATCCTTACCTGACCTGGGAGAATAAGCCTCTCCTCCCCTCCTCCTCTCCTCCCCTCCTCCTCCCCTCTCCTCCCCTCCCCTCCCCAGAGACCAATGACATTGAGAAATTACCCATCTCCTAGACAACAAACATTTGGTGTTCGGCCACATCACAAGGTCATGGTCAAGGAATCTCCAGAAATGAAAATATGAATAAAAATGTATATAAATAAACATTAGTTTCTCATCCCACCTCATACAGATTGTTTTGATTTTATTTGTTTGCACAATTAAAAATTGCAAATTGCTTTTCCCCAGCGCTTTCAGGGGCTTAAAAAACCAGAAAGAAAGTCACGTGCTTCTTCCAAACCGAACCATGCTGTGTGCAACATGCTGCTTCAGTACATTAATAATAGTGTGATGGATGTAAAATAATTCAAATGTGAGGCCTTTAAGACTTTTACCACGGATTAAAGAATATGAGCATAAATATGTAAAGGAGTTAGTGGGTGACTGGTTTAAGATCAACAATGTTTTTTTTTTTTCTGTTTTGAGATTTTCTTACTGGTTGACTTGGGAGGCAGCTGGTTATTTGACTGCTTACAGAGGTAACTGACAAAGAAATGCCCCAGCGAGTGGCTGACTGATAGATGGATGCTTTTGGCCTGACTGGCAGACGGATAGATAAGGTTAAGTGAGTTACTGACTGGTGGACTCTGACTGACTTATTTAGACCAGGAGTGAAGCACAGCTCTAATACACCTTAAAGGGTTTGAATTTAGAGCATCAGGATTTGGAAAGGAGGAAGGTTGAGTAAGGAAATCTGAATTAATTTTTCTCCAGCCAGTAAATATGTTTTAGTAGCACCATTAATGGGAAGGCATCCTGTTTGTTGTACCTTTGCAAACATTAAAATATTCAATGGCTTAAGTGCATGTAGTCAATCTTTAATGTACTACACAGGAATGAGACGGTATCTGATGTCATATCATGTTTATTTCAGTGCGATGTGAGTGTTGTTTCTTTTGTGCTTTTAAGATAAGAGTTCAGGAGTGGCACCTTTTCATTCACCCTTGTTAAATATTTAGATTTACTGCAATATTTGCATTTTCTCCTTTGAATAGTGCTGTTCTACGTGGTACTCGGGCCTCCCTGCAGACGGAAAGCAGAGAGCATGTGATGCTATCCCCCAGATTTCTAATATTAGCAGGTGAAACCACTGGGGTCGGGGGGAGAGAGAAGGAAGAAGAAAAAAAAAAAAGACACTCAGATCAATAGGGAGGATGGTGATACATCACAGCAACACTTTTCCTCTTTTTTAATTAGGACCAAAGATAAGAAGGTAAAAGCCAGCTAGTATTCCAGTATTATTTTTCTGCTGTTTTTTCCAGATGGACAAAAAAAAATCAGATTTCAACTTGGGACTGATATTTCTTTCTGTGCTTCTTGCGCCCACAGAGAGGCCGATGAGTGCGCACAGTTTGTGTCCTTGAGCACCTTTTTCATTGTAAATCCATATACATAGTCGGGAGTCGTGTTTGAGCACCAAAATTGCGATAGCAACACTGGCTAAAACCACCGCTGAAGAGAGGACGCTGAATAATACATCACGCCGACTGCATCCCCCCTTATTCTCGTGCTAATACCGGAGTGCGTGCGGGAACATATGCGCGCTCCTGCATTAGCCCGAGAGTTGTTTGCTGGTTTGGTTGGAGATGTTTGTGTGGAATATACTCGTCGTGCCGCTTGCAGTGGAAAGGACCTTTTTGAGCATGTGTGTACACGCCGCTCACAAAGAGTTTACAACGGGGTAAACATCCTCTCCCATCGGTGCACCACAGCAGTGTTGACACTCCTGCGTTTCCAGGAGATGCGTGCAGAATGTGTAGGAAGGGTTAGAGGATGGAGAGAACTCAGACAGAGCATTTAAAGTGCAGATTAAGGAGATAAATCCCACAGATTTGAGAGGATCGAAGGCAATGCTATCATGCCTGCTTAGTGCATATGACTGTTAATCATGTCTAAACACAGTTATCACATCATGGGCTTTAGACGCCTCTAGGAAGAAAAAAAGAAGCCTTTTTTAATCTTGTTTTATTATTTTTATCCAACTGGGTTAAACACGAGAGCGTCCCCCCACAGATAACTATTGCTATTTAGTGTGCGTGTGATTGCACACAGACGCGTGCGCGTCACTTTCATGATGCATGTCGTACATTACCCAGCTCCCCTGCTGACTGGCTGGCTGGTGGCGCCGCGGTGAGGTGAAAAGACACGTCGTCACATGAACCCAACACAGTCGCTTTAACTGGCGTCCAAACAAGCATCACACACTTGTTTGGACGCCAGCTGAAGCGACTGTGTTCGTGTGACGACGTGTCTTTTCATGCCCGCGTGTGTGTCGTCGTCCTGACATGCACACACATCGTAGCCTTTATTCCATTTTTGCTGTTAATGCTGGCGTTCAAGCTTGGACACATATGAAGCCAAATTAAACAGACACACACCCAGACAGTGAGTGTGTGCGTGTTCTGCCATCTCTACCGTTCCCTGATTGATTTCGCTATAAAATTGTGCTCAGTAGCCGCCCATTAAAACTCTGATCTCATCGATATGTGTGCAGCAATTGTAGTGCGTTGCACTGAATTATTCACCTCCTCCTCTTTCTCCCACACTCGTTTTGCTCTCACTCCTCATTTTACACCACGTCTCTCTCTCCTTGTCCTCCTCATTTCCTCTCCGTCCTTCGACCCCCTCCCCCCCTCCGTCTCTCTCGTTCATGCATTTCCCTGATTGCTCCACCTCCAGCGCCGCTCGCTCTGTCTCCATCTCCATCTTTTACTCTCATCGTCCTTCCTTCTACCCTGCTCTTCCTCCTCTCACTCTCACTTCTTTTTCTCACCCCTCCCTCCCTCCCTCCCTCTGTCTCCTCTCTCTATATCTCTCCAGTACTGTCAGCCCTGAGGCGAGTCTCAGCCATCACTCCTCTTCATTTATTAATACCTGTACTCATGCAGCCCAGCACACACAGCTGCCTCGCATCTCAGTCCACTGTCCTCACAACGCAAGCACACACACACACATGCACACGCACATACGCCAGCGCACGCTTGTCCCCCGAGGACGCGAGGAGCCCAGTGTGTCCGCACACTCGCACCCGCTTACTGTGCAGAAAAATGCCCTTTGTAAAAGGACAGGGAGCATCAATCTCTCCGCTGCGTCAGCCGACGGTTTGATGCTGCTGTTGTAGATCTGCTTTTCCCTGAATCACATTTAATTGCAACTTTATCGCCGCTATAATATATCTTAAGTCATAATCGTTGCAACATTAGTTAGCGGTTACACAGATTGCTTGTATGGTTTATCAATTAGAATTGTGTAAACTGAACTTTCCCTCCGTGCACAATATTCATGTTTTCTTCAGGAGTCTCCGTCGGTTGTAATCTTGCAGGTAGATTAAATTGAGAGCGCCGTGGTGAACGTTTCTTTATCGGCACACAGCGATTCCATCTGGAATATCAAAAGTATTCAGCCACTAATTTGTCTGGATCGCCGTCTGATGCCAACAAGAGACACCAGTACGCCGACCGCTGAATGAGAACAGGTGATATCCAACAGTGATTCCCCGCTTTTTGGCCAGAGCAGCTGTTTTTACGAGGGGTCTTAAGGGAGTCGTGCTTTTCCTAACACACATCAGTCCCGATCAGTGCACACACACACACTCATAAAAATATATAATAACAATATAAACAGCAGGATCAACACAAGAGGGAAATACATTCTAATGGATGCTTCAGTTATTTTGTAGCCTGATTAAAGCTGTGCAGCGCAGCCAGAAGAGACAGTGTAACATAGTGAAATACATAGAATCCATCAAGACCCTTTAACTTAAACATATCTTTTTTAAAGGTAAATTACTTCCTATGATTAGAGAATGTGGCTTTATGATTTTCAATACACCAGTTAGATACTGCATGTGAATCAGGGCTGTCTGTGCATATGTGCATGTCATGTAGCTGGACTGGTGGTGCTCTTGGCTTGCAGCTGTTTCCCTGCAGCTATATATAACTCCTCATATGTGCAATGATGCACCGAGGACCAGGCTGCAGGACGGCGACATCGTGCGTCGTACAGATGAGAATGGCGAGATGACAGACTGCTGTGTGCGTCCGCTCTGCTCTCCCGTGATTGTGCATCGCTGTGTTCGAACCACCTGTTTCAAAGGGTGTGTTTTTCTCCGGGAGCAGAAAGCAGAGGAATCGGGCCTCTTCTCCCTCTCTTTCTGGGTGCGCTCGGCGCCATCTGGAGGCCGCCGCGGTCAACACCGCAAGATATCTGGTTCCCTCGAGAGGGTGCTTAGTTCTGGCCATGAGTGACTGTGTGGAACAGGACGTTTTATTGAATTTGATGATCCATTACGGCTCAAATGGAGGTCCGGCTCCTTCGGGGCAAAGGAGATATTGCATAGGCAGCAGGGTAATCACAAGGAGATAACAGTACCTGCTGACTTTATTGTCAGTCTGATATATATAAACCAAGGCGGTAAGAAGCTTTATAGATTAAAAATATACATCAGTGAAGCTGTCTTGGTAGTTAATGATGTCCAGCCCGCCCACTGGTATGCAGATTGCAATAAGGCCCCAACAATTACTCCTCTGTGATTAAAAAAATAGGAGCAATGCATGATGAACTATGCCTGGGCTGCGTAATAAGGGGAGCGCTGCATATGTAAACATGTAGTCGCCACAATCAGTCATAAGCAAATGAGGATTTATACCTGCAATAAGGAGCCAGTGTGGGAAATGATGAAGATGATCAATGTAGGCAGAGCTCGGCTAGGTTTTTTTTTTTTTTTGCAAAGACACATTCTGAATGTCGTTCTCCAAATTGCTGCTCGGGAGAAAAGCGGCCATCGTCGGTCACGCCGCCGCCCGAAAGACTGGCAGGTCCACGTCCGCCATTTGTTTTCCAATAGATGGGATTCATGGGTTCATCTCATGTTTAACATAATTAAATGCGATTTTGATTCAATTTAAATCCCAGTTCAATTACGTTAACAGTCGTGGAGGTAAATGTAATTAAATCGGACAAAGAGATTGTACTTCACAGCGCAAACTCATATTGCCAATTAATCCGATTGTTCGCGGTGTGAAAAATCTTCCCTTCGCAGCACAACAGGAGATACGCACCACCGCATTGTGCTCTTTCTCCCTATCTGTGGTCTCACATCCCTGAACCGTCTCCTCCCCAGTGAACACCTATCCTGCTCCTTCTCCTTCTTCCTCCACGGGGAGAGCAACGTGTGCACCAGTGTGGAGATCGCCCAGCACCAGCCTGCCTACCACGTCACCGAGCACCACATCCGCCTCGCCCAGACCTCCATCACACCCGTACAAGGTAAAACCACAAAGCCCCCCTATGGATTAATGCACACAGAAGAAAATGTTAAGTAAGCATGCACTGCAATGAAGAAAGGTTTTGTATTACTGGTGAACATGTCCAATACAGTAAAACAAAACCTGATATGCAATTAGCAAAGGAGTAGAAGTGGATCACAACCACATTTTATTCTTTCTTTATACTTAATGTATAAAAAGAAAAAGCAATCGATAACGAAATAATTGTTTGCAATGATACTGATGTATGAATGAGCATAAATGATGTATTAACTCTTATAGTTGTACATGGTAATCACTGACTTCAGATGCATGTAGTTGAGTAAAAGTACAACATTTCCCTCTTAAGTGTTGCGTGTAGGAGTATAAAGTACTTCAATATGTTAACAGTAAGTTCAGAATTTAAGTAAAGGTAATTTGTCATTCCAGCTAAACAGTAGTTAAGCTCCTGATTCCATGGAGATTTTATCAGCTCATCTTGTACTTCTTATTGGTATAAAATGGAAATACTGCCGATCATATGATTCAATAAAATTAGATTATTATGAGTTTCTTTCTGTAAACTTGTTGCCCTTAGAGCGTGTATCTTTGCTGTGCGATATAACTGCTACAGCAAAGTGAACGTAGTAACACCGTGCCTTCCCTTCTCCCTATCCGTTCCTGCTCCTGCAGTGATCCTGAGTCCGTACGGTCTGAGCGGCACCCTGACCGGTCAGGCCTACAAGATGAGCGACCAGGCGGCACGGAAGCTGGTGGAGGAGTGGAGCTACTTCTACCCCGTGGTGCTGCCGCAGAAAGAGGGAAGTGGAGAGAAGGAGAAAGAAGAAGCGAGCCAGGCCTATGATCGCAACTGTCACGCGGCAGTGGAGGTCATCGTAGGTACGGAAACACTGTCTGTTGGATTTAAGAGGGTGCCGAACCCTCCGCCCCCGTGTGGACTCCCAGTAGTTTGAGCCGAGGGTGCTATTGAAGTACACTTTGGCTCCAGTGATCCTCAGTCTTTTATCACAAAAAGGGGAAATGACTTGAAGGGGAGGAGGGAGCAGGAAAGATAGGGAAGTCGAGGCAAAAAGCCCAGGGGAGTTCCTCTAACAGCTCGGTCTAATCAGCCTGATCCCACAGCGTCGCTCTGACCTGATTATAATCACAACTCCTCTCGAAACCAGTGGCTTTTACATCTGTCTAGTCTTTCTGCCTGAAACGATGGTCTGAAGGGATTTAAGATGATATGTTTTATATGAGCAGTGAAAGTGTGTGATTACATTCATGGATAAGGAACAAGTAGATATCATATAGTGTATAAACATCCTTTTGACCCTCAGCTTGCTTTTTTAATTTATTATAATTTTGATAGTATTGTCTTGTATGTGCGTAAATTGTGTTTTCTTAACTCATGTTACTGTAAAGCAAGAAAAAAAAGATGCTTCCTAAATAAAGTGGTGCTAATGTTTCATAACGGTGAATAATGTTTTTCCTCTCCTCAGGTGGAGTGAGGATGACCTACCCAGCTGCTTTAGCGCTGATAGCCCAGGGGGACCTACCGGTGGAGCAGCCTCCACCTGTTCTCACAGCTCAGGGCCTCAGCAGGGAGCCCAACCACTGCAGCGTGCCGCTCACGCCGCCGTCGTCGCCGCAGCAGCCCTGCTCGGGTAAAACACACGCAGACGCACCTTCCTGCGAGGCGTTACATGCAACATTATTACATCTCATTCTTTAAAATCCGTTCCACCCTTCATATTTTCCAGCGGACAGCGGCTTTGTGACCTCCATCTCCAGCGTCCCCACACCCGAAAGCACCATGGGGGTCGCCAGCATCAGCCCGAAGCATTCTGGGAAGAAGCTCACCTGTCAGGTGGTCCACCAGGCCTGGAGGGAGTGCTATCTCAGCCAGCCGCACCACATGTAAGTTCAAACGTCGCCCGGTGTTGTTTCCTCCGTTTGGTGCGATTGTGACGGAAGTGCAGCGATGCAGTTGAGCCGGCGGCCTCACGGATCCGCTTGTTCCCCGCAGATCGAATCCGCCAACTGACGCGACGCCTAAGAAGGAAGTGCCAAATGGAGTCGCCACGTGGGACTTCAATGATCTGGGAGCGAGAGCTTCGTGCAGCTGCTCCAGGTACCACAGAGCTGCACCCGAGCTGTTCAACATCCGCATCATATTCATACGTGCACTATCCCAGCAATGTGTTCATGTGTATTGCAAAAGACATATTTATATTAAAAGCTTCTTGCTAAATGGATTCTCCGATTCAGATTTGGTTTAGGGAATTTTTGTAATATGCAGACAAAAAGTAACCACAAAATACTACATTTAAATGCTAGTAAAATACTGTAATAAATGCGATTCCAAGTGTCTTTTTTAATCTCCACCTTGCTGTTGTCGTAGGTTGAAGCAGCAGAAGTTGAATCTAACCACCACGTTGACTGCCAACCCCCAGAGTAGTGCCAACCCCGCTCAGTCCTCCGGCCCGTCATTATACCCTCCCTCGCTGCCCAAACACAAGACTAGTGACAAGACAGAGAAGGCTGACAAACAGTCCAAGAGGCCAGCCATGATCCCCTTCCACCACCGTCTGTCCGTCACACAGGAGACCCCTCTGGAACAGGACTCGCAAGGAGGGCCGCCGCTCGGCGGTCTCGTGGCCTGGAGCCTTCCTTGGAGCCTCTGGCTGCTCTGCCAAGCTGCAAATATCCCAAACCCCTCTCCAACGGCAGGAAAGCCCCCGAGTCCCTTCTCCATTCCCCGATGTCTCCGCTTCCGCCCACACTCAGCCCCCACCCCCGAGTGCAGGACCCCGAGGTCCTGGACGGGCCGGTGGATATGCCCATATGTCAGGATGGGGCTTCGGGGCTGGGGTTGATGAGCAGCGAGACGGCTCTGTACACAGCTCTGCTGAGGCAGAGGGAGAACGAGGCCGGCTGGTGGAGAGGATTCAGGACTCCCAGGACCGATAAGACTGACTACAGAACCTGTGAACTCCCCACTGATAAATTAGAGGAAGTGAAGACAGAGACGGCCACTGAGGGAGCTCTACTAAAGAGGTAGGAGAGAGACGCTACAGCAGTGTTTCCTAAAAAACTTCGTAGTTGTTAAGAATACAGATACAGTGATTCTAGGCCTCTGGAGACATTGGACAGTGCAAGCATTGGCAATAAAAAACGCGGGATTAAACGCCGTTGTCAGGTAGCGCTCCAGCTACTGTGTGTGACACATCCAATGAAAGCATTAACGAGATAAGAGTTATTTATGAGAGATGAGATTAGATATGGGGGCTGCAAATAAAGCCAGAAAGACAGAAAGAATTAACTACGCCTACACTTAATTTGATTGCCTTTGTCTCTCCCTCTCGTCTCCTCCAGACTATACACACAGACTCACAAGAAATTTAAAATCTCCGAGGAGAGGGTGAGGGACCACATCCACACGTTGGGCCTGTTTCAGCAGCCGGGCGTGGAGGCCCTGAGGGAACCCGGGGACGATCCCTACGACTTCAAGGAGGGAGACATCGAGTACACGTTCTCCTCTTCCAAGAGGTTAAAGGGTCAAGGACGGGAACCCAGCAAGAAGGCCAAGGTAGGACACAGTTTAGGAACATATGGGTGATGGTTGCGATTCAGAAAACCTACAGCTGGACTAACTTTCGTCTCATTCATTCACCAGGGAGACGAAATCACCAGCAATGGAGCACTGCCTGATGGGAAAGACGCTATGTCCATATTCAACTCGGCTCCAAAATCCGGTGGGACATTGCCGCCGCCTCAATCAACATCATGTTCACATTCCACAGCATGCTAGTGCAGTTATTCATGTGTTGGAGCTGAAGGTGTTTGTGTTGTTGCTCTAGATGAATCGGGTCAGGACGACGCAGCTGCCAAAGCCAACCCGTCTCTCACCAGAGAAAAGGATCTAGTGGTCAACATCTCCGATCTGGACAACATATTTGATGAAGACGAGGAAGAGCTGGGGGTGAGGCGTCGTGGTTAACGTACTTTATTCTGGCACACGTTTATTTTGGCCCTTAACAAACAGCTTGTAAGATGTAACGTCGTCTAATTGGCAGGTTTAGTGGAAATGCAGACGCTGATGTTAGTCTAATTCTCTCATCCCTTATATTTTATGCTTCAGGAATCTGAAGCTGAACATATTGTTTTGATTCAAACTGATCCTCTAATCTTCTGTGTAATAATTTGTAGACTGTTTACCCCATCCAGCACTCAACCAAGCTGCCGGTCTCGACAGAGGATCGTCCTCCGGGGAAAGAAGGCAGAGTGGCCGTTCCTTATCCATCAAGTGAGTCACTTCACATGGTATTTAGTGAAATAGGTTTCTATCTAACTCCAGTTTTTTTTACGCATAGCCCCATTATCTCTGTGTCCTCCATCCCCCTGGATGTCTCCTTCCAGCAGTAGCAGACCTCCAGAGGATGTTTCCCACGCCGCCGTCTTTAGAGCAGCACCCGGCCTTCTCTCCCATCATGACGTACCGCGACACCCCGAGCCAGGAGCCCCCCGCGCCCAGCGGAGTGGCCGACCATCTGCTGCCCTTAGCCTCCGCCCACTTCACCGAGTACAGGATGGAGATCGAGGAGGGCGTGGCCAGTCCCAGGCAGGAGGACATCAAGGTGAGGAGGCGGAACCGATCCCCACTTAACACACAGCAAGATGTTAGCTTTGTGCGTCACGTGTTTAAGTGTGAACTGAGGAAATTACACTAAAGAATGAGAATAGGGACTCGGCCTCGTTAATGACTTTCATAAATGACTTTCATCCTTTTTAAAACTCTCATCAAGGGGAAGACAGTCTAAGGGCTGAGCAGCTGGCCAGGCTCACTGATACCTGGAGCTCACTAATTATCTATCTCTGTGTTGTGAGACAGACATTTGTACAGACCGCAGCTGGGAAATGCTAATTATAGTGGAATGCACATTAGTGGCCACTATTAGCTGCATCTGCTTGTCAACACAAACAACAAGTATTGTTAGCGTCAGTGCTCAATACATAAAAAACAGGATCGAAAAGGATCGGCTGAGCGTTGAAATTGATTGGATCTAAGTAAATTAATGACAACCGCGTGGTTCTTTCTTTTTTGCTCCAGATGTCGTAGAATCTCGTCCTATTGGACCGGTGCTTATATCGTTTATAGGGTGTGATGTGGTATACAGTCAACATGCATTTAGCCCCGGTTGGTGCAGGAAATATCACCTTGTAAATGGGAGGCGGGGGACTTGCCAGACTTGCCAGACTTGCTCGAGCTAACAGGAATAAAAGATTTAATTGTGATTACCTGGCCATAAAATGTAGAGATGCCAGAGCGGGCACATGATTACCAAAATTGGACACTTGAAGAGTCTATAAATGTTGTTGTGGATGTGATGAATATCTCTTTGGAACATGCTGGGCTCCTTTATTTCACCAGTTTATGATTTGAACACAGAATATTTTAAGCACCCTGACAGGAAAAACAAAACCAGACCAGGATTTTATACTACTGATAAGTATTACAGTATCTGAGAACAGACTTAGTTGTTAAACGATTAAAATACATCATATATTGTATCCTTTAAGACCATTTCAGTGACTTTAGTTTATTCAGATGACCTTGAATATATAAGCAAAATGGTCTGTTACCTAGAACTTTAATAAAATGTGATCTGGCCACTGAGTGTATTTACATATGCCTACCACATCTTGTTATTCCAGGGAAAATGATCACCAGATGATATACTTTTTTTGTCTATGCTGCTGAATGATGAACTTATATTTTCCGCTCATATCTCCTGCAGCCACAAATAGGCTCCTCCATGTTCGCCCCACTCTCCTGCCTGCCCAGCCAAACTCTACCACAACTTAAGTTCCCCGAGCAATGCTACTATCGGCCGTCGTGGGCCCTCCTGCCCAAAATGGAGCATTTCCCAGTCATGCATCCCCAGAACAACACTTTCATCCGAGACGGATACACGTGAGTAGTCAGTTTTTGTAACCAAGAAATGTCCGTAAAATGATGCTTTATCTAAGAACAATGTTGTGTTGGAGCATTTGGTTTGTGAAGTTAGCGTCTTCCTCCCTAGAACGAGTGCCGTTGGTTTAAGGATCTTTTTATTCTCTCTGAATATGAGTTTTTACTTCCTTCCATGTGTCTGGTTTCCAGAAACATGCCCAGTGTCAACACCCTCACGGACCAGGAGTACGGCCAGATGAGCGGCACCACCGCCTCCGTGGGCACCACCGGCGGCATCCTCCCATCCCCCGCCACTCCCCGCTTCTCCGTGCCCACTCCGCGAACCCCTCGTACGCCGCGAGGTATAAACGCCGCGAGCTCCGGGCAGGGTTCGGTGAAGCAGGATGGTACTGAGCTCAGCTCGCCGGCCTCCACGCCCTCCACCAGCCTGCCCCTCAGCTCCGTAGAGCCCCTGGCTCGGCCGGGACCCTCCCTGCCCGAGGCCCACAGCCTGTACGCCATGCTCCTGCTCTCAGACTCCGTCCTCAACGTCTTCAAGGATCGCAACTTTGACAGCTGCTGTATCTGTGCCTGCAATATGAATGTCAAAGGGGCGGATGTGGGGGTGTACATCCCCGATTCCACGTGTGAAGATCAGTACCGCTGTATGTGTGGCTTCAGTGCCATTGTGAACCGGCGGCTGGCCCACGGCACAGGCCTCTTCCTGGAGGATGAGCTGGATATTTACGGGCGGACTTCTGAGGTCGGCCGTGCAGCCGAGAGGAGGCTGGCTCTTTGCCGGCGGGACCCGACCATGGGCGACCCCCGGGCCAAGCGTCCGCAGGACGCGGCCCCCGCCTCTCCGTTGGTCATGATCCTTCTGCAGGAGCACTGCTCTCAGCCCATTTCCTCCCTGGCATCGCTGCATCTCCCCCTCAGCTGTTCCTGCCACGGCCGCAAGGGGGCGCTGCTCCAAAGCTGGATGTCTGAAAAGCAGTGGGCAGACGGGAGTGATGCCTGCGTGGACTGTTACAACGCTTTGGAGCAGGGGTTGCAATATGTGGACAACCACACAGGAGGGAAAGTAGATCCGGCTGTTGTCAGAAGTACAGCTCTTCACTCCTGGCCGCACACAAACGGTAAGGAAAGGTTTGAAACAAATAACAAAGCATCCTTGATCAATTCCTGTGAATAAAGCCTACTTTAGAGCTAATATATTATTTCTATGTGTGTCTAGCTGTCTTTCTGTATCTGAAGGTCGTATTGATGTGTGTTATGTGCAGATATTTCTTTGTTTTGTGTATTAAATCATGTTACTTTTACATGTCTCTCCACAGTGGTGGACATGAACATGCTGTCGTCCCAGGACATGGTCCGTATGCTGCTGTCTCTGCAGCCTTTCCTGCAGGACGCAATCCAGAAGAAGAGATCGGGGCGGACTTGGGAAAACATCCAGCATGTTCAGGGTCCACTCACCTGGCAGCAGTTCCACAAGATGGCTGGGAGAGGCTCCTACGGTGAGTCTATATGTTTGTTTTTATTGTTTTTATCTCTAAAGTCGTAGTGTGGAATGCCAAGAAAGGTAGTCATTAGACTGTAGTTCATTAAAAATGTTTCTATTTCTATTTGTCTCAGGTTCGGAGGAGTCACCAGAGCCCCTGCCCATCCCTACAGTGTTACTGGGCTACGACCGGGAGAGGGACTTCATGGCGTTGTCCCCCTTGGCGTTACCTTTCTGGGAGAAGTTGCTGCTGGAGCCTTACGGGGGCCAGCGGGATGTGGCCTATGTGGTGCTGTGTCCCAACAGCCCCTCTCTGTTGGCTGCAGCCCGGGCCTTCTTCCAGGAGCTCAGCGCTGTTTACGAGGTAAGAGATTGGACACGTTGCAGAACTACATCACGTGTTGTAATAAAAGGCGAGATAAGCGTTTGTAATGAGATAATGAATGGGAACCTCAACTCCGCTTCCAGACGTGCCGCCTCGGGAAGCACCGTCCTCTGGCCAAGGTGTCCAGGGACGGCCTGGTGCGCGTGGGGGAAGAAGTGGAGCCGGAAAAGCTGGAGGAGCTGGACGTGGACCAGTGGGTGACTGGACCCTGGACTGGACAGCAGCACACTGACAACCTCAGCAAACTCAAACTTTACGCTTACGCCTGCAAGCAGCAGCTTGGTGGGACTATTTGAATGGACTAATCATATATAATAAATATAGGCACTTCTATTGGGCTCTTGTCTATTTTAAAAATCTGTTTTCTGCCCCTTCTTGCAGGTCCCCAGCTGTCAGCCCTGCCTTTGGATAGCAGTCTTCTGCTGCCTCCCAAAGTCCAGCCTCCCTTAAACCCCACACCCTCTGCCCATCCTGCCTCTTCGGGGCAGCCTCAAGCTTGGGGCCCTGGTGGTGAACAAGCCCCCGGAGCCGTTAGTTCAGGAAACGCTTCGACTCTGACAACCTCAAACCCGACGGGGGAGGCGAGCCAGGGAGCCCCCGGTGACGCTAAAGGGCCTTCCAGTGCCACGCCACCAGCCAACACACCAGCAGAGAACCCTGAACTGTAAGAGCCCCGTTTTTAAGGACATTAATTCAACTCAAGTTCTGTTCCACACGAATTCAAGCATACATTCTTTCTTCCCCTCCTCTCTTTCAGCACCGCCGAGCAGGCCAGGATCGGCATCCCCACTGAGGCCGACTCAACGGACAGCCTCTCCAACCCACCAGCTATCGTCATTTACATAGTGGATGCTTTTCTGAGCTCAGGTGGAGCCAGAAACGATGGGGGGGAGGAAGAAGAGGGTAATGAAGTGGAAGCCAGTAGCATTTGGCTACTAGGGCTACTTCGCTGCTACACGGAGATGCTGCAGACTTTGCCTGAGACGATGAGACCAGCGCTGGTGCTCCAGGTAGGTTAGATTGACACCAGACAGATGTAGACAGAGTTCACTCTTACTCTTTGATCATTCTGGTTTCTTTACATTTACACTTACTTAGGTGGTGCCGTGCCAGTACCTCCTCCAGCCGACCAGCGGTGAGAGCCATTTCTACCTGCAGCATCTGCGTTCCCTGTCGTTCTCCTGTTACTCCCAGTGCAGACGTCTGCTGCCCCAACAAACGCACATCAAGTCCCTGACTGGCTTCGGTCCCGTGTCCACTGTCAGTTCTGTCCTTAAGGGTCCAGAGGTAAGCTTGTAAAACTGAGCAGCTTGTGTAGAGTAATATACTTGCACATGCCTATATTAATCTGCTTTTCTTTCTTCAAACCTGGATTTCCTGCTCCAGCACCCCAGCCCACTGCAGCTGTACACGCCCCCCTTCATCCTCGGCCCGATGCGTCCCAAGCAGCCGGAACAGGGCGAGATATGGGCTGAGATCCCCGCCAAATACAACGTGCTCTTTGTTGGATACTGCCTATCACACGACCAGCGCTGGATTCTGGTGTCCTGCACCGACCAGCAGGGGGAGCTCCTGGAGACCAGCATCATCAACATTGATGTACCCAACAGGTGAGGAAACACAGTTAATGATCCTTATTCTGTACACAGTTTAACATTTTTAATCATTCTGCTTTAGTTTATGTGAGATAAAGTTCTCACAACGTATATTTTTATTTTTTCATTTTTCTTTTTATTAATTCAGAGCACGACGTCCCAAGGTTTCGGCCAGGAAGATGGGCTTACAGAAGTTGTGGGAATGGTGTATTGGCATCATCCAGATGACCTCACTGCCATGGAGGATTGTAATTGGTCGATTAGGCAGGCTCGGGCACGGGGAGCTGAAAGGTGAGTTCAGAAGGAACTGGACTGTGTTGAAGGTTTCCCAGAATGCATCTACAGACAAATGTAAATGAGTCAACTCTTCGTATCTCTAAATATCTTCTTGCTATCTATCTCTAAATACCCTCCCTCTCTCACCCAGACTGGAGCTCACTCCTCGGGGAGCATTCCCTCCATTCAATAGGGCGCCAGCTGAAGGAGGCTTGTCGTATGTGTGGGATCTCCGCCGCTGACTCCCCCAGTATCCTCAGTGCCTGTCTGGTAGCCATGGAGCCGCAGGGCTCCTTTGTGATCATGCCTGGTTAGTAGCCGGCCCACTTTGAGATACTGTGACATAATGAATGGGGATGTTTATGGTGAACATTATATTTCTTTAGGTTACACTGAAGAATTGACATTTGTGCCGATAAGAAAAACTGTAAATGAGCTACAGCATGAAATAAAAAATGTGACATTATGCTTTTATATATGTAAACGATTTAAACATGTATTTTTGCCGGGCCTAGTGTACGTAGTCAAGTCTCCTGTGCTGTGTGTCTCTGTGTCTAGATGCCGTCACCATGGGCTCGGTGTTTGGCCGCAGCACTGCTCTGAACCTGCAGACCTCGCAGCTGAACACACCTCAGGATGCTTCCTGTACACACATCCTAGTCTTCCCAACGTCCGCCACCACCCAGCTGGCCCCCAGCTCCTACCCTACTGAGGACAATAACGGTAAGGACAGGCAGGACAACAGTCTCGCTGTAGTAAAGAGATGACTTATTGTGTATTGAGATACGGATACAACCAAACTCTTGTTTCAACATGGTTTAGATGTATCATTTTGGACCAACAGATGGCGTCTTTGTGCTGAAACATCTCTAGATTTAGTCCCAAATGGCTTGTGCAAAAGATTGAACAAAGACGTGCCCCTTTGTTTGAATATTATTTGTGTTGATGGGAAATTATCCCAAACTGGAGATGTGCCATTGTTGGTTAGCACATTTAAAATGAATGTGCTGTGCTGAGCCCGTTTTTTTCTTGTTTTTCCCCCCTCAGACGACATGTTCGATCTGCCCTTTCCTGATGAACTGGAGAACGACATTGGCCACGACATGATGCTGATCACAGGAAACCTCCACCCGTCCCCCAACACCTCTCCCGTGCCCTCGCCGGCTCTCCGTCTGGGATGGGAATGGGGTCACATTTCCAGCACACCAAGGTGAGTCGCCATGGGAAAGAGGCGAGCAGCAAAGGACACCCGTAGGGAAAAAAGCATGGTGCTTTATTCACACATTACTACTTGGACATGTTTTTGTATACTCCTCTGATAAAGTTACTTCAAAAAAAATTAGGAAAAGAATATATATATATATATATATTATTTTCTTAATATATATACTTTCGACCAAATCTAGCTGGGCGACCTAGAAATACCTATACAACTAAATACTTAATCAACTGTTGTCCTATATGGCCTACAGAGGAGATCATATACGATACAATAAGGATTTTGATTGCTATGTACAAGTGTTTATTACAGAAATGTTTTATTGGAAACTTTAATGCATACCTCTTCAGGTTCAGATTTGATTTTCTACTTTGAAACATGGGAGCTCGTTTCCTGCCGTCCTCACTGACTTACAATCAACTCTTGACGTTATCAAACCAGAATCAGAATTATAGTTTTGCCAAGTATAATAGATGCATAGGAATTTGTCTCGGAGGCACAGGAGACGAGACATGTTGACAACCTATATTACAGAACATTTCATTCAGGGCCTGACAAACTGTGGGAACAGCGTGTAGCTGTACAATAATATGTTATAGGGTAAAGTAACCGTTTTGCATAATTATGCGAGCTGTGTGTGTCATTATCAACCTCCGGGAAAAATATGCAAACGTGTTCTTTTAAAAAAATAAAAATAAACTTGACTCAATAGGAAAAAATAAATATCAGCAAATAAAATATGTGTGCGTTAAAATCAATAATTATCCTCCTTAAATGATGGATCTGCATGTGTTACTTAAACTATACTGTATTATACTATATTTGATCTGCAAGAATTTCATGCTATTACTTGATATGAAGTAATTTTGTGTTTTAAGCACAGCTCCAAACACGGGAAACCAAATAATAAGCCGATCACATACGACTATAACAGAGATCCCTTTTTAAATATGACATAAAAATCTGTTTTGTCTTTGCTTTTTTTAATGCTTTCATGCATAACCATGAAAAAACGCACTCATGCCAGAGCAAAGGCTGAGAATTGTATTGATGTGCATGAATGTATAAAATGGAGCCAGGATTTTTGGAAGGATCCCAATACAGGTTTGTAGGCCTACTTGAGAACCTGGGCCTTCTCCTGTGTGTGCATAGAACCAGGGGGAGCGCTTGCTGTCCAGGGACAGTCCACCAGAGGAGCTGAAGCAGCAGCCGCTGGCTCTGGGCTACTACGTCTCCACTGCACAAGCAAATGGACTTCCTCATTGGTTCTGGGCGTCCTGCCCGCAGGCTGAGAGCCAGTGTCCACTCTTCCTCAAGGTACTGAAAACAGGAATTTGTGCAGAAATACTTATAATCCCGTGATTCCATATGAAAGATGCACATAACTTCTCTATGCAATATAGCGAGGAGTACTTCTGACAGCGTGCCCTTTGTTCCTTTACTCCAGGCTTCCCTCCACCACCACATCTCAATAGCCCAAGCAGATGAGCTGGTGTCAGACAAGACCAAAAGGACCCCTCACCCCTTAGACTCAAAGACCACCTCTGACGTGCTCAGGTAAAATCCATAACACATGTTGACCCGTAACGTTTCTTTATCATCTGCTGTATAGAAAGCAGATCCTGGAGGGTGAGTAAGAAAAACGGACTGAAGCCTTCAAAGTCTGTTCTTTTATAAGTCAGTGTTACATTTTCATTAAGTCATATTATCATTACTATTATTAACCAATGCTTTTTTCAAATGATTTGCTTGTCATTGCAATGTGTGCTCAGGTTTGTGTGTTTAAGTTGTTCCTTTATCGTGTTCAAATCTTGTATTTATTCATGTGTCGCTGTAAGCGACACAATTGTGTTTGATTTTGAACTGGCACATGAAGGTGCTTTGATTGTCTCCCAACGATCCTCAGCGTTAACAGTCAAATCAGCAGCAGTGCTGACAGAGCCAACAACCTGAGGGGGAACCGGGGGGAGAGAACCTTAAAACCCTGACAAAATATTCAAATCAATATTGACAACTTAATTACATACATACGACATGGGCAAACAAGGTGGATTAACTTAATTAATGCTTAGAAAATAACAATTCAAATATTTTTTTCAAAGGTAAAAAAATGAGCTGAAGTTGTCTTATTTTTCCAAATGCAGGTTTGTGTTGGAGCAGTACAACGCTCTCTCCTGGCTGACGTGTACGCCCGCCACCCAAGACCGCCAGTCCTGCCTGCCGGTCCACCTGGCTGTACTCGTCCAAATGTACAACGCCATCCTGAACATGCTTTAGCTGCGTGGGGGACATCAGAGATGACTCTAGGGGGCCGATGGTTACCTTCATTTCCTCTGTGCCTACGCTTCCTCCCTCTGGGCACCAGAGAGCACCAGAGCTCTTCTGTTGTTTCGGGGTAGACATGGATTTAATGGCTAAATAAAGGACAGGGCAAGTCAAACTCTCCCATGCCTGGAATGTAATTAATAAGAAGAGTGAAGCGCTCCGAACAATAACGCGACTCCTTAACCACGACAGCCCCTGCAAGCCCGGTACAGTTTGTACCTTCGCGACTGGTCCTGTGTCAGTTCATGGTGCTTTCCGAGGAGACGACAGATGGATCTATCCGACTCTGCCCCCGTTTTACTGACATATCACAGCGGTAACTTTCTCCTTGGTGGAAATAGCATTATATCCCACCCGGGGCTACACCTCTCAGTGGCATTTGAAGAAGCATCTGACATTTACAGAGACGCTTTTTACGATTCCATTTCCACCCTCACCTGTGGAAATGGGACACCCGTGCAGGGCCACACAACTCCGTGTAGGACAACCAGCAAAGTGGCATGGCAACACAAAACACATGGCTTCGTTCCATCAATAATGCTTTTCCATTTTTTTTTTGTAAAGAACTGCACTGTTGAGCTTCTCGGGACTTGCAGTCAGTCAGTGAGACGTGCTTTTACTCTGAAAGGGGGCAAACAGCCCTCAGTTACTCCGGAGGGGGAGTATTTGATAATGGCACTTTTTTTCCTCACCTTCCAAAGTGTTGTAGATATGAACACAATGGAACACGTTTAACCAGTCAAGACAGAAGTGTTGTTTATAATGTAAGACATACATTTGCAAAGAATTGAGACTTATTTTTTAATATTTAAAACAAGAAAATGAGAAACTTAAAACAAGGCCTTTTTTTCCCCAAATAGACTGTTAATTGTCTTGGGATCCAAAATAAAAATTGTCATTTTATTGCAATTGTAAAGATGCCATATTTATACAAATTATATCATGTCATAGAATTTGATTTATATACATATATATATATATAAATAAATATATATGTATATATACATAAATATATATTACCTCTTCCAAGCAGGCACTTAATGATGAGGACGATGGACACAACCGTCTCTTTAGAAGTGGACACCGTATGAACATTTATCTTCTTCTTCTTTTTTTACTTTCTACAGATACTGAACATTTTACCTTTTTATTTAATGAGTTTAAATTAAACGAATTGAGCAGGAGATACAGTATACTCTATATTTATAAAGTGTTCCTCTTCTGCTAAAAAAAACTTGAATAGGCAATAGAAGACCGTGGTATTTGAACATTGCAAGGTTATGAAATATTTAAGAACAATGCTTTATTTCATTGGCTCTCCTAAATGATGTCAAGCAAACCATTAGAAAGGCCTGTCTCTTCAGCTTCACTCCGTCTGCTCTTTGTTAGATTCCTAGCATGTTTGTATATACACTTTTCAGCCGTGTTTTTTCTGGAACTTTCTTAAAGCTGTACATTTCATGCTGGTTGGTTTACTTTCAAGTGATTCATATCAAAGTATTTTTTTGCTGTGAGCTTTTTTGATATACAGTATACAGTACAAAAACTCATTTAATTACAGCCGAGAGGTTGAATTGCCAAGTAAGTGTACGCAAATGTACAGACGAGGGCAAGTTTGCAAAAAAAAAAACACAAAAAAAAAAAACAAAGTTACATCTGTCATCACTTTGAATATCAAACAGACCCGCTTTAGTGGGAGAGATCTGTTACTTTTACACTCTTTTTTAGTAAATTATTAAAACTCTTGAAAATGATGTTGTGCTCGCTGTTCTATTTTAATCCAAAACACTGCTTTATTATTATTTCATTTACGTAATCCAAGTCTGAAAATCAATGGTGAAATGAAACAAAATATATTTTCTCAAGCAATGCACTAAAGTACAAATACACTTTTTTACTGCAGCACTCTCCCTTAAAATGATCTTGAAATATGACGCATTCCTATAGATCTGAGGGAAACTATCAGGTTAAAATTAGTTTGATTGCTGACAATACTTCTGTACTTTTACATTGTTATTTCAGGGCCTCTACCTGTAAACGAGTATTTGTACATTAAGGTATTGCTACAATTACTTAAGGAAAAGACCTGAATACTTCGTCCTCCACTGCTGATAATCAACTCACAAAGTACATTATATTAAAGGAAACACACACACAGAGACAGACACAACAATCAGATGAAAGTTGAGTATTTATATTGATTTGTGAGCAATTATCTCTTTTCAGAAACGGTAAATGTTGGCGCATGATGGTACGCAGATGAAATGCTGTGAATCCAGTGTGCAGCAGGTGAGATGTTAATCTAACAAGCCACGTGAAGAGGGAGATAAGCCCTGTGTTGCACGGCGCTGTCGAGAGGTGTGAATCATTGTTTTCACGCGTCTTGTTCCATATCACAACATCCAGAGAGATTACATCGGAGG
This sequence comes from Chelidonichthys spinosus, assembly GCA_029853015.1. NCBI lineage: Eukaryota > Metazoa > Chordata > Actinopteri > Perciformes > Triglidae > Chelidonichthys > Chelidonichthys spinosus. Next base: position 10,505,682 of record CM056840.1, read on the forward strand.
CTTCGCCGCAACTGCTTCTGCCATCGTAATAGTAATACAATGCTAATAATAGCCAATGTAAAGATGTGATGATACCCTGAACTTTGAAGGAAAGCAACTGACTCTTTGAAGCTAAAGAAAATAGTGCATGATGGTGTTGAGTGTATCACCCAGCCGTCCTGTTCAACAAGACCGTCTAGTTTGATTGGATCTGTCCGGTTCACTCATGCAAACACCTGTCAGGTGGCATAGGTTTAAAAAAAAAAAAAAAAAGACAACAAACAGAGGAAAGTGGTAATGTGACGCAAAACAAAACAAGGAGTGCCACATTAGTGTTGCACTGTATTCAAAATGAAGCCACCACCAGGACTGAAGGCTGCTGGGAACCCCACACCACAGCGGTGCGTTTGAAGTCAGACTTCACAAACGTCATGCCGTAGGCTCGCTGGCATGTCAGTCGCACGATTTTGAAATTAGTTCAATTAGGGACAACCTCAAATATAGGAGAGTCAACCGCCTGTGTGCGAGTGTGTGTGTGTGTGTGTGTTAAAGGGTTGGGTATTGTAAATATACATATCCTACATTAATGCACTTGCCAAAGAAATGTTATGGACTAAATGTACTGTGCGTTTGTATTCATTCTAAAGGACATCCTCTTGAGGGAAAGTAGGAGCGCCGCTGCGTTTGTGTGGCGTGGTTGGAACGTGAGGACAACGGAGATAAAGAGGCAGAAAAGGAAGTTGGAATCGACCATCAGGGTCACGTAAAATCCTTGAGTGGAAAACTGCATTTAAATTGAACCTGGAAAAAGCCTAGTGCACAAGAAAATGAGGCAGCCTTTGGGGGACTGGGCAGCTCGAGGACACCGTGAATGAAAAGGAGCGGGTAGCTGAAGAGTCACTTGTGGTGGTGGTGCTGTCTAATGGGCGTCACAACTGGAGGCAGTGGACTCTAAATTGACTGCAATGTGTTTTCCACAGATGGCCTATTAGGCCATGGCCATTCACCTGTTATCTTGCTTGCCAAGTGCATTCCTGCAGCCAAATGGACTACAGACTGGACAAAAGAGGGCCAGCGTCTGGCTTGACGTAGCATTAGTGCAAACACAATTAGAAGTCAATGACGTTTTATTTATGCCCCCCCCCCCCCCCCCCAAGAGTGCACAGTGTGAGACAACAAGGTTGTTAATAAAAAAAAGCCCTCTTAAGGCAGTGAAAAGGTTGACTTAACACTAAATTTCCGTCTTATTGTTGTGAAACATAATAAAAAATAAACTGAATAGTGACATATAAAGGAAATGTATTATGCTATACTATACTACACCAGATACACAGATTCTACAGGATAATGCCCACGGCTTTAGTTTACAGGAAATAAGACACAATTGTGTTAGTAGAGCTGATACAAGAGTGGATGAAATAGATGCATGAAACAGCAGAATCTAAAGCAACGTAAGGTCCAGAGAAACAAAAACAACATTGAAATTGAAAATGGCTAATCATTAGGAATTCTTTCCCCTCCTTTATTTAAAGAATGTACAATATATGACACAAAGTAAACAAAATCAATACAAACAGGTGGAGAAGAAGCTTCAAAACATTCATATTCAAAATGGTAAAAAAAAAATAAATAAGATTTATGTCACAAATGTACAATAATAGAGAATATATTTAACAAAAAAAAAAAAAAAAAGACAAGGAGCACTAAATTGGGATTGGGATGTGAAGCCTTTTTAGCATTTCTGTTTATTTTTAACAAAAATGTCAGCAATTTAAAGTAATCTGCAAAAATATACCCAGTGTAGGAGGGAGTGGTGGCGTTCCTGATCGTTAGGAATTCTTCAGTTACTTCACAAAACACAGAAACAGTCATTAAAATGCGGCTGTGCATGCGGTACAGAAGTGACCGTGCTGTCCCAGAACAGAAGCCCGTTCTGCCGCTCCAGACGACCCGTGAGAGCGCTCCTCTTGCAGGCGTGACTCTGGCAGTGCCGAGCCGTGTGCTGTTTTGACGTGCCCTCTCCCTCTGAAGTGGAGGCAGCTGGGGGCTGTAGCTTCACACCGCTCTGTTGATGGTGGTGAGCGCTGCTAATTCTGCTGCACTTCAAAGAGAAAGGGAAAGGGACATACAGCACACACTGTCTGGCGTCTGTCATGCCAGCGGTCATATAGGGGGGGGGGGGGGGGGGGGGGGGGGGGCGACGTGGTAGGTCCTCTGTCTGCCTGACCCCTGATATGCCAGCCAGGTCAGCGAGGGTTCAGAGCCGTGCCGAGGCCGTGGGTGGTTCAGGTCAGGGTCATCGCCGTCTAACGTGAAGTTGTCGGGTTTTGATGTGACTTCAAATGCAACTAGTTTGTTTAATCGCTTTCTCCCCAGGTCTGGAATGCTAAATGGGTCATTGGGGCAGATGCATGCAGCAACCACACGGAGAACTATGTGAACTGTCTGCGGGGTGTGAGTCAGAAGGTTTAACTGCTCCACTCGACATAATCATCTCATATGAAATGGATATAAACATTATATTTGCACCGCAAGCTTTCCATTTCCTTTGGCAAAGTTACAGTTTTTTTTTGCGTGTTAATGTTTTATTATATTTTTTAAGTGTGTTCTTTTTTTTTAAGGACTCGTTATTTTTGCTAACATGCTCTTTATGGTGGTGACATTGAGTTTTGTCGTTGAATCTTCAAGTTTGCATAGATCGTTGTGATATTCTGTTATTGTTCCTGCATAAAACGACAGTTATTCCAGCCGTGCTCCACATGACTGCATCCTTAGGTACACACCACTTGGGAAATAATACATTGACACCCATGCAATTACAACTGTGTACTCCCAAATAGAACTACTCCATTGTTAGTGCTGTTTAATGGGCGGGCTATATCTTGGTCGCCTATAGATTTTTTTTCCCCACCGCTCCAATAAGGGGGAAAGCATAAAACCCAACAGATATGTTCCGGAAAAAAACTACTTACTGGGGATAAATTGCATTAATGGGTGAATCTTGGATTGCGGCCCTTCAAAAACACACTAATCTCCCCATCTTCAATTTGGTCCAACTTTCTGTTTTTTATGAAAATGTACAAATATCAACATCTCTTCATCCCTCGGATCAATACAGCATCCAGTTGCTATTATTAGGTCATTAGTATTTGTGCCCTCACTTTCCCAGTACTCCGTGCGAGGCCAGCTCCAGTCAAACAAATCCTCCGCCATCTTCCAGATGGCTCCAAGGAAATGCAGCTCTCGGCACGGCTCACACTCAACGCTGAGAGCCATCAACAGCTTTTTGTTTAAAGGGTCCCCGCTGAAACGACAGAACATCTGCCAACTCAGCACGGCAGCCTGTTCGGAAACATCTGATTTTGTCTGGGAGTACTTTCCATCCGCGGCCCCGGCATTTGCATAAATAGTTTTTGTTAGAAAGGGGGCCCGCCAAGAGGAGCCCGCAGAGTTTTTGCGATTCCCCTTCCTGTAAATCTCTAGTTGCAGGGTATTACATCCTTCAAGCCAAACAAGAACGCCACTTAACACTTTAGCCAATGTAAATAGAGGACGATAAAAGCTCTGCACTTCAAAGCCGTCCCCACGCGGGGCCCTCTCGTGCACACATCAAGAAACACGGGAGAGAAAAAAAATCTGCCATTTATGTCGGATATAAAAGTTTGAAGGACATTAATCCCCTTGATGACTGTAATGCCACAAGCAGTCCAGGAGGGCTGAGTGGGGAACGCCAAACCAAAAGGACTATATTTCTCAATGTAGCAAAACACGCGCTTCATACTCATTATTTATGAATGGGTTATTGAATTGAAATCGGCAACACAGGTATGCAACAAGGAGTCTAACGTGTGCCGGATTAACTCAGCCGTCTAATAATATCCCTGTCACATAGCAGTTGGACACATTTGACTCTGTTGTGAATTCACTTTTCCTTTTGTTTCACACAGAGCAGCTCCCTGCAGATTCTTCACCATGTCATTATCGTATTTAATAAATGTGTGCCTCCGCTAATGGGCAATAACAACTTTAATATGGGAAAATTTAACGTAGTCCTACTTTGGAATGTTTGGTCAAAGAGGAACCATCTTCTGTAGACGTTAAATTGTGTCTAGTTAGTTTGAATTTCATTTTTCAAATTCAGTTTTGCTCACCGCAAGATGATTTGTTCGGTACATCCTCCTGCTGAGGAGGCAGTACTTAAATATTTTTGTGGTGACCTTCACAATTACTCTTGAGGCACAGACACCGTGCAGGTGTGGACCGTTCACCCTTTGAAACAAAGTGGTGGTTGTCTCTCAGATATTGATTACTATATTCAAACTAATTGAGCAGTAAGCTTGTCCTTAGATGGCATTGGAACAACAACGGGTGGGTGTGGCTTCAGCATGTTTAGCCGTGTGAGTTGGCTTAGTCATATTTTCCACATCAGTCTGTTTGAAGTAGTAGACGCTCAACTGTGTGCTCATCATTGATCATCATTAGCAGCCTAATATTTAAGACAGGAAACCGACGAATGCTGTAAGAAAATCTCTTCCCAGGCTTACTATTTAGGCTTTCATCAGATGTTTTTAATACGAAAGTGTGAGCGTGTCTGTGATTCTTAAAACCAATAAGCCATCGCACACTTCAAGCCCCGCTTTGGCATCGTGATGAGGCCTATCAACGCCTCTGGGATGTAAAACACAGCCTCTCCAGGCTCATTGTTGCATTATTGCATTAATTACTTGGCCTGTTTGTTGAGAGGAGGTTCCTGTCGGCCCCTGTGATTGGCTGAGACATGTTTGTGGTCGTAAAAACACCTACCAACGGCACACCTATGACTGAATTACGTGTATTTCAATGCGGCGCACGCTGATGGCCACTCACGCAGGTAATTATACACTCCTGTTTGTTGCCTAGCGACTGCAGTGTTTTGTCAAGCAACAGCCTATTGTCCCAATGTTTGTGCTTGTTTCACATCTTATAATTGCTTTTAATCGTTATTTCATAAAGTACAAAAGTATAATTGCGTAATGTTCACTGATCTTCTCATGGTGTGTTTTACAGATGTTCACACAGCTTTTTTCCCACCTCTGCCCCAGTAAAATGCCCACTATCTGCATTCACATCTCGATAGGGAACGTCTTGGAAACAACACAATCAATCAATATGTCGTGATGCTGCGTTTGTACTTTGTGTCAAAATCCTGCTGAGGTCAGCCTTATTGTGTCTGAATTACATTACACACACAGGGGAAGATATAAAGGGGAAATAGCAGTTTTGTGAATGAAAATTTATTTAAAAAAAGGAAAAGCTGAGCTGGAGAGAAAGCAAGCTGTTTGAACTGACAAAACAGTGAAGGTGATTTTCAACCTTCACTTTTTCCAACTCATGCAATGTCCTCCATGCCCACAAGGGAGAGTTGTTAGTCAACAGATGAACCATTTGCATATTGTTATAGTTCACATGCTACTTATGAGTGTAGCTTCAGTGTAACATTCATTTGACCACTTTGCCCACTCTCATTTTAATGGACTTGGCAGCCATTAAAATTAATTAATAATCTTTGAAAGCACAATGTCATAAGGAGGTATTTAGGAGACACACACACGCTGACGTGGGCACACACTGAAGTAGGTACAGGAGATGATGGTTATGAGAGCAGCATTTATAAAATATAATGGAGACAATACGCCATAATTCAAGCCGAAAGTGTGTGTGTACAAATAAAACTCCTGACCCTCGACTGTTTCGGGACAAACACACACAAATGCATCCAAGTGCAATTTAGGTCAGTGTCCTCATGAAAAACTCAGCGACGGTCGAACAAAAGAGATAGAATTCTGTTTGTCAACACCTTTTTTTCCCCACCTCTTGAAATTTTTAATTTTATTTCTGGAAAAAGAGTCAATATGAATGTGTTAGAGGATTAGAATGTATCCTCACATGTCCTTTGGGTGTGCATATAATAACAGTTCAACCAATTTCAGCAGTTTGCACTTGTCATTATGCTGATATAAACACCACACCAACCGTACACTTTCTTCTGAAGACGTGCATGCAAACTGCTTTCACTATTAATATTTGTTTTCGACTTGCATCCCTTAGTGGTTTCCGTCCTTTAAAACCCAATCAATAACAGCTAGGAAAAAACTCTCTCTTTCTCCCCAATGGTAGAGACCGAGGGAGGCAGAGAAAGTCATGAGCCATATAAATAAAAAGGTCTTGCCAGAGGCACTTACTTTGCAATCTACTGAAAATTGTGTCTTAGCTCAGCTAGTCCACTCAAGTCACATTGGAGCACGGGCCAGAATCGCAGCGGCCCTGTGGGCATCAGAGAGATGGGGGAGTGGGGAACACATAATCATCATCCATTTGCTTGCTCCCCTTGCATATTGTCTCGATCTGCCTCTTGTGGGAGATAAATCACCTCGCTGGCATGACTGAAACGGAGAACATAAGCGCACGTTGCCCTCGCCTCTTGCCTCCCAGTTCCCCTTTTGTTATTGCTACGGAGGAGCCACAATTGCATGTAAATCATCACTATTGTGTCGGAGAAACGTGATGAAACCTTCGCAGGCCCAACGCTGCTGCTGCCTTGATGAGCGTAACAAGTGACTGGCCGTGTCCCCGGCGTGCGTCCTCGTGCCACGGAGCGCGCGGACATTATGATTACAATAGGAATGACAACCACCCACCCTATTTTTTTTTTTTTTTTTTAAAGCAGGGCTTTATTGGCTCCGTGTATCAATACGAGAAAAAACGCAGCAGCGATCGCGGCTTGGCCGCTCGACCGGTTTCTGACAATCCTGGTCTCTGCTTCTAATTTACTCATAATCATAAAAGCATCGGCGAGCTGCTGTTGAGGAAACCAAGAGGTGAAACGTGCCCCCCTAAAGAAAAATGAAATGAAATAAAAAAAAATTTAAAAATCCCATTTTCAGTGAAGTGGACCGACGGAACGAGGAGCGCGCGTGCAGTCAGAGACAGATCAAATGGCAGAGAGGCTGATTATTGGAGACAGACAACAAACAAGCCCCCCTGATTTGTGTGTTGTGGTGGTCGTCCCGGCGAACGCGCGAGGTGAGCTACACTCTGACACGTGTGGATCAAGTTTCTCCTCTGAATATTCACCATTACGCACGAACACCCTGATATTGCCAGATATATTATATATGTTTTTTTTACCAGCTTATGAACGAGGAAAGGTTACAGGTGCGTGTTTTCGAGCCCGTACCTTTTTGGGGGCCGCGGGGTCGAACGGATGCGGTCCATCCATATTCTCCGGCATTACATTCCCCATCTAAACTGGCAGACCCTCTGACAGCATATAATTTGAGTCATCAGTCTCTATTTCTACGCAGCAGATGTTTCCCCATGTCAGCAGGCCCCCTGACAAAGCAAGATGGAGAACCCTCCTCTTTTTTCTTTTCTTTTCTTTTTTTTTTTTTTTTTTAAGTGTTGAGCATGACTCTCCCTTCCCTTATTTCCTTTCCCCCTCTGCCCACCACCAACCATCGGGGTCCCGCGGGACACCGTCCCGTGTACAATCCCGATGGTGGGAGAACATATTTGAATCGATGCCTGCGTCCAGGACCCACGTGAGAAAGTAGGCCGGAGTGACACACGGGGACAAAAGGCAGTTAGTTATTATTATTATTATTATTTTTTTTTTTTTTTGCGGTTGGCTTGATGACTCATTCATCATGAAACACGGACCGGAGGCCCTCTGAAAGCCCAGTAAAAGACACTAATGGAAGGTGATTAATAGGCAACTGGGGTATATGATTGCTATGATACTAGTATCATCACTGATGTAATGTGATTGAAATGGCCATATTCCATTTTTTCTTATGTCATTTTGTGTGGAGGTGAACAAGAAGTGCAAAGTAGTGCAGGACTCGTGGATTTACTTATTCTAAGCAGATATAGGGCTGGCAACGACGTCTTGAAATATTGAGAATTATTGATATTTAATCTGCCTCCATATAAATCAGAAAACATTTGAATACAGGCATCAGACTTGCTTTTAAAAGAGTTTCACTTGAGATTCATTTTGATCAATAGGCTGATATCAAGAATCACTTTGAGGATGGTTCTAATGTGGGCTAAATTTGTGTTGTGAAATAATAATTATTATAAGTAAAACAAAAACGTGGAAACGTGTGAAAATATCTTCCATTGAGGCAGAAATAAAAAGCGATGCTGTCTCTTTAAATATTTAATTCAACGTAATTCCCTTATTTTATAATCTTGTTTTTACCATGTTAAACTTTTTTCACACGATTCAAAATATATTGAAATAATCTTAAGAAGTAAACATTGTAATATTTCAAATACAAGCTTCTAAAAGTTATTCAACAACAATTCAAAATGTACTTTGTAAACCAAGATAAAGTGAAACAAAGGAGAAAAACACTAAAATAGACGACATTAGACATCGTGTTCAGAAATAGTTCAGAGTTAATAACGGATTTATTTCCCATTGATTATAATATTATGTTGTCAGACTGGACCAACCCCTGGACTCGTGTGTGATGTCTGAAGTGCTAATTAGGCCTGACGTGTTTTCAAACTCTCCGCAGGAGCGAGCAGAAGAAAAACCATCCTCACATGGTCCCATGTAATATTTCCTCCCCTCGTCGGCAAATGAGTCCGGCTGGAAGAAAATTGCAGGGGTCATTAGACCAAAAAAAAAAAAAAAAAGAAAAAGAAAAAGAAAGAAAAAAAAGTGTGTCACAGTTTTCTTTGGGCATTCTTTGAACCGCGCAAGGGGATGTTATTGTATCAATTTTAGGCTACTTGATAGACCCAATTAGGCTGTTAGGCTTTTCCTCCTCAAACGGATTTTGTGCTAAAACGCTTTTGATTCTTGACATCAAAGTTTGCTCAAACAAAAGTTTATTTCCGCTTTTGACAAGATGCATCTCATTTAAAGTCGAAGGATAAGAGCTAAATATCAGAATTGTACAACAACTTCTATTACAATATATACAATATATATAAACGTGTGTGCTATAGAATTGGATGGATTCATATTTTTGAGTTATCGGTGGACTTAAACGTGGACTCGTGCTCAGCTTGTTTAAGGATCTCAAAGTGAGCTCGCGCTCCTGGTTCTGGCAGCGTAGCGGTCAAAAGGAAGTGTTATTGGAAATATTTCCCCGCCACTGCATGGCGCTAGGGAACTGCAGGACACATGGCACTCATATTTTGACAGGATACTGTATAATAAAAAAATAAAATAATAATAATATATTTTATAAATATTAATTATTGTAAACAAACTAAAACTAAACTAAATGTACGTATAAGAGATATAGAGTAAAATCTAAATAGATAATTAAGAAAAACGCCGTTAATGCATTCTCATTTGATTTTAATTTGAAAGAGTGCATATATATTGCTTATATTCAACACTGAACTTCCTTTACATGCAACATTTTTGCCAATAATTAGGAAAAGTATATGTAAATGTCGTTGTCTTGAATTGTTTTTACTTGAAATTGTGTGTGAACAAAAACGTTGTGTTACCATTATTACAAGCCGCACGTGCAGTTCAAAATGCTCTAAATATAAAATGCATTTGTCGTATTTCTTAATGCGTTTAAAATTGAATTATGAGTGAATAACGCGTCTCAAACGAAACAAAACAACACAGATCTCGGCCCGTTTTCCCTCGTATGCATGCAACAACGACTTCCGAATACTCTGAGCTATTGCATAAGTTATTGTTGGTAAATATTTTAAAAAGTATTACAAGAGACACGAGGAGCACGCGCCTGTTGTGGTGGTCGTGGGTCAGTTTAAAGGTTCTTACTCTGTCGGCTGTGGGCCTGCTGTCTCTCTGCCGCGACACGGAGATGTGTGTGTGTGTGTGCGCTGCTAGCAGACGGACTGCACGGTCCTCACACACATCTACAGCGAAAGACAAGGAAATCATCCCAGCACACTGACGTCCCTTTTTTTTGGGTAACTCCGGTGTTTTCCACTTTACAGTAGCCTGCTGTCCCCCGCCCTCTCTCTCTCCCTCCCATCCCCTCCCCCCTCTCTCTACCAGAGGCGAACACTATGGATCAGTAAGAGTCACACAAACATCATCTGCAAAGCCCCCCTCCACAGTTTGACATCGTCAGAGCTTTAAACGGGGGCTCGTTTCCAGCAAAAATAACAGAGGGCCAATCACAAGTGTAACAATCACAGTGAGGAGCTAGAAGAGAGGTGTCACCGGCTTCCCCTCAACTTCAGCAAAAAAACAAAGGATTTGCAACAAGAACAAAAATAGAGTATTCATATTTCAGAACAATCAAAACAAAAGTTGGAGCCTTGATGTCCTCACGTGGTCAAGAATAGCCTGTAATTTATAATGAACCCATAAAATATATGATGGTTTTGAACAAATAAACTCGTAATACCCAGAGGTGGGCCAGGTTTTAAATGTTTTATTGGAAATAATTATTTTGGAGAAAAGTGGGAAACTATTTTGGCACTCTGTACTTAAGTTCATGAGTAAAGGACAGATGTTTGATTTGTACAAAGTCATGCATATGCAGACACTTCATGTAGAAAAATCATTATTAATTTTGTAAATGTAGATTCATGTGTTTTTTTTACTGCAGGTCTTGTTCCTGCCAGTGAAACTGAGCAGCTAAACCAGTTTATTCCTGCAAATACTAGAGTGTTTGGTAGAAGGATGATAATATCTGATATTATGGAGATACAATTGCATACAACAAGTATATGATATACATAACCCTCTGTATACAGCTCAAACCTTTCTCTGAGTTGGCTTTTGTTTTGTTTTTTACTGCTGTTTTTGTTTGAGCTAGAGAATATATGTTAGTTCATCATATCAAATTTCATTTATTTGAATGGCTTTATTGCATTCGGAGAATATTATGACTGGTGCAACAAACTCTCCTGTCCAAACATGCTCTGCCTTTGATGGGTGAATCACGTCTCGGACGACGACGTATCTCGTTCAGGAGGAATCTCACGTTTCATTAAGTCTCTTGCAGATAAACCCGTGTCATTGTAGAATGCAAACGGTCGACGGCTGACCGAGTGACGGCAGGTGTGCGATAAGAGTAAAGAAATGTAACCACGGCCGAGGTGTCTCGTGTTCGGCTCTGAACTGAACAAGGTGATGAAATACCTGCAACAGGCAACGCAGAATAACAAACGTTTAACCCCCCCTCCCCCCCCCCCCCCCCCCCCCCCCCCGTGGTAATAACTGGAATCCTGCATGTATGTAAAAGTGCACAAACGACACATTCAGTTGAACTTGTGGACAAAAAGCAAACAAACATTATCCACGAGGCTAATTCATCTGTCAGCTTCTCGATTTCTCTCCCCTCATCTGACCTGCAGATCAAACCAAAGCATCCTCAGCCTTCCACAAAGAACATTTTATCCCCCACTCCCCTTAAAAAAAACCCTGCCACCCCCACCGCCTCAAGAGAACAGCCTTGTTTAGGACTGTCAATCAGTCAGGAAAAAAGCACTCCTTGTTCTGTCTGTTCTGCTCATATCATCACCCAACACTCCCACTCCCCCAGAACTCCAACTCCCAAAAAGCGTCTGCAAATCTGATTATTCTTGTGTTTCATCAGGTTGAGAGAATTGGCCGATGGCGTATTGGCATTTGACTTCTGATTTATCCTCTCTCTCTCTCTCTCTCTCTCTCTCTCTCGCTCTCTCTCTCTCTCTCTCTCTCTCTCTCGCTCTCTCTCGCTCTCTTGCTCTCGCTCTCTCTCAGCTGCAAATGGTGCTCTGCAGCTGGCAGCAATTCCATGAGTAGTCTCCGTTTCATTAAATCCTATGCAGAGTACATTGAAGTTTTTCCACCTTGGCAATTTGCTTAGGCCTCGCCGATACGTTTCACCGCTCTGCTGTGACCCCGTTGTGTCGTCCTATCAGAAACATGCCCGTTGAGTTTGTTTGTTTCACAGGAACAAATGAGATTTATCACTCGGACCTCTGCTCATACTTTGGCTTCATAATATACGGACATAAGTAAGAAAACCTTCTTGGAGGAACTAAACCTCTGTACAGTTGTCATTGCATGCATTTATATATCCCGTTGTTTTTCAGCACCCCCACATCCCCGTGATACTGAGAGCCATCACTGGGAGGTATTCCTCCATGCTGACATTATGGCCACCCAGCCTATATGCCATCTTAGTGCCACACCTCCGCACCACTTCCATTACCTGTCAAGCGGAGTAGATGAGTTCTTAGAAGATAAGAAGCAGATCCTAAGTGACAGGCAAATGGAAAGTCTTAGACACACTTAAAGACACGGACCACAGAAGAAGAAAAGAAAGAGGGGAGAAAAAAACTCCTTCAATGTCAACCCATGAAATTCCACTCTGTGCGCTTTGGTGAGTTTTTTTTTTTTTTTTTTTTCCCAAAATCATATATTTCAAATGAATCCTTCTCCTCTTTGTCATTGCCGTTTAATATCGTGAAGCGGATTTCTGGGTGAACAATGGAGGCGGTATCTCGCTGCAGCCACCAAGCCCAACGATGACATATGTCTTCAAATGTTTTATAGGGGCTCTTTATGATTCGGATCACAGTTTTTAATTCATATCCTGAATCTGCAAACTGAAGTGTTGTATCCAGCAGCGTTTTTCCATTTTCTATCTGCTTCTGATGACGCAGCTCTCGGAACTCATCGCATCTGTTTAGGGTTTGGAAAAGAAAAGTCGTCTTGGTTGCCAGTCCTACGCTTTGGATAACTGACCTCTGACCTCCCTGCCATATCTTCATGGCACTAAAGCTTTGTTAAACTTCTGGATTGGAAAAAAAATAGCTGTCCTGTGTGTTTGTGTGTGTGTGTGTGTGTGTGTGTGTGTGTGTGTGTGTGTGTGTGTGTGTGTGTGAGCTTCAATGCGGATTCATGGTCACTTTGCCCGACAAGATTCAACACTGTCCTCATTACTTCACACTTCAGCTTTCACTCCCTCCCATCTTTTTCCCCCACAAAGAAAGCATCTTTTATGTGAAACGCCGCCCGTCTTCTCTTCATATCTTTCATGAAAAAACCTTCGCCAGCCTCCATCAGTCGTCCCGCTGATCAAAGACACGGACCTTGCTATATTTTTAAAGCACCTTCCACCGTGTTGAATGTAGCCTACATGGTGTATGTCTGTTTCTTGATTTGTGTATTCGGTGCTAGTTTGTGTGTGTGTGTGTGTGTCTTTGGGATTATTATTATATACACACATAATGTATAGGTATTGTGTTGTCTGTGTGGCCCAAATTGCACCTTCGCATTGTTAGGAATGGCTGCTAGAGACGGAGTCTGCTGAGGGAAGACTGAGGACAGGTAGAAGGCAAGTAGTTTATTATCCAAAATAAAATGGGAATACACTTTTTTTTCTTTTTAATATTAGTTTTTATTAGGGGGGTTAATCTCTTTGTCATGTTGTATCTCTTATTTCTGCAGATAGTGACTGATTTTGTACACTAGTGCTCAGTGGTTGCCCTTATTGCCAAAATTTCATGGGTTTCCAACCAGAACCTTGCATGCTCTCCCAGTGTTGGCGTGGTTTCTACGGCAACACTGGGAGCTATAAATATCGCTTTTTCTCACCCTGACGGAGAATCGTCCAACGTGACATAGTTATTGGCCAGTACAGAGCAGAACAAACTGGTGAAGCTGAACAGTTTGGGACTTCCTAAAATCAACAATTATCTCTTGTGTTTGTTCAACAGGTAGATTGTTGTCTTTGACGCCACACGAATTGGTCCCTCACCTCCTTCCTATTGGTGCCCTCAATGTCATTAATCAGTCTGATCTCTGCAATGTCACAACACTGTTATATGCGGTCTGGCAACACAGTATTTGACTGATAACCAGGAAATAGTTTGGTTCATTTCCATTGCTACTGTTATCATGAGTCGGGTATCAGCACGACTATATGTTACCCGTCAGACCTAACGAGAGAGGAAGCAACACATAGGAAATGAGTGAAGTAGAGCAGAATAAGCGTGAGCATAAAGGAGGCTAAAAGCATATTTTTCTCCCCCCCCACACACACACTCCTCGTCTTCCTACTTTAGGCCTTGGGAAGATAATGACGGCCTTGGCTTTGTAAACATTATTTCTGGCATATTGCAGCTGCCATCAGCTTATTTATGGCCTGAATTAATAATCTGGGAGCTAATATGCTTCAAAAAGAAGGTAAACACACAGCGCAGGCCGAGCGCAGCCAAACATTGCTTTCCTACCCTCAGCAAGGAGGCCACTCAACAGGAACATCAAACGCTTGCTCTCCCGTGCCTGGCCCACGTTAATTGTGCATCTATTGTTCCCACATAGGTCCCTGGGAACCAAAGAAGGGGAAAATTGGCAGAGAAAGGAGAGAGAGGGGGGGGGAGGGAGGGAGAGAGAGAGAGAGAGAGGGAGAGAGTAATTAAGCTCATGCTGGATAAATATGTTCTAAAACAATATCAGACTGACAAAGGTTTTGATATCCTGATTACTAACCTTTAATACAGAAACAGGCCGGTTCTGGTCATACAGTAGTCGGTCCCTTAACTACAGGAAACTTCATGGACAGCCATCTGATTTCCCCTTACCTGACAATAACATTGATATTGAATATCATCCAGGAACATGAAATATAGTTGGAAGCAAATTGACATGTGTTAGAAGCTGTTGAGTCATCATAATTCTGTCATGTTTTTTGGAGGGGTGGGGGGGGGGGGGGGGGGATTCTCTTAATCGTTTGCATGCAACGCATTTCTAACGTATCCAATAAAAATCATAGTAGTTTCGATAAATCACACTTTTGTTCAAAGACTTTCATTTCGCAACACTGTAAATCACATCTGAACCCCATCATACGACGAGTACGAAAACAGCGTAATTAATGACCGTTGTCTACTTTGGTCGTCAGTGTAATTACACTGACGGCGCAGAGTCGTCACTCATGACAAAACCACAAAGAGCCGCTATTAGTTGGAAGTTGCACTCTGAATCTGGTCCAAACATTCCTGCTACAACAGATCGATATACGCCTGAAGACCAGACAGGACGCATTGCAAAATAGGAAAACCAGAAATCTTAAGCTGCCTGCAATAATTTACACAGATGAACAGATGTTGTGGGTGATGGTCTGGTAATGGTGGCGTGTAGAAACAAACAAAAAAAACACAATATATCTAATTCACCTGAAGAATATATTAGCACGGTTAGGGTTACACAAATCAAAAAGATAATGAAAATCTTGGGTCAGGTTAAAATTACAACTTAATTAACGACCTTTGTCATTATGGTTATGATAATAACAACTTGATTACGGGTTCAGGATGAAATGCGGTGAAGAAAAACCCCAAAGTTAGCTGTTTCTTTCCTATTTCCTACCGACAGTCGTCCCTGTGGAAATGTTCCACATTTTAGACCGATCCACCTCAACCTCCTCCTGTGCTCCCAACAGATAAGTCATGTACAGTAATTACAATGACCACTAGAGGTCTTTGTCCATTGAAGGTAAACAAATGTCGCTTCTGGGCCTTTTGCTGACACAACTGATGCTGTCCTGTCGCTTGACTTGGGGAGTATCCTTGAATATTTGTATTGCCTCAGGAGATACTGACTCCTAGGAAATAATTAAAGTAGTTTATAATCGCTGGCAATTTAATGAATAACTTTGCACGTCTTTGTTAGAACAGCATCACGACTGGAATAAATTCACCGATGTGACAATATGAAGAGTATCGGAGGCATCGCTGTGTTTTTGCTCTATAAGAATGAATGAGACAGAATTGGACAAAATGAATAGCTGTGAGTTTTTGCTTAGTACAGAAACACATCAAAGTACAGGAAGCCAATATGCACAACATAATTCAGCCAAAGAGCAACACGAGGTGCCAAAAAAAACGAGCAAAAAAGAGACAAGCCGGTAAATACACAGCCGCTCGCCTCCCGTTCTGCCACGCAGGCTGCGAGAGAACAACCTAACAGGCAGTCGGCAAGAGGACCAAGGTGACTGCGAGTTTAAAGGGCAGGGTTCAGAAAAGTAACTGACCCCGTCCTGCCTCACACACTCCCTAGCTGTACATATTTACGAGGTGTAATTTTTATGTGAGCGCCAGGCAACAACAGGTTTAAGAGGGCCAGTGTAACCTTCTTGGGGCCCGGGGTGACCTGCACCCCGGCTACAATAGTTTCCCTGGGCCACAATTAGGACAAGGGCTTCACTGAGTCACCCCAGCGTCATGCTTCCATGGATTCTCGTTCTGGCCCCAGCTCTCCCCCTCCCCCCCTCTCCCACTTACCATAACTAGCTATGAAACAGTCGCAGCTCCCCCCTTCTCACCAGGCAAGTGAATAGTTCATACTTATAATATAAAGCAAGTGCCAGCGATGGACACCATCGGTAGCATATGGTAAGAAGGAAGATGTTCCTGTTTCCTGATCTCTGTCTCTGTCTCTGTCTCTCTCTCTCTCTCTCTCTCTCTCTCTCTCTCTCTCTCTCTCTCTCTCTCTCTCTCTCTATTTCTATCTCCCCGGCTTGTCGAGCTGTGACAGTTGCCGCGATACCCTACGACACAGTGAATATGAAGCAGGGCTCACTGGGTCTGGCCACACAGACTTGTCAGCACCGTTCACCATCAAACCCCAAACTACCAATTAACTCCTGAGCCCACCCCCACCTGCCTGAAGGCACAGTGACCTTGCCCCCCCCCCTCCCCTTCAGTCTGCTCCATTCCACAGAGCACTCCCCCACTGCCCCTCAACCCCACTCAACTCTCCAAACGTGCCCCACGAAATGCCTCATGACTCCTTGACATAGCCTACAGATGCACAGAGATATTCTTCCCCATCTGTGTGTGCCCGTCCGTCTGTCAGACCCCTGAACTTTACAAAAGAGGATAAAGTCAATTTGTGCTCGTTCCAGGCTAAAAGCCCAGTGTGGCTGTAACAACTTATCATGTGGGGGTAACAGCGAACGACATTCTTCACCGAGTCTGAAGAAACAGGCAGTGACCAGCGCACGGACAACTATAGAGCATGAACGGGTCGAGGAAATTCAGGTTCAGTCAGATTCAATTTAGCTTATTAAGCTACGCAGCTTATTATGTCATTTAAGATATTTGATTTAATTTGGTGAGAAAATGTGTGAATTATTTTTATTATGTCATGTTCAAGCTGTTGTGACTATTTGACATATTTTTAACTAAGCCTCCATTATACAGTTTAGTTGTTTTAAATCATATTTTAATTGCTGTTAAAATTGAAATCTGATGTGATTAAACTGATTTGTCTCATATAGGAATGTAAAACAGGTAGAAGCGTTGTCGCCAATGGTGCATTGTGGGCCTTCCATGCATTCAGGAGCACTTTTGTGGCCAACAAGGTATTTTCATCTAACTAGCTGTACAATATCCATTTGTGTCATTTTCACGCCAATGTTGTATTTTCGTTACTTTAATCTATGTAGCCTACTGTAATGCTGAACATCAAGTCACAGCAGCAGCAAAGGTGACCTGAGGGTTCTGAGTTGGTGATTGGCTGCAGTGACACACTGCTGCGTTCTGACAATTTATTTATGCTGCCTTGTCAAAAAATGCTAAATCATCTGGATTTTGATGACTAACAGGTGTAAGTGTACTGGAAATGTTCATTCACACAAAAAGTGAATATTTGTTACTTGCTTGAGTTTGACTAGCAGGATCATTTGTGTTAATTGCATCGCCCGGACTAGACGCGCAGGAGTGGAGGCGGGGCTTACCTCCATGTAGACACCCACAATGTTTGGCTGCTTTGTGCATGTTGTGGTCCCAGATACGCTGGGTAATCAATGGTAATTTCACCGAGCTATATTCACTGTGACTAGCAAGCCACACATCGGCTGGTTTACTACAATGTATGAGCCCAAATCAAAAACTAATTTTGTAACTACATAATGACGATAATTTGAAAAAGTCTGAATCCACAAGTTGGTAGGTCTGTCTGCAAGACGACAAGCAAACCACTTTTAAAACACTTCTTTTCTGAATGGTGTCGAATCGGAGGTAAGCTATGCTAACACTGTAGCTGCTCCATAAACACCTCATTTGCGGCATTCGCGCTGCGGCATTCGCGCTGCCACACATTCGCGCTGCGGCATTCGCATGCTGCTTTCACACCGCCCAAGCCGTCCAGCACAAATTTACGTCTTTACTTTGACTTTATATATTTTGACCTTTTATTTATCCAGGGAAACTGCATTTCATTATTTATTGTGCTATATTTAAAAATGACAAAGCCTACAGTCTGACAAACTAAAACTTGATTAAAAAGTTTTTTTTTTTTTAGGAAAATTGATTGGTTAGATTAATCAACTAATCGATAAAGTAGTCAAAATGTATAGTATAAGCCATTGGCACCCCTGCAGAATAAGTACAAAGGCTATGAAGAAATGAAAGAACCTGAACCCTAACACAGAATGGGAGAGAGAAGCAAGAGTGTAAAATGTCAGTCATTCCTCAATCCCTGATCAGTCTCCCGAGCTCCCGAGAAGAACAGCTCTGATTTGGTCAATGTGACAATCTGTATTACCACAGAAAGTCCATAGGTGGCACTGCAAAGAAAGCAGTTGAAGGATTATTTCTTCAAGGGACCACAGCGACATGCAACTCAGCCTGGCAGTATTTGGAAAAATCTTTTCGACAACCAGTCATAATTGGGAAGTCCTTCAGAGACTTCCTCTCAAAGGAGAAATATCCTGCTTGTAATCCCGTAACCTCAATGCAGGCGCATGTGTGGGAAGCAAGAAACCAAAGTGTCAATGAAGACAAACCTTTCAAGCAAAGACACTGTCCACAAACTCAATGCGAAGGATTATTTCCCATTGGCGAGGTCATGCAATACGAGCTACACAACATTTTTGGATGAGAGTTTTAAAGGATTGGTGCATGGTCGTATCTCAGAGCAATAAGTGAAACAGGGTGGATCGGCTTGGCAATAATTACATCAGCTTTAATCACAGCTCATGGGAAATGGATGGAAGCTTGCCAGGGTTGTAGGAGCTCCCCCTAGTGGAGATGGCACGGTGCGAAAGCCGAAGCTCCTTGCCATATACCGCACTTAAGGTAAAACCACATGCTACATCGGGTTTACCTTGAGAGGCCTATTCACAAAGCACTTAAGGGCTATCAAGGCACATGCATAGGGTCACATTCATTTTACTGAATCTTTATTCAAAAGAAAATCACACATTCTGAGTTAACGAGGGATTTGGTGATAGTGTGAGTGCTGGTGCATGAATATTTTCATGATGCATAATTGATAATATAATATAAGCTCATGCAATAAATAATTGATGGGATGTAACATTAAAATTATAATCGGATTTGATTGAACTGATTTCTCCTACAGTGTATATACAATGTATAACAGGGTTGTAGACAACAGTGCATTAGTCCATTGTTTCTGTTGAATGCTCTGTCCCAGAACTAATGTTCTCCGTATGTGGCACGACTACGACGATTTGTTGAGGGACTGTATACAATCCAACATAAGCGGAGAAGCGGATGTCTTGCACAGGCCTCTGCTGTATGCTATTCAAAGTTATATTGAAAGTTATGACGTCTGAAGCCAAAGCAGACAGTCAGAGGGACTTTCGATGGACTTTCATGGACTCAAGAACCTCTTTTCATGGCAAGTGGCCAACGAGGTATTTTGTAGAACCTGTAAAAGCCCCTTTGTTTCATGTTCCAAGCCAATTTTGTATTTTCCCTTATTTCATGCTATGTAGTGTATTGTATTTTGTACCAAGTTCATTCATAGTTGTCATGGCATGACGAAGGCGCGGAAACATCCTGAAAACAACATGTGCCCAAGCAATTTACATCTGTTTCAAAGAACTAGCCTGTGTTGTCCTGAAGAGATATATATATATACCATCACTATTTAATGGTTAAAATCATTTAAAGCAATAGGGTTCATGAAAAATGATGATGACAAACATTTATTTACTACTTTCAGACCTTTAATGTAACGCTAATGATATCAATTAATATTTCTTTGTTTTGTAATGTTCATTACATCTCTACTGGTCTACAGTCTAAATGTTTTCCTGTGATCATCAGCCTTGACTGCTGCGAGGAGAATATCTGACCTGAGGCATCATGAGTGAACTGCTCATTCTGTAAGACTGCAGGGCTCCGTCCCTTTGCCGTCCCACGGGGGACATTCTGCATTAACATGAACACGTCATATGGCGGAGGATGACACACTCCCATAGCCGTAGAGCTGGCTGCGGCTACTATATCCCTCCATCCCCCATCCACCCAAGAGGTCACCCCCCTCAGCAATCAGTGATCCTTTCACCTTCTGTGTGGCCCTAATTACATGATCACTGGGCTCGCAGAAGTGCCTCCTCACTGAGCCACGTTCGAGCTTCTCAGTCCCGCTCCCATTCTGAGTTTTGTTTAGGACTAAATCAGCGAGCACAGCTGCTCTGCTGTGTGTTGTGCAGAACACATCTGGTGGTGGCCGCGTTTTAAAAAACATGTTTGCAGAGTGTGTGCATCCGTTTCCTTTCATTACAGGGCTTCTTTGAGAGGATAAAGTACTCGTGGGTCCTTGGAAGAGCCGAGGCCTTCTTGATACCATCCATTAGTCATGCTTGCAGTATCTATCCATACTAACTCATCACACCAAAAAAAGGAGCATGCCGTGAACGAATCACAAAGAAGTTGTCTTGTAACTGTAAGTGTGAAGGTTTGAGACCTTGTTGAATGCAGATAGGTCTAGATAGATCTAAAACTTTGGTCAAAACCTATATGCCTTTATGTCTACACCTATATTTCACGTCCTGTCCTGTTATTACGCATAAACTGGAATTACCCTTTTACATCTAAGCGTCTCTCTCTGTGACTCCTGCACCAGTGTTGACCTCTTCCTGCCTCGTTATTTATTGCCTTTTATCTCCACTACAAACGTGTCCATGTGATTCATAGCAGACATGTGTTGGGTCAGTTGTTCACAGCACAATGGCGAGATGTGATTTGTTTAGCTACGTGACACGAGGGTCTTCCCAGGGTGCTACACTGTACAGCTTCCTGTTCCTGTGCGCTGCATCAGTCATTCATCCTGGTGACTTGCTGGAGGTGATATAGATAAAAGCAGAAAAAAAACTTTTTTTGCGCGTGGCACTGCCTTCGTATAACGACGGGGGTGAGATTATCCGAGCAAACAACTGCCCATTCTGCTCTGGATAACTTACTTTTTGAAGACCAAGGTCACGGTAATCTCAGCTGCTCACACTCCATCATTTACCATCTGTGGGAGTTAAACCGCAGTAAGGTGATGAGGCATTTTATCAAATTCGGACACCTCCGCTGACATTGCAACAATGGAATCCAGATTTCGCCTCACAACTGTGGACACACGATATCAAGAGCGTGAGCTTTTACTTCACGCATCTCCTCTCATCTCGCCCCACGGTTCCACAAATCACCTGTCGTCTCTCCCCCACAATCACCGAGAGGGTCATAGGGCACCTCCTCATGCTTGTCACTCACAGCAGTGTCCAATTTTGAAGCCCCGAATTGCCCGTGTAGGTTCAGCCCAGGTTGAGAGAGTGAGAAAAAACAACACACAGTGGCTAAAACGGGAAACAGGAAGTCAGATACAATAGAGGAGACCTTTGATCCATGATGAGGGGGAAGACTTCCCCTCTGGGTGCAAACTATTAATGTGAAAGTGACTCTGCCCATTGCACATTTGTTACAGCAAATAATGGGACTAAAATTAGCACACAATGGCAGGCAGACGGGCGACACTTGCGCCCAGCCATGCGCAGGAAGGGAGCGGGAGGTAATTGTATGAAAATGAGTGATTTGTTGGGGTGGGGGCAGGTTTGGAGCGCCGGCCGGTCGGCAACTGAGGGCGAAGGAGGAGAAGGGGACAGACTCTTGTGATCAGGCTCCTGCAGCACTAGAGTGTTGCTTTAGCTGTGTAAAACCTGTAGGTGTGTAAAATCTGTTGCTGTTTAAAGCATGTTCATGAAAAGGAATTCAGCTGTTCTGCTTGGATATTGGTCGACAGTTCACGATTCGAGCCCACCCAACTATAGCCTACGTGTGCCCATGCTTGTGCAAGGTGTGTATCTTTGTGCATCTTTGAGCTGGTGCTTTCTTCCTGCAGCATGTCCAGAGAAACCCGACAACCAGTTCTGGTTTGACAAAAGCCGAAGCAGCAAGGAACTTACTTTTGCAGGTGAGGTCAGCCATCTCTCAAGAACAGTCAGAAGAGCTATAAACCTTGTTTAGAAGAGCAGGGATTCTGACACAATGTGCTCACCACCAGCACACAGCGGTGGATAACAAGAACCAAGCAGCCGCAAAGACTTTTGTAAAGTTGAAAGACAGGCTCTGAAAGGCCTCCGAACCAGTGTTCCTCTAACAAAAACAACCATTACAAAACCCTGATGGAAAGTGGAGTTGATTTGCAAAGGTTTTACAAGGCCAAATGGAGAAAGAGAGGTTGCGAGAGAGAGAGAGAGAGAGAGAGAGAGAGAGAGAGAGAGAGAGAGAGAGAGAGAGAGAGGCAGCCTGTTGTGCATTAACTTTTTTTGGACAGCAAAGAGTTTTTTTTCCAGGTGCTGAAGGATTCCAGAGATGCTGAGTGTATCGCCTTGTACTTTTGTCTGTGTGTGTGTGTGTGTGTGTGTGTGTGTGCATACACGTGTTATTCAGTCATTTATCACTGTAGCCAAGACTACAACTGAATTACCAGCATAGAATAGGTGAAGATACTGTATGTTGTTTGTTTGTGGTTATAAACTGTAGAAGTAGATGAAGTTAAGAAGCTGCGGTGCCATTTAAGTTCCAGTCTCCTGCAACTGAGAAAAGGCACAGAGGTAGACGAGCCCCTACTGAGGACACTTTCTATGACCTTCTGTAATGAGAATGGCAAAGTACACAGTGCAACCAGGTTGTGGAAGCAGACAATAGGGTCTGCTGGGGATAAAAGGAGGGTGTATCTCTATTAATTTGCAACTTTTTACTGGTAAGAGTATAAAAAGTTTTCCACCTGCAATTTCGGCATCAGCTGATATTTCTTGTTTTCTGGATCAGTGTTATATAATAAAATGTAAATTAGGATCAGAACTGCGGCACAGATGCTCTCCAACAGGGGCCACAGGAGACAAGACCACTATCCCAACACACACACACACACACACACACACACACACACACACACAGACACACAAACATTGTTCCAGAAGGCAGTGTAGGACGCCTCCACTTTGGAACATTTTGGACCGTAAAAAGAAACTGCATGCATCCCCTCCCCTCTCCTCTCATGGTGTCCCTCAAGCTAATTCAAACAGCCAGCCGGTCGTTCAGCAGAAACGTTACGTTAGCAATGTCCAACACTCTACAGAAGACACTCTTATCAAAAGAAGAATGTGAGCGATGTCTTCAGACACAATCTGTAGTAAGTTAGCTAATGTAACGTTACAAATATTCACAGTGAGATTATGTTGGAAAACCAATATCACTTCACAAACGCCTTTAAGTTAGCATAGAAATTGGCGTCGGTGCTGTTTTTACATGGTTTTTCACAGTCCACCACTGTGCCTTTTCACTCAACACATTCATGAAATTTTTGGGGGGAAATAATTATTGCGTCTGTAACTCAACAGGAACAGCTGTCTCTGTCGTGCCAAAAGGTTATCATCTGCCAAAAAGTGATTGCCATTAGCAGGAGCGCGTGCAGACTGTTAAAGCTGCATCACACAGTTTACAGTTCACTGCTAGTTTATTTGGATCACTCAGTAATGAAGTTCAAATACACATAACTGCATAATTGCAATAGCAAAGGTATGTCTTTGTTATGTTTGTAACAAGAAACATACATGTTTCACAAAGACATACCTTTGCTTTTACCATGGTCATACAGTAATGTGTATTTGCACACATTTCATTACATTTGCACATAATACAATACTCACGTTTCATGTAGAGTTTAAGGAACATATTTATCTAAATACAAAAAAAAAAGTTTGCAGTAAATGGCTAATGTTTGTCCCTGGTTGTGTGATAATAAGTTACTTTCACTGACTTTATACATGGATTATATTTTTCTATACCTTCCTCAAATATGATTTGTTTAGGTGATTCATCAAATGATGGGTAACACCTTCAGCGGCAGTTTTATTATTTATGTTGCAGTTTTAATTTACTGAATTTATTGACTGTCTCAAATTACCAACTGCTTGGCTATTTTGACATTGCTCTGATTTATCATTTTCGGATGCGTATATATGCTAGGAATAGCATATCAGTTCACTCAGTGATTTAAAGATTTGTGGATGTATATTTATTATTTATCTATCCATCCATCCATCCATCCATTTTCTACCGCTTATCCTGTATTCAGGGTCGCGGGGGGCTGGAGCCGATCCCAGCTGTCATTGGGCGAAGGCGAGGTAAACCCTGGACAGGATCATATAGTGCAGAATAAAGCAGGGTATGCCATAGAGCAGGGCTACCTTGTGATTGATAGGTTGCTACCATGGTGTCGCTACCATGTTACCACGTTACCACGTTACCAATGCAATTAGCTACTAAAATGACTTTACTGTAACACTTAGCTGTAAAAGTTTACCTTGAATTATGAAGCTGCACATCAGAATCCAGATGGAGCCAGATCCAGTAAGGTTGCTGCTTTCCTGCTTGTATTTGTCAGCTCCACCCGTCGCTCCTCCGCAGCCCAAATATGGGCACTACCGTTACAAGATGACAACAGGCAAAATGCCAAACTCAAGACTTCCAAACCATAATCCAGAAGCCAAGAAAACTAGCTAGGCAGGGGAACGGCTTTCATCCTTTTACTTTTACTTTCCCTTTCTGGCTATTGTAAGAGCCTCCAGACTGTGGTACGCTCTTCCTACTGAGATCAGACTGAAGTGTGCATTTTATTTTATTGTTATTTTATCTGAAACAGCTGTTTTTTTCTTCTGAAAAGCACTGTGTAACCTTGTTCAGAAACTGTGCAATACATATAAAGTTCATTATCATAGCCATTGCTAGAAGTTCACCATATTTGAGTTAAGTTAGTGATTCTTCCAATTTGTGTGTTGTTTTGACATAGTTGACTATTTTAAGATTAAAGCGTCAGCTCATATGAATGAAATATAATGGTAATATATTTTTCAGCATTTGTTTGATGAAAGAACTTTCAATTGAATCATACAAAAATACAGATGTCCAATTCTTTTTTATATGTTTTATTAATATGAGCACTGGATCACAACAGGAGTCTTAAGACATGAAATAAAAGGAACAGATACACTCAAAAAAGAAAAAGATTTCAGTTTTTATTTAAATCTTTAAATCTTTTGTTGTTTTTCAGTTGAAAAAGGTAGTTTATAGACTTTTATCACTTAGATGAATACAAAACTCTGAGAGTTACATAAGACCAGACACTTTTTCTCTAGAAAGTTAAATAAATTAATGTAGTAGCCAACTACAAGTCCCAGAGAGCATTGCTTTCAGAAACAACCAATCCGAGAACTTCAAAGTGAACTAAAGGTTCAATTAGAAGTTGTGCTTGCTGGATGAATTAAAATGTTATTCAGTTGACTTGACTTTATTTTGGACCAATCCAGCAACTGTATTGATTTTTTTTTACAGTAATATAGCATTTATTCGTCACTTATTTGTATATAGATACAGATATATCAGTCCAGTGGTAACAACAAATGCAAGTTGTCATTCAGAGGATGAATTGCATGTTTTTATAGTTTTATTTTAACCTGTGAACAACAAACTGGACTTCTGCCCTAACATTGTGACTTAGAAGAATAAATCTCAGTTTTGCCCGACTGTGGCATCATATTCTGTGGGCCGAGCCGACAGAGGGTCATTAAGACCTTGGAGTTCATACAGAAGAAGATGTGGGATGAAGTGAAGAAACCTTGTCATCATCTGTTCTGGTTATTAACTCTATCTGGTTAAAAAGAAAACATAAGAATGTTCAGCACATTCACACATGCTCGTCTTCTTATACTTCAACAACAACAGCAACTATAATGAGGATAACTACAATTACTACAACAGCAGTTCTCAAAGAACCCCATACTAAAGTATGACTTAACATTACAGGCATACAATAATATGCATTTTTGTGACATGCCATATTATTACCTTTTTTTGGCAAACTATACTATGCAATGGCTTTTTTTACGATAGTCTTATGGCACACTCTACTATTAAATGTTTATGGCATACTATACTATGAAAACTTTAGGACATTTTCATGGCTATGGCCTTTAACATATATTTTTGTATGGCATACTATACTAAGACTTGTGGCATATTTTACAAACATATTTTTATGTCATACTATATCATTTTTGGCATGCATATAATGTTATGCATACTATATCATGACTCTTTTAAGGCATAATATAATATGATATTTTTATGAACATTTTTATGCCATACGTGACATTCTGGGTAACACTTGCAATAACATTTTATAATACAGGCTACTACAGTGTGACTTTTTATGGCATACTATCCTATGATATGTGGTTGACATGCTATGCTATGATACTTAATGATATTTTAGGAAATCATTTATTACACATTTTTACCGTAAACTATATTCTTCTTTTTTATTCTATTACAAGTTTATGACGTACAGTATCACAACATTTTGTATGCATATTTTACTATGACTATTTATGACATATGTTATGACTTTTTTTGTGTCATGCCATGTTTATGACATTCTTTATTATGTCATTTTTTTAAATAACATATCATACAATCGCCATTTAATGACATTTATACAGCCTACTTTGTCTTATTTTGGCACAATATTGTATTCATTTTTATGCCTTATTATTATGTTGTTCTAATGCTTTTTATTATGACATTTTATTACCATACTATACCATATCCATTGTTTTTATTATTATACAATTATATTATCATTAGTATATTATATACTATACTATGACATTTTGATGACTTTTGTTTTGTTCTGGCTGTAACATTTGTTGTAATTTATAACATACTGTACTATGATTTTCATGGCATATTATAAGCTACTATGCCTTTGAAGTATATTTTAATGACGTCATAAAAATTCATTGTATAGCATCGCAAAACAAAAAAACAAGTCCTAAAAAGTCACAATGTAGTATGTCATAAAAATATCACAAAAATGACACAAAAATATAGCATAGCAAAAAGGTAATACAAATACCATTAAATATCATAAAATAGCATGGTTTAGCCATACATAATTGCACGGTATGGTATGCCATAACCAAGTATAAAAAGAAATTCATCAAAAATGTCAAGGTCAAGACAAAGTAATAGAAATGTCATAAAATATCTTTATTGTTCCACAGTCATAAAAAGTCATAATACAATGTATCATAAAACTATCATGAAGCACTCATTGTTTGGTAGTATTACGTTTTTCATAACGTTTTTTGCCTGCAAACAATTCGCAAAGGCATACTTTTGGTTTTTACCACAGACATACATTTCTCATGACACGCAAATACACAGAAATAATATCCCATATGCTCTGGTTTTATAACACTTATATTTTGATATGCACATTGCTTTGAGGTGCAATAGGAACAGGTGAACGTTTCTTTGGCTACAGGGTGAGTCAATTTATTGATCAATTGGATCACTTTTTGCTAGATAGATAGATAGATAGATAGATAGATAGATAGATAGATAGATAGATAGATAGATAGATAGATAGATAGATAGATAGATAGATAGATAGATAGATAGATAGATAGATAGATAGATCATTTTGAAAGCTGAGAAAGAAAGAGAGAGGGAGAAAGAGAGGTGGAGGAAAATAGTGTCCCCAGCTGGTTCTGGCTATCTAATAAACATGTAAACACTCTGCGTTCTCTACCTCATTAGGTGATTGCAGAGGCCGCTTGCTCTCCATAAATCAGGACCCAGGTTATCAAGGCCTCTGATCTTAACTGTAGTGGGCGCCCAGCTGTCTACAGCCACACTGACTAGGAACAGCAGGGTCGGAGGAATCCAATTCCCCACCTCTCCCACCTTTCTCATTTTGCAAATAAAAGAGGAGATACGCTCGTAAGCGTGTGAGTACACATGCTAACCGCTCATCAAATGCGAGGTATGTTGTTTGTTGGACTGGAATGTTTTTTCTTGGAACCCACAGTATAATGTCTCCTTCACGAATGTCAGGCGGTAGAGGTTTTACTCCATCGCAACGGTGAGAAAAACGTCCTCTCCAGAGGCCGAGCTCGACTGAAAGATGAAAAAGTAAGAAAAAAAAAAAATTAAAAACGGCTGTGTGAGTTTGACTTCAACTGCCTCCCATACCACCATAAAGGTTACTACTTGCCAGGTTCAAGCACAGTATCACACTCTTATTCCCTAATGTAAAACACACTCTGGCTGTGTGCTGGCTGGCTGGCTGGCTGGCCGTGACAGCACTTACCGTCCACGGAAAGGCTTTCTGTGGGCATCTTCAAACCTGTCCCGAGCTTCAGATTCCTCTCAACCTTTCCAGGTGGCTGATTTTCACAGTTATAAATCTAACAGGTGTTAATTTAAAACAATACTGACAAATAATTAAGTCATTCAAGTGCAGCACTCACACAGCGGTCACCACTGGAGCCAAACTAATTAGATTAACGTTACGGATGATGGCGGCAATGTGGTCGTCTTTATTGCTACTATGTAAATAAAAGTGCATGTATATTTTTTGAGAGCCTTGGCTGCAAATCTCCACAGCCAATTGAAATATTGAATTATGCAATGCGTAGAGATAAAACAATAACAAGGAAAATTACAACGCAAAGTGTAAATGATAAATCGCCGAATTAAACCAAGTACACTAAAGCACTAATGAAGAGTTATGTCATTGAATTCAATTTGAGGATGTTGGAATCAGCTCCAATGGAACTGATAAATACACTCTTAATAATACTCTCTTTCTGTTTTGTGGCCAGCATGCATTTTGTTGCAATTTGAATGCTCTATGATTTACCAATCATCGTATATATGTATATATATATATACACTGAACAGTCGGGCGTGATACGCCAGTGGCAAGTGGAAGTGTTGAGGGCTGGCAAGGATGTTGGGGTCGTCCTCAGAGCTTGAAATCAGTTTAAGAGCTGTAGATCCTTTTTGGCCCGCTTTGGGGTTGAAAGCCTCCCTCTGTGGAATTAAAATTCAGGGCTCGTGTTTCCAGAGTAGGGGAGCGGAATGAACCTTTTCCCTAAGTCGAGCCCATGGGACCTTGTGATTAGCTGATGCAGTAACAGGTGGATGGGAATGGTGACAAAAATGGAGCCATTCTATTCGGATGGTTAGTTAGAGGGCACAGGCAGCCTTCACTGCTTCGTATGAAGACAGCGTGGTTTGCAGCTGCAGTGAGGAGACAAGCTGCTGTTTATCAATTTGATATAGAATTGAAATGTGACGCCAAATCCCAGCACTTTTTTGATTCATACCAAAACGGCAACCGGGGGGGTAGACTACTGTGTCAGCAGCTCCCACGTTCGCCCCCTTCATTTCATTGAAATCTGGGTGGAGTTCCCATTGAAACCAGAGAACCTCAATAGAGCCACTATAGGTTTACAGGGATAAAGTCAGCATAAACCTGGATAAAGTGGACAAAACCACAAAAGAGTAAAATATCATAGTAAATAGGAGATTTAGGATTGACTTCTAACAATATTGTAGAGCAGATGTGAAATTAGTCAGCACATATTTTCTTTATACTTGGTTGATGCATACCGCCCATTACAGAACACATTCATAGCTATTTAGATCAACTGTTATACTATTACAGTTATTCGTGAATTAGACCTAAAACCAAGAAATGAGTCAGCATTTTTGCACTTCCTGTTCCTTCGCCTTGAAGTCATTGGGTTTTTTGAATAGGTTTTTTGTTAAATACCTGAAATACGGTCTGTGGTTAACACACGCGTAAGACATTTAATGTTTTGTTCTAGGATATAAAATATTTCAATAAACACTCCTCTTGTGAATTTTGAAGCGTTTACGTGTCTTTAGAAAGGTGAATGACAACAAAATGTAATTGCGCCAACTAGTACGCGAATACAGCCTCATTGTGTATGCTCACACTCACGCATCCATGGTTAATTTCTTTTCATTTGTTTACAGTATAATGTTAGCTTTTTACTTTTTGCATGTCTTTGGACTGTGGGAGGAAGTCGAAGTACACGGAAAAAGGCTGAAATGGGGAGAACATGCATAATCTACACAGAACTCGAAATCGAACCCCCGGTTCCCGACCCCACTATACCACCGTGCTGCCCACATTGCTGTGTCGAACACAGGACTTTCACCCAACAGACCGCAGTTCATGTCTTGTGTAAAAACGAGTGCTGTCAAAATGAACGCGTTAATCTTTGCGTTAATTATGAAATATTTAACGTGTTAATTTTTTTTTCTTTGGAAAGCTGTAGATCACATGAGAGAATCTGTGCTTAAAGTAAAAAAAAGCTGCTATTTAACAATAGTATTTGAATTTAAATACTTCCTTTGTGTTCATTCTACATAAGTTCCATCATTTTACATTTAAATATCCATTATAACATACTTTATTCTTAAGAAGAAAGAAAGCGATTAATTGCAATTAATTGCAATTAATTGCAATTAATTACAGCAAATTGTCCGATTAATTCATTTTTTTAATCGATTGACAGCACTAGTAAAAACCACAAGTCAATGCTACGGGCTTAACATTATATTTAATAACAAATGTATTTTACATACAAACTTGCTTATTCTAATCCAAACCACAGTATTTTCCTAAACCTAACCACCTTGTTTTGCTGAAAAAACATTGTATTGCAGGGGCTTACGCATGTGCACTGATGGCATGTGTTCCCTGGCATTCTTAGAAGAACAAAAAATGGGAAATAACTTTCGTAAGATATCATATTAGCCGTTGAGGATATGTTGCGTCAATGCAGGTGTTTTGTATGGCAGCGCACCATAGAAAACACCTGCTGCTGCTCCATTTTTTTAGCATACAGTTGAGGCATGGAAACTTGGATTAATACCATGGTCGGGGCATTTGAGGCAGCAGGTATGACGTTGACTTTCTATGAGCTGACAACCAAACAGCAGCAGGTGGCAGAGACACTGTCATAAACTTTCATTTCAACGTTTTGCAGCTTGTAAGAGTTGGCAAAGACACAACAGTACCTTTTTTGGACTGGCTGGTACAACATGCATGGGAGAAATATAAAAGTACAGTGGGGGCAGCAGTTTGAGGTTTGTTTAGATAAGGAATAACATTCACTTTACCTTCCCTAACAGCAGTTCCTCTTTAATAATAACAGTATTCATACCACTGACCCTCTGGTTAAAAGTCTGGGTCTGTTTGTTGGCATTAATAGATTCTGTATTTGCATTTAAAAGCATACGAATGCCAAGAATCTAATACAGTGTGTAAAACATGCACATTTTTAGTCATAGGGGAGTCCAAAGCTGCAGTACAGACAGATTTGTCTGATAAGAGTTATCATAAAAGCTGTATTGATCCTTCATTGGAAGGCAGGTTAGGCCATGAACTCATACAAAGAGCATTTGGGGTCTCTTGTGAATTCCTTACGTAACTTCTTTGTTACGACCGAATCTTTCACTGCTATAACATCTGTAAAACTTTTACTGACCTATGCTTTGCTATCTTCTATATCACGTTACAAAAAAAAATTAAATTAAATTATATTTTTGCTACAAACTTTGAGACACACATAAAGTAGTTTTTCCAAAGGTTTTACGTCAGTTTGAACAACTGCTGCGACTAGAGCCACACTCCCGATGGCGATGCAGATATTGACCTGAATTGTTCCAGCAACATTGTTTCATTATGTAGCTGATGGCTGAACACAGCTGTCGGCCCGGCAGGAAGTGGAGAGTTTGATTGTAATCTGGGCTTCTGTCATTACTCACTTAATGCAGTAAAGTGTTGTAGCGAAGAGAAGAAGGAGAAGAGAAGGAGAAGAGAAGAGAAAAGTTCACGGTTCAGCAGAGAGCGGGCCAGATGAGCCACTCTCCGTGTGATTGGTCGAGCTGGCGGAGGTGACGCTAACAGCTATTGACAGGCCAGGCGGGCCACGGCTACTCTTCACCTCCAATCAGCCTTAGCCTTTAATCAAGTCCGACCCTTGGACACAATCTCCAAACTACGGATGAACGGCGCTATTGGATTACCGTGTGACCTGGATGTGGGCTCGCGCTGAAACGCAATGCACTCCGCATCATTAACAAAAAATGCACAAATATGTTCACATACAGCTACGCATGATTTCAACCCCTCCAAACATTTGCATGCTTTCCTTCCGACGTTTGTACCAGCTCCTGCTGTTTTTTTTTTTTTTTTTTTTTTTCAGAGACTCATATTGGCGCGGCTGGCAATGTGAAATGTGTGTAATTTTATGGGAGGCTGCAGAACAAGGAAGCAGGGAATATCCTGGCCACATCTTTAACCTATTGAGGCAGGATGATGTCATGATTAGAAGAGGAAATTGGGATCCCTCCAGAACCTAAACACCCCAAGGCTGTTGGGCCAGCCATCCAGACGGCTGCAGGGAGGGAGACAGAGCCGGGAGAGAGAGAGTGAAAGAAAGAGAAAGTGTAAGGGAGACAAAAAAAAAAAAAAAAAAAAAGCGAAAGAGATGGGGGCTCGGGTTTGACCCGCTGTGTCAAGATCAAAGCGTAGCAACACTTGGCTGACAAGGAGGGGCAAACTCCAGGGATGAGTGTGTGTGTGTGTGTGTGTGTGTGCTTGCAATATGTCTGATGTGGACCTCATCCAGCCTTTACGCCTCTTCACCCGGACCTCCTGTCAAATAACACTGTGCTATTAAAGACATCTAGTCTCATGTCTCTTCTCTTTTCTCCTCTGACTGATTCATTGTCTCCCACATGTGCACAAACACACACACACACACACACACACACACTGCGTGGAGTCGGTACGTTAAACAAATCAGGCTGCGATGCTCTCTGTGGCTTCCTTCCCTCCGAGTGGTGAGACACTGAGAGGTGATGAGGTGAAGGAGACAGAGAGCAGAGCAGGAGACGGCAGGGAAAAGAGAGCAACAGAGAGAGCGATTGTACTTCTCATACTCAGAAGAAAAAAAAAAAGATTCCGTCGCATGGCCCCGAAACACTCATACATACAGCATATTGTATAATCACATGTGTGAAAGCCTTAATGAGCTGACCACAAGGCTCTCAGTTGAGAGCAGAGCAGGAACAACTGACGGGTTGTAAGGATCCGGGGGTTGTTTTGACGTTTGTTGGTTCTTAGCAACACTAAATCTCTCTCATACAGTGATCACTGGAGCAATTATCTCCTACTTGTCCGAGAACTCAGCTGAGTTGAACTGGAGGGGCGCCAAGATGGGCACAAGGGATTCTGCACGCACACACACTGCATCATTTATTCGGCCTTTATCATGTCCCTGGATAATTTTCTTGTCTTTCGACTAATCCGGCCAATCAGAAGCAGTTTTTTTTGTGAGAGTCTGACTGCTGCGGCATAAAAAAGCCCCGACTTTGCTTTCCCAGACGTGTTTCTATCCCCCCTCCCCTCCTCCCTCCTTCCTTAGTGTGATAATAGTGGTGGTTTATCACTCGGAAGGTCGTGTCCCTAAAATGAACTCTGCATTGGTGGCGAAAGACAGAGGAGCATTCAGCCAGTTCTGGTACAGATCATCCTGTACTCGGAAGCCAACATCTGTAGACGAAGCCACATGGGCAGTGCTCGTACCCCGGATATGATCGGGCGACTGTAGGTGTGTGAGCATGAGCGAGATACCAGAAGAGAGAGAGAATCGTAAATGCGATGCGTAACCATGTTTGTGCTTCACAATATTATGAAAAGAGAAGAAGGTGCCAACGAAAAGACTCCGTCGAGTCTCTTGATCGGCGTTTGATCTCCAACCATTCGAGCCCACGATGATTTCATGCCCTCCTTCGGTTTGTGACCATATGTTGCCCCAACAACCCCTTAACAAATCAGTGCCTGTCTATGTATAGCTCCGGGCCTCGTTGGGTTTGGCTGTGTTGAAACAAGTCCAACCTCGCCCCGAGGCCGAGACAGTGAAGGAATCACTTAAAGAGTTTTAAAAGGCTCATATTTCCTCCCCTCGCCACATAGAATTCGACTTGCCTTATGACCTTAACACCGTGAAATATGTTCTCACTTCCAACTAAAACCAACAAAGCATGATTCTTCATCAGCATCATCTTCAACGAGCAGGAAGAAGGAACGAAGAGACAGAGTGGCTCACAGGAGAAGACAAAACCTGTTTGGAATCGTGGGCCTGCGGAGGAGGAGGGGGGGGGGGGCATACAAGCAGCTTAAAAACAAGTTCATTCTCTCTTTGTGTAAACATGTCATCCTATTCTGACATGGGAGCAGCTTTTGAGATGATGATTTAGGGAAAAAAGACACAGCAGGGTCAATCCGAGTGTTGCTCACAGGCACGCGGTGTGTCTGAACGTTTTTTTTGACGGATGCTGTAAAAAAACAGAAGCCTCGACACAGAATAGTCAATCATCGTTTTGGCTCTGGGGTCTTTTGAATTTCGGTAGCTAAAAGTTTCTGAGCAGAGCTGGTCACGTGTCCCGACGATGACTAATCTCACTGTGTCACTTCATACGACATTCCTGCGATGTTTAATCCATCACTTGTGGCCAAGAAAATGTAACCACATTTCTACGTCAATTTGCTGATATCAATAACAGAAAACTGACGTAATAGTTCCCTCGGAGTCTTGGTCGACTTCCCCGCGTGATTATCTGGGCAATGTGGATGCACTTGGGGAGGATATCCAAGACTATAACCAGCGCTCATCAGAAGTCACCTGATCCCTTGAGGAAGTGTGCTTTAAGACCCACACTCCCTGGCATCCTGAGTTTGTTTAGGCCAGAGCCCTCACTTCCTTCTCCTGTGTAAATCTAAATACATACGATAGCATTAACGTGCACGGTTAGGACTGCACTTATGCTGTCAGAATCCTAGCGAACGCTCGGGTGATTGCTCTGATGTGTGTGTGTGTGTGTGTGTGTGTTAAAGTGTTTGGTTGTAAAATATGTCAGCCCCAGGATGACCCCCGTCCTTCTTGTTCAGCTCGCCTAATTTCACCTGAGCCTGCGCCGGGTTCTGGGTGGGAAATAATAGGCTTGGCACAGCTCTGGAAGCTATTTGCCATCAGCGTTGGATTGATTGGAGCCACGGTCTGGCCCCTGTCAGCCTGGTGGAGGGATAGCGGAGAGAGGTTGCTGGTGAGGTTGAAATTAGTGAGGGGTAGCACGAGGGGGCCTCTGGTATGGTGTCAGCCCTGATTAGGAGGATCCCGGGCCCCTGACACACTGCAACCAGCGTGCAACCGAAAACGTACACATGTGCGTGAACAGCCAAATGCACACATGTGTGCCCGGGACATCGTGCCAAGGGCCTCATGGAGGAACAATCTGTAGAATCAGCTCATCGAAGAGCAGTTCCTAGCCATTCTTCTGGAGGGGTTTGGCCCAAAGGAAGATGACGCCTATAGAAGGAAAGAGGGAATTCTCATGGATTTACCATTGATCCGCTTTCCCAGATCAATGCAGGTTGATGTCTGAAGATTTGCTCTGGGTGAATGCTGCGAAGGCTCCCCTCCCCGAACAGAGGAGGGGAAAAGGAAATGGGGGGTAAATGTCGTCGGGATCTCAAGAGCACCTTTTTGTCGGCAAATCAGAGAAAAGCTTTTACGCGAAAACGTGACAAGGCTGCCAAATGTAATATCACTCCTGACATGTGAGTGGAGAGCACTTCAACAGTTAGCCCATCAAAAAGCCGCTTGATCTCACACTTGTCGCCATTACATGACACATTAAAGCCATTTCAGCGTTGTTCTTCTCCCTCCTCCTTTTTCCCCCCCTCCAGTCATCGCAGATGTTCACCTGTAAGAATGTTTCCTTTTGGATAATATGTAGTCGCGTGAGACAAACTAAGGTATGGCTCAATCCAGCGCAGCTAGGCCAAGGGAGGGTAAAGTAACAAGAAACCCACTAAATGTTAGGCAATAAAAATGGTAATAAATAGTGGGAAAAAAGGGCGTAAATGCAGCAGTCTGTACACGTGGCGTGAAGCTGCTACTTTACTTTCTGTATTTTAGGCATTACAACTTTGTTGACCCAATTCCATTGATTCTTTCATTTCACAGTGTAGGGCATTATAGGCGCACTTTTTCCCCACATTATTTTCAGTGAAAATCTGGAAATACAGACTTAGAAGATTTGAAAATTAGGAAAATGACAAAGATTGATTTGAACAGTTTAAATTCATCATTTAAACAACCCGGACACACCTCACCATGAACCCAAAATAGGTCTGCAAACTATTATTTTATGCATGCTTGTCTGAATATGTTTAAATATCCACATCCACATGAATATATAAATTATGTTTCTTCCTTATAAAATACATCCTCAAAAAAATAATTTTCATGAATTCTCATCCCAAGAAAATACATCCTGTATATAAAAACAAACAATTTCAAGACTATAGGAAACCCCCTTTTCAAAAAGACTGGGCCTTTGTCTTCTCTGACAAAAAAAGTAGGGAAACAAAAGAAAATTGATCTAAAAGTCAGAAGAATCTCAAGAGCTTTTTGTCTGGAAATCAAAGAAAAGCTTTTTAGAAAAATGTGACACAGCTGCCAAATATAATATCCCTCTTGACACAGTAGTGGAGCGGGCGTCCGACCGTTAGCCCATCAAAAGCCTGCCTGATTACACTCTCACGATTACAGGAGACATTACTGCCATTTCTGCTCAGACGTGAATCAAATATGAATGGCTTTTCTCTCTGAAGGGCGGCTGGGAGGTAACGGACGTCTCTGGAAGGAATTTGGAGGTGAAACGTTATTTTTGAGTTGATTTTTGGGAGATGGTTCTACTGAAAGATGAGAGTCGATGGAGAGACGGAGATGACCCAGTAAGGGCAGAGCGGGGGAAATGAGGGAAAGTGGTGACAAGGAGGAATGGGGGCTGAAATAGGAGGAGAACACATACTTAACTTCTGACTATAGGCTATTCATATAGGAACATTCAACGGTATATTTAAGACTCTATATCACAGCCCCCACCTGTTGACATACTTCAAGAATTTTACTTTCAAATTCACTCGTCACGTGTTACCAATGATTTCCTTGTTTATTCTGTAAATATCGATATAGATATCACAACTCAACAACAGCAACACATAAGGCATCATGCGTCAAGAAAGCATTCGCTGTTAATTGTCTTTCTCTGTGCTGAATAAATATTTCAACAAAATGTATTTGAGGCATATGTAGTGCTTTATAGCACTCAGTTTTACTAATGAGGAAAAATATATTAGTCAGGCCTAATAAAGATGTTTCCCTTGTGTTTCCTTTCCACACCGCAATTACAGGTCCATATGACAGTATAAATTCTCAGACTTATTTTTTAAAGTATCACTGGCCTGTACTATTTTTGAGATATTAATGGTTATTTTTTTAACAATTATTTTTTTAAATTTTTGGTCCAGAAATCACTTTACAACTATTTAATGGGTTATGACAGTTTGTACAGAGTCATGGTCCCCAGAGGATGAATCTTACAGACTTTGAGTATCGCCTGATTCCTCTTGACAACCATCGGATGGACCTTGGGAACCCTTTAACCGTTAATCTAGTGCCATCATCAGGTCAGAATTTTAATTTGTCCAATTATTTGATTTATGACTAAATACTTGCAGAATAATGACAATTCCATCAGCCTCAGCTGTACTAATTGGCAAAGTAGCATGCTAAAATGCTAAACTAAGATGTATCAGGATATTAACATTGCAACTGTGAACATGGTTTCATTCGCCTTTAGCCGAAGGCACTGTGCCTAAGTTCAGTCTTACAGTGCCTCTCCAATATTATGCCTAATTCGTGCGTAATGGTTTTGTATCAAGGCTTTATTCTTTTTTTCAGAGGCTGAATCTGTCATTCAAGAGTCAAATCGTTTTTGATCGTCTGTCCAACCAGCTGCAGATGTGTGGAGACAAAGAGCACGTTGTCATCTTGTCCGTTTATAAAACTCCTCTTTACTTCTGTTCATGCACATTTTCAAAATCTCTGTGTTGTGGATATTAATCGATACAATCCATCCTCGTATGTGGGAGTGCTCCGGTGGCTCAGGGTGCTGTACAGGATGCCACGCTCCTCAACAGACAGGCAGCCAGTCGGACAGTTATGCCATTAAATATTCAGCAGTAGGTGCTTGTATGAAGTAGCAGTATTGAAGTTGAGCTTTCACCCTTTTAGGTCACATCCCCGGTCATATTTTAAACCTATTTAACAATACATGCCAAATGAAATGACAAAATATGTTTTTTATTGATTTGAACTTAACTCACATTACATGCAGACTTTTGCATATATTTAAAGTACACATGTACAGACAGAGTACAACAATAATATTAGATAATATTTACTATATATATATATCAAGAAAATAAAGGGAAAAATTAATAAATAATGATAATATAAATACAATTTTTGAAGGTGATGGATGCCTCGGAACTTTGTTCCCCTCGTCCAAGGATCCTCTTATCTGCAAATGTGATGCTGTCAAAATGGTCAATAAAATTAAAAGTTCTCTTCCTGTTTTTCAGGGGGAATTACATTTTCTCTACTTCGTGTTTCATGACATCCCTCATTAGATTTGAATGACTGTGCTCAGTTTCAATGTCTGCGTATTTATATAGAAAAATCCAATACGTTTTTCTTCCCGGGAAACAAAATATGACGCGTGCTTAGCCAGGACCAACCAACTTCAACCAACAATATCATGAAATCCATCCGTCAATCAATCAATCTGCAACTTTGGCACTGCACAGAGACGGAGAAGGTCGACAGCTAATCTTTTCAACCATCAAATCACATTCCTCCCAACGTTCATCCCACTCGCTGATCCTGTTTCACTCAGAAATATGCCACAGCACGGAAGCTATACTCTTGAAATGCAGTTTCGGCTCCACTTTAAGCCCGTCTATCGTTCATTCTTCTCCCCGTCTCCTCCTTCCTCTTCTCCCTTTTCTCGTTTTCCACGCACATCATGCATCCGTCTGCTGTTTCTTTTCCTAAAGTTCACCTCTAACAGTTTTACTTGGCTCACAGATTTATGAACGACGATATCAGCGGCAGCATGATGTGTCTTTTTGCATAACTCTTTCTCTTTCCTTGTTTTCAGTAAGTCCATAACTTTCCCTTTCCTTCCAATATCCATCTTTTTTCACACTCTCACTTTCTGCAACAGGTATGCTACCTCACCCTTTTCTACCTCCCCATTCTTATCATATTATCCCTTCCTCAAGTCTTTCCACCCCTTCCTCCACTGGCTCTAGCTTTGACAGACAGGGATTACATGGAGGTGCTAATGTGGGCTACTCTACTTTGGATAAGCTCCATTTGTCAACACACTGCAATTTCCATACCAAACACTGACACATGTTTGAATGAGCAATTTGTTTACGGTGGAATCTAATTAAAGTATGATAACATATTACCTATTTAGGGACATTTAGAATAAAGCTCCTATCTTTCAACTCTCAGTAAACAAACCCCCAAATAGGGAAATTATTCATCTCTAGAAGGTATTCATTCATAAATCGCTGTTCTGATTGCACACAATGCAGATCACATGACGTGTGGAACCTACATTTCTATGGCCCAGACTTCATCTGAGATATTACTTTCGCCTCAACTTTTGCGCTGCCTGACTGTAATGCATGTACATGTGCATGTATGGCATGTTTATCGAAAATAAATAAATAGTGACTTTTAGAAAACGATGTGTGTTGGACCGGCTGCTTCCTTGTGATGAGCTCCACTCAGCCGTGCTGTGGTTACGGGGCTGTTGAGTTGGTATATGGTCAACACTGAGCCTCAAATCCAGCAGGGTCTGTGGATGGCGCCACTCGTAGCCAGCCAGTCTCTCCCCCACCTCTGCCCTCCTCCCACCTCCCTGGCGAGGAGCACTCAGAGCCAAGGTCCAGGAATTAGCCCCAGCACCCGTCCAGACAACAGATCAATGGGCCCGGTCCTGTATTGATAGGGCCACTTGGGCTCCAGAAGTGCCTGCTAATCCTTGCAGTTTATCGGCCACATTGGCTGCTGGGATCTGTTGCCCGGTACGGTTCTCTGGCTTATGCTTGTGGATCCATACTCTCTCTCTCTCTCTCTCTCTCTCTCTCTCTCTCTCTCTCTCTCTCTCTCTCTCTCTCTCTCACACACACACACATATACACACACCTCCACACACTTTACCCCAAATCACACTCTCACACACACACACACACCTCTCTCATCATCCTCCGCGTTTCCCTCGAATGTGGCGTCAATTGCATTACCTCGGGTGTTAGGGCCACAGCTATAGAATTGCCTTGTTTGAGTTAGCCGTGGCTGGGTGGTTGTAACTGTATCCAGCGTCCTGCTAAAGGGGCAGGAGGCAGGCTGGCTGGTAGACAGAAAGTCTGACCGGAGTGTGGCCCATTGATTCTAATGGGCTTTTTAGAGAGCCTAATGATGGGAATCTGTTCACGCCTCGCTTGTCACGCCTAATTAAGCCAAAGCAACAATGAGTCCATTCACACTGGCTCATGTTACCTCTCTCACCCTTCCCTCCAGAGCTGCTTTTGCTCATTTTAGCAAAGGGTAAAGTGTCCGGCCCCTGGCTCACGCACAGAGAAGGCTGGACACTTTGGAGCCATTTTGCCAACTTCCTGCGAATCAATCGTCAAATCAAAATCTTATACAGGTCAAGCGGGGAGCAAGGAGCGATCAAATAAGGGGAACTGGGATGAATACAAAATCACAACATGCTGTGAACCCCCCCACCAACACACACACACATTTAGCAGTTTAACATGTATTGATCTTGTTTGTTTTTGTGAGCATGTAAGCATGCATTATGTGGTTTAACTCCCGTGAGGTCAGAGCGAGTGGCTTCCTGTCAGACCTGCCGATGGCCGTACATCAGGTGCCTGATGGAGCCTGCAGATAAACGGCATGCACCACCTTGCTCTTCAGCCCCGTTTTGTGTACACATGCTTTTAGCCCGAGACACTTAACTGCCGGGATCAGGTCTGCAAGGAGATAATTGCAGGTTGAATGTAGACGGCGGTTGCTGTGTGTGACTCCACAGGCACCTTTTGTCACCCCGTACCTATGCTTTTGTCTCAGGGCAGAGTGTCTCTGTGTGGAGGGGAGAAGGAGGGGGGGTGAGGAAAGAGAGAGAGTGTAGTGTGTGTGGGCTGAACGTTACCTTTGCAGTGAGGACTGTTTGTTCATTCTGACATGAATGCTGTCTAAAGCAGGGGAGTGTCGGTAAATATTGATCTCCTGTGCTGCACGGAGCACTCTGCCGGAGACTGATTTACCCCCTAGCCTTTTCTCTGTTCATCTCCTCTTCTATTCATCAGCCTGTTTGACATGATGACAACAGTTCAGATATGACACGATGAGACTTACAGTATACAGAGCCTTGTGTGAGATCTATAGGCCTTTATAGGAACAAGGGACAGTGAAATAATATAAAAAAACACACCAGGCTGTGTCACAAGTGTCCTTGAATAACGCTCTTGAATACTTCTTGCCTGCATGTTTTACTAATCAATGAAATGATTGAGACAGTTTGGTGGATTAACTTGCCGAACTGGTGTTTGTGTTGGGGTTTGGATACAAGGAGCTGTCAGTGAGTAGATGAATGTGAAATATGATACGGTGACGCACATGACAGGATGCTGTTACTTGAATATAAGCAATCATGTAGAGCACAGTGCGTGTGTGTGTGTGTGTGTGTGTGTGTGTGTGTGTGTGCGTGGGCACTGAGCACTGTCATGCCTCGGCTGTACGTCATCTGACCTTGCACCAACACTTCTGGAAAGCAGGTCTTGTGATTGGTGGAAAGACAGGAACGGCAGCCCCACTTAGAGGTCCTGACCGCGATTTCAACCCTTATCCTTTAGAGACAGGATGAGGAAAGACCGAGGAGAGGAATGAATGGCTGCCAATAGCAGATACTAATGCATAAGGCCCCTGCAGCTATCATTAAACTTTCCAGTCAACAGCAGGTTGTGATTTAACAAGGGATGGGTTTTTATGCGAGAGTATGAAAGCTGGGGGAGAGGGTGGTGTTCTGTCTGATTTTGTCCCTAAATCTCAGTGTGTATTGTCTCTTTGTGCGCGGTTGCGATGTACAGTATTGATCCCTCTGAGATTAATTGTGCCAGGTCTTTGCCAGCGCATGCTTCAAAGAAAACATGTCAGGAATGGGCCGCCCTCATCCTTGAGTTCCAACGCCTTAAACGTGGCCCTAAGGTGCTGCGATCAGGGCCCTTGATGACTTTACTTCTGCCGTGTCTGGAGTATGTCCAACAGATGGTCCTGATAACACCACTTGTCTTTCGCCAAGGATTGCATTGGGTTGTCTTGTTGAAGGCCTGGGGTAGCTGGATCACGCCTAACATGACTTTTTGACAGTGTAAATGTGAGTCAATGTGGCCCGTGAATGATCCGACAGAAACAGGCTAGAAACACAAACATGATATGTTTTGGGGACGAAATCAAAGGGAAAGAAATGGGCTTTAAACTAATTTGTTTTTACTCTGTAAGAATACCCAAATACACAACACATCTTAATACCTTGCACATTAGCTTATATATCAGATGCTTCAAACCTCTTCTAAATGATGTTTTGAGTGTTTATGATATATATGTTTGTTTATTATTTTAAATAAAAAAAATATTGCGAAGACCAGAATAGACATGTACATGCAAAAAAGTATAAATACTACCATTCACCTTAAAAAATAATTTGTGCAAAGATGAGTCCTCCATTGCAAGACTTTTTTTTTTTTTTACACATTTATAAGCATGAGCTGATCTCTCATGAATCTGTTATGAAACATTAGTCAGGTTTATTTGATAATTATCATAGGATAACAGCTAATGTAAGTTGGATTCTTATTTTAAATTAATTAACACAAGCAACACTTTGCTCGCTACATTTACTATATTAACGATATTAATCGTAGCTCAAATTAATTGCAGTTTCTGTTCAAACAATCCATTTAAGATATGTGATTTAGCAATTTACTAGACATATTTGATATATAGTGTACACACCAGATTCGTATTCCAATTCTAATCAGGTGTATAATTTCTTACTATTGCAATATATATTTAGTTATAGCTACTTTTACCTGCCCTGCATACTTCATAACATACTTCTCATATACCTTAGCATATTTATCACACACTGTTCATACTGTATACATCGTGGGTTTTCAAAGTCTGAGACTGCTTAGTTTCGCTCAATTTGTGGATGAGATCATGATTATGTCATTGGATCCCATAGACACTCAACAATTTAACCCAAACAGTGTCGAGCCCAATATGGCTGTTTGTCATAACTTCAGACTAGACCAAATACAGAAAGATATCTGTTCCAAGGTATTTATTTAAGGTTTTTAAGGTTCCTGATTCTGGGTAAAGGGAGGAAATGGTATCTCTGAACTCTCTTTCTTACCAAAGCATATAGATATAGGCTATTCAATGTGATCTTCTTTTAATAATGAAATTAATTAATTTACTTCTGTTCATTGAGCCTCTCCTGAAAGTTTGGATCTTCCAGGGAAGGATCGCCTCACACTTTAAAAACCTCTAGTATACAGTATACAGCATATAGCATACTCTACTCTTTTGAGCGTTTGCATTTAATTACATCACTACCTGCACCCTTCAATGACAATAAAGATGAATCTAACTTTCACTTGTTGTACATGTTTATGTAAATGTTATGCTAACTGTCCCCAGTCAAAAATGACCTCTCTGCCATTACCCAGACAAAAAAAAAAAAAAAATAGAACCAATGTGCATTATAGTAAATATTTCCCAGAAATACAATCGCTGCTGTCTGTCCCGCCTGAAACTATTCAAACCGACTGACAGCGGCGGATTGTCCGGGAACTAAAAAGAGCTAAACGAACCACGTGACTGCCTGGCGG
Source organism: Chelidonichthys spinosus (assembly GCA_029853015.1). Taxonomy (NCBI): domain Eukaryota; kingdom Metazoa; phylum Chordata; class Actinopteri; order Perciformes; family Triglidae; genus Chelidonichthys; species Chelidonichthys spinosus. The sequence continues at coordinate 10,549,732 of CM056840.1, forward strand.
CGAAAGCGAGGAGTGCTCCCCAGGGAGTGCCCCCCAGTGATGTCGAAAACAAACTCTCTGAATGCTTCCTTTGAATGGCAAGGCACAAAACAAAGGCATCTTTTTCAGTTTCTCAACATCATGAGAACCCTTCACAAGAAACATGTCTGTCCGTCAGGACGGAACAGCGAAGCTACTGTCTTGCAAAAATGTACTTTTCTGTCTGCTAACAATTTTTAAAGGTTACACACACACACAGAGACTCCTCATCCTTGAGATGAGAGCACACACATATCCTTCAGCGCCGTGCACACAACATATTCACAGCTGTCTCAGTCGAGCAAAATCAAAGATGGTGGCGGCCGGTCGACACGGCGACCAGACATCTCTTCCTCGTGTTTTTTCCCCTCCTGACAGCCCCTGGTTCTTGTCACCCCAACGCCATCCCCGCCTGCCTTCATAACCTGTTGGACAGCACAGCATGTCACGGGCCCGGGCCTCTCGGTGTGTCACGGAGCTGATCAACTCTGTGTGGCAGCTACCTGACGCCCTGTCTGGCAGCTCACCTCCATCACTGTCACGCTCTCACATTCCAGTTTCTCAAGGCCCCATCGCCGGCGTGATTTATAGCTCGGAGAACGGTGAACATCGGGGCAACGCTTCAGAACGTGGGCTCCACTTATTTCTTTTTTTTTTTTACTTCACAAGCAAACCTCATACTGTACTGACACGCTCCTGAAGTTAGCACAATTAGCTAAACTCACAAAGTCTCTGCGTCTCTTCGGCTGGTAATAGTTGTCTGGCCATCGAGCCCGAGGGGTAGAAACGCTACGAGAAACATCTTTGTTTTCCTTGGCGTTTGACAATCAGGGTCATCTTGATGGCCGACCTCTCTGTTTGTTCGGGTCTCGCATGAGCAGCAAATATGTGTATTGAGGTGCAGCGTTCCACGAGCCACCCGCAGACACTGAACAGGCTCGTGGTGACAGATAAGTAGCGAAACGAGCCCCGACAGGTCACAGCTTCTAACGCGACGTGACACCTAATAAGTGGTGTTTTTCTCCCAGAAACACACACACGCACGCTCGTTCACTCGTGGGTGTGGGGCCCTCAAATGGCTCTCAAAATAATAAAAGAAAGGAGAGTTTTTTGGTGGCAAGAGAGGAAAAGTTAATGAAAGCACCAGAAAGTATTTCTCTCCCTCGAGCCTCCAGATTGTAATGTTTTAGTAGCACGGGAATAGTTTTGGCTTTCCTCATTTTTGTTTGCATGATCTTTTAAACAGTCAGCGCCACTGACAGATTCCTATTTTGTCTGATTCCACTCTTTGATTTTCATATTTACATGTCCTCGTCCGAGCCTCATAAATGAAAGGGAAAGAATCGGGAATATCAACAACTCTGAGTATCGTGTTAAAAAGCCCCGGATTATGGCTGTGTTTGTTTATGCCGGGTCTTTTATTCATTCACTTTGTTTTCCTGGGGCACATTTGAGCTGAGAGGAGGTTAGCAGCTGGTCACGTCTGCAATGCTTCACATGATTTAGCCAACGTGAATGGCGCTGTTTGTTGGGGATGGGTAAGGAATGGGCCCTTTGTCGGATTGGGGGATTTTTATGAGAGGCCACAAATGGGAATTTTTGCCATAATTTGAGTATTTTGGGAGGAAAACTTCAAAAATATCAAAAATAGTTGAAGGATTTTATTTAATTTTATGTATTCAATTTGTATTTTGCACACTTGAATACACTTACAGTATAAAACCTCCACAGCAGGCTCTATTAGCAGCTTTTAGAGTATACTTAGATAAAAAAAATCTTTTCAGGTTTGTTTCTCTCCTGTAATGATTCAGCATTTCAATTATTCATCGCAGACCTTTTTGAAAATCCTTTCGCATTCTTTCACTTTCCCTTGTCAGAAACATTTAAATTCGATGTCTTCAGACGGAACAGTTACAATTCCCCCGAGGCGGCGCTGATCGATGATTTTAGTTTTGCTCGGTAACCCAAGACTGTTTTGCAGTCAGCAACATTACCTGCATCCTTGCCAGCCCTTTCAGTCCAGCTGGCACTTAGTCCACCTGACACAAGGGAGATGAATATGAAATGCCTCTTGCTTTGTTTTCCCTTCACAGCTATTGTAGCCTCTGTGATTAGATTTGGGATTGAAGTGCCCCGTAAGCCGATCCGTAGGTGGGGTGTAAGACTGCCACCCTTTAGAAAGTACCTTGGCATGATGCACAATTGATTGCTGTTGCAGGAGAGTTTATAGCTCCTGGCATGTGTTGTCCAGCAGGCATTTATACCGACTGGGCCATTTTAGCAAAAAGAGATAGGCTATAGAGATGGGATTGATGTGGTTGCAATGAGATAATAATAATGTAATGGCCCCAACTTAATACGTTAATAATTGAAACCATGGTAGTTCATACCCTAGAACAATACACAATACTTTAGAAGCAATACACTGATACAATGGTAAGCATCCCTCTCTTTGCCCACATCCCCCCCCGTGACACTATCTCCGAGGTCACTGGCCATAATAGTCATGAGCTCGATCACAGCGGACAAGCCCTGTCCAGCAGCTACAGGCTCCAGTTAGCAACTAGCTTGCCTCAATCACATCTTGCACGCCCCCCAAACCCATGCGACTACAGCCACACCGACCCTTTTAGCTTATCTGCTCCCAAAGAGGCTGTTTCATTGGACGGGAACTGCATCTGTTAAAGCATGTAGCTGTCAGAGCAACTTAGCCACCAGCCTCTCAGACGTGGCCCAGGGGGAGCTGTCCTTTCTGGGCCAGTGAAGCCTGATGTTGTTTTGGGGCCTCGGCTATGCTAGCATTATCTGTAGCCGGATGGAGCGATGGGCTGCGTCGGTGTAAGATGCATTTCACCTTCTTTTAGCACAGATTGAGGTGAATTCTAACCGAAGAGTGCCAGCTGCGTTGGAAACGTGCCTTGATCTTTGGCTTCACCACCGCCGCTCTGGCTAGTGGTGATACTGGTGCCAGTGTTGCCGTGTGAGTGCATGTGTATGTGTGTACAGGGAGTGGGGTTTCTGTGGTGTGGTTGTGTTGACCAGTTTGCGGTTCCCTAAATCCAGGTTTTAAAGACACACAGGGGCGTTGGATTTCGAAGTGTTTTCAGCTGGAAATGTAACACCCCGAAGCCCTCTACTCAGCGGCAGCAGCGGACTGTGATTAGATCTCCCACCTCCGTAAAGAGACTCGTGTTTTAAAAAGAAAATTACAACGTTTTCCCTCTAATGTATATTTCCGTTCCATTCCTGAATGTGTCATTTGTATACAGGCTACTGCACCGCACACGTCTGAAGTGTGTTTGCTTAGCGCTCGGCTTTCGTCCGGTGTTTTTCCAGGATGCGGATTGTAAAGCGTTATTTTAGGAGTGAGTGAGAAAGTGGCAAACTGACAAAAGACTGACGGATACGTAAACAGACTGACAGAAAAAAACACACAAGTACAACTTAAAACCGACACGGAGCGCAAGAAATGACACAGCAGGCTTATGCTTTTTTCTTCTTTTTTTTTTTAACGAAACATATCAATACTGTGCAGTTTCCCACATCCCGTCCTTTCTCTTCAGCCTCTCCTCCACTCTGTGCTCCTTCAGGAACAGGTGTTAGCCAGCAGATATGCTAGACGGATTAGGGCAAGTTTGTGAAGGATTGTCAGTAAGGCCTGAGATTTTGAGATTACACATATGGGCAGGGGCAGTGATAATACAGGAAATTCCCACTTTAATCCGCATGTAGAGGATCTACCGAGAGGATATACTAGCCGGATATATCCATATTTTCAAGATATTTCTGTTTGTTCGTGGCGTATCAGTGAATAATGCCACCTAAACTGTCAAATCCACTGATCTATGTTGATCTGTAGAACTGTAAACTGCCTCTCACGTCATCCCAAGACCAGACTCATAGACACCGCCGACCCGGATACGAATGTAGGACGGAGCCAAGTCGTGAAACCACTTTATTTTATGACAACGTCCATGTGTTTGCTCTGGTTTACGCTGTCATAGTATGATATTATGCTACTTATGTGCTAATTGCTGCTATGTGATTAGGGCAGTTAATACAATAACGTTGGGATAAATATCGGATAAAAATGCATCCGATTGGCTGGCTTGTTTCTGTGAGGCATTAAGTGATGCCTCCAGCTTCGACCCCCCCTTCTGCACTGTGTCTTCTAAGAGCCGGCAGTCGAAGAGGGTCAATATCAACATATTAGTGAGCTGTGACAGAGCCGCAGACAGTCACAATGAGACAGGATCAGCAAGTCAGCAGCACCTGCCGCTCTCTGCATGAGGCCACACACGCAGGGCCGAGGATGCACAGGCAGTACACTGACAGCCATAAACACAGATGAATAAACACACAAAGACACTCACGCACACACACACACACACACACACACACACACACGCAGAGCTCAGCCCCAGCTTAATCTAATCAAGTGCGATGGCTAGCTCGATTAATAAAGCCAGCTATTGACTTCTAATTGGCGCCGCTCTGCTCTGCTAATTTCCTGGGACGAAATTACACTAATGCGGTTTGCCTGATGGAGTACTTATAGTTGGCTCCCAAGAGAGACAGGCCTTGGAGACGGATAGATAGCAAGGTTGGAGAGAGAGAGAGAGAGAGAGAGAGAGAGAGAGAGAGGGAGAGAGAGGGAGAGAGAGAGAGAGAGAGAGGGGGGGGGGGGGCATGTTAAACTTTGATAAAGATCAGAGGCTGTTGTTTCAGTGCAGACCATTTTCTAATCTGTGGCCTGCTGTCTTTGGAAATGTCATCCAGGCCGGTGTAGCTTTACTGCTTGCAGAGAGAGAGGGAATTAGAGAGGGCGAGAGACAGCGCGGGGAGCACAGGACAGCTCGGGCTGCTGACTTTCACTAGTGGAGTGTAATACTAGCCACCTGTCTACGCGCTAATGAATTCTCTCCAAACCACTCACTTCTGAGTGCATGCACACATACTCCCCAGTCCACACTCTCTCTGCGCTCTGATCACATTAGTTTTGGCAAACAATCCTCATGCTAGCTGCTCACAGTCGAAAGAATGTGTGAGACAAGCAAACACACACATATCTATATCAATAATTAGTAGGTTAAGAACCACAGACTAAAGGTTAAATCCAAAGATTAATTCCCTGCTATTAAATATAAGCATATTTCACTCATTCTTTTGATATTGTAATTTAACAATAGGGATTCACGTCAAGCGCGGCCATCAAGTGCATCTGCTTCTGCAATAATCCCAACCACTCCTCGCCCAACACACACCTTAACATGCGGGAAGGTCCTCGTGCACACGCGCCCCCAAAGCCGTCTTAATTCTGTTTTCACATAAGGAATATTTTCGTCAAGGGACGCTGACAGATTATCTCATGAATTTAGCACTATCTGCGTCTTATTCTTCTCCTAATCCACATTTGTAATCTCGGTCCCTATGACAGTAGTTGTGGAGTTGCGTTTGCGGTCCCTCGGTGACACATGCTGTAATCCCCGGCTGACACCAATCTTGGCCTGCAGCACCTGTTCCTTCTCAAGATGAGAGAAAAAACACACTGATTTTCTTGTGATGATTTTTTTTTTTTTTTTTATTATTATTTGTTATTCATCTGCAACACTTAAGATTAAGATTAAAGAGCCATGCTGTAATTGCATTGCTGGAAATATGGATGTGGATTATGTGATTTGTCTGATACCTTTAAATAAGACAAGTAACTTCATCAAACGATACAATGTTTTCAATAGCGACATTGTTGTTGTTGCTGTGTATATTATTTCTGGCTCCTAATATCAAAACAAGTGTTTACATTTAGGCTGAATATTGGAGGAATTCAAACAGCCATTTCTGTGTGACTTAATTGAACGATGTCCTGCATTAATACCGGTTTAACAATATATCTCATATTATAATGATGGATATGAGAATAATATTTGGTTATATGTTCTTTATATGTGAAACTTTCCACATAACACATTTACTGAATAAGTGAAAGTTGTAAAATCAAGAGTTCTTCCTTTTCTTAATCTCTCTTATCCGTGCTTGTGACCTGGATTGTGGCAAATTGTCTTTATCCAGTGTTAAGATCCCACATTAGGAAGAGGATTGGTGTGTCTTTGATGCCCTAGATTACCAGTAATCGTATCTCCTCAGATCCAGAAAGATCAGGAGAGTGCAAAAAATCGGTTACTTATCAAGCCAATAGGCAATCGCTCCTGACATTAAACTCAAGTCAAATAATAAACATTTCTTGTCAGATTTGGCAGGGATGTATAAATTGTGTCCCTATAGGAATATTTAACTCTACTCTTTTTGTTTCTCCATATTGTGAATCAAATAAACGATTGTACTCCCCAAAGCTTAGTGATAAGATCAGCGATATGTTTGTTTATTAAGAATCAGCTCAAATATTTATTTGGGATATTAAGCATATGAAAATGAAAATCTTTTTAATCTTGTCTCGGGTTATTCATCCATTTTTTCTGTGTTTTTTTTTCTTCTCAAAACAACACGGTTTGTGTTTGACTGTTGATTTAATCTGTCTGAAAATCAGATTAGGTGACAGTGGTGAAAAGGGGGAGGGGGGGGATTCCTTAAATGACTTTGCTCAGGGTCAGAGTCACAGTGTGCGTAGGCTCATTTAGAATAGACTAAATGCATAACGCTTACTGTCAATGAGACGACACAAAGCCAGACACAGCGCCAGGATCCTGCACGTAGCCTTACACACAGGAACCACCTTGGATATAACAACAACAACAAAAAAAACAACAACACACACACATGCACGTACACAACCAAGAGACGTTAGTTCCTCTTGAACCTGGTCCAAACACACACTCTCTCAATTAGCCGGGGCCGCCAAGGCGACGTCAACGCGAACTTCCAAACAATAGGCACAGGGGATTCATAAAGCACGGGGAGGAAACATGAGCTAATACCACTATTCCAATTAAAGAAACATTTGTTGCCTCTGACACCTAAATGTGATTCTCCACAGCTGTGGCGTGCTCCGGTACAATAGTAGGGTTTGGCGAGGGCAGGGTTTGTTGTATTGTCGGCCGGCGATTGTGTGAAAGGTTGAGTCAGGCCCAGGTCCAGTCTCTTGAGAGGTACTTTTGTTTTCCCTTTTCAAAGGATTTCCAGCACTCCCTGCTCCAATCATGGCCCCTATGGAGGAAAAAAAACCCTGAAAGCTCAAGTGGATGGTGATGGAACATATAAAAGAACTCCTCTGGCTGTGATTTTTACTGATGATTGTTGTCTGAGGTGAAGGCTAGGGAGGACTACCCACATTCGGTGTTCTTTGTCAACATGGATTCAACGTGCACACAGTGTTAACACATGAATACTGCAAGTGTGTGTTTGTATAAATACATACAAAAAAAATCTGAAATCATGATGACCTTTAATTCAATAGATTATTTTTAGTGTAGTTCACGGTCTCAGTATGGTGCTATCCTGGACCCACACAGTGTGGACCTGGTGTGTAGTTTCTTTAACAGTAGGGGTCACTCTTCTCTCCTCCCTCGTGGAGCATTTTGAGTCCTGATACACACACACACACACACACACTCAGGCTAAGATTCAATCACACACACACACGTGCATGTACATGTGTTTGCAGCATTGCACGCACATATGCATGCATGCATGCACTCAGCCATAAATTCAAATATACACCCCCCTGTCCCACCACAGAAAGGTCTGCATGCGTCGGATCACAGTAACATAGCCTCCGACAGAAACAGCAGTATTGCTTGTCTTGTGGTAGCTGTGGTTAGTGTCATACAAGAGCAGCTACTGAGACGTCCGCGGACTCAGACAAACTTCCTGCCAGGGGCCTGTCACTGACTAACCCAGGCCTGGCGTGTCAGCTTTCCCCGGGCTTGAAGGGAAGGCCTTTCACTCCGGAGGAACCGTGGCTCCAGCACACACCAAACGCCAGCCCCAGCCCAAATCACTAACCTGGCCACAGAAACCACAAAGCCCTGTATCCAGTTTAAATTGACAGGATAAGAAAACACTGATCACCCAACTCCGAGATATTCAACATCAGAGGAACTCTAAACATAATATATATAAACTATATGCTTATGTAATACTAAAAACATGCTTTAATATATGATCAAGGCGCCATCTGGATGGCTCTCTTGCATGTTTGAAATCATCAGAAACAAACAGCTTTGGGCATGTTTTTGATTTTCACACAAAAAACAAGGTAGTTTTTTTTTTCTTCAAACATTCGGGAAGAATTTTAACGACTATATAGGAAATCCTTGTAGACACACACAAGGAAACTGACTGAATATCTCTTGCCTTTGAGGCTTCTGCTCTGATCCAAGGTAAAATAGCTTTGGTGGGTGCTTTTCTTTTCAAATCTCTCATCTCGAGCAGGCTAACCTGATCCCGTGCAGCCAGACGCTGAGCCGGAGATCTCTGCACTTCCTGGTGTCCCAGTAATGATTGTTAATGATGTCATCTGATCAGGAGGAGAGGATGTGTGCGAGTATGTGTATGTTCAGAAGGCCATTTGTGTGTGTGTGTGTGTGTGTGTGCACATATTCGTGGGTGAAGATACCTCACCAGATTGAGTATGGGGGTCATTTTATGTTGGTGGAGAGGAGAAAGGGGGGGGGGGGGGGGGGGCGGATGCAGGAAGCGTGGAGGACAATGAACTCCAGTGTCTGTTCATACAAACATAACTGTCTTCATCTTCTATCTGAGCGAGAGGCCTCCCCTCCCCTGTCCTTAATCCCCAGCCTTCACCCATTACTTATAAAGCCCCCCCCCCTGCTACCCCATTAGCCAGAGCAGGGGTCAGATGGTAATTATTGTTCAGCCCTTCCCTTTAAAACCTATTCAACTCCTTCAGGACACGGACAGGACCTGATTACAGAGCAGAGGGCTCATCCACCGAAATAACGAACGACTGAGGGTCTTTATGGCTTCAGGTAGCTCACTTGAAAAGAGGATGATATTAACTTGCTTATGGTGTTGTTTCTGTGCACAGATATCTTGATGAATAAAACAGACTAAATCTAACTAACTGGAACTTAATTTGGCCACACCAAACCAATATACAGATTTTTTTAATTATTCTATTTGCCATGCCTACTATTACCTGTTATGCAATTTAAACACAATGTGCACATATGGCAAAACAAAAGTTATAGCAGAATTATCAGGAATAATATGTATCCATATATTTCCCCCTCTTCAATACATAAGCAACACACAGACAGGCTGATTCAGTCTCAGTTAGGGACCATCTGACTCTGGCCTGCGGCAAGTAAAGCAAAAAGGGAATTGGCCTGATTTCAAAACTTATTTCAGTGTTGTCAGGAGTGAAAATTACAACAGTTTCCATCGCTCCGACCGGGACCCCCAGAGAACGTGGCTCTCTGTTAGATAGCCTAAAAGCTGCATCCGTCACACACAAACAATGTTTAATGATTTCCTCATACAAACGTAAAGATGTGGGCAGACAAGGCATTATAAAAGCCTTGCAGATAGTGCTAATGGAGCATTGGTTGTTAATGGGCCAGCAGCACTCTCAGTGATAAATGATACTTATCATACTCAAAGCACCGAGGATTTGTTACACTTCTCCCTCTGCCCATCCTTTGATGCAGCCACCGATAACACCCAAATGATCTGTGGCATTGTTGTGGCTCACCATGCGTTGGTGAAACGTGGCGTTGTATCAGGAAACGCCACAAATATGTCATCCCTAATGATGTATCTTTAGCCGATGCTCAAGACTTATTTTCAGAATACAGAAAGTAAATAAATCCTATTTGTATGACGTAAACGGATGCTGGTGTCTTCGCTGCTTTAAATGTCCGCTGATCACCCAATGACCTCAGAGGCCTGTGCTTGACAAAGGTAGGTCATAGCCCTTGTCTGGGGAGACACAGGAGACTGCAGACCACTTGGCAGCCCTGCGACTGGTCCCTATAGCGAAATGGGTGTAATTACATCGTGTTTGGCTCCTAATTCGTTGGTAGGGGTGGAGGTGAAGGGGCACGACCCCGCACTTCCAGAACATGACCTGGGAATGTAGACATGAGGCTTGAGTCTGCTTGTGACAATGGCTAGCGTGGTGACCCGGCTAACGGGCCACAGCTGATGTCCTCCAGCGCCCATCTGCTGCTTTCACCTTCACCAATCCCATGTGGGGGAGATGTTTGAATGGAGCAACAAGGCCAGAATGCAGCTATTATTTATATAATAAATTATATATAGTCTCCATTGTGAACAAGCTACATTTTTGATGCTCTTTATCTGTTATGGGGTTTTTGTTGTAGAGAAGGAATCAAAAGAGGAAATTCACATTTGGATAATCCTTCAAGTGACAATTTTAAAGAAATGTGTGAATTTCAAATATTATGCCAATATTAGTTGTGTTGTGTTCATGCATGTGAGGAAAAAAGCCTGGCTCAAAATAACCTTTGTCCACAATGATGTGAAAATCCATTGCTCATGTGATTTTCTGCAAAAATATCATGAACTAACAAAGATCACATATGCACTCATTTATCACAATTATATTTTATTATATCTGCTCTGATACATTCAGCACACATATATCCTCATTAACCATGAAGTGACCCAGGAAATTTATATCATCCCAGCTAATACGGCAGTCTTTTGATCTTAGTCATTAATGCACCATTACGACTATATTTTATGTACTGTTTTATGCAGCACTCACTGCCTCAGACCTTATTATGAGAAAAATGATCAATATCCAGATATAGGTGGTTCGGGAAAGAAGGAGTGTTTTTCAGTTTGAAGGTAAATTGAGCCCCAAACTTTCCTGTCAAAGCAGTAAAAGACATCTCAAAAATTTGTGGTAAATCAGAGGCAGATGTGTATGTTTATAAAGATAAATTGAATTAAAGGCTAGTCCGTGCTTTGTTGCCCAGACGCTGGGTCCTCAGTGGCCTTCTAATCATGCTGTGGGTGATTTAACTGGCTTCAACAGGTAATGCTATTTAAAGGGAACTAAGGCAGGCACCAGGAAATGAAACACGGTCGCCTTAACATAGATTGTTGAAGTAGTGGCTTGACTCCCCCCCCCATAACCCAACTCCACACCCCCTTCTTTCTTTAGCTCAAGTCAGGACCATGGCTAACAAGAAAAAAAACTAATTAAGCCTTGGAGTAAAATGCTCTCTATGGAATGTATCTGGCTGTATCTGTTACTCTGAGACCCAAACTCATGCACGCACATGACCATGTACCTAAGAATTAAACCGGTGCAGTCAGGTCCACATGGACAAATACCGTGACGGCTTCCAAACAGCACATACATATTCCCTAATTGGGCAGGCTACCTGTTCGTAGGCCAAGCCCCATTGGCCCCTTAATGATTTGACACATCATTGGGTGCCATTTTTACAATGGCATTTTTTTTGTCACTCTACGTGTATGCACGGACATGCTTTAAATCAAGTCTCAGCAATGATGTGAATATGAGAGTTCCTAAATGTTTTATGCACTTTTACAATTAGTGTGATATAAAACACATCCCACTTGAAAAAAAAAAATGAAGTCTTCAAAAAGGGCTGGCAGAAAATGTATATATTGTAGCCTACCTGTAAGGTATATATATATATATATATATATATTATATATATAACTGAGGGGCTCAACATGTGATCACACAACCAACTAGAGACAAGGAGCCTTTTTTCCAGCATATGTTCAGCATTAGACGGCTTAGTAACTGCAGGTTGTGTTGACTTTGTGACAGAGGATAATGTTAGTTACTGACTGCTAACTACTTGTTGAAGAAATATTGTTCCACGTATGTCAATGTCTTTTCAGCAGATTTCTTGTTAGATGTAGAATTGCAGGCACACTTTGCAGTGGATGAACCTACAGATTTTCTGCTTCAGTCTTTGATTTTTTTTTCCCCCCTTGAAACTACAGGTTCTGTAGATTGAATTTAATGCATATAAATCTTTTGCTGTGATACTTTGCACAGAAGAGAAACCCTGCAAGTATATGTATTATATTTATATGATACTATATGTCATACTTTTGCATTTATGAAGTGAAGTAATTCTGAACTATTTTTAAATGAAACAAGCTGATATCATATTGTGCAATATTTGGATCCAAGATGTTCAGTCGAGCCAGACCCAGCTTTGACACGGCTTGTCTAGTCCCCCCTCCTCCCCTCTCCGCAGACAGACCAAACCCTCATCAAGGGAAAGGTCCTTCATAATTCTCCGTCAGGTCTGCCATTTTTCACCTTTGTCTATAAATACAATGGAGGAGGCGGAGAGGAGGAGGAGGAGGAGGGGGGTCCAAAAGATTGCTCAAGAATTGCCGGAACAAAGGGAACGGACTTGGATGGGCTAAAAATACAGCGCAGCGTGTGAATACGATAAAGGACTACACTCGAGGACGCTGACAAAGCTTTGCTGACTTTCAAGTGGGAGAACAATGTGGCAGACACTTTCAGGGCGTTTGGCTACACACTGTGGCGGCTGGACAGGCTGTGAAGCAGGATGTCAACATCAGCCCTCATGGAGAGAACTGAGGGCTGCTACAATAACGCATGTAAAGCAGGAGCGAAGGAGTAATCCGCTCTATTCTTAGAATGATGGTCATACAAACCATGATGCACACTTAAGGAGCCCTTTTATAGACACACAAACAAAATGCATGTGTGTGGAAGTTTATAGAAAAGGTAGAAAAGAAGGGGGGGGGGTAGGAAAGGGTCTAACAGGAAAGTGCAATGTGAGATGGGCCTGCGACCCCTCATCTCATCGATTCAGACAAGGAGGGCTGGACTTAATTACCTTCAATTTTCCCCCAGCCATCACTTTCCCCGTTGATCACTTTTCCCTTCAAGTGAATGTGTATTTATGTGTGTGTGTGTGTGTTAGAGAGAGAGGAGGTGTACGTTTTCAAGGCTAAAGCGTTTGTGGTGGATGCGGTGCTCTGGAAATTGTGGGCTCCCTCATCTGTAATCTGATTTCAATGGCACTGCCTTTAAAGGTTGAGTCAATCTGATTTTCTGCCTTGACTGAGTGACTGGGTGGATGTGTGTGTACGTTTAAGTGTGTGTGTGTGTGTGTGCGTGTGTGTGTGTGCATCGCCCCTGCAGGAGGTTAAATACTTACACGGCTCCACTCAGTCAGTCAGTCGTGTTCCCAGCGAGGCATCATGGGAGCGTTTGATTGGGTGAGTTACAGAGAGTGGAGTCAATTAGACAGTGTGGAGTCATGTGAGACGAAGTGCGTGAAGAAGAGAAGGAGCCGTGCAATCACAGGCCAAATCAACTTGCGGCTAACGGCTTTCATCGGGAAAAAAAATATTGCAGCTGACCTCATCCGCAAGTGACACGTGCACGCGGATGGACCGCGGCGTTGAAACTGTATCCAGTTTATATATCCAACGTACCGGTACCTCAGCTCGCCGCCACCCAAATCCAAACACCAATCACTACACTGATGATTAAGTGTTCAGAGGAGGAGGTGAGGGGGAAAAAATAGATGCGAGGCCGCAGCCCCGAACCAAGAAGACCAACATGAACAATTAAACACTCTTGATTGCCGCTCGGGGCTTAAAGTGTGGACTTTCCCTTTTCCGTGAATTAAGCCCATCCAGTTTCACTGCTCTCGTGCCCCACAAACACACACATGCAGGGGAACACACGCCTCTGATGTGGCGCTGTTTACTGTAATTAGTATCAGTTCATTTACAGCCCGCTGACCCAGGGTGACCTCCCAGATCTGGGTCAACAGGGACAGCCAGCGCCACAGTGGAGACGGGCGGGGCGCAAGGTACGGTCCGCCTGAGAGTGTACTGTCGCGTGTCTGCGACGAGGCAGATGGATGGATGTCTGGTGCTGAAGGAAAAACGTGTAAATGCAAGTGTGTAATGCCTGTGTGTGTGTGCGTGTGTGTGTGCGTGTGTGTGTGCAGGTACCGGTGCATGTTTAGCAGCGTCTGTCGGCAGATGACAAAAGTGTGGTGTGTGCGTCTAGGTGCTCGAGCACACGTGTACAACTCGGTGAATGTGTGTGTGTGTGTGCGTGTGAGTGTGTGTGTGTGTGTGTGTGTGTGTGCTTATTCCTCATTGTGCTGGACTTCAGAGGCCCAAGCCTCTCCTGCTTCCTCTTGGAGGCAGTGGGTTAAAAATAATGTGGTGTGCAGTGAGCGGCGGGGAGCAAGGCGCAGACAGCTAGGAGCCAGAGCGTCTCACACACACATACACACACACACAAACACACACACACACACAGCAATAGCAGCGGCGCTATATGGATTTTTTTCCCCCTCTTTTATGGACATCTCACTCACAGACTTAATATCCTCATAAATGTTAGCATACACAAACAGAAATAGATGGTCATCCATTCAACCACACTTCATCCGATGCCTTTCTTCCAGGATAGATAAAAACCAGATTGAACATCTGTCTCACCTTTTTTTTTTTACGTATTCCCCACCCTAAACTCCCACGGTGACCCTTCCATCCTTCTGATATTAGGCTGAAAACCTGCAATTAGTTCTGTAAATGTGTATAATTCTAATACAAAGTATTCCTCACCAAGACAGCAGCAAGCTCATTGATCCGGTTTCTATTCTTAACCTTGTATAAAGTGGTGGGGCACCTCGTTGGCAGTGTGCGGGCTAAATTCAAGGTGACTTTACAGTTCGGAGTGTTCAAGCTGATCCTCAATCAGCTCAATAAAGAGACATTCCCACAACACAAGGTGGCACTGAGACCTCGTCGGTGACTGAGTTAAACCTTTGACACCGACACGACGTGTGCCAGTTTGCCTCGTCTATCTTGCGAAGCATGGGAAGAAGAGCCCGGTGACTCACAGGTAATTGGCCTATTGCAACCTCTCCCCCATCTTCCTCCTCCACCCCTCCCTCTGTTGCGTGAGGAAGCCAGGGCGGCTGCAGTCTTTCTCCGCCTCGAGATAAGACTGTCTCCAACCGGCCTTGCACACCTCCTGTCATCTGTCTGCTCTCCTTATCAGCTTGCCGGTGCAGCGTGGTGGTGTTGACGCTCTAATTAAACCCACGCAGTCGCACCTGCCCCCCCCATGCACTAAAACTCCATCAAGTTCTCCACTAAACTGCACAGGGAAATATTTTCCTTAGTGATAACATAAAATTGCAGCATATCAATGTAACTGCATACTATTCGGTGTACTGCACCTACTAAAAAAAAAGAAAAGTCACTCTATAGGGAAAGGAAATCAATCACAAAAAGACAGACATACCATAATAGCATTTAATTAAAATCGAAGGAAAACAACAAGACATATGTGCAGTCGTTGTTTGAACAGGTTTGAGAAATGGAGGAAGAGACGCGGCGAGGTTAATCAGGGGTTGCTGCTCTCAAATCAGCCATTAGCTCAGTGTCTCACAACAACAAGTGTCCTATCAGTTTGGAGCTTTTGCTCTGACAGTCCATTGGCCCGAGGTGTGAATAAGTTGATACGTTTGTCAGCAGGTTTTTAGCTGGCCCCCGCCTTCTGTCAAACGTTCGTAATGAATTTGTTATTCTTGTATTTGTTATTCTTGGTTCAGTTTGAGCTGATGTAATTTGTTTTTAGATTTTTTTTTTTAAAGAACTGTATTTGATATTTGGAGACATGCTGAAAATGAAACATTATGCATTTATATGTGACCTTTTGAAATAAATATTTGTTATGCTGTTACGTGCAATTAAATGTGTTCTTTCACTAAACTTTTGTTAAAGCTGGTCAGCAACCATATTACAATAAGAAGTGCCTCTGACAGTTCTGGATAACAGCCGTGAGGGGAGGGGAAGTCCGCCCCACTCCACTTTTCTTTTTTTTCTCTGCGCTTATCCGATTACAGTGTTTACAAAGTGGGAGTGTTGTAAAAATAGATTTCCGTGATTGCTTTATTTCTCTTACTCAGAACAAATGCGTCCACGTGTCTCTGTTTTCCAAGCAGCTTCTTCACACCTTTCTGCTCCCTTATCAGTGCCTTTTTCGACCCACAATTCAATCACAAAGGCAGACAAGAATCAATTCTCCCTGATCCTAAATATGCTGATCTTAACCAACAGGTTACGCTGGTCCAAGCATTCAGGTGAGCAAATAGCCCATTTTGTCTCCACTCACTGTATCTGTGACACCGTGTGCATGATAAGGAGGCCCTGACATAGGTCCAAAGAGATACTTGAGCAGAGAAATGCACACAAATGGTATACTCATAAATGTTTATGGCTCACCATTAAACTTTGCTTAGATGTTGAATGTGTCACTCACTGATAGCAGAGCCTGTCGGCTGATTTATGGTCATCCATGAAATTGCCTTAGTGACGCCTGGAGAGGATGACTAACCGACGCAGGTAGGGTCAACAAGCTCAGACAGCCAGATAAGAGCGAGGGAGGCAGAGACACAAAGAGGGAGCCGGAGAGAGAGAGAGCCCTTGGGATGGACGAGAAGAATGAGGGTCACTCCACGTAAACATGGCAGACATCTCTCGATCTGCCTTGAAGACACAAGACCAGACGCCAAACTATTTTATCTGATCTTGCTGTTTGTCTGAGGATTTCTATCAGTGAGCGCGCAAGTTTTGTACGTAACATTTTTCAAATGACTTCCACTCTACGGCACTCTATATGCTATCTATTTAAAGTGTGTTTCAGTATGCCCTTACTCCCAACAAAAGCACTAATGTGGCATTTATCAAGCGTGATATCATTACACGGAGTGTGTCCATCTTTTGCTCTCTTTCTCCCTCCCGGTTGAGACATCAGGCCTCAACACCATTTGTCTCAATCAGCTGCCACTGTTTCCATTTGCTCTGTATGCCCATTCAATACTGAAACCAGCAGCTCCTAGTTCGGACATTAAAACTTGTACACACACACACACACACACACACACACCAGCAGCAGCAGCAGCAGCAGCATGTCTTGCAGCCACACATCCCACCATAATGCCATTTAGAATAATAGCACTGTGAGCAAATAGCAGTTAACTGTGTTAACGTCTGAATCTGGCCCGCCGTGCCTATGCGAGCATCTGTCATCTTTATCAATAAGCAGAAGGTCTGACGTGAATCCAATTTGCTCCTCCAAAACCTCTTGTCCCTATGTCATCCACATTCATACGCAAACGCGCACAGTCACTGACCATAATGTCACAGGTGCTTGTGCTGTCCTCTGACCTCAGACGTGTGTGTGTATTCAGAGAAATGGACTTCCTCTTCTCCCGATTAAGGCACACCGAATCATGTCAGCGTGGCCCCGGCTGAACCCTGACCGCCAAAAACAATACTAATTCTGAGGAGGTATCGGTGTTTTTTTTTTAGGGGGGGGGGGGAGGTTGTAGCATTCGAGGGTGGAGGAGCCGGGCCTTCCCCCTGACACTGACCTCCTGACCTCCTTGACCTGCGGGGCGGCTTGGACAAAGGAAGCCTTTCCCTTTTAATTCTGCCCAGGGAGTGTTATATGGGACCTGACCCTGCGCTCCTCTTAACCTTGTGGACCTCCGGCCTGGTGTCCGTGATTTAGGGCAAATTTCATTACATGCATTCTCCGGATGAGACCGTTGGCTAAGGGGATGTGGCACTGCAACAACTCAGCCTGATTAAAACGTCAGGTAGGACAGACGGAAGAGATGACGATGTTCAACTCGCGCGAAATAAAAAGCATGTGTGTGTCGTTGAGACGAGAAAAACAAACATTGTTTGGAATTTCAATTAGCAAGAAAACTGATTCGCTTTCTAACTACAGGTTCAGTCGCATCCGCCAAATTCCCAGTCGTCTTGTGGGAAATAAGGGTAACGTGAGCTCCTGCCGTTCACACACAGGGAGTGATAGCCATCGTACTCTCTGCAAACAACCCACATCAGAAACCTGTGAAGCTGTAACAAGCAGATCAGAATGCCAACACCATGGGGGACAAAAGATGAGTGAGCCGCAGCATCACAAAGGGAAGACTCTTGAGAGTTGCTGCCACGATAGGCGCCTGGGCCTGTGTGCTGTCTACCTGTCTCTCTTCCTAACTGCCATGTTCTTGTCAGTGTTGACACCCTGTCGGGCCCCACCTAGCTGGGGCCCCGTGGGTAGCAGGCGGGCGGCTGAGGTGGAGGTACACAAAGCAGGCAGGCTGAATGGGACCTGGCTGGGCTGGGCTCTAATGGAGCCAGCCTTCCAGACGCAGACAATGGCAGGGCCCGAGGCCGGGGCCTGAAACCTGAAGCCCCGGCCTGGTATTTTAAGAGGCCTGAGTGGCTCTGGAGCCAGTTGTCAATCAATAGGTGCACACAATCAGGCAAAAACAAGACTTGGAACGGTGGAGGGGGCAAAAAAATGAGACGATGACAGAGGACAGAAAATATTGACAGATATTTTTTTTTTCCTCCTGAGGCAATCTTAAGAATCACCTTTGGGTCTTTTCACTCACACACACACACACACACACACACACACAAACACACACACACACACACAGGCACAAGCACACCCCTACACTGCTACTCCTTTCAAGACAAGGTTGCTGCCTAGAGTCTGAAGTCTTCATTGCCTAAAGTGCCTTGAGAAGGGGTGGGGTGGAGGTGCTGTGTGTGTACGCAGGGGGTTCATCAATACACGATGTAATGCTTTCACCATTCTAGGCTACTGTTGTTGTGTGTGTGTTATTGTGTGTGTCACAGTGTGTGTGTGTGTGTGTGTGTTCATACCAGAGACAGCAACTGCAGCAGAACTGTGCTCCCCCCCCCCTCCCCCCCTTTCACAAACACTTGCATCATTTTGTCAGGAAGGAAAGGACCTGTCTCCTTTTCTCTGCTCTCCTCTGACACCTCGCAGACATCTGAGGGGGATAGCAGCGGGTTTGATGATGCCGCGCTTGAAAGCCAGGACCTGTCTGTGTGGAATGACAGAGCGTGATAACGCAGCAAATGACCTAATACCACGTGTCAAGGTTGTCTGTTGTTGGCTCCTATGTGCTTCCCCCCCGGTGCTGTTTTGTTCCGATAGGTGTGTTGTCCCACCTGTCCACCAGATGCCCTCGGTGAGTCCGCCACAAGCAGTATGGTGTCTCCCTTCGATTAAGTGATCACCCAGCGGAGATTAGTGACTTTTGCTTAGTTAGCCTTCCCGCCATGTTGGTTTCTACTCGAGTTATGCAATCATTCCCAATGTCTGTCTACTTTTTTGTCTCATGCCAAGTGCTCCTGAGGTTGAGTTCAGGAATGTATTTATTGTCTTACCAGAACCTTGACACCACATAGGCCCAGTACTATTGGGTACTTAAGGTTGCAAAGCACTCTCAAACTAAAAGCAATTCTGGTAAAACTAGGGACTTCTCACCAGTGAGAGGATCCACCTTTTCTTGGACTGTTATCATAGAGAAGCTATTATGTTGGTCTACGGATTGATGGAAAAGGTTTTCCAACTCTTTTCTTGAGAAATAGTAGAGAAGTACCTTTGGCAGACGATACTTAAAGTCCCAGTCGGCAAGTTCGGCGTTTTTGAATGTTTACAACTCTCATGCTCCTCCCCCATGACCACCGAGCTCCTTCCCCTTGACTTCCTGCCCTCTGAAATCCTTAGATCACGCCACCTTTGAAACGCGGGTCCAATTCTGACTCTCGTTTTATCATGGGCATGGTCGCAATATTTATTTTTTCCTTCTTTTCCACCGGTGTTTTCTTTTCCTTGGTTGTTTTGGACCTCCTCGTTTCAGTTTTTAAGGAGGATTGGAAGCTTGTTGCTACTTCCCTCCGCCCCCCCCCTGTGATAGTGGAACGACCTGAGGGGGGAGGGGCTCTGTGTGTGCACGAACACAGCCCTGTGTGCTGATTGGACAGGATGATCCGGGCGTTGTCTATCTTTGCAAAAAAACAGGCACGTGCATGTAGAGGTGCGCTTTTTTTTCTAAAACCAGATGATTTATGTTGTTCTATCGGAGCATAGTGTCGGCTTTGGTGAATATGATCAAAAAAATGTTGCCGACTGAGGCTTTAAAGGTGCTTAACACAAAATTGAGAGCATATCTATTGAAGTGAGGGAGGTTGCTTAAAGGCCGGTCTGGCTGTGTCATCAAAGCACAGAGCAAAGCAAGAGAATCTTTGCAACACACAAACAGGGAGACATAACTCCACTGCATCTTTATATTGTTCACAGCTGTCTGCTCCTATACTAATGCTCCAAGAAGCTTTAAAGTAACAAAAGTAAAACTAACTTGCTCAATATGCAGAATGGTTCCTTTTGTCACACAAATATACATCGAATATCACTGGATCATTTTTATGGAGGTCTAAGTCATATTAAGTAAAAGTATTTGTCCCTTCCAGTGAAAAGGTGCAGCTGAATTGTACTTAAAACATATTGTTTTTATTGTATAACTTGACGAAATGCCTGAATCAAGCGAGAAGAACTGTCTGTTCTTTAGCCTTCGCTCTGTCATGCTCCAGGTTCCTGGTGTAAAAATCCATTAAAAACAGCTGTCAGAGATGCAGCGGCGCTTTGAAAAGAGCACGTACTGCAAAGCATCTTTTCTTGACGGAATTTGCAATTTACATACAAAATATGGAAATATCAGCCAAAAATAAGACAGAAATTCAAAGTGCCAAATTGCATGTAACAACAACAATTACTACAAGTCATCATAGAGTTGGAGCTACTCGACTGCACTAAATATGTAAGCTATCAGGAGATTGGTCAAAATAATTCTGTCCAGGGCCAAAGTCAGTTGTGTTAGGGTGTCTGTGATTACAGACACCGGCTCTGACTGGAGTGTTGCAGCTCTCTGGCCCTGCGAGATGCAGATTAGAAGTGACCAGTGGTACCATCAGAGAGCGGCGCCTGCCTCGTGTTTGTCAGTGAAACATGCGTCCAGACACATCTGTAAGCAGTTGACTGGGCCTTTTCCTGCCGCTTGTTCCTGAGAGGTCTGGAAGGGTGACACGCCGATGCTGACCTTATTGTGCCCCGCCTGTCACTTAACCTTCATGTTAGATGTCAGCTCCCCTGCCGCCGCCATTCAATCGCCCCAGCCCCGACACCAGACACGACGCACACGCACACGTTTAAAGTTGTGACCTCGAACTTGAGGAAGGGAAGGGGAAACGGCCGCCGAGCCCAAACGCCATTTAAATATTTCCACCTACAGTCTCAAAGCAAGAAAAAGCGAGAGTCTCTGTACATTTTCAGACTTATTGGACTCGACTCTGACATCAAATTAGGATCTTCAAGTTCACCCCTCTTATAATACAGTCCCCTTACTGTCCGTGACACCGACTCGTAAAGAAAACAAGCGTTTTCTCACCAACAGCGGTTATGGTCCTTCGCCTTTGAAACAACACTGGTCCCTGTGATAAACGTTTAAACGATAAAAGTTTACATTTTCTTTGCCTCTAGAGCCCCAGAAACACAAGCTTGCGCTGTATAAATCTGTCAGGGCTGCAGAGTTGAGCATATACAGAGTCTTGATTTACACATTCCAGATGGGAGATTACAGGTCTGTGGCGAAGCACTGGAGCATCACACACACTCCACTCCATCCAGCCACTCTGCTGCTCCCCCTTTGATGGAGATCCCTCCTCGTCTTGGAAGTGCACATTATGAGCTTTCTAACAAACAAACAAAAACATAAAAGACGTTTAAACGATGGCTGCCGGGGAGGTACGGCGCAAACAATGAAGCGCATTTGGAGCTATTTAAGTCAGACGCCGTATCTGGAACAAATATGAGCTTGCAAGAAACAACCCTGAGCATGTGTCGGATTGTGAATATATGAGGATTCCCCGTTGGTTCGGCACAATAAGACATTGTTGACTATGTATTCAGACATTTCTCCGCAGTAGTCTCCTGGGTGAACTTGCATGGTAAAAAAAAAAAAACCCAAAACAAAGGACTTACACAGAGGAAGAGAGCTTACATTGAGACAGTGCATTGAGATGAGTGTGTCTCCATGTGTGTGTCTGCAAGTGCTTATGTGGTGTAGGCAGCACACTTTCCCCCCTCAGGGCTTAGCTAGGGGCGCGTAAACAGTGATCCTATGGTGCTGGGCGGAACAATTCAGTGTCAGGGAAAAGGTCAGCTATCGCTGCTCAGCTCCATCAGGTCAGAGAACAAACACAGAACGAGAAGCAAAGAGCAGGCTAAAGTGGTGAGAGCCTGGAGAATATGTTTCCAATAGACCCTCGTCAGGCTATGTTAGCATCTGCATCCAACACGTGCACTGCAGGGATCATGACCCTCCACTTCCCCTTCCCTTGCTCTCCCCAGTGGGCAGAGCGAGGCCTGCAAGGTCACCGCGGAGCCGAACGGGGCCGAGTGAGGCACAAAATAAACTGACCCCGAGCAACCACCCTCCTCTAATTCCCCCACACACACCCCCTGGACATTTCCAGAGAGGAGAGGACCAGAGAGGTCCTACCCCGTCCCTGCCAGGGTCACTGTCAGCCTGCAAAATCACACCAGCACCTGAAGCATCGGGGCTGTAGGGAGTGGAGCGAGGGAGCTCAGGGTGGAGCTTGTGCCTTTTGCCCAAAATGCCTGTTCATCCGTGAAGCAGGTTGAAAACAAAAAAAAGAGAAGGGGTTTGGGCCAGAAAGTGTGGTGAGAATATGCCTCGTATCACTGGGGGGGCCCCGTTGATCACACCGTAGCCAGTGGTCATGTCGGCCGTGATCACTGTACAGACGGGACGAGCACGACTTAAACACAGACAGACCACAGAGACCTTTATGCTGCTTCTACCTGCAGTAACACGACCCATGTGTGGCATTATAAGCCATAATAGAAAGTGATGGGCTTACAGAGGAGATAAAGATCACTTCAAAAATATCCTATTTTTTGGTTAAGCTTGGAGTATTGCATTTTATGTTATTACTGTTGTTGAGGAGTAGGCTTACTATTCCCATTGCAGTTTGTAAATTACTGTTACCTACACCAAATGACATTTAATCGTGTTTTACTTAATTGAGGTCTCACCCACTTTATACAGAATGCTGTGCAAAGTACACACCCAGAGTAAGCTGAGACAGATACAAAGTAGAAAACACATGTTTCCATTAGCTTATCTCAACAAGATCCAATGATTGAGAGGAGGAGAAGCAATGCTGTTATAACAAGACATTGTTGAGCATAAGGAAGAGATGAGTCAAACTGACAATAATGTATTTTACTGCATGAAGGAGGGTCATTTTATGTCACATCACAAGATGATTCAATCAGCTTCAATTAAATTATTATTCTGAAAATAAAACATTGGCAGAAATGCATGGTGTTTTTTTCCATTTGGTCATTTGAAAAAAAAAAACATTTAGTAGAATTGTATGTGTTTTCAAGTTTTGTTTACATCAGATTTTCAAATAAAAGATTCAAGACACTTTATTGTAGGCACACAAAGAGATTACATTTGGAAAACAAAAAGAACAGCAAAAACATGACAATAAAATCAATAAGATCAAACAGGATAAAAACCCATAATAAAAGAAAATAATAAGAAGGTATTGCATCACTTTCAACATGAAAATAGTCCACAATCAATCAAAAAAAAAATCACAATGAAGGTACAAAAAAAAAAACCCAGATTCTTCCGCTTGACAGAGGAAAAATAATTAATAATTAGGAAGGAGCGCCTTGCTTAATTAGCTCTTTAGAAATAAAGGGAGAGAAAGTCTAAATGAAATGCGTGGTCGTGTTTTCCAACGCATGACCATGAAAATAACAGGAGGGGGGGTGGAGGAGGGGAAGAGGGGAAAAATGGAAAAGGAAAAACATCCCTGGCTAATTTAAATACAGTCTTATTAGTCTAATGACCAGAGTCTGTGATCACTACTCATCACCATTAATGCCACGACTCTCCCCTGCTCTGATTGCCCAAGGCTTAGCTTTTTCCCCTTAGCCCACATTCGGCTGGAGAACCAACGCGTTCTCCCTTCCGCTACACATGAAATGTGACATGAGGACACTAATGTATGTGGAAAAGGGACGGAAAGCAGGGATGTGAGACACTCTGAACTCCTCCTTTCGCGGTTAATGATATGACGTGCGGCACGGAAACCCAAAAACTCCTCTCCTTTTAAAAGCCATCAGCTCTGAGGCATGTTTCTATTAAGAACACTCCTTAAATGTTATAATAGGTGGCCCTAACGAGCTTTAGCCTCGTTCGCCTCTCCGCCTCCCTCAGCTACCATATTGGCTGCATGCTGATGCTTATCAAAATGATGAATGCAGCATTAAGTTCAAATGAGTTGGAAGATTGGAAGAAAAGGAGGGAAAGTCGCGTTTATCATTGCATGAATTGGTTCTGTTTTTCTGCTCCACATTGCACAAAGGCTGCTTATTATTATAACCACATGTTTTCAGATATCGTCAATCGTGTAATAAGACTATAATATACAAGAAACAGGCTGGATTTATGCGGATGCATTGGGAAATTGAGGAAAAGAGGAAGATGCACGGTGAACGGAGAAACCATGGTGATTAGCTTGAAAAGGGAAGACGCTGGCTTTAAAATCTAATTTTTAGACGTTGATACATCCACATCGTCCCTTCTTTGACCTTGTACACACGCGCTGCTTCATCACCTGTGTTTCCGACCATCATTATAAAGTCTTTTTTGAAAACATCCAAGAGTAGTCTTAATGGGACTGAATGCTCAAGCCGTTCGCTATTGTAATCCTGTTTCTTTTTAATGGCCACAATTTCACTGCTCTAATATCACGGAACGTATTTCTCATGCAATATTTTATGATAAACGATCGCCTTGCCAACAGCTTTATAACCCTTATACAGCCAATATGAAAGAGACGTTTTCAAGGGCAAAACCCCAATGAAGGGAAACCTTGGCGATTATTATAACAACAAACGAGGTCTGAAGTCATTTTAAGCCATGAAATAAAAAGCCGCGTCTATTTGATGAATTCAGACATGTCACTCGGTCACTTATCGGCACCACTCGAACCAAACAAAAGCCACCAAACGTTAGGTGAAAACATGAAAGTCACACGTCTAATGCCCCCGCGTCACAAACCGCGATTCCACTCTGCCAGACAAAGTGGCACAGCTGGCAGAAAAAAGAGCAAGCGGAGAGCAAGGCAGCGTGTTAGATGACCCAGGGACGTGAATAACCTTGGTGACTGGGGAAGGCCAGCACTAATTAACGCCAGGCAGCCATGTTGGCTGTCAGGGAAATCGGCACAGGGGGGACAGTCCTTGGATTCTCCCCCATGGATGTCTTCGTCACTCCCCTGCTACTACCCCGACCGGGACCCTCGGGAGGGCTGCTCGCCCCCTCTCACGCCAGCCTTGACCCCTGTGCATGATAATGAGGGGGAGGTTTGGGGGAGAAAAAAGACTGACTCAAACTATGTCAGTCAAATGCTAGCCTGCTAACACCGCATCATCATTACTGTCACCTGACTTTACGACCACGCCATTGATTAATCAGTGTTCCCCTTTTGGAAATTCACACCTTGAAAAACGTGCACTGTGAAGCTCGGGATACAATATTCATTCATTCTATTTGTTATTCATGTGTCTACCAACGTTATGACTTCTCACACACACACACACACACACACAAAGAGGAGCTTGGGTAATTCCTCCTCAGCATGGGTGTTGGATGTGAGAATCCGAACTGTCATTTATCAGGGATCCTGACATCCAGCCTGGGAAATGTTGCCACGCTATCACAGTATCAACGTTGTGTATCCTTTAGCATGGCGTCCTCACAACGCCAGAGCCCTATGGAATTAATATTCAACACTTGCAATTTATGGATTCATTTATCACCCGCATCCTATTTGCTTCTCTTAATCGACCCTGGGGGTCTGACTGTGGCCTTGGCTGGCCACCAGTGCTGGAGCTTTATTCTTCTTCACACAGGCCTAGTGTTAACGCCGCTGGCCAAGTTCACAGATTTGACTGACTGTGGACTTAATGCCGCTTGCCTTGTTTTCAGCACTTGTCCCTCCAGATTTGCCACCCTGGCTGCACAATTTCCTCCAATTCTAATTATTCATCAGCTCGTTATGCCTGTGCCTGGGCGCCTCCCCTAATTAGAGGCGACGCAGGGTTTGGTCCCAGGCTAGCCCCGAGTGAAGGAACCAGTTCAGAACCAGTCCGCGGCGTGCGCTCATGGTGGACTGGGTAACTGCCAGCCTCTGCAAGTGCACGGGGCAGAGGAAGGGCCTGTTTTGACAGTGTGATGTGACGTGCCTTCACACAGTCTCTCTCTCTCTCTCTCTCTCTCTCTCTCTCTCTCACACACACACACACACACACACACACACACACACTAATCATTCCGCTATGTCGCATATCTATTAGCATAACCTCTAGATATTTATAAGAAGCCTGGAACAATGGAATTTTTTGTCTCGGTGGTGTTATGTGTTGCCAGTGTAGTGTGAACTTTTTGGTTGATTTGTTATTATGCCGTGAAGCTGCGATGGC
Source organism: Chelidonichthys spinosus (assembly GCA_029853015.1). Lineage (NCBI taxonomy): Eukaryota > Metazoa > Chordata > Actinopteri > Perciformes > Triglidae > Chelidonichthys > Chelidonichthys spinosus. The sequence continues at coordinate 10,576,178 of CM056840.1, forward strand.
GAAGCGGGGCCGCTGAGAACAGTGTCAGTGGGCAGGGTAGGAGAGCGTGAATTATTAAATCATTGTTCCCTAATTAACATCAGGGCTTAGACACAAAATAGCCCCTCGAGCTGAAGACAATTGAAATTTTACATTATTATTAAAATGAACGATCGTGGAAGACGGGAAACACGCAACGATAACAGCGACATACACTCCCATAATATCAGCTGCATTTTCTACATAAGGAACCATAGCAACCATATTTAACAATTGGAAAGAAAATATTGTCATTACAGAAGTATTACTCTGTTATGTTAGTATGAGATTCACCATCAGCTAAATAACGTCATGGTAACTTGTTAACATTATCCTACAGCTACCGAACCCCGAGACCTTTTACTGCTGCTTTTATGCAGGCTCATAATGGCCCTTTGGGACGGCATGTTTAACTTTTAGTAAAGAGGTTAGCAACTCAGATGGTTGGCAGCTGATTGTGCAGTCCATACAGCCTGCCCTTATTGCTAGACTATAACTTAAATTATTCATTCTCTCATGAAGATTGGATCTTCAGGCCGGCTGCACGAAAGGCTAGCCTTAAAACATTTCATCGCCGTGGCTGAATTGATGCTTGAACCATTATTTTCTTTAAAGAAATATTAGGGAGGTTAATTATTAGAATGTTAATATGTTCTCAAAATAGGATGAATGATGAGATCTGTGTGTATCTGTCTGGTGGCCTCGGGTTTCATGTGTCCACATCTCTGTGTGTCTGCGTGTTTGCACATTAGCAGATCTGCTACTACTATTAAGTTGGATTCTCCATCTTTTTCTCCCCCCCCCCCTCCCCCCCTTTTCCTCCCTCGTCCTTTAGCCCACTCTGGCCCGGAGTGAGGGAGGTTTGGGTGGACTGAATGGATAAATCTGCTCCGGACACGAGCGAACACAGGCGGGAGCTCACGGCTGCAAAAAGTGTCTATGACATACACCTCAATGCAGTAAAGTGACACAGGCGTAAGCACATTTATTCACCTTCTCATGCACAAACACACACAAACACAAGCTCTCACACACACACACACACACAGTGCTGCTAATTAAAGCCCTCAGTGTGAGCAGAGAAATATGTAATCCTGACATTTAGTCAAGGGAGATTTGGGGAGACGAGGAGAAATTCTAGCGCTCGGCTTGAGCTGGGCCCGGGGCGAGCTGGCAGACAAAAGGACAGCGGCAGGCAGAGAGGCTGGGATGGGGAGCGGCGGAAAGGTCAGCTCCGTGAAAAGGCTAACGTGTCAGTGCTTTTGTTCCTGGCCCTCGGAACATATGTTTGGCCCTCCTCCACGGCTGCCCCTGCTATCAGGATGAAATCTAACCCACAGCCCCCAAACGCAAGGACGGAACACACTTACTAGCACGCACACACACACACACACACACACACACACACACACAGCGGACAGTGGTAATGTTACTATACCACAGTTGTTTGGGATAAATGGATAAAAGTTGAGTTGAAGGTGTTGCCTTACCGCTCCGCTCGGTGCGAGAAAGCAACACCAATCAGGAACACCCGTCTGCCACCGTGCACAGAAATCAAGATAAGAGGTGACAACATGGAAGAAACGTACGGCGCGTAGAGACGGATCAACAGACTGGAAAGTGGATTAAAGCACATTCACAAACACGGATAAATTGTACACAGCTCTGACTTGTTAAGATGACATAAGTCGATAAAAACATTTAAAAAATATATCTCAAGTGGGATTAGGTCTTTTTGTATTACAGATCAGTTTAAAGGCTGCTGAGCCAATACATTTACCAAATGGCACATTTCTATTCATCTCAAAAACGCTTTGAGTTGGTAATAACACTGTATAAACACTTTACGGGTCTTTGTCAAGAAGTGTGAAAACATGAATTCCATCTCCCCTCGTATGTCTAACTTCTTTGCTTTATGACTCCTTTCATCACTTCATCTCCACATCTCTTCCTCCCACGCCCACAGTCCATAACTCTCCACTGCAGGGTTTCCTCCCAATGCAAAAGCAAAGTTATAGCATGAGCCAAGAATACGGCTAGTAAACTCCAAATTAACAATTCATCTACTTTGGCTAGGGGATTCTTTTAAAACAACACAAAAAGGCATTAAAATAAATCTGTTTTATGTTGTATTGTGCAAAATATTATATCCGTGGGTTAACAAGTAGAGGTGTGATTTAAAAGAATAACACATCAAGTATTTCTTTGACATGATATATACTGTGCTTGTTCATTGTGTAATCTTATTGAAAATTGTTTTTCATTAAATTGAATGTAGCTTTGATCCTATGCATCCTACACAGCCTTTTATTGACCTTCGACCCTCTCCTGCTTCCTGCACCACCCTGCCCACTCAGCAGCCACCCACCCGTTAATCAAGCTGTCGGGATGCATCAAGTATGAGGCCAAAAAGACACGTATGTCTCTGTGAATGTGTGTGTGTGTGTGTGATGTGTAGAAATAGGAGTAAAGGTACTGCGTGAGGTCACTCTCATTAGAGAAAGCCACTGTCACTTCGAGATTATACATCGTCACCAGATTATCAGAGAGAACCCACAGCTCAACTCCTATCTCCAGTTCTGCCTCCATAACACAAACACACCCGTGCTCCTTTGTCATGTTGCCCCTTCACACCAATCGCATGTGCCAAGCATGATGACCTACATTTGCATAAAGTCTCTGCTGGCAGATTGGATTGGTCAACATGGCCTGGTGGTTAACAAACACACCTGTCAGAAGAGATAATAATAAGAGGAGCGTTATGTTGCTCTTGAATGTGCCGTTTCTGAGTATGCTTGTGTGTGTGTGCATTTCTGTTTTGCGTGTCTGAAACCTCGCCTTTGGTGCCATCTGGGTCCTTTTCCTCACAAATCGGGCAGAAATCAGAGTGCTGAAAGGAAAAACACAGCATTGGAAAAGGCATAAATGAATAAATGATGGTGTGGGGACGGAGTGAAAATGCGAATGGCAGCCTGCGATGCTAAGGGGAAGAAGAGGAGAGAGAAAGAAAGTGATTAGGCAACAGGAGCACTGGTGATAGGCCTCTCTTCACAGTCTCTGTGGACCCCTGAGATGAGCCTGAGAGGCGGTAGACAGCCGACATGGCAACCTCTCAGCCCACATCAGGCTGTCGCCGACTGTGATGCCCACCCTGGAGACCGCAGCCCTGCTCTGTAGGAGAGGGAGCAAACTCATAAAAGCTATTATTGTGCAGATGGTTTGTGCTCTTTTCCACTCAAAAGCTGTCAGGGACGGAGCTCCACATTCGGTGGCGACTATGAGGAAAAAGGATACAGATGAAAAGGGGGGAAGTAACAGAATGAGGCAGAGAACGTTCGCTTGTGTTCATTCGTTTGTGCCTCTGTGTCGATATACAACGTGGAGTGTGGCGCTTTAAGTGACCATGTGCATGTAATTCTCAGGACACGCTGCTGCCTCGGTGCCGTGTGCTGACCAAAGGAGCTATCTCACAATCAGGGCGTGAAATGCTAAAGAGCTTCCAGCCAACGCGCCTGCATGGTGTTTTCTCCCCACAACTGTTCATTTGACATTTAGTAAATCATTACTGCGTCCGTGCCCTGAGGAAACGCTCACATAAACACACTGTATGAAGATTCACCATACATGGACACCCGCGCACACATACATCGGTAACTGTTTATTAACAAGTTAGGTGACCTGATTTCATCCTGATGCCAAAATGATGACACATCCATCCATGTCGTCAAAGGCCTGGAGTATGCTTTTATTTTATAAAGAGTGGTACAACATGTACATATGAGAATGGATGAAAAAATATTATTTTAATTGTTTTCTACCCTTGAAAGTGAAGCTACCCTTGTATTTTGGGATCTCTTTTCATGTCTGGCCACATACCAGCCATGCAAGTGTACAAAATCCCATAAAAGTGTTTCAATAAAGACGTCAAGTGATGTTTGAACTTCTGGTGGCCTGCACATGGGTCTGGGCCTGTGTGGACAGGCCTCGTCAGGCTTTCACACATCACGGACGTGTGGTAAACTTCCTCTCAGCTCTCTAATCATTGCTGGGCAAGGGGGGGATGATGATGTGAGAGATGATTTAAAAAAAAAACCTGTGTGATATAATGGCCACACATCTGTCTTCTTGGCTCTCATCTCCTCCCATCCACACGTTGTCAACAGCTGATGGACAGTTGACGGCTAGAGAACATTTGGAGAGATTGACAGGTGACGGGGCGAGCTTTCACATTTTAAATGCCTATTCAAATTGTACAGTTTAGAGGAGAAAAATATTATCGTCATGATTATGGGCTGCAGGAGACTTTTTTTTATTGTTAGCAGTGACAAGACTGACATAAAACATCCAGCTCTCTTAACATATCAAAGGGGCTGGACAGACGATTATAACGACCGCATGCTAACGATGTTTAGCTGCTATGATGGCCGCCAAGTTACGGGTGGTGTGGAGCTAAATGAAAAGTCATATAATGTATTAGCATTCATTCCCCCAGGCACCACGGAAGTATTATGGCAATCCATCCAATAGTTATGGAGATATTTCACTAAATATATGAATCGAAAGTATCTCTAAATATCCGTACAAAATTTCATAACAGTCCTTCCAATAGTTGAGATATTTCAGTCTGGACCAATGGTGGTGAAACACATCGCAACACACAAAGCTTCTCCTTTCAGCATTTTGATTAACCTCTCCTACTTCAGGTTTGATTTTGATTTGCACAATCTAATTCTTAGGGACTCATATCTCATCATCTCCAAAAAGCACAACAATCTACCCTCAGTTTATCAGCAGCACTCTCTGAATTGCTGCAATACAGATCACCACCCTCTTACTTAATTAATGCAAATGGAGCGAGTGAGCATTGAGCCTCGCAAATAATCTCCTGCCTTTGTCATTATATTTCTTTATACAAGTGCTTTGAGCCGATTGTCTGTGTTATTAGCTAATAAAGAGCTCCTAATGTCTTGTCTTGCACTAACGGCGCACATCCTCCTTTTAATCCATAAGCTCTTAAGGCGGCCATAACTGTCTTATTCATGTCAGGCCAAGAATGAAACCAGTACAGGGTACAAAAGTGTCCATACACATTCACACACACTTAATATCAAGGAGTGAGGAGCAGAGGAGTGAGTGTGTATGGATAAGAGCATTATCCACCATCAATTAAAGATGGAGATAGGAAGCAAGACATTTTAATGTTGGCCTTGAGAGGCTTGAGTGGGCGTGAGACGTGGGATCAATAGCATAAGGAAACATAATATATTCTCCCTTTGAGCATTTCTTTTGAAGAGCAAAATACACTTTCAAAATATGAAAAGAGTTGGACTGACTCTGAGTGTGTAATTTTTGATACTCTACATTATATTAATATGAAAGCGACTCTTCACTTTTGCCATGTTATTGAGACGCAGAACAAAACACGCTCTCTCTATTTTTGGACACATTTTTTATTTATTTTTTTTGCCTTGCAGCAGTTCAGTGTCCGACTCAAACTCGGCCCTTGAAGATGTGCCGCATTCAAAAGATCCCTGTAATATTTTGGCCTACCTTGCATCAGCCCCGATAGACTGCCCTTACACCTCATCATCACTTTGGCTCGGAGGGAAACCCTGAGATGATGCAGGTGGGCGAGCTGCCCGCCGTCTTCTCGCTGACAGTGAACATGCTTATTATTTGTGGGTCTCCTCTCAGCCTGTCCGACACATGAGGTTATCTGGACCAGAGCAAGAAGGGAAAGAGAGCCATGTCCGTGTTCCAGCCCCAGAGGCAGGGTGAAGAAACACGCCGAGGTGGGGAGTCGGGGAGGGCGATGCCACGACTCACACACAGTGGACCTATTGGGTTCACCCCCCAGGGTGTGCACGAGTGTGTGTGGTGTGGGAGTGGGCACAGGGTGTGTAATGCTGTCTCCGTTGTGGTGGAAGTAACCTGGGGACGGGGGACTGTGCGACCGGATGGAAAGATGGGAGGGGTCAGAGGTGGAGGAAGCGAGGATATAGGAAAAAGAATAGAGGATGGGTCATTAGGATTATTGCAGTTGTTTTGTGTATGGTTTTGAGGGGCAGGGGTTGAGGAGGCCATACTGTCAGCGCCTCGAGCCTTCGGCCGTTTCCTCAACACCGACGAGGAATCGAACGTGGAGCATCACACCACAGAGGAGAGGCTCATCTGAGCGTTTAGCTGCCTCTTTGACATCTTGCATTTCCATTACATTTTACCTCGAGGGCAGAGTGATGAGAAAACCCCACTGATCCATACGCGCCTCCACCTCCATCCCAGAGGCTTTGTGTCAGTGCATCACTTCCTCCTCTTCCTCCTCCTCCTCCTTTGGTGAAAACCGAGAGTTCTGACTCTCACCACGAAGCAACAAAAGAGCACAAATCCTTGCCATTACAAATGCATAGTAACGATTTCAACAAGTCACTTTAACCAGATTCAATTGAACCTTACTTTGTTTCCAGTCTTATTTGTGATTCTGCACAGTTTTAGCCATGTTTAGCGTCATAGCTGTAGGGATGGTAGTCAATGTTTTTGTCCATTCTTTGGTCCAGACTGGAATATTCCAAGTATTGATGGACTGCCTTCAAACTTAAGAAAGATATTCATGCTGCTCAGAGGATAATTCTAAATGACTGGCTTTGAGTGAGATATTTTAACAACTGTTGGATAAGAGCCTTTAAACACCAGAGGCATGAAAGATAAATAAAGCAAAAATGCAAAATATTTGGCTGTAAATACTACATGTCTAGGGCTTCTATTGTGGAAGGTAAGACTAGAAGGAATGGATCTGGTCTGCGTCGCCTTTGTCAAGGTTAAAGGGACCAATCAAGTTTGCCATCTTCAATGTGTTGGCATTTCAGAAATATAGTTGCAACTCAACGCGTTCCACACAAGTTGATTGGCCGATGCCATTATTAGCAGCGTAAAAGGTCAGACAGTTTGAAAAACAACAGTTTGAAGTAAATATATTGACATGCGAATTAATCACGCTGAAAAAAAAAGTCTCGTTATTATACCTTGTCAGGTATAGAGGCAAATGTGAGGCATTCGCTGATACTATCGGCAGGCTGTTAACTCAACATCGTGGCCTTTGACACGCTCCATACAGTGCTACGATAGTCCTGCTTGTTACATTTCACCGGGTCAAGAGTTCACAGTCCATTCATCAATTTCCAAAGAGGCTTGATGCCTATTTTTAGAAAGACTCAAAAGGAAGAGGAGAGGGCAGAGAGGAGGGAAGAAATGAAGCAGGTCTGTTGTCAGCAAACAGCCGGAAGATTTATTATTTGATCGCTCCCTGGTCACTCGGATCTGGTTTCTGCAAACATCATTGTGGCCTTTTTTCCCCCACTTGCGTCCCACCTCAGGGGTTTACGGACCACTGTTCTATGTGGTCAGACCAACCACGTTTTCAGTTGCAACTCAGCTGTTAATGATCTCACACGTGGGCTTTTAACAACTGCAGAGTCCACTTTTACCTTGGTTTGCACAAGATATAATATATCTTCCAGTTTTGAACCGATCGTGCACAGAAATGCTGAGGGAAAATAAATGCTGCCCTGTATGAATACTGCAAAACTGTATTTTAAGGGGATTAAGACTACAATTGTAAGCATGAAATGTTCTAAAACAATCAAATAAGGGAAAAAAAGCCCCTAATCCTGTCCGATACCAGAGCACAGATTTGGAAACTTATTTAGGATGTATATTTAGGATAATTGCATCAAACATTGTTTTCATGTGCAATCGTTTTTTATAAGATTTCCTTTGATCTACTTAAAAATAATCCATCATAATTTCGAGTACAGGTTGGCTGCATTAATTTCCAAAATGAAATGAAATAAAGATGGGATAGAAAAAAGGGACTGAACTACTGGGAGCTTCACAGAGATTTTTTTCACCCCAAAAAACTGACATGAGCTCATTTATAAGGACTCTTAGTAATAATGGAAAAACATTCACGCTAACTGGGTAAGCAACATGATACTCTGGCAAATTCATAATGTATAAGATATCACAATATGTTTCACATAAACTACCTCAAAGTATTTCGATCCTCTATCTGTTGTCCTCAGCTGTTTTTATTTCTGTGTACATATCAATTTACTTTAAGGTAGTATATTTTCACTATTGTTTTGCCAATAGTAGAGTCAATATATGCACTAACCTTGGGGAATAAATGCCTAAATGCAGCAAATGGAAGGAGCCCTGTGCCATAACTACTGTCGTTAGTGAAGCTGGGAATCAGACATTGGCTCTTTTACCAAAACACGAGATCTCTGGAGATGGAAACATCTGCGATATACATTTTATTATCCAATTAGCCCCCAAAACTTGGACCTGAATCAAATGAATGCAACCAAACATTCCTGCAGGCAATCACATGCATTTACCAAATAAATACAGAATGTATGACATGCAAGTGCATGTGCGTTTACATGCATATGGATGGACACAGACTCACACTGAGAGAGAATAAGGGGAGGAAGGCACACCATCCCTGTATTAATTTTTCATAACATCATGCTCAATACAAAATGCAATAAGTGTTTCTTGTAAGACGACTCCAGGGCACTTATAGCACTTGAGCATGCGGCAAGGTTCTCCTCAGAGGTCCGGCCTGTGTGTTTGTCTGACTTACTTTGTCTCTAGCAGGATGACATCTGATGCTGAAGACACCCAGAGGGCTGGAGGAGAGGAGAGATCCTGTATGCAAACACATGATAGAAGAGGAAGAAGAAGAGAACAGTGAGGAAGAGTCCCATGCAAGCATCCTTATCCCTTCAGCAGCAGATTCCCAGCACTGGGGAGGAACAGCATTAATCCTTTTTGTCCAAATACCGTGATACACACACATAGATCTAATTCTCTGTGTTGTCATTGTTCATCTACACAGGTTTGGCCTCCCTCTCTTATCACCTGGGCCTGATCAGCCTCCCCTGTGGATACGCACCACTTTGATATTCTTCTAAACCTCCCTGACCTCCACCTAGGTTATTTTTTAATACCCCTTCAGCATGATCACTGCTGATCTAAGGACCACACTTGATGATGGCCGGAGATGGGCTGTGGCTGTGCAGGGTAAAAGAGCACCACATGTGGGTGTAGAGACATCCAACAAAACCTTGGGGTCATGCACTGATTAGAGCATGAACAATGAATATTATATGCCGACATTTATTTTCACACTGCTGATATGTCCATTTCAAGTAAAAAAAAAAAAAAAAAAGTTTAACATTTCCTTTCAAAGCTAACCAATTTCTCCCAGCAATTAGCTTTCTGGCTAATTGGTATTAGCGCAATGGGATAACAGCAATCTCAGGATTTGCACGAGTCAGCTTGGGAAGGCCTTGAGAGGGAAAAAAGGACATTGACATGCAAATGATTGTCTTGAACTTTATTGAGCGGGTACATTTAAGTTAATTTGCCGTTGGGAGTGGCTAATGGAAGTAGGCTCCTCCAGTAACTCTTAAGGAGTCAATCCACCTGATTTAGAGGAAGCCAGCACATAGATCTCTTGATTGACAGAGCTGTTACTCTGTGTGTGACATAACTGACAGACAGGAGAGGAAGAGGGAGTGAGGGGAGGGGAAAAAACAGCACGGCTCGTCTACTTCCTGCATCATATCAAGACGTGCTCGTGTACAGTATGTTCCAGATGTTAGCGTTATCGTGGTGGGAGAAGCAGCCGAGTATTGTTTTAAAGCCTTCAGGGCAAATCATAAATGTTGCACAGGGGACCTCATGAAAAATGCAATACGCCCCCTTAGCTACAACAGAGTACTGATGGACCTCTGGGAATGAAGCATGTTAGTGTAGCATCATGCTACGATTACAATCAAAACAATAACGGGGGCTTTATAGGGATGACATTATATATACAGGAAGTAAGTTAACCCAAGAGTTTATTACAATGAACTCCGGATCTAAAGGCCTTAACTTTGAATATGCAAATGTATGGCTGAAAAAAAGTGTCTTTGGTATTAGCTTACCTGACTCTGCAAGTGTCTATGTTGGGTGTCTCTATGACTGTGTGCATCACATCCAGTCTTTTTTTTTTTGTAAAATGTGCCCTGATGATACTCAAACACTCTTGTCTAAGTGTGTGTGTGTGTGTGTGTGTGTGTGTGTGTGTGTGTGTTCTTTTGCCCTTTTATAGATGTGTGTGAAGGACCCAGCAGAGGAGCTAAAAGTAAAGCGTCAGGCCATAATTGGGTTATAGGGACCAGTGATGGATTAAAGCACGGCTAGGGAGACGCTGCAGCAACATTAGGGTGTCTGAGATGTCAGGGGCAGAGCGCTCTCATTAATCGCCTTGGCCCTTACATTACTGCATTAGTTGTATTAGCAGCTAGGAGTCAGCAAGCACTTTGGGATTTCTCGCTGAGGCAGGCCACATTTCTCCCTTTCCCCTCAGAAATGAGTATGGTCTCCCACTTTTTTAAAAGAAAGAGGGGAAGAAGGAAGGAACAACCACAAAGGACAGGATAGATCATTTATTTTAATCATGAAATGCCTAATATATTTTTTTAAAGCTGCAAGTTTCTTGGATTTTGTGTAAGGTATCTTGAATACAAATTGCCAGGTATTTTTGGTATGAAGACCAAAACTTGTTGTTAGGTAATTTACAGTAAGTACATGTGCTCTCTCATCTCTCTCTGTTTCTCACACACACACACACACACACACACACACACACACACACACACACAGTAGCCAATCAGTCATCCCACTTCTCAATAACCTAATAGTCCTGCTGTGAAAATTGATTTTTAGGAGCATGTTCATGACCCCGACCCCCCCTACCTCCACCATCACAATCCCAGTCCTCTATTTCTTCTTTCAATTCCATCCATCTCCCTTGCAATACAGATATTTACACTCTAGCTGTTATTAATAAGCAGAAATTGATTCGGCCGTGTAGTAAAAACATTACGCGAGCAGTCAGGGTGGTGTCGGTGACTGGGCTCCTATTATAGGCTTATGGGGATGTGGGCGGGGTTTGGGGTTTGCCCGATGGAGAGGGATGGGTGGGGCAGAGGTCATGAGGGAAACCTAGATGAGGATGTATAGACTAACATAAGTGATCCTGAATGTTCAACCCATGTCCCTTCCCTCTTTGTGAAGTGAGAGCTTCATCACTCATCCACCCCCCCTCCCCCCCACAGCCTCCCATCCTGCCATCCTCCAGAGGCTAAAGTATGTGACTTAATCACAGCTGAAGTGTCCCTGATTGCCTCAGAGCTGTTGGTGGCCTAAGCAAAACCCATAGTGTCCATGGAAGCAGACTGTCTGATCAAATTATTAGTCAGCACACCTCTGCACACACGCCTATAGGTGAAAACATCCACCTTGAAGGGTCGGTACACCCTAATTACGCTTACCTCTAGTGGCCATCAGTGCTCCGCAGTAAAAACATTACAGTATTGTTACTCCTTTTTGTAGAAAAATCACATGTAAAAGTTTGTTAGCAGCCTCTCTTCTCATAAACAATGCAGCAACACAATGACTCACATCATTCACACACCTAGCTATTTCCAAGGAAATAGTCTGTATGAAAACTGGCAACCGATGGTCAACCGTTTCAATCTCTGCCGTCTGAAAAAGGTGCATGAAAGACCGTGCGTATGAGTTTACGTAGGTCGCTTTCTCATGGCGGGATGAATGGCGAGGGGCGAAGGGCAGCGTGTGTGAGGAGGTGGGCAGTGGAAGGATTGTTGTGGGATCACAGTCGCATAGAGCACAATTTCCCATGAGTGTCCTTGGGTACCTGATCTGTGCAAAGAAATACTGGAACCCCTTCCTATTGTTCCTTACACTTATGTGCGAATGCACACGCATGCGCACACACACACACACACACACACACACACACACACACACACACACACACACACACACACACACACACACACACAGGTATCTGTTTGTCTTGCAGGCGCCCCCTGTTCACATGGAAGGGGTTGTCCTCCTGCTCCAGGACGAGGTATTAGCTTTCCCCTGAGGGAGAGTTCTAATTAGGTAATTGACTGATGTATAAAGCAGGTGTATGTATCCGTTACAGCTGGCTCGACCTGTTCATTATTAAACAGTGACCCTCTCCGCCACTCGTGCCAAAGCCTTCAGTGCAGGGGAGAAAGTGGCCGGGAAGAGCTTTCACAGGGATCAGGCGTACTCGTAATTACACTTGCTGGTTACCTGAGTCTTAACCCCCGGTGCTCCATTCCCCACTGATTGAGGACATTTCTGCATTGCTCGCGCTAAAAAGGTTCCCCTTAAAAGTCAAATAAAAAGGCAGGAAACAAATTGTTTCAGCTGTCTTTCCGGGAAATCGAATTGTGTAACCGAAAAATACACAATTACGGAATTGTTGAAAATAGCATCGTGTCTGACAGGTCACAGAACTTTTCATCCTCACACGTTTTTACATCGACAGGCGAATGAAACCTGAGCTACACTTGGCCAGAAAGGAGAGGAGAAATCTGCCAAGTGCCAGCAAGCAGCACTTCATTCTGACACTTTGACATCGGTGAAATATATAAAGTATTGGGTTGCTGTTAGGCCTATAGCCCAGTTTATTCACATCATGGAGGCCCAACGATCGAGATATGGATTGATAGCGGAGACAGGAATTGATTCCAAGCTTGTTTGTGTGTGTGTGTGTGTGTGTGTGTGTGTGTGTGTGTGTGTGCATTCATGTGATAGCAGCCTCAAAACGTGAGCCGGCGGGTCCACTTTAATTCTGCAAGTTACACATTTCATTTCCGAGTGTTCAAGTAACAGAAGCCGACGAGACGCGCTGCAACAGCTTTTGGACCGACACTGTTTTAATTGAGCCAGACATGGATACTGGCCAGCTTATAAAATGTTACCACAAAAGACCGTAAATGACATCACATTTTCAAATTGACTTGTCAATCTCTTTTTTTTCCCCCATTTTTTTTCTGCTTTCATTTTCTGTGCAAGTGAGAGAGGACTTAAGGACGATGCCGGGCAAGGACGGCTGCTGCCACGATTTTATACCGCCCTATGAAATCATTGATCTTTGTCCTATGACCAAGTCTTGACTTCATGACTGTTGTGCCCTTACTGTGCCTCCACAAAGTCAGTGACTCTGGTCAAAGTTCAAAGGTCTCCATGTTTGCTCATAGAAATAAAGTTACAATGCATAACCTATTTCACACAGGTGTAAACCTCCAGGATGTGTTGCTTGGGAGAATAACGGAACAACAATGGATGCTTCACACTGGTCACCTGCAACCAAGGCTCCAGAAACACTAGAGCACAGCGATATCTGACCACTCTGGTGAGTGGAGAGTCCCGGAAAGTGAAACTGGAGTCTTGACAAGTGGCAGCCAGCCATGCTGAGTCCAGATTCTCCCAATGCTCCGCTCAAGAAGGGGATAAGGGATAAAAGCCCATCACAGAAATCTGTGTGTAACCATCCAAACTGGTGTGGTCAGAATTTCCACTCCAATTTATGTCCATTGGGACATCCAGGTTGTATCTATAAGATGTAAGGACTGAATATGGCTTCTCCTGCCAATAGATTACTGTGTAAGGATTAGTTTCAGAGTCATACAAAATGTTTATTCCCAAACAAACCCTAATCTGCTCGAGCCTAATCTAATCCCATCTGCAGTGATCATTGACAGTGGGGATCACCTCCTGGCACACCCATCCACACTTATATCCCTTCCACATGCCTCAGAGAGGTGAGGGGGGTTACATTTGGACATTATTCTGTGATTGCTGCTTAGATGCTGGTTCAGTCAAAACAGAAAAACAGATTTCAATGATTTTAAATGTAGGGTATGCAGGAAAATTGAGTTTTGCATTTTGTTTTGGTGAATTCACCAGCAATCTATCTTTGGACCACAGATGGATTTGCTTTGAAACTTAACACACAAAATAAAAAATAGATTGTAACGCAACTGAACGCAGTTGAAAAGCAACTTCCTCAGCTATAGAGTCGATTGCAAACATCATCAGAAAATGATCTTTTTCAGTCCCCTTTGTGCACTAATCCACTTTTTTTTTATCATACATCAATGTTCTGGTAGGTCTTGTACTCGCTGTGCTGTACAATGTGTACAACTGTTGCAGACCAGTGAAGAGCCCATAGTTTTTTGATTCCTAGATCCAATCATAGAGGCTTAGCAGTTATGAGATGCGATTCATCACACAGATGTAGCCACTCTTGTCGACAGGGTTCAACCTGTCTTCCAAAATCTGAGACAATCAACCCCCCCAAAAAAACTAAATTAAAGCTTGTGACTTTGATTGGATTGGTCCTGATTACAATTCCCCAAACAGTAAATAAAAACCTTTGTTGGAATAGCACCACTCAGTGACTTTTACTTAACAAGCAAGGTATAACTATAATCCATTCAGGCCTGTCTGGAGATTTGTCCCAGCAAAATTAAAATGGTCAGTGATTTTGGTCTTTTTGAAATTGTGCTTAGCTTTTAAAGCACTCTTAGCCATGCTATTGGCCTATATAGATGTGTCCTTCAGTCACCCAGTCCATCGCCTTGGTGCATACAGAAATACCTCATCAACTACTGGATGAACTGAATTGTGAAGTACTGACGTTTGTCCAATGGCCCTAAGCTTCCGTCTATCATCTTGACATCAGTTTACACTTGTTACATGAATAGTTTCTTTTCAGTATAAACTTCCATCTTCACAGGAAGTTAGGTTTAGGCAACAAAATCTCTTTAGGATAAGAGTGTTGTTCACATTATTTTGACCAGCTGACAGCTCACATGACCAGTGAGTCATGGGACTCAGGTGACTAACGACACTGACAACTTGCGAGAAGGAATGTCAGTGTTTACTTTTAGTTTCGTAATGTGGCACCAACAGCTCTCTCCTATGAAAGCCATTTATGTTTCTGAGTCAACCTCCTGTCCTGTGTCAACTATGTTTGCATTTAAATGGCGCAGTTGCTCTGAAGAGTAGGTTTACATTAGACTAGGTTGAAATTTAGGTAATCAAATACCTGCAGAACTAATAACATTCAGCATCATCTCTACTTCCTGCTCAGTGCTAATTAGGTCATTTTGCCTGCTATTAAGCTAATGTGGGTTAGGCTAATGAGATAAAGATGGTAGAGTATCTTCTATACATTAGCATGTTAGCATTGTGATTGTAAGAAATGTTAGTCGTAACATTAGCATTGAGCTCAAAGCACAGCCTCACAGAGCCGCTACTGTGGCTGTAGAATCTTAACAGATTAGCACATAAACTAACCTGACACACAAGATTGTGTGTTACACAGAACCATCTGAGAAGAAACTGGAAACTGTTTGGAAACTGGAAGATGTGGTACGTGATTTGGATGAACCATCTGACGCTAACCAAAGCTCCTTTTCCATTGAGAAACGCCTGCACTGACATTCTTCTGCCGAAGAAATACTCTCCAGTCCTGATATAACAGATGAGGCATCTACGGTAACGACTTCAGGAGCCGCCATTGATGTCTAGAAATGAACAGTCGCTTCTCTGCATTGTCTCACGTACACCGAAGCCACACCTGTAGCTGCCAGTAGTCAGACACAAACGCATTACTAGAAGCCTAACAGGATGGGGTTTTGTGTGATATTTGATACTACATTTCTCCTGTGATCTTTTGGCATCGTGCAAGGTAAGATAAAAACCGGACCAGTACAAAATCTGTTTTATCTTATGTTTCTCAACATGTGTTCATGACCACAAAGTGGTTATTTCTCAGTTGGACTGTTCCCCGTTCACTTCATCTTTTCGGGTTCCTTTCAAATGGCTGCAGTGACTCAACTTCACCTGTATCTCCGTTTTAAAAATAAAAAGAAGTCCCTAAAACCTCCAAACAGTTCACCTCTACTCCTTCTGAATCTGATCTTTGGCCTTTTGAAAACTCTGAACTCCCTTGAACTCCCTCACAACCCTGTCCCCCTTGGAACCACTGTGTCCCATCCCCCCCGAAGACAGAAAGATAGAGCTTCTTTTACTCCTTCCTCCCGCTTCCAAATGCCTGCCAGCGCACACAGAGGACTGTAAAAGTAGAAAAAGGTGCAAATAAAAATCATGTTTACGAGATGGTAGAAGGAGGAAGGAGCCCCCTCTCTGTGAGGCTTGTCACGTTTGGATCTGACCTTATTGTACCCCCCTTTTTTTCTGAACTTCGTTGTAGGAAGTGCCTGTAAGGATGCACAGCAGCCATCCAACAATGATCAAGTCAAAGAGACGACCTGTCCAAAGTCCAAGAAAACATCCTTTTTTCCCCGTGATCTATGCTACGTTTCTTTAATCTCCAAGTTTATCTGTTGGGCTCTGTCCATCATGAAGCAATGTGAAATGGTAGTTCAGTCGGATATTTGCACACCGAGGAGGATTTAATCTCTTGTCTCTCCGATTAAGCTACAAAGGACTCTAGCCACGATAGTCCAGAGGTCATAAAGTCATCTGCTCCAGGAGGAAGAGACACCTCCCTCTATGATTAAAACAATAAATCTGATTAACCTTCTCCATTTTTACAAGGAGTCTGCGATGTGTGGGAGTGTTGTAATGCAGCTTATTTCATTCCTCTCCCCAGGTGTGCCCATGCCGCATGTGAAACCCGAGAGTAGATAAAAGTGCCAACCCCAGAGTGGAAAAATGCTTTTAGGAACTTTTAAAACTGTGTTTAACAGTGTCATTTTAGTGCCCACTAAAACCAACACTGCACCACATGGCCGAGATGGAGAGATGCAGCGTCCTGAAGACTGGGAGAGGGATGAAGGGAGAGAGATAGAGGAGGAGGAGGGCCTTTTTAAATTGTCTAGTGCCCTTTTCTTGACACCAGGCCTGGATTTGCTTGGTTTTACTCGACAAGCAGCAGAGCCCAAGAAGGGAAACGTTGGTTGGTCAGCCATTGGTCAATCTGTATTCATCCAGCAGTCTGGTCAACAACTACCTGTCAGATTTCAGTCAAATTTGGTACAGATATCCACATGATCTTGGTGTCTCCCTTATCTTTTTTTTAGAACATACACTTTGTGCTATTAGAATTATGGTAATTTACATTTAATTATTCTATTAAACTACATATATATACAAAACTCACGTATCCTAACATACACATAATGACAAACAAGGAATACCAAAAGGGGAAAAAAAACACAAATTCATCCAGCATAGGATCTGGGCATCTATAGACAAAATAAATCAAACTAGAGACCATCTTGTAGTGGGATGACACCAGCCACAACGCCAAATGGGCCTTCATTTTGATCTGAACTACACACCTGTAAAGTTTGTGAGTTTTGCGTGGGTGTAACACTATCGAGGTCATGAGAACAGTAACACCTGGCAAAGTACCGTGGCAGGTATCGCTACTGTAGGTGTCGCCGGGACAATAGTTTGTCCCACGATGACACACAAGGTTACAACAATACCAGCATGGCTGTCACGGCTTGTAAAATAATCAGCTCTGCATCACTGGGTGATGTTGGTGTAAGGATTCCAATGAACTTAATATTCCTGGACGACAACCAAGGATTAATAAAAGGGCGCGGTTGCTCTATATTCAGTGGCATCTTGAACAGGATGTAATTGTTATGAAAATGAAAGTCATACATGACTATAAAAATGCACATATTTATTACTCTGACACATCAGCAACATCTACTCCGTGGATGGACTGTGGACCTCGTCTGTGAACTCAGGCACCCCCGCTTTAGTTTGGCCGTCATCAGGTCTGCTTGAGACTCAGCAAAGTCTACAGTAACATTAGTTGTTTGAGATTCTTTTTAAATGGTAAAGCTAAATCTTCCATAACCCAGCTCGACCAAAACCTTCCAAAACTGCTCAACATCACTCAACTTCAACCTTCTCTGTCATGTCGCTTCACAGGATATTTAATAATAACTTCCTCATTCAGTAGACTGAGTCAGCATGCAGCGCCTCATTGATAGGAGCAAAATCTTTTCCTTGGTTTGGTACAAAAATCCAAAAGAGGAGGTTTTCCATTCCCTCTTTTCAAAGTGAAACCACAGAATAAACATAAAATGATGTGAAATTAGGCTTTCTAGACTAAACCAGTTTTTCTGCAGGAAGCTGATGCACAAGAGGTTTTCTTCATCACTTAGATGCACCTAGTGGCTATCACATCGCTTGTTTTGTGGGTTGTATAAACTTCAGTAAAGTGTTGACTAATTTTGAGGTTAGACAACAGAGAATATTTCTTGCTTCTTTAAAAACAACGCATCATATCGTGGAAAAACACGGAGGCCCGGCCGCAGACAAAGGTGCTCTTGACCTCTTCATACCTGTGCTTGTAAAAGCAGCCACAGGGGGTCCCAGCAAGTGAAGAAATGGAAGCCATGTGACACAAGACAGTGCCTATAAATATGGCCGAGATCACAGGGGCACTTAATGCAGGGGTGGGCAGACTGCTTTTTTACCAGCACGTCTACAACATCTTAAAAAGGCTCTGTCGTGTCATATGAAACCAATAAAACCCAAACACTTCCTCCCCGGCAGAGAAAGGCCTCCTAACCTGCCACAACTCACCGTCTGCTGTCCTGCCAGACAGCCCTTTTGCTCTTAAGGCATGTTAATTCTTCCGCTTTTTCTTTTTTGTTTTTCTTTTTTTATTTGGTGCCATTTTTCACCATTGCTTTGATTTATTCCTCTTTCTACCTTTTTTTTCCTCCCTCCTGCCCTTTGAATGCCGTCTAGCACACTCCCTCCCGTCGCTGTAACTCTTTGTGAATGCAAGCAAAGAAGAATACTGTACATTTGTGGCAGGAAATGGGTGCTGATTCATGGCTTGAGAGGATTAGGGTGAAAAGGAGTGGTCAACGCTGCTTTGAGGATGTACAGGGAAGCAAAAACAGAAAAACAGACATACCACATGCACTTAACTTGGTTGTGAGGACACCAGAGAATACTATTTAACAAGCATGACACAGATATGTACACAGAAACATAACCTCCAGGAGAATCCAATCACGTGGGAGCTACTGTAGCTCTCCTTCGCCATGTCCACAAATTACCTTCTTTTGATGATGACATTGATCAGCACCCCGTCCATTACCAGAGAATTATGAGCTCACAGGAAGAATAAGAGGGCTCTGCAAGTCTGCTTCCCATAATGAGACATGTGCAGTCATCCTGTATGGTTAACTATAACTATAACTTCCCAGTGGACAAAAAAAAAACACACACAATTATTATTGTGGGCTTTGAAAGGACTCTGCCCAGGCATGGGACATTTGACTGAGCAAAAAGCGTATTTATTTTACTCAGTGAGATTTGCACTTGGCACTGGAGTCCTTCTTCATAGCGGGGGAAGTGGCCTGCGTGCCCGAATAGCTGCAGAGTATTGCTTTGTACCACTGGACAGAGAGAGGCAGGAAAGGATATGACGGCTCATTAATGGATTACAGACTGATTCTGGACAGGATTCTGTCTGATGAGCTCAGTGTTTCCACGGTGGCCTGTCAGGTCATGCTCAAACTCAATAAATGTTCTGCAATCTCCAGTGTCTCTATTAAGGTGTCATCGTCTAGTTTAAGTAAACAATTACGCATGTGCGGTGTTGACATGATGTTATTGCTATGTATGGAAATTGTATTCTATTAGAATGAATTAGCATTTTAACCCCAACATTGCATATGAATACACAAGCGCTAGGCAAGCCGAGTTAAGTCTAACACAGCAGCTCTGTTTGCACGCACTTTATGACTTCACACCTTTGATCACTTTGACTATGCCAATAAAAAGTGAAGGAAACCTGTCCAGGGTTTATAATGGGTTGTATTCAGGTTTTTTCCTATGTGACTCCCTGTAGTTGATGGACTCACATAGTCCAGCTGTAATTCATTGTTTCACATTTTAGACTATAACAAAACCACAGCGCAGGCTTTCAGGATAAATTTAAACTATCAAATTGTGTATGAAATGCCACTAAACCACAGATGAATTACAAATCATTAATTTATAAGATCTCGCTTGGGGAGAATCTCTGTGCGCTTGGAGAGTTTCCATTGCAGTTAACCCTATAATAAAAATGATTTTGATTCTCGCCTGCGACGTTTTTAAAAATCAATATAAAGTGATATATTTACAGTCCTTGAGCGAGAAGTTCAACAGCTTTACCGTTCCTCTGCTCTACGCTCATGCATGCGTGTATCAACATTGGGGAGTCACTCGCTCACCCAGCCGGCGAGCCCCTGAGACGTCTGTAGGCCGTCCTGGGGGTCCAGCAAAAATACACTGTTTGGTGATGGAAGTTCTCATTAACAAGATTACGGTGTGGCGCAATAGCTCCGATTGGTAGGATCACACAGGCTTGTCACAGGAAATAGCAGCGGGTGTAAACCCTGAGCCATACCTGATGTATCACACGTTGACAGAGGTGGACTGAAGATCCTCTCTGTGTCTCTCGTTAGAACAATGAGTCTTTAATCAGGCCATGGGCCGCTAATGAACAGACGAGGGTCGACGGCCTGGGAGAGCAGAGGGAAAGAGGAAGGCAATTTCTGGAAATGATTACAGACTCATTTCCTTGTTTATCCTGCCTTTGAAAAGAGAAAGAGAGACCACCCCCCCCCCTCTCCATCCACCCCACAAAGGTCCTCCACTTATTGTGTCACAGCCGCTGACCCCCCCCAGCCAACAGCACCCGTCTAAGGCCCTCATTGGTCCATCCTTAATCACTCTCGCTCCGTGCTCTTTCACGTCTGTGACCGTGCTTTGGTAGATTTGTTTCACTCTTTCAGTAAACGATTTCCTTCGTTGCCCTGTCCTTTCTCTCCGTCTCTCTTGCCGTCCCTCTTTCGTTGCGCTCTGCTCTATTGTGGGATTGAGGGTCCCACTTGTAAACAATTTCCCCACAAGATCAAGCTGGGTTCCTTCCCTTTTCACATTGGGGCTCTGGCTTGCTCGGGCCCTTGTCTGCTTCAAGTGGGCGAGCTGGCTAGGACTGAAGTTAATGGCTGGAAATCTCTAACTAACCTCTCCAACAGCTGTCTCCAGAGTCCCCTCTTTCTCGTTCTCTTCTTTAACAATGTTTCCCCTTGCTTTTTTTTTGTTCCTCGCTCTTTTGCTCTCTCCTTCTTTGCCAAAAAAATAGCGGATGAGGGCACTGGTTGATTGGGGGGGGGGGAGGGAAAAAAATCAAGGAATTTTTCCAGAAAATTTGCCTTTTCCTTCAACAAGTGGCTCAAGGCCGGAAGAAAACGAAGGAGGTAGAACAGGAGGGGAAATGAGGCCCTAAAGCTCCTTTCCCCCCTCTATATCTCCCTCTCTCTCCCTCTCTTTTCCTTTCAGTAAAAAGGAGAATAAGAAAAGACCCTCCATTGGACATGTCTTTCTTTTTGAAACACAGGTTCAAAGACACTGGGAGATTTGGGTCTTTTGTGAGAGTTTGAGGGTAATGATGAGAGGGGAGGAACAACATCCAACTCCACACAGCTTCCTGGACTATTCTGCACAGACTCTCTCCAAGTCCTCGGCTGTAGAGCCGACGACTAATCCACACAAATCTACACGAACTGGAAAAAAGCTGTTTCCAGGCTTCAAGTGGGTGAAAGTACTATTGGAGTGGACGCTGCTGGCTGACTGTTGAATCCTGGTAGCTGCCTGTTTGGCTTTTGGGCAAACACATAAATGGAAGGTCAACAGCTCCTCTGGATTTATACAATAATAGGTATAATATTTAAAACAACAACTATGCAATACACAGCACAATTCCTATGTGGAGTGATAAACACACATTTAAAACAAAAACGTACAAAAATATCCAATTTGAAATGATCCCCTAATATTTTACCAAATGGGGTAAAACAGAATGAGAATGAAATATGTTTTCAAAGAAAAATAAATAATTTATATTACAGTAAGTAAATTAAATATCTGCCCTCTGATAATTCAAGATTTGTTTCCAGCCAGGCGGCAACCTCTGAAAAGTGAATCCAATGAGGAAGTGTCTTAAATTTGCATTCCTTCTAATTATTTTCTTATTGTAGTTTAAATTACTTTACGTTTCAAATCAGTTATGCTTGAGGGCATGGCTACCCTGTGATTGACATGTTGCTTTAGTGACTATTTGCAGTCTGGAAGTTGTCCAGACAAATTTGTGTAATGTGTGCTTTATTTATATAGTTATATTTGCATAATTCCACAAAACAAACTTTGATGTATCAGGTTGTGTAGCTGCAAAAAAATAAAATATTTGTTCATTGGCTGACTGTGTGATGAGAGAGGACTCTGCCACCCTTGGACACCCAGATGCCCTGAGGAGACAGGTGACAACCTCCCATCATGCCACATCACGCCCTTTCTATGCTGGTGACACACTTAATTTGGCCTGGCAAGTAGGCATTTAACCTAAGATTACATTAACAGACATTCAAAGCAGGCCAACTGGTGCACAGACACACAGAATGCACTGAACAAACTGTCCCACCCACGCATGGATGGAATACACACCAAAATAAATAAAAATGTTCTGTGGCAATTTATTTGAATGCATCAAACTCTGCCACTGATGCATCTTTAGAATATACACTGTATATATGTATAAATACATATTGTTTTATTGATTCATGCAGGCTCTGACAAACACGCACACACACACACTTATGCACTAAAATGTCCTTGCGTCTGCACTGAAAGTACATCATACAGTATGTACAAGTACACATATGTGCATGTTCCAGACTCTAACCAATGTCAACATGTCAAATCTCCATACTATCGTACAAATAACAAACAAAAAGCTTGCACAGTAATGTGCGTGCGTGCGTGCTCACACACACACACACACACACACACACACACACAGTGCCCCTGTGTTGTCATTCTGATGGTGGTCACAGACCATGAGGACTGATCTCGGCCGACATGCCCTGAAAGAAAGGATTTGTTGTCCTCCTTCATCACACCTACCTGTTTTTTTCACACTTGGCTTCCTCCTCTCTCGTCCTCCCTCTCTCCAGCCCTCCTTCCATTTTTCCTTCTCCTTGCTGAGCATATATGCCCGACTTGCCCGTGCCGCAGGACCCTTTAAACCCCCCCCTACCCGGTCATCAAACATGGGCACTAGCTTCCAATGCCACCCTCTTCCCACCTGCAAAACACAAACAACCCTCCTTCATCTGTCCTCAAACAAAGAGCGCTCCCTCCCCCCCACCCCCACCACACTGTCAGTCCTGTCCAGCTTTTCACTTACAATTAGCTGTGGCGGGCTTCGCACTCATCAACTGTCGTGAGTTTAGCACCCAGTCATGGGGGGGCTTTGACAGATCAAGCTAAGGCACCCTGACACCACTGGTGTGAAAGAAGATTCTAATTCTGGATAATTAGCTGACGAGAGCATGTAAGAGGGGGGGAGGACAGGGGGACGGGGGGGGGCGGGGGGAGCTGAGGCAAAGTGGCAGTGCGTCGTAAGCACTTTCTGTCAACTTACTGTTGATCTTTGTTCTCTCTCGTCCATCCATCCGTTTCTCTGTCTGTCTCTCTCTCTCTCCTTTTCAGTTGCCCTCCTTCCTTCACCTGACCTCATTTACACATCTCGCTCTGGAGATGACACACTTCATCTCAGCTCCATACGAGCATGTGCAGAGTCTTCAAATAAGTATTTTACTTTTAAAACATTAAATATGGAATTTATTTTTCTATTAGTGCTCTTCAGCCAGTCAATGAGCAGGTGCAGCTATACCAAATTAATTTAATCCTTATAAATAAGTATGTTGTACCTCAGAGTTGTGCTCTAAGGTACAACAGGTTTTTTATGTTTATTATAACAACAATAATTCTCAATCTATTAAAACAACCTGACATACATTGTGCTGGCAAACTAACCAGTAAAGAGCTGCCTCCGCATACAATAAACATATTTGCGAAATGTTACTATGGTGACTTATTTTTGGTTTGTTTGCTTGTTTTAATTCAAGATAATAAGGAGACATTATAATTTAAACTAGCTGCAAAAGGGCAAACATGTTTATACTGGATATTTCTGCAAAATTTTCACTGACAAAATATTAAATTTGTTTTCCACCCAACAATATTGGCCATAGAATCTGAAGCAGGTGTCAGATCCTGTGCTGAGTGCCCATCATGTAGGCAGCTTCTGTGCTGTTCAAGGATGAGGACTGGACTAATTTCCAAAACCCAGGCAGAGAGTGATCCTTCAAAATACATTTGGCAAAATAATTTAGTTGTAGATGAAACGGACTTGTAGGAGACGATGTTGGGGTACATGTGTGAACGAGTGCTGTGTAAAACTGAATAGTAATGCTAGTTGGCTGATACAATGAATGACCTTATTATTTGCTTGTAGCATATTTTTCCTCAGCAATCCTATAAGCAGACGGTGTCATGTGCCGTTTGAATGCCCTAGTTCAAGCTGCGGTCTATAGTAGTCACTGTGAACCCATTGAGCAAATGGCATAGATGATGTCGATGCTTTTTTACTTTTAGAAACAGAGAGTCCACAAAGGCCCCAAACCACCACAACAGGTTTGTCAAAGGATTACATCTGTATCTGCATGGAATATGAAATTAGGATGGCGGCTTGTAATGATATCACACACACACACACACACACACACACACACACACGCCTAAAACTGTACTGGTGCTCAAAAGCATTCGGCTATTTGTACATATATCCTTAAAGCACATACATACACACACACACACCCACACACACACACAAACACACGCACACACACACACAGGCCTAGGTACAAACTGTACTGGTGCTCAAAAGCATTGGCTACTTGCACACTTATATCCTTAAAGCACATAGAAACAGACACAAGCATGTGACCATGCATGCATGTTCACTCACACACACACACACACACACACACACACACACACACAAACACACACACACACACACAGTGCCAGGGAGGCTGGCTATCTTGGAGGGAGTCTTGATGTTATGTGGGCCTAATGCGGAGTGACATTGGAGATGTCAGATTCTTTGCACCACCGGCTGGGTAGTTAATGGCCATTAGAGGCTGTGCAGGGGCTCTGATTGGTGTAGGAGGACAATGTGGCCGAGTGTGTATCTGTGACACCTCGACGTGATGGCTGGTTGAAAGAGTGACCGAACCAGACGCGGACCACATCGGTGCATTTACGCCCAAAGAAATCCTGAAATCTTTTAAACCTTGTAAACCTGCATCACATGACGGTGCTTATGCCTGAGCATATTCTTAACCATGCAGCTCTCGGGTCGTATCAACACATTTACCGAGTTAACCATCCATGAATGTCTACATATCAGACCGTGACCCAACAGTTAAGCCCGGCGCCGGGGCCCCTGTGTGCCGCACGCGGAGTGGGCCCATCCAACCATGGCCAAGGTGGGCCCCAGCCACTGACTTGAGCCAGACACAATGGGCAGGACCGATGGTTTTGAAATGATATCTATTACTGTTAGTGACAGCAGTCCCGGACAGCACGCTTTGATGCTCCTACAGACTGACAAGCCGAGCAGAGTGACACTGATGGCTGTGGGCACAAATCAGAATCGCTTTACTGCATCGGCGGCGCCCCTGAGCCGTTACGCTCTCCTTAACCCTGGCCCCAAACCTATGCCCGACTCTGCTCGGCTTTCCCCCAAAATGAGGGTGAGAAGTGAGTAAAATCAGAATGGGTGGAGGTACGGAGAGAAAGAGTTGACATATCATGTGAGAAAGAGGAGAGAAAGTAGGAAGAAGAAGAAGAAACAAGGGGAAAGAAAATGCATTTGTAAGTTATCATTAGGTCTTGAACCTCTTGGCACCCTGCCTCCATCACCATCTATCGCTGCATCTATATCACTGTCTCCTCTTTCACCCAAAAGACACCTTTCTTTGCTCAACGCTCGTCTCACACTTCATTCTTTCTTCTTTTTTTTCCTTTTCTATGTCAGAGACTTGTTCTTTTTTTCATTTTTCCATTTTAAGGTTCAACAGCGGCCGTTATCGGAGATACGGATGAAGGAATGGAAACCGAGATAGGAGATAGAGATTTAGGCGGGATGAGGAATGACTTAAAGCAAGAGTAAAGAAAACAAAAGAGAGAAAGAAAGAAAAAACTTCTCAATACCTCCAGAATGAGCCCCTGCTACTGGAATGGATTCCCCAGTGGGGAAAAGAAACTAGTTAATCCAGGATGTGTTGACATTTCTTTGGCTCGGAGCACTTTCATTTCCACCCATAATTGAAAACATCTTACAATGGCACAAATTAAGGCTGATCTTCTCGAAACTGCCGTCTTAAGTGAACACATTAATCCAGCGGTCCAATTTTTTTAAAGTTTGAAATGATTTGACAAAAAGTATCCTAAATATTCAAGAGTGTTAAAAGATGTATTCCAAATAATCCGTGGCCGTGTTTGTTATGTCGTCTCTCGCTATGCTACTGTATTCACTTTCTGCCAACATACGCTCCACAGCTATACCAACGCACTTATATCATGTCTGTCATGCATCATGTACAGTTTGCCTGCTGGCACAGGAAGAAATCTCATCAGTTAAGTGATGCTGTGGCCCCTGAGATCTGAGGGCCTGATCTGAGGTAACATAATAAACAATGAATATACACACAAGCGAGCACATTGCTCGAATGACGCGCTTGTGATGTAAAGACGGCAGACCGCGGTGCATACAGCCGGAGAATAAACACAGTGGCGCGTGAATACAGGCGGCGAGGCCGCGGCGGCGGCGTCTGACTCTGTATGTGTGTGTCAAGCACACTTCCCCGGCATGTGAGCACCAGCACAGCAGCTCCTCGGAGGGAGAAAGGTAGTGATGCCCACTCAGCCGAAAGGCCTCTGGCCACCATGCCAGCACAATCTCTTCAGCACTTCGGGACCCCCGCCGCTCGCTGGAGCTCCCTTTCCCCTTCGTGTCTCTCGCCTCTCCCCCCCCCAACCCGCGTTTATTTCTGTCAGCTTCCATATTCTTGTCTTCACAGCGTGTTTGCCCGTGCTCACAAGACATTTCTAGTCCGTGCAGATGAGGCACTGCTGCTGACTGTGGGGACCCCTGGTAAGATGGTAAACAGGCACACCAGCTTCTGCGGGCAGGCTCCCCAGTCGTAGTCGGGGCCTGGGGACACGTCGGAGTCAGACCTTCCCCTTATCCTTATGCTCTACAGGGACGATCAGCGGGCCTGTTGAGGCCCTGGTGTGACACCGCCTGTCCCATACGATACACCAACACAGGCACCAGGCTCTCCCCCCGCGGTGGTAAAGACTCCATATGCACACATCACTACGATGAGGGTCCTTGGGTGAAGGCCCCAGCTTTCCTGATATCAGGGATATTATCTGGAAAGATTGTTGCCAGTGGACAGCAACAAAAGGTCAGAGGAGCATTCGCTGATCATGACCAACACAATAGTTTACAATAAGAGTGTAGCATTTTGAGGGTTTGCATTGTCATATAGATAACACTGACATATATTAAAGGTAAATACTTGGTAAATTAGATTAATTTCAAAAAAATAATGTAACATGAAGAAAATGGCAATGATTAACTGTAGCTTGCACAAATACAAGTTCTGTTTAATTTGAGTCATCCTCAATTAAATTACATACACAGTCCTATCCATGTGTCACTCTCTACCGGAGACGTCTACTCTGGCTATGATTCAGTCATACAGAAGCTCCACAGCCTCAGCTCGGGGTTGTCACGACCTATCAAACCTGCTGTTAATTGTTAGCCGATAACCTGAGTTCAATCAACGAATCACTGAGGTCAAAGCGATAAGAGGAGGAAAGCATAACGAACATGTGTAACATATGGGAGGAAGTAGTGAGGAGGGGTGAGGGAGAGGAAATTGAGGAATAGTGGTAAGCAGGTTGGAATGCAGGAGAAAAAGAAAGAATGACAACAACCAAAAAAAAACGTCACTGATGTACATATTTTCCATGTTACCTTGCCCTTTCAACCAACCCAACTTCCTGTCTGTGTAGACTCGTAATGGTCCCTTTTCTGATTGACAAGCTGGAGCCGGCAGGTCAATCTATCTGCCCTTTAATGAGATGAGCAGGAAGGAGGGCTTCAAGAATTGATAGCTGACATTCTTGTAGGTTCCCTCCTGCTCCTGCCTTTGTACACCAGTTAGGGGAGGTAAAGGCTGTATATAATGACCAAGCCCAGAGTACTGATTTACAGTGCTGACCCTCCAAATGCCCTAACAGCAGAGACAATCGTCTCCACACAGGCCAATAAAGGAACATACAAGGGATTGGACTGGCTGTCACCATCCTTCATTTGGCTTTACATGCAGCGGCAGCCATTTCTAAAAAAGGTATATGAATAAAAAGAAGATGATGAAGTATTGTTACCTCTTTAATTAAACATCATCGGATCGATTTTTCTTACACCAATTATAGCAAATTAAGTTAAGAACGAAGACAAAGCAGCATATCAAGAACACAGTAAAAGAGAGAATGTAAAACAGGGGATTTTATTGCAATTACATCAAGGTGTCAAATGTTTGAATATAAGATATTTATTTAAATATATTTGAATATTTTTCCATTACCTTTGTTTGCATAAAAAGGCATGGAGATATGGCAAAAAGTTGGAATTAAAATATATATTTTATATCTTATGAATAAAGATTATAAGATAAATATGTTTTACCCTGGCAGCCTAGGGGTTAAGATGCCGTCCATGAACCGCACGCTTCTTCGGCTGAATGTCATTCCCCATCTCCCTCCCCGCTGTCATCTCTCCATCTCAACTATCTAATACTATAAGGGAACAACTATGGCAACGTGAGACCTACTTCAGCTGCTTCATTTGTATCTGCATATTGCTGCACCCTACAAATACATGCCTCCAGCCAGGAAGCAAATATAAAGTACATAAAAGGGCAAATTATTTGGAGAATGAGTCCTTAATCCTGGTGGACTAGCTTCAAGATAAGGTGCATGAAAAGTAAATTATACATTATTATCAGGCACAAATGCTGAAAAAAGGGACACAGGAAGATTAAAAAAAGGTCTGATTGAGGTACATGAGAGAAACACAATGGTGTTTAAGGAAAAAAGGGTAATTTGTTGGTCCTGGTCCAGCAGGACAGAGGGACTCAGGTGACAATGTGCGTCCCTCCTCTGAACGTGGACCTCTAGCCTCCACACAGCCAGTGTTTTCTGGCAGGTCATAAAAGATAATTGCGTTGCCTGGGCTTTTTAAGAGTTAGCCAACGAGTGCTCCAGGGTGGTCAAGGGGACTTAGTGTGTGTTTACCATGACACAGCGACAGTGAGACTCTACCTAGCCACCCACTAGAGAGCAGATAAGACATCAGTCTACCCCATCTCTACGATTTAGGGACTACAGGAAGGAGGGAGGGGGGTGTTTTAGGAATGATTGCCCCATCCACCATGCAGTAGTTTGGGACTGCACGCACCATAACCATCCAATGAACACGTGTGTGTGTGTGTGTGAGTGTGTGTGTATGCAAGTATTTGCACGTATACTTATGTGTGCTTGTGTGTCTGTGTGTGTGGGCCAGACGCAGCAATCTACAGGGAGTCGTTGCCCTATAGCCCCAGCCCTGCTATAACTTCATTAGGTGTGTGTGGAGGTAATGGCACCGTGGTCCAGGAGCTCGTAACGTGGAGCCAGAGGCCCGTCGGCTGCCCGCCAGCCCGGCCCACACAGATACTGCGCTGGTATGCCTCTGTACAAGCTCCAGTTATATGGGCAGAATTAGCATTCAGCGAGCAGCCATTGTAACTCAATATGATACTGTGCTTATATATTGAACCGGAGTGGAATTTTTTCGAACGACACAGGGGATTAGATTGGGGACATGGGGATAGATTAGTGGATTAATTCTCACTAGACGTACGTAATTCTGCTGGGATATGTGAATAAAGACTTAGGGCAAATGTAGACAGAAGCAAGTCATTGATTGTAAACTCCAAGACGATCCATACCTTTCACACCACTGATGAAATAAAGCGGGTCCAAACGCGGCCCAAATTCTGCTGACAGCCAGATTGTGCTTAC
Organism: Chelidonichthys spinosus; assembly: GCA_029853015.1. NCBI lineage: Eukaryota > Metazoa > Chordata > Actinopteri > Perciformes > Triglidae > Chelidonichthys > Chelidonichthys spinosus. The sequence goes on from CM056840.1 coordinate 10,606,199, forward strand.
TGCTTTGCTGCAGTCAATGAGAGAATGAGCAAAAAAATGTGCTGCTTCTTCAAAAATAATATATTAAACTCTTGGATAAAGCAACATAATCTTAAAATGTTGCACCCCAAGGTGTAACAATCGATTCCAAGTGGGAAGGATAAAATTGCATTATGTCATTGTCTGTAGCCTATTGTTTTGTTGGTTGTCACTCACGCTTGGCAGTCAGCCAGCTGAACACAAAGTCAGAGAAGAAGAAAGTGTTTCTATAGACCAGGGATGTATTGATAGAAGCTGCAGGGACAGACACACAATAGATTATGCAACTAGAGCTTTAAAACGCACTATAACGTTGTTGTTTCTCAGATATTCCTCATTTAATGCAAAGAGAAACTAAATGAAAAATCTAAACTTGCTCGGAAACGGCAACTGGAGCTAAAACAGAATTTGAAATGCAACATCATGTCGTGTGAGAACAGGCTGTTTGCTTGTAATGAAGGAGAACATTCAGTGTAGACGGAGGCCTGACGACACTCATACGCCATGGACTCCTTGTCGTTCCTGGTTTCTTCTGCAGTCGACTAAAAAGATACAGCTCATTTGAATAATGAGCCTGGTCATACACACACACACACACACACACACACACACACAGGCTGATTGAGTTGCACATCCCATTTCCGAAGGAAGCCTCTGTTTATTTATTTGCTATATGTCTGAACTTGCCGGTCTTGATGTTGTTGTGTTGTAAGTGAGTCAGAAAGGGGCCCTTTATTAAATCACTGGGCTCTCCTGCTGGAGTGAGACTATCCCACAGATCTATGGTAATACACAGCCCCGGGTGGAGGACAATTCCATTAGTGGAGGACAGGGGCTGGGGCTGATAGCGCTACAGATAGGGCCCCCTCCTTACAACAATACCTCTTGGCTGACTGGCCGTCAGCCTTTTTAGGCTGAAGTTTTATGGAGCTAATCACCACTGTTTGCACAAGTCGGAATAAATCTGTCCCCTGCAGACAACAAAGTACTGTCGTCGTGATGCAAGATACCTGGCTCCGTAGGAGGTTTGGATCACTGACAGGCCGCAGCAGGAGAGCTGATTGAAGAGGAATCTGAGTTTCATACAACCTGCTTCTTATTTGGGCCATCTTTCCTGGGAGATCTGGGAACTAAAAATAAGTCTGATGAAGTCAGATCAGACAATTTATTTAGCAATAAGGATTCAAGGTTTATTTATTATCATTGTGCAGATTTTCTTGTGATGTCTCCACATTTATTGTTTGCTGATTTGGCAACATAAAAATAAAACACTACAAAAAAAAAGAAGAAGGATCATAACGTTGTGCATCACCCTGGTAACCCTAATAGTTGCTTATTCTATCCCCCTCTGTCTCCCTACATTTCCTGTCTCCCTGCTCTGCCAAAAAGACCAGCATATAAGAAAATGAATAACCCAAAAATGTCCGTCGTAAAACATTCATCACAGTTTACAGACTGACCCTCTACTTGACCTTTAACCTATGGGACTTAACGTAGCTGTGTGCAATCTTCCTGTGCAAGGCAAGACTAATAATGTTATTCTGGGGCGTCCTGAAACAGGTACAGAGTCTACTGTATATGCTGTTTGGAGCCACTTCCAACACACAGCAACATTTAGTTTACATTTTTCAGTTGACCTTTACAAAGTTAGGCCAAATGAGTGACCAAGAATCGTCCGGGGCTTTCGGTAGAGTCTGTGATGAAAGCCCACCACTCTTGTTTTTATTGTCCACTCTCCACCAGGCGGAGTGTTGTGGGAACTCTAGAGAGTTGTGGCTGCTGTTTGATCACACCATGGGAGTCTGACCTGTCAGTAAGTGGTGGCAAACATGGCCCACACACAGAGCGCTGAGCGACTTTGCATGTATGTGTGTGTGTGTGTGTGTGTGTGTGTGTGTGTCCCACACACAGCGCCACATACCTCACCAGAGGAGGCAGGTCACAACGTGTCAGAGTGTTGAGGATCCATAATGGCCATTTAGCCTTCAACAGCTAATATCAGCACTGCTGATTTACAAGGAATTGGCCTGTGTGGTCGCTGGAGTCAGGAGCTGCTTTCATCAAACCTGTTTGACATTAGCTGGTAGGAACGTGCAGCCGAAAAAGATACACACGCACATATATTACAAATAATAATAACAAGGAAAAAAAAGAGATGTTAAATAAAGTGGTATTACGCCTGAGCTGCTCCCAGTACTGGACCCGAGACCAGCACGTACCATGTTAGCTAGCGCGGCTCTGGCTCTGGTAACCAGCTGTTTCCAGCCAAGCGGAGTGACAAGGGACCGGAGGGAGCCATCGAAACTCCGTGGACTATGACAGAAGCGTGGTGACAAGTGACGACGACGCCGCCGCCGCCCACCCCCCCCGTGCATGTGTCCCCGCCGCGCTGTGCAGGACAGCACCCTCAGCAACGAGGCAAGGCGGAGATCACGCACCATGCTACGCTAATAGCCACGATACGCTCCGCCGAAGTCAACTCTGATAGAGGGCTGCCTCCGTGATCACCGCTGATAGGGGAACAATGTGACTCACTGATGTCAGATTGTATAAATGCAAGGAGGGAAAAAAGACTGCTTCACTTTTACTCACTTTTCCATATCCGACGATGAAAACTTGATAAATTACTTGAAAAACTCGAAGTAACGTAAATAGGAATCTGTGACGGCTTAAGATTGGGGGGATCTGCAGGACTTGACCTCGGATTCACCTTCCCCACAGAGTGTTGGGAAGTGTCACACGGGTGCTAATGGAGATGGTGTTTGTTAGATATATTTGCAGCAGAGGCATGGTGTAAACAACGTGTGCGTGAAGGCTCGACTAGGCACACGTGCAAAAATTTAATTTTGCCTCTCAAGGCTTGGACTCTTTATGCACAAACATACGCATACACTCTACTTGCCCCTGTGACCAACTAGAGACCAGAGAGACATTGACATGACCCAGATAATAGGCCTAAAGTCTTGCCTCTACAATTTGATCAATTTGCAGTTTCCTCACAATCGCAGCCACCGCGCTGTCCCCCGCAGCTACCGCGTAGTCCCCCACGCCCTGCCATGCAGACGCATCGCTGCTCGCCACAACAAGATGCTCTGCCTTTCACCCCTTTTCCCCCCAAATCACCGCTAAGCCTGCCTGATGCCTGCTGCCGGGACACAAACATGCTCTTGCTCCTGTCATCTCTAAGCAAGCACAGACAGGAGAGAAAAAGGCTGACAGTTTGTCTTGTACCATATGCCACGTGGCAGCAAAGCCTAACTGATACGGCCGGAGTTTGGGCCACAGCCAAGGGCACTTCTTTCTTTTCTTTTTTTTTATTATCTGTTTTATTCCTCTTCTTCCTTTTGACTTGGAAGTAAACGTGAAGCGAAATCGCTGCCTGGCCATCACCAGGCTGGATTTACTGTCTGGGCCCAGCCAGTGCAGGGAGCTGCTTTGATCGTTATTTGTGCAATACTTCAGATAGTACTCACGATAGGTCTAGCCACTGATAGCTGGAATAGCCTCTCCCCGGCTTGTGGGAGACTTGTTGTGCAAGAGGAGGGTCCCAGAAAACACCTTTTCCAAAGGAAAATATATAGATATGTGTGTTAGGAAGTAACTATCCCCTCCTTCTCGTCGCCTCAAGACATGTTAGTCTTCAGTCGGGCTAATCTATCATGGATTCACCTGTGGGGTCTTTCCATGCACAGTGCCGACCTGGAATTTGAGCAAAGTTGTCCATAGTTTAGAATTTACTCGTGTGGTAGGCTTAGTGAAGGCAAATTTGTTGCTGCTGACGTTTTAACCCTTGAGGAGCAGCTCTGCTTTGATCATTTCCCTCGGAGTAGACCCTCGGGCCACCAACAAATTTCAGAAAGCTAAGGTGTGCGTTTACAGCTGCCAAAAGGGAAATACATGTGTTTCATGCTGTCCTGAAGTTATGGGAAAATACTGAATATGATATCCTCCTTTATGCTCAGGAAAAACTGCCAAAATATGTCTTCACACTGTGAAAGGATTATGTGTAAGAGACATGACTGGAAACAGGTGGGGTGATGAATGACACGTCGTCATTTTCAACACCGATGGTCCAGGTTCTGTTTCCACGAGAGAACATTTTTGCTGATTTTTCCTCCCCTTTTTCACAAAAAAAAAAAGGCTTTTCTTGAAACTCAATCAATGTGATTAAGCGATGTGTAACTTCATTTGAATGTGAAAATATTTTTTTATAGAATAGTTGTTGTGCTTTTGTCATAATCTGACTCATGATTATGATTATTTCTCAAATCTTAACTCACAGACTTGACAAGTACAATAGAGGTGTTGGTATATCCTGGTCACACAGTGTAAGAGAGTGTTTTTAACTCACACATTCTCCAAACTCCTGTTCCTCCACAGAGAAACCTGGTTTAGCGCTGTCAGTCAACACCTCCCCCCGATGCGTCATCCTTCACAGCAGCTAAACCCAGAACTGGGGCAAAGTGGTCACCTTTTTCGCTCCGGTGGTTCCATTCCCGCCTTCGCCGGGGCCGGGCACAAGAAGGCAGGAGGAAGGCAGGAGTTGATGAAAGAAATGACAGATGAGTGACAGATGCCCTGAGCAACGCAAGGTGGGAGGGATGGGGGGGAGGGAGGGCGAAGCGTGCTGCCACAAAGGTGCAGCATACGGCCACAGGTACAGAGATGCCAGGGCGGAAGATTGGACGCACCTTGATGGCGCTGGCGGGCGGACGTGACACAGGTGAGCGGGCGGCGTCGGGGCGACCTTCCGGGCTCCTCACAGCTGCTACTTTGCTCCTGTGAGACAGATGCACGGAGAGGCAGCCTGACACTGGAGACGACGCAATCATGTGTGTTCATTTGCACAAACAGGCTCGGACTCCCGCAGAAATAACAACAACGAGTGAAAGAACAAGTCTAATTCTAGCTGATTGTTCTACTATTACAGATTTATTCATTAAGACATTAGATTCATAACTTCAACCAAAGTAACTCACCAGCTTCCACCTCTTTTATTCCTTTACCTCCTCTTTTCTGAGCAAATCTCTGCTCTCTCCTGCTCCTACACCCATTCTAATACAAGTTTATGTTCATTTCACTTTTGATTCCAGAAAGCCCTTACATTAGCCTTCTTCTAAATGACCTAATATGGAGACATCACAAGCATGTGTGGGTGACCATGATGTGAGCGTTACGTTGTGTCGACAGTATTTCCAAAGTCATGTCTTTGTTGAGCAGTGGAAAAAAAGGCAAAATATGAAAAATGCAATTTCCCCTGCAATATATCACCAGTCTGTTTGCAGCATCGTACCACAAAGGAGAGAACAGAATATTGGGTGGAAGCAGAGGTAAGGCAGCTGAATGCAATGGTTTTACATTTTTGGAAATACACTTATTCACTTTATTGTGTGAGGATTGATATCACCCTCTTGTCGGTGTACTAAATATGAAGCCACAGCCAACAGAGGGAAACAGAGAGATCTGTACAAATCTGACTACACAATAACAACAATTTTTGGTTTGGAGGAATGTGTCAGACTTTTTCCAAAGTCATTTTCTCTGAGCCAAGATTGTGAGTGTTTTCCTGAAATATCAACTATTTTTAAAAAAAAAATATGAACCATAGACTATTAAAGGAAACTGTTGCAGTGTTCTATCCTATAGTAAAAGAAAAATATCATTTATTTACTGTCATCCTCAGACCAAAAGTATGAAGTGAACGACTGTAATTCTATAACTTAAGTGTAACATCCAATAATTAAATCAATGATCACTGATTTAAATTGTTTATCAGAGTGTAAACAGGCAAATCAATAAATGAAAATGATTCAACAACAGATGCCTGTCTGAACGGTATCTAAAAAAAAAAACAATGATGCTTTTCTCTATGCAGATGAAATATGAATTAATCAGAACTATGATATTTTATTCAGGGGGCCTCAGCAGCGAGCGGGGCGCCCATCTGTCTCTCATCTCTCTAGTCAGCCATGTCATGTGGGACTGAAGTGAAAGAGAAAGAGAGCCTCTCTGATTGCCTGCCACCCAGCTCTTTGCTGCTGCTCAGTGTCACTGCCACTCACCCGCCATTCTGATGTGTTCGTTCCTCTCCACCTCCATTAACGTCATTCTGGGCCGACACGCTCGCAAATGGAAAGGCGTACAGGCCTCCAAAATAGAGGAAAAGGGGAAACACTTCATTTATGTTTTAGGTGTACATGGACACTTGAAAGGCAGAACAAGAGTGATATATTGCTTTATTTCCTTAAGTAGGGCCTGCATTAACGAAAATGTCTCTGAACTTCGGCTTTGAAATGTTATTCTCAGACCCCGAGGAACCGGTCTACGGACTAAAATCCTACAGTTGTTATCCTAGCAGACTGGCTCAGGCCCCACTCCCAGTGAATGGGGATGTAGCGAGCAGACTGAGTGACGAGGTGCATAAGAGGTCAGCATTCTAAAGGGGGCTACCAATTGGATCATGACCCATGAGGGACAGATATGGGCAAGGGATTTAGCCTCAAAGGTCGCACCGGGGTCAAGGAGTGTCTTGCATTCCAGACTCCTAATCCTCTCCCCGCTGTCTGGAATGGCCGGCCCTCGCTGCTCTCCGCACATGCATGCCCACATACACATAAGCATGCACACCTCTCCCCTATCTGTGCCCCTCACACCAACGAGCACAGGTTGTGGTGATAAAGATGAAGAGACTTGAAATAAATGCATCCTTCTTGGCTCCCCCCCGTCCTCCTTGTTGGCTTACGTCGTGAAAGCATGGGTTCTGGGTGCCCTCTCCACTCAATTCCCTGACCTTCCACTTATCCAACCACCTCCTACTGGGCCATCGAGTTCCCCCCATGCTGAGACACCAGTGCCGGGGATGTGGGTAATTTGTCAGGGCAACCCAACCCAACCCCCCCACCCCCCACCCCCCACTCTTCATGCTTGTGTGTCAGCATGCGAGCATGTGTATGAACCGGGGGCTTTCTCCAGGAATTTCTCCGACTGTGTCGCCAGTCCGAGGCGCTCCCAGACAAGTCAGTGTCAGAGGCTGCGTAAGCACCGCTCACGCTCGTCAGCGTGCGTTGGAAGCCGGGGCATCTTGGTCACGGCAATCTGAGCCATCCGTCAGCCTGATGTGACACGAGTGCCACCCAACACCGTGCAGCATTTGTGCACCCCCACCTCCCTTAAACACTTATACATTACATGCACAGACACAGTATACAAGATAGACTGTACCCGGGATGAATTTTTGGAAGACGAACCTGTTGACATTTACATTGCATATCCCATCACACACTCAAAACGCACAAACATAGTGACAAAATAGCTCCGCCTGTGGCTCTGGGGGGGCCGCCACGTAACACAGGAGTTTGTTTGCAGCGAAGCCCACCAGGCATCGGCCCCGTTGTTTGTGTTGGAGTGGCCCTCGGTTAGTAGCCCCCCTCACTTCCTATCCCACTACACTATACCAAACAGAGCCAAATAAAACACAGGCTAACATAATGTAGCAGCATGTCAGTGGTGGGCCCTGGAGCAAGGCTGAAACATGAACCGCCCTGTACCAGCCATTAGGACAAGAGTAAACGCAGCTACGATTTCTTCCTCGCCGTCCAGCCCTTATGTCGTCCAAGCGCTGAGGTTGTGCGTGTGTGTGTGTGTGTGTGTGTGTGCCAGCAGCAGATTGAGTGATGTATCCTGTGTGGCTGTGGTGTGCTCAGTGGGCCAGAGAGAAGTCCCAGCAGGGGACTACTTCTCCCTTGGCCCCCAGGCCACTGCACTTCATCAATCTCTCCACTGGGAAAGGCCTGCCACTGAATTGCAGGAGTTTCACACACACACGATCTTGCACCTCGCTCAGAGAGAGAGAGAGAGAGAGAGAGAGAGAGAGAGGCAGTGAAAGAGTCCGAATATGGTGTTTTATGAAATTTAGCCAAGTCTTCGTCATCATTCACGCTGTTTTTTTTTTTATTCCGACCAACATCTGTAAAGATTTAATTTTTAGAAGGATTTATTCATTGGTTTCCTGATTTTACTTCTTTTTTTTTTAAACTTTCTTTGGGAATCTATGCTCTAACAAATGAGTTAACTATTTTTCATTACACTTCAAGCAGGCTTGCATTGGAATAACCATGATTTGTACGAATTAATAAATCATTTGTTGAACACAAATTCCCCTTAAGTCAAGAGAGCCAGCAAGTTTGTCATAAATGGCAGAGGACATGACAAAGGTAACTTATAATATATTAAAGGATATATTTTTTAAAAAGAGCTTGAAGGCATATTTACAGTTTTGTTCAGACTGATGTGGTGTTAATTCTCCCTCGGTCGGTCAGAGGCCTGTGATATGTGAAAGGTGTGGTGGCGGAGAATTCTGGAGCTAGATCCTATAATTGGCTGGAATGACATTGATGAGGTGAGAGCTGATAGCTCCTGTGTTCGGGCCTAGCTCTTCTCACGGTAAGATACATTTTTGTCTACTTGCGGCACGATTCTAGCGGTTACGTCCCACATGATGCCAGCGCAATAAATTAAAAAGAATTAAGGGGATATTTAAAATGTGGTCTGGTTTACTTGTCATCACTTATGCATGCTGTAGTGGGAGGAATCCTGTCCGTCGCAGTGCGGGACCTCGCTTACCTCGTTGAGTTAAAGGGAAGCAGGAGCACACACGGGCACATGTAAACACACATGCTCGGGGCCTCTGGCACAGTTCCTGACCTCAGATGAGGGCTGGGTGTACGGATTCAGCGAAGGTGAGAAATAACTAGCCTCCTCTTGAGTTGATGACTCCAAAACTCGAGAAACATTTAGGGAATTTCTCATGTCTCAGCGGGAAGGAGGGGATCCCCTCTCGCTGGTGCACCGAGCGCTCTGCATTCTACACAGATAGTGTTAGGACTCGTGTAATCCAGAGGAAAATCTTCTGGGTGTGATTGAGAGAGTGTGTCTAATACACACCCTTGTCGAGTAGGAGGAGTAGTATTTCTAAATTTGAAAAAGAAAAATTACAAGGACACTGATGTGCACTACACACAAGACTTTTTCAGTCTGCCGATCCAGCTGAGCAGCTTTTAGGGAGTTGAGTCATTGCTTTTGCAAGTCGAGAGGAAGCCGCGGCAGGAAAGACAGACGGAGTGAACGACTGAAACGGAACAAGAGCCAGAGCGGGTGAGGAGAGCTGGTTTACAGTGCAATCAGCATTAAGGAAATTGGTTTGCACTAGGCGCTGCGAGTGGAGAGAGGTGATTGATGCTAAGCTAGGCTAGCAGGAAGGAAGTGGAGAAATTAGCGGCAGGCCAGGGCCCTGAGAGCTGTCAACTACTTCCTGGTCAGTCTGGGGTGTGAAGTATGCGTCCACTGCCAGCCCTCTTGCACCACTTGTGCTGGTTACACAGGCACACCCACCCTGTGTGCATACACATACACCGGGCAGGCATTTTGCATGAACTGTGCATAAGTGGAATTTCTTGATTTAGGAGTAAGTTAACACCGATGGCAGTGTAACAACTGTGTGCTCAAGCATGCTGGGAAGTGCACGTACTTCCATATACAAACACGGACAGGAATTAATGCATAAAATCTTTTCCAACTATTACACTATTTGTACACGATACAAAATTTCAACAATTTCCGATCACAAAGAGCACACATGACCCCGTTTTTTGATCTCGGCTCACTCGCCTCCGCACACAAGCCTTCAACGGCACATCAAAACAACACAGCACAGTCTCCGGGGCACCGTGTCAAAACTTGGCTTCATGCATGCCAACAGTGCAGCCACGTCAAGCCCCTGACAATAGCAGTAGTAGCGTACATGCAGTGTAATTAAGCAAGGCAACAGAGGACAGGCACAGAGGAGGAGAAGACACAGAGATGCCCTTGATACTTGGGTGTCGGCGCTGACAGCATTCCCTCTGACAGCTACATCTCGTCGGCCACCACAGAAGCCCTTACGTCTCCTGACATGTGCTTTACTCATCCCTGCCTCGCTTCTCCGTTTCCCCGACATGACGGGAAGGAAGAGATGGTAGGAGAGAGGGTCGGAGGTGGATGGGGGATATTATGGCTGTTGGTATCAGTGGTCAAAAAAGGACTACTTGGACACACGTTTCTGTGCTGTTATGAGGCCATAAGCAGTCAAACTTATTTTTTATGAGATATGAGGACAAGTTGTGGAACCCATCTCTGAGATATCTGTCTCCATTTCAATATAATGAAGGTCAACGGAATAACAGTAAATAAATAAATAGTATATATATGTTTGTGTTTGTTTGCGTGTGAGTGTGTGTGAAGAGAGAGAGAGAGAGAGAGAGAGAGAGAGAGAGAGTCCACCAAAAGAGAGTTGGCTGTTTTAAGGAGGCCCATCCTTTACAGAGCACTTCATTCCTCTCAGGCATGATTGAGTTAACGCTCCTTCCCTCCCTCTCATCCCTCCCCTCCCGTTTCGCAGAGACTTGCTGGCTTGATTTATCTGATGGAAGGAAATCTGCACAGGGCTCTGGTGGTATCCCTATACTGTAACCTTTTCCCCCCGCCAGATGTTCCTCTCTCAAAACACGGTAACATTCATCCGAAATCCCCCGTACGAACATATCAAGTGGTCGCTGCATGTTGATGCGGGCCACGGCCGACAGAAGTGACAGGGACGGCGACGCGAGTGTCGCTGGTTGGACAGCAGACAAGGACGGGAGACACGGGGCAGAAAGACAGACACAGACATGTGACGGAGGTGTCACATGCTCGCGCCAGCTGATGACACTGGGATGACCTGGAGGAGTAAGGGGAGATTGGGGGCAGAGCGGGGTTGATAACTCCCACAAATGTTTTAACGGGTGATACTTTGAGTTCAGCGGTTTGCCTGGATCTGAGGTCCTGAACTGATTTATTGTATCCTTCCTTTTTACACAGAATTTTCCTTTTACATGCTTTTTTGATTCAGCGCTCAGCATTCCAACCAGGGGTGGAACGGGGCTCTTTTTTGTGGAGCCGCTGACGAATAGTTACGACCACAAATATGTAAATGTCGCCAATGTGTTTGCATTAGCCTGTCGCACTAATAGACAACAATGGAGTGTAGCGTAAAAACAATGGCGTCGAGTCTTGGGTCAGGTTCAGCTCTCAGATTTGGCTGCATCAGTTGGATTAAATTGAATCAGGCCTCAAAGAGACGGGTACAGGCCGGGTTCAGGTCCCAGTTACTGGCTTTCCATATATCTGTGGATGTGTGTGTGTGTTCCCTTTCTTTGGAAAAAAGATCACACACACACAGAACAGGAAAGAGAGAGACAGAGATGATGACAATCCTGATGATGATGATGGGACATGGGGGGAGGGGGGGTAAGCTATGTCAAGGCCCTGACAGCTTTGACCGCCTCAGCCAATATTTGTCACTTTCAGCGTGCATGAATTCTTGATTTGATGTGCCTTAATTGATTCAGCTCTTCCTGGCACTGTCTGTCTGTGCACAGCCCCTCCTCCCTGACTTCCCCCCCCTTTTTTTTCCTCTCCCCAGCTATCTGTCTTCCCATTTACCTTATCTCTCTATCTATCTGATATCACAGAGAATATGGACTCTATAGGCAGACTGAGATGAATGCACTGGAGGAGGACGAGCAGCCAGCAATACTGCCCTCTCCGTGACCTCCCACATGACACAATGAGCCCCAACTGGCAGACATGACCGAGGATCAAGTGCTTCAAAGTAAGCCAGGCAGAGATAAAATCCAACAGGCCCCTTGGATGATGAACGGGTTTTGTAGCAGGGGAAAAAGCCATCATGTAGCTATTATGACACCTGGGCTTTGGTGCACAGGCTCAACACATGTCACGTCATCTAAGGGAGAAAAAGAAAAGAGTCCTTAGTGTGTTTTGGTGAATGTTATACACTGTAAAAAAAAATTGTAATATAACAGAATTTTACTGTTTATTTTACATATTTATTCTGTATTTTTAAAATACCATTCAATTTACAAAAAGAGACTGTGATTTTACATGTCAAATGTAAAATAACATGAAATCATTGTAACTGTGAAAACACACAATATTTCTGTTATTTTACAAAAAAACACATTAGAAATACATATATTTATTGTTAAAATACGTTCACAAATGTATCGTAATTTCACAAATATGTGTCTGTTATTTAAGATAATAAACTGTAAATTTCAAGTTTAAAACTCTAAAAAAAAAGGGAAAAAAATAATTTAAAATTACTGAGAAATGAATAGTAAAATAACTATTTAATTTCTAATTTTACTATAATTTATTTGTTAATTGACTTATGTTTTCATTGAACTACAATTAAAACTGCGCAGTGATGAATGGGACCTTGCATAGCCAACTCGGTTAGTGCTACGAACGCCTGCCAGTGCAGGGCAGCCTGGCCTGGCCACATGCCACGTCGCTGGTCGTCCCTTGCCTGAATTTTCATGTCGATTACCATATCAGATGATTAAAGTCATCATGCTCGACTGGGGTGCAAAGTTCCACAACACTGGGACTGTAGCGACCCACTGGAAACGTCGCTCCCTCTTACATGGAGACATAACGGCGCGGTAACGGCATTCAAAGCGTCCTCCCAATCTTCCACAGGAAGCGTGAGCAACGTCTGGAGGCTCTTCCGGCCAAATTTGACACATGAGGAGGAGCGCATGAGTGTAAAAACATGACATTTCATGTCGCCAATAGGTGGCGCTCTGATTGTGAGTCAATATTGCAGTGCAGACGTGTTCAGGGTGGGACTCTCATCAACTGTGTGAAGTTTGGAGCTGATCACACAATGTACACTGAAGTTACAATACGGATCTAAAATCGTGGCATTGTCATGGCTTACTTAATTCACTGCATACATTTGTAAACTATGGCAACATAGTAATACGTATTGTTGTTTTAAATATGTCAGTGTAAGTCATGTTTGATTTTGCTTTCATATTTTATATAAATCCGATATAGAGCGCTTTTATTTTGTGGACTTCCTGTCGCCGCGTTTCTTTTTCCTGTTTAGTTATTTTTCGTGTCTGGACATGTCTGTGGCGTGTCGAATCTGTGACGTGCTCTCGTCCATCTTTAAGCGCTGTGATTGGCTAATAGTGAGACAGTATACACTACGTTGCGTCTTCAATCGGCCAGTCGTATATTCCAGATCTTTCCGAGCGGCATTTACGAATCTCACGAGAGGCTTTTGGATATTTGGCTTTGCACTTTGGACTGGCTTTTGACACTTTGGACCTTGGACAACGAGAGGAGACCACATTGGGACAGCTTTTGGTGCACGAACGAACGAACCGTGAGTTATTTGAGCTATTAATGAATTTTAATCTGTATTTAGCATGCACATGTTAGCTTGGTAGGCTATGTCGTAGCTATGTCCGTTAGCGAGCAACAGCATGGGCTGATACAGCTAATGACATTATCAACACTGGTACATATTGTCTTTCTTAAAGTTAATAGTGGTTACTATGTTAAAAGAATTACGTGTTTTATTTATAACTTATCTTGTCCTGTGTGGTTGAGTTAAAGGCCGTTAGCTTAAGTCCGCTATTCAGGTAGCTAGCTAGCTAGCTGGCTGGCTGGCTGACTGGTGGCCTTGAGGTAAACAGCTTTTTCGAGCTCTGCCTTTTACAGTGAGTTTGTTTTACGGTCTTGAGCTAAGTAGTATTTGTTGTGTGCTTTGGTTTCCACCATGAGTTTGCATTTAAATTAATTTGTTAATTTCATATTTATTACGGTAGTCACTCAGCGTTTTACACAGATATCCCACTGCAAGAAAAGACATAATATCCACGGCGGTGTCTCATGCAGTTTCAAGTTCAATAGGGACAGGGGAGATATGATGGATATTTATGCTAGTCATGCACTTTTTTCACAAGTCTTGAAGCGCAAGCGAAGTGGCTGTGTGTATGATATACAGCATGTTAATGTGTACACGTGCAGCCTCCTGCAATAATTAATTGGCTTATAAAGGTTTGAGTTTTTAATAGCTGGGGCAAGCCTGTGTAAGATAAATTCAAAACTTGTATATGTATAATATATATATATATATATATATATATATATTACACTTTGTTTCCACTGCTGACGTATGTTTAAGAACGTTTATATATTATAGAGATTAGATTCCAGCTCTGTATGATAAGTGGTCTGAGATTACATTTTAATGATATGATATATGACTTGATGTTATATGAATAACCACAATTATTATTATTGATTTTTTTTTTTGCAGTGGAGAAAATCATCAGAGGGAGGAGACCAGTGGACACTTTGAGTACCAGAGGAATGGGTTCCTATTGTTTGACTGCATTCAATACAAGTTTTCACTGTTATATTCCTGATAACGTTTTTGTCCAGTGTGCCTTTTTTTCATTTAGGATGCCTCACGGGTAAAACCACTGGCTGTCCGTTGCTGCCAAGCAGAGGATGGAGGATCGGTGTGACAGGCAGGAGCCTGTCATCTCTTTCTCCGGCAGACACTCTGGTTTGTACTCAAACGTTTTTTAATATCATTGAATGTTTTACTTTAATTGTTAGGTGTTTTCTCACTATATTTGTACACCTGACCTAGTGGAAAGACCTATGCTTATATAATTATTATAAATTATGAATGACATTTCTGACTGATTTTGTCTTTTTAACTAGCCCATGGAACTGGTCATCGCCATGCCGTGAGGAAGTGGCCAACTTCTGCTTGTACCGGCAGGAGCCACAAGTTGGTCATCCCACCAGATTCTCCAGACAAACAGGTAATGTTGTTTTGGAAGTCATTTGACAAATGATGTTTGATGTTGATCATAATCTTGTTTGCATGATAATAATTCTCCGTTGTGTTGTTCCAGTTTGTTCTTCTTGTTGGGGACTCCCACCTTCGCAGCATCGTGGATGGGTTTGTCACGATGCCGGAGGGATGCCTTTCCTTTGGTGCCATGGCGACGCCGGGGGCTTGCACCAGGGACCTGAGGATCGAGCTGGTGAGTGCTATTGTCTACGTACACCAGATGTTGTCTGTGTTCTTGCCCCCAGCAACAACCTGACGGCCAGGAGGACGGTGGAGCAGGCAGGGGAGGACTTCCGTGCGCTCATCGCCAGTGCCTGCAGTCGGTGTCGAAGGTGTTCGTCCTGGACTTTGTTCCTCGCCTGTCGGTCGACGTGGATGTCCAGGATCACTTCAGGAAGGAGTTTCGCCGCGTTGCAGCAGTCATGGGTAAGTTTTAAAAGGATTTTTGTGAAGTACATTTACATGTACTGTGTGTAATATGTTCTATAGCAGACTTTTAAAGTCACTATGCCATCTTTGTGTATTTATATTGTGCTTTTCAAGGCACCCAAAGCACTGTTGTGTAACCTTTTTGCAAAGGTATACAAATATACAGTCCACAGTTACTAAAATTGTTTTCTTTTCATTAGACAGGTGCCTCTTCAAGAGAAATCGAGACAAGGGATCAAAAGTGGAGTGGAACACCACCACAAACAACCTGCAGTCAGTCCAAAAGTTTTCACGCTGATGACCAAAATGTCAGACTACAAGTGGAGGGAATAAGAAGTGCTCAGTTATGGAGTTATGGATGCCTTGGATAGAAATAATACTGTAAATTGGTAACTCAACTTTTTTTTTTCATTTCCAATTCAGTTGATTTTTTTGTTTGTTTCAGAGTCATTATAATGTAATTGATTTTTGAATATTGCTGTAATAATGGTTACCTGTTACAGTTGAATAAAAATACTGAGAATGGGAAAATTGTAGCTGTTCTTGTTTCAATGTTAATTTACCATCTTTATGGGTCATTTCACTGTTTTAAAACCTAAAATGTTTGTAATTAAATGTTAAAAACAACATAAAATAACTAAATATACATTTGATGTGATCTAAAATTAACATTAAATTGTTGTAATTTTAAACCCAATATCTAGTTTTTCAACAGTTTTTTGACATGTTTTGAAAGATGAATCACATTATTTCATGTGTCATATACAGTTATATTACATCAAATATAAATTATTATACAACCTTTTACTATAAAATAATGTTATAAAACCAACTAATAACAGCACATTTCTGTAAATTTAAACATTATTTGTAATACAACGTGTACTTACTATATTTCTAGGGAATTTAATTGTTTTAAAATGTGAAAATGGTTGTAATTAAACGTTAAAAGCAACCTGAAAATAAGGGAAATCTTGTTAAAATTACAACTACAAACTGTATTTTTATTATGGAAAATAACTGTATTTTTATGAGAAAGTAATTTTCTGTTATTTCACGGTATTTTTCTGGCGCCCCAGCTGCCAGAAAATTACCGTTTTTTTACAACTTTTTTTTTTACAGTGTAATTGAAGCACTGGTGTTTGTGTAACTTGTATTTAGTGTGCTGGCGGTATTAAATTGTTGAGATTTAGCTTTGGACTTATATCTGTATAGCAAGCTTAATAATAATAAGTGTACTCTGCAATGCAATCATGCAATAATTAACCTTAGTGGTGCTTTCCATTCATCATTCAGTTCATTTTTTGGAATAATAAATAATTTTTCTGGCTGTGTAGTTCTCAGATTTGAGTAGAAAATCAGCTCTATGTGCCCTGTTACCATGGTGTTCGGACCAAGGTTAGCCAATCTATGTTTCTCACAATGTGTCTTTTTTCAGCTCTGCATTATTACTGAGCACCTTAACCTTGGTGGTTCTCAAATTTAATCCATGCCCACTACAGAGAGAAACAGCCAAAATGGATTTCCTCTTCATCTATTGTAACGGGCAAAAGTATGTAAGGTTTGAGTGGTTCTCACTAGAAGGGACAGCCTCCTCTTCTTAGCCTTGGACCAAATGAATAGTGAGGGAGTGAGAGGGGCCGACAAAAACTTGTTTCGTAAACGCGGCGCGTGTCAGAGGGGGTGGTGGGGGTCAAAGACTCTTTCAATGGCAAGCATTTAAAAATCTTATTAAAACCTCATCATGTTTAAGTATTGAAAATACTGCCTTTGAACATCGGTGAGGATTACATAGAGCACAAGGTACTTCAGATAACTCCCACAGAAAAACCATCAATTGTCCATGTGTTGAAAGCTAGTAAATTTCCCATAAGTCCCTTTTGAATGAAATGAAAAAGGGCGAGATGTGCTACACGGAGAAACAGTAGAGTGTATAGATCATCCATAGGTTTGTGAAGAGCCCAAGTGATGCTCAGCGTTGGTTGCTACCGGCCTTCGTATCTTGATAGTGACGACATCTGCTGATCCAAAAATGGGCAAAAAGGGGGGACGAATGAAGCCTATTTTGCTGAAACACCATTTAGCTCAAGGCTACCAAGTTAGCAAAGGCTAACAAGCTAGGCCAAGAAACTTGGTTACAGGCTACTCTGTGATGCTAGCCATATAATGTAGACACAATGAATGGTCACAATGAAAACGTATAAATAAAATACTATAACATTCGAATTTCATTCACAGAAAACACTGGTGCACACACTTCTTCAATTAATCAATTTATTAGAAACAATCATACAAGTTAACGTTACAATGACAGTGATATTCTTTTGTACCAGATTGTAAAGATGTTTATTCCTGCTGTACATTTTTAGGCATTTTAACATGGGAATCTTTGGGGATTCACTTTTTGAGCCAGCCTCCAGTGGCCATTTAAGGAACTGCAGCTTTTGGCGGGGGCATTTCCTCATTGGCTTCATTTCTGAGCACCAGAGGTTTGCAGCTTGGAAGAAACACCACTAATAAATGTGAAGATGCTCACTTGCTTTTTACCGAAAGAATAATTCTACTTTATCCTCCGTTTCATGTTGAGTCCATTCAAGTAATGTGAGCTACCTTTAATCTCAAGCCAGTGTTCCTGCGTTTTATGATGAGTTGTGGGTACCACTCAAGTGTAGAAACAGAAGGAGCTGCACTTTCTTTACAATAAAGCACAGAAGACCCGTGCTGAACCTGTCGGCTTGAAATCTAAATGCATACTTGATTGCTTTTAAAGTGGGTGCCACCGATATCCTGCCATGATGTTAAGGCTTCTTTGAAGGGTGGTAAAAGCCTGAGAGGAACTTCTTTCAGGCAAGGATCAGGAAGGTGTAATGAGAAAAGGAACATGTTGTAGTTTTATTAAAAAGAGCATCTTGTGCTCCGGCCCCGCTCCGCACCAACCCCCCGCGCATTATGTCGCTGTGCTGATGTCACATTGATTATGCTGATCGTAAACAGCCTTTGTTTGTCCCTCGCTCCCTCCCATCAGTCATCCATCTGCGGGGATGAGCAGGAGTCACATTAAAAGCCATCTTTTCCATGTTTTCCGCATTTTCAGGTCGTGCCGCAGATAACGCCGGTCCCTCCGGAGGCCTGGGCGGCTCCTTTTTTCCTTCGCACTCCAGTATATTAATTGCTTTTTAATGTTTCCCTTCTCTCCCGAAAGTTGTTGCATATACTAACAAATCAACAACAATAAGGTTCTTTTTGCTGTTGCGGGCCACAGCCAAGACTAAAAGGGTACAGTTACTGAATAATCCATGCATTGGAATGACGGCTTCAAGATGGTAACAGAGGAGTTGTAACAGGAGGCCATTTGGCTTTCTTTCTGCTTCGTCCCAAGTGTCCTCCGCTACCAGCTGTGCGCATGTCGCAGAATGGGACTTTGGCGCGACCCAGAATGGTAAAATGTAATACCGATCTTACTAATCCAGCTAACCCAATGAAGCATTGTGACATGCCCCCTCGCTCAGTTTCAGGCGAAAAATTAGAGTTTTTAGCATTTATTATTAATCTACACAGCTATGAAGAAAAAGGTTTTCCCGTCCCGTCGGAGCCTTTTAGATGAAGTATAACAATCTATTATGCCTGAATCTCAGGAAAACAGATTGTAGCATATGCTGTGAAAGATTATATTTCAAATAATACGGGAAAATGTTGACTTTTTTTGTAATAAACAATAACTTTACGCTGTAACATGTTTCAACTTTAAGACAAAAGCCACACACCGATTGCGATCGGTTTGGAATGGGATTTATCGCTGAAATGCATACATGACTATTATTTGATTTATGACATGGTATTGAGATTTTTTTTTTCAGTCTTATAACAAATTACGTGATGCATTCATTTGTTGCAGGCTTAAACAGCCCTTTGAAATCTCTGCTCTGGTAGCCTCCAGCAGAAAGCAGAGCTCTCACTGCTTAAGCTGTTAACCTACAGCTCGCTGCTGCCTGTAACATGATTCTCGCTCGTAACATACATGGGAAGGATAGGCAGGAGCTAATTAGACGTATTTACCATTTTGTTATATGAAAGAGGTCATACCGTAACTGCGTGATTAGCAGCCCTAACGTCGCTAACGACATTACACATTCAACTTTGTCTGTGCTTTGTTTAGAACGTTTTGCTCCCACTTTACTGGACTTGGTGAAATGTATTTCCCTATCATGTAGTGGTAGATTATAGTTTCGGGTTTATGTTTTTTTTTGCCCCTCTTAATCTTTAAAATGATGATAGAAAATAGTCTTAACACTTACAGTAGCAGACAGAAAATCTGTCATAACAGAACAGTCCCCTTTTAAAAAACAACAATGACATCAGGGCTAAAAAAAATCCTTTGTGAATCACTGCTGACTGTATTCTCCTGTATTATCTTATAGTACATTTTTATAGAAGAATACTCATATAACATTAAACAATAACTACGTCTCTACATATGTTTGAGCCTAGAAAATTAAAGTACAGTTTGTTTGGCAAAGTACAAGTTCATATACGCACACCCGAGCAGCAACATCGCATTTAGTGAGGAACGCACAGGGTGCAAGGGGGGTCACCAGCGAGTGTTTGGAGCTTGAGTTACAGGGCCAGCATCTGCCATCCGGCCATCAGGCCCTCATATCCATCACTGGCCGATGGCGTGGTGCAGCCCGGCGTTTGTAAAAACACCCAGAGGAAATGGAGTCTCTGGGCCAGACAAGAATAAAATTAGCTTGATGACTAAGTTCCTCCTCGGGTCCCAGCGGGAATAGAACTCTGCCATTTGTTTTCATTACTTCCCTTGGCTGTAGATGGGAGGACGACGTGTGCGTGTGCATGTGTGTGTGTGTGTGTGTGACTGTTTATGTGCATGTATAGAGTAAAGGGTGTGTGTGTGTGTGTGTGTGTGTGTGTGTGTGTGTGTGCTTCCATCTCTGCAACAAAACAAAACAAAACAAAAAAAAAGCACAGCAGAAAAACAGGCATTTTGTCATTTCCAGTACTGTATGGGTTTAATCAAACATATTCACTCGTAAACACAGCACTTCCATTCCAAACCACCTTCCATGTATAATATTTGTGCTCGGTCTGTAGAGGTGACATTACTGTTTGGACTTGTTCCACCACCCCTCATGGCATACAATATTGGCTTTGGCCACTTTATTGCATTTGCCTCAGAATATCTAATAAACACGCAAAGGTTATAAAAATTGATTTGCTCGCAAATGTGTTTTCATTCGTTCCCAGTGCTATGACCTAAGCCAACTTCTGCTCAACTAAATGTGCGACCAGCTTAGTTTCGGTGGTTGATATTGCTGTCAAAAGCATAACATACTTTGTCCCTTCGGGCCAGAGAGGAAATTGTGACTCTTTTCAATATATCTCTGTACACGCCCATATTTTCTCACCATAGTTGATCATATGCACATCATCAATTAGCTTTTAAAACATTACCGAGCGTGAAAAAACAAATAATGAGACGGTTCTTCCCACGAAACGAAATAAAGAGACATTAGAGCAGACAAAAGATCAAATTAAAGTAAGGTAAAGACCAAAGTGTGATACGGTAAGTATATTAAATTCAAATGGCCAGGCGGGGAAAACACTTCATCATAAACGTCTGTAGTTCCGTGCAGACATTCACATTCGAGATGCATGTAATATCTGCTCATAAATCTATTAAAACGTTCATTGAATGAACTCAACAGCAAGCTGTGCTAGTCCACCGTCTCAGCGTGCTCTTGGCGCAGAAATAATTGGCCTTGTTTGTGCTGAGGCGACGCTGAATAAAATCACAGAGAAAGCGAGGAAGTGGCAGCCGCCTGTCCTTTGTTACCAGAGTGAGAAACCTCAACACTGCAGGAATAATTTCAGCCATATTTAGTATTGTCAAGCTGGTAGAGCACCTCTGAACTTCACCTACTTACAAATGCACTTCTCTGCTTTGAATAGAATAGAATACACACACACACACACACACACACACACACACACACACACACACACACACACACACACACACACACCCCTCAGATTAGTTCCAGCTTTTACCCAGGGTGCCTGTTAGAAGTGAAGTGAAGACATCTTGTACTTCTTTAAAGCATGTAGCATTAACACCTTTGCCCCCTGTGTAAACCCTAAGTAGTGACCCACGGCGGAGCGGGAGAAGCACGGCTCTCTGGGATGCAGCGGCGTGGAACCCGCAGAGCGGTGTGCAAACGTTGCAACGCCACCATTAAGTCAAAGGAAGGAAGGAATCTGGAAGGGGTAGTATTGGAGAAAATGAAAGTGTGTGGATGTATGCATGTGTGTGTACTTCAGGGTGACTAAACAGGCCGGGAGGCCTTGAACCGGATGTGTGAACAGAGAGATCCGCTCACGCATTTGACACACAATGACTAATTTCTCTTTCTTTTTTGTTTTTTTGCCACTTTTATCCATCTGTCTTCTTTGCTTTTGCTTTCAATATTAATAGTATCATAAAAGCAAGTTCATCTATTTAGCCTTTTAGTTCCATTTGAAGATTGTAAAGATATTTGTCCCGCTGCCGGCAACCCACTTTCATTTGAGATGAATGGAACTTCCCTTATGCTGCTCACTGTGTTTGAAGTCAACTTGTCCTACAGTAACCGGATAATCCCAACACCTTGCTGTCAAGGCTGTTCTTGAAACTATTTTTTTTCGACTGAAGAAGTAGTCAGTGTCTCCCTGGTGCTGTGAAAACAGTTTATGTCCAAAATGTCAAAACTGTCAATCTGGATTATCCTGAGCAGCAGTGAGGGTGATTCTGGAAAGACACGTTACCATTTGTCAAAATGTCTTAGAAGCTAAACTCTATGAGATATATACTACAAATTTGAGCCAATAAGACAAACTATCCACAGAATTTTTGTCTGTTTAGTTGTTTGTAATTTGCGTGAAAGACACGTGACATATTTCAATGTTCAGCATCCTAACCGTTTTTCAAACTGCACGCGGTACAAAATATATTGTACGAGGAGTGTATATATGTAAATTGACCGTAGTGCAGTGAATTCAAATATGCATTTATAGGAAGACGGAGAGAACACAGATCATGGAAGAATTACACGACTTCCCAGAACCATTGTTGGCTGAAAGGGGGGAAGTGATTTACTCCTAATGTATCTCTGTGTTGTGTCCTTGTCCTCCCACGACTGGTCTGCACACCAACGGTTGGGGTCCTGCAAAACGTGGGTCAAGGCGAGTGTGTGCGTGTGTGTCCGACAACAAGAGAGCGAGGGAGGGGGGGGTTTGCCAGTGACGAGGAAGTCAAATAAAGGGAAGAAAAGCTCCATTTCCCCAGCTAAATGTACCCCTGGGAGGCGTATGGGAGAGAGAGAGAGAGCAAGAAAGAAAGAAAGGTTATGAACCGACAATACTCCTGCAAGGCTGCAGATTTACAACTACCGAGCCCTAAGAGCTCTGCTATGCTTCTACAGCCAGTTAAAACAAATTGCAGCCGTGTTTCAATCACCCACATCCTCTTTCTTGCTCATCCGCTCAGGCCCTGGCTTTTTGGCTGCCGTATTATTTCTCTCTCTATTACTCCTGAATAAATACTTTCCTGGAGTGAGGCAATCTTCGTCCACTGGAAAGTCCCCACATGCTGCAAACCCCCCCTGGTCTGGTACCCAGAGTGACATAAAAAGGAAATGGTTCTCACTTAACCGGCGCCACTTTTCATCTTATTTACTTCTGATTTCTGATATTCTTGGAAACTTAAAAGATTGGCTCGATCTCAACTGGAAGAAAAATGAATAAATACTCCCTCTTCACAGGTTTGATTGCAAGTTGTGGTAGAAACCTTTTTCGTAACCTGATCCACTGGTTGATTTGAGAGAGAGAGAGAGAGAGGGAGGAGAGAGAGAGAGAGAGAGAGAGAGAGAGAGAGAGAGAGAGAGAGAGAGAGCAACATCGGGCAGAAGGAGCGGTGTGGGGGTAGAGGATGGTTGGGGGCAGGTATGGGGTCACAACAGTGTCTTTTTCATGTTGCAGATTAGAAGCAGATGTCGGTGGGATTACACCACCAGTGTCATCACTCACCCCACAGTCCCACCTCCACCCATACACAGTATAGCGCACACACACACACACACACACACACACACACACACACACACACACACAGAGGGTTAGCAAAGATTCACAGAGCTCTCAACCGTCCACAGGGCTCCAGGGCGAGTGAGACACCTCGCTGACGGATGTGCTAGGCTACGCTGTGCCACAGCTGAATTAGTCGATTTCAAGTTGCTTAAAAGGAATCAATCAAATCAATTCAAAAAACAGGAACAACCAGAAACAAATGAGACGCACGCTCTTACACTCACGGTTCCTTCGGGGAATACAGGAATGCATTTATTGTGAAGCAGCTGCTGGAATGTGACTTTCATGGGAGTGTTTAGGCCACCGAATACTGACTTATTGCTTCGGGAAAATAAATCTTAATCTGGATTTGTACATTTTTGTTGCTTTCCTGCTAGTGGATCAATTTGAAATATTGCCAACTCTGGCAGCAAGGTTTTTTTTATTTGGGGTGGAGGGGGTCTAGTTCATGAGTGAAAGAGCCAAACTAGGTTTTGTCCAACTGAACCAAAAATATTTCTCCCTTAATGACACAGCTTTAATTTGTCATTCAAACACGAAAAAGGTGAAAAGAACTGGTTCGGATTAACACAGAAATTAACCAAAATTGAGTTGGAATGAGTTAGAAAAGTGATGAATATCAGAAATGAAGGCTTCACATTTTGCTGCCTCAAAAGAAAATGTAAACACCATCAGATGCGACTCTTGTTGACCTCTGAAGGCGTTTTACCAGCTATGACGACCATGATAACAGTAAAGCTGTGTCCCTCTCTGATGTCTCCACGCTCCTGTCCCCAGACCCACCCCCACCACTGACCTCAGCGCCGTGCACCTCCCAGGGCCTTGAAGTGGTCCTGGGCTGGAAGATAAACGACGTGATGGGGGAACCGCTGTCTGCAGAGAGCTTATTGGAGCACCTCTGAAGTTGCAGAGGGCCAATGGGGTCTAATCCTGAGATCAGGGGAGCCCTACATGCTCGAATCTGCCTGTGTGTGTGTGTGTGTGTGTGTGTGTGTGTGTACACATGTGACGATTGTAGGAACTAACATTAACAAATTGCTAAAATGCCGATATGTGGACGGAGCCCCTGAGTGTGGCACTAGCAGGCGTGGTTGTTTGATGTCAGCAGAGTGGTGTGGTGTGGGTAGGATACAAGAGGCCAGAGGCCCCAGAAGAGATAGCTGAGAGCAGTAAAAGCTGAAACCCACAGTGCTTATTCCTCCTGACAGAAACCACACTGGGGCTGTGAGTACGCTCGCATTTAGCGAGAACGTCGCCACATCACTATACGTTATTTTGATCAGTGCAACGAGCTAGTGACGCCTGGAAGCCCTTTTTTATTCCGGCAGGGGGTCAGAGGCCTCGGCCCGGATGTCAGAGGTAACTGCGGATCAACTGTGTCCGCGGGCGTTCATAAAAGATGTGTTGGTCATATGAATGTGTGCTGAAATACCGAGAAATGTGTTGGTCTGACTGCATCAGTTAAAGTGTGACTCTGAGATCACAGGAGTGGGGACAGTCGAGGCTCCGGTCCAAAGCCGGGAGGAGATTTGGAGGTGCTGCTGTGGTAGCGGGCAGACTGGAGACTGGTGGAGATTAATGAACTTAAGATAGACAGACTTTCAGAGAAGTTCAAAGACGGTAATACAGCAGTTTTTCATCAGTATGAGAGGATATGTGACGACTGTAGACCTCCACAACAGACGTAAAATTACAGTATCTTTATCAATATGGCATTCGGTCTCTTTTAAACACGTCACTTCAGCCCACAACAAGTACATTTTGTGATTTCCTTTATATTACATTTGCTGGGAAAATGAGAAATAATCTCTCACCTCATCAAATGTTTCTGGTCCATTCGGATATTGTTGATTTTTTAACTCTGATGGATTAAAGGACCAGGTTATCTTCCTGGTGAGGTATATGTGGAGCCAGGGGAACAACCCCACCCTGCCTCTTCATTTTGTTGTCAGGGGAGATGTTAAAATACTTCAACTCACGTCACGTACCAAGTTAATCACACAACAGTAGAAGAATAATAGGCACCAAAAGGAGAAATTATGAATGTGAGACACAACCTAAATGCAGCTTGTCATGATCTATATATAGTTTCAAAGGGTAACTCTGTCCCCTCTTATCTCCTCCACTACATGGTGGCTGCATGCAAGCCTTGAGTGCTTTCTGAGAACAGCCCTAGAGCCCCGAGAGCCCACTCTTCACTAACTATCTCCATGCTCTTGACCCAGCGTTACAGCATGTAGATAGCCTTAACTGTGGCAACTGATGCAGATGGACAGATGTAAAACTTATCTCTTAACTACTCCTGTTGAAACTCTTCATGAAGTACGGTTCCAGGTTTTTGTTTTTCAAGTGGTTTGGTTTCCGCTGGAGACCTGAATCACAGTGGATGATGACACACTGAAAAAGGAATAGGCCTACATTATATGTGGTCCACTCAGAGATTTCAGGGGCGCTAGACATCTACAGATTTAGAGGAGTAATGTCTACCTGGGCAGAGGATGAAATCACACTCTCCCTCTGTGTGTGTTTTTATCTAAGCTTCTCTGTGCTTTGTTGAGGTAGCCAGCCCAGCCGTGCATGTTAGTGCATATGAGTTCCAGTATGTGTGGCTCACTGGCTAGCTAATCGCCAACGCTCTGCACTGCACTTATACGCTGGTTATGCAGGGAAGCGTAACGCCCACAACACCCGGTAAACACTGTTAAAGCCCCACTGTATTGGATTTCAGGTTAGATGTTTAACAACTTTATTATTCCCATTCTGGCTGCAGAAATGCTCCTGCCCCTCCCTCCCAAAAAGGCCAGTCTGCTCTGATTGGTCAGCTTGCCCACTCTGTTCTGATTGGTCAACCACTTAGGATGTTTGTCAGAAATGTCATGACTCTTTCCATAAGCAGATAGCAGGAGTTGCACTGTTCAGGAATAGTGATGAAAAGGAGGTTTAGTGTCTTGTTCTACTGTCTTCTCAGTCAGGGAATCCATGCTCAGCTCCGCTCTTACTAGCTTTTTTTTTTTTTAAAGGCATGCCAAGCTAGCGGCTGGGCAGATATTATGCAAATTACTTAATTTGCCAAAACTATAAACACACTAAAGGAAAGGGGAAAAGCTCAAAAGCATAATAGGTCCTCTCTAATATTCATACCAGAATGAAACGCAAAACTATTACTCGACATAAAAACCTGCAACCTGTCCTGAAAGCAGTAATTGTTTCAGCAAAGTGCACTTGAAGGCTATATATTCATATTTAATTTCTCTTCATTGCCTTGACCTGCGCCTGTATCATGGCTTTATAACCTCTGACCTCCAATTAACCTTTATGAAATAGGGAAGACACACAGTCTTTTGTGTTTCTACATGCATCATAAGTGTGTGTGTGTGTGCGCGCACATGCATGTATGTTTTTCCACATCCTCTCGATCCCCTCTCTTTTCTTTTTAGCTCCCTTATATTACTTTTCAGCAATTGAAATCAAGGTAATGACTGGGCAAGGAAGAAGAATGTTCTTTCAATAGATAATTAGGGAGATTGGTTTACCAGGGCCACTCAAAGCCTATTCAAATGCAGGGCTGAGGCCAGGCCTTGTTGTCTGCCGAGTCCAAAAGGCTCCCAAGAGAGGCATTCGCCTTGGCTTCATTTCTCAGAGCAGGTGCCTGGCAGGTAGTCAATGGAGACGGCCAGTTGAGATATACAAGAGAGCCATCCCCTTGGACAAGGGGTCAACATCACAGGTCAGGGGTCATGAGCAGAGGTCACAAGGTCAATGTTTAGCATACAGGATTGGCCAGATGACTGGCAGTGCTAGCTGGACATCCAGTTATCAGGAAAGACTGATGTGTGCAGGAAGTGGAGGTTCTTCTGTTGTTGACTGACAGCGACTGTTTCTTCTCTATCTAAATATCTGAATTTAGCTAATAGCACTCTAAATGAACGAAATTCTTCTTCAGTGAAAACCAATTCTTTTCTGCAAAACATTAAAAATAAGAAAATTCTTAGACGTAAACCTTTAACCCCGGATAAGCGGAGGAAAATGGATGGATGGATGGATAAACCTTTAACAATCTTTTGCATAAACTGAAGTGAACTAGATTGATTGTTGCCGTGGTATTCCCATATAATTCTCCTCATAACGTCCACTTTGGCAGCTTCATTGGAGCATTTTTATTTTACATTAGACGGGAACTGGTGATCCCGGTTCACAAATATGCTCAGGATTCCTCCTCACAACATGAGCGCTGCAGCATCAGAGGTCAGAGGTGATGTGCACTCTAATTTCTAATTAAATCTCAGTGTGGGAAAGTGATATGTCATTGCCCATAGGCTACCATTGACGAGGGCTCAGCTACCATGGCTTCACATGTAAAAGGATAAACCCCCCCGCCCGCCCCCACCTTAATACCACACCACCCCTGGACTCCAGCCACCTTGGGCTCCCTGGCTGCACCCCAAGGGAAACACTATATAAATGTCAATGTACTAAGAAGCCGCTACTGAAGGAGTCGCAGCCATCATGCGAGACAGAAGCACATGGACTTTTCAAGGAGTTTCTATTTACTCTAGCGGTGGTTCCTGGAAATGCAGCAGTGATTTAGAGCCAGATCTTCTTACATAGCCGTGGACCTGAGCTTCTGTGATATGTAACTGAAACTCTGTTGGGTTTGCAAAATGTGCACCGCCAATCTCTGCTGCTGCATACACATGTAAGGGAATGATTACAGGAGGCACTCCAGCGTACAACGAAATCTCAACTCCAACACTACACACCGCTCAGGTATCTACAACCCATTCCTCATTAGCATTTGTGGCAGTAAGAGTAGCAACATATCCAATATGCATGTCAATTTTTCTCTCTCTAATCAAATAGAAAGCCTGTGAAGTAAATATCTATTTCGTTACAGCCAGGCTGTTTACAACATGGGGGAGCGGCTATATAAACAGTGTGTGGCAAATGAGGAATTTCTTTTAACGTATCGGCCTTGCCAGCATATGCTAGATATAGGAAACCCATAGCGTCAGTTGCTCCATATCGGCTGCGGAGGTCAAAGGCTAGGGAAGGTCAAAGGTGTCATCCTCCTTTCTCATCATGAAGTGCATTAACATCTTCTCCCTGTCCCGTCTTATCCAGATGGCTGAGCAGGCCACAGGACAGATGCCCCATTTTAAAATATCTCAGGGATTCAAAACGCACCGTCGAGAATAAATATGGCTCCATCTTTAGGACATCATATTTCAAAGGAATATTGATATGGATACGGCTGGATATATGGTGCAAAAGCACAGGCTTGTGTTTAGCATATCTTGATTGATTCTTGGTCCAATTGTGACAGCTTGCTCTCTCCGGCCTGTGTTTTTACTACTCAACTTTTCATTCAGAGATGGAAAGGAGAGTGTTTTATGTTTAAGTGTTGCTTTGAGACTGTATGCCATAAGTGACAAATGTTATCTGTGTGGGCAGCAAGTCAGAAGGGTTAAATATCTCAGGTTTGACAAACTGAAAAAATTGTGGTGTGTTCTGTCGTTTTTTTTTTCCAAGAATAAACCAAACATATACATAAAAGCATAAAATTCAAGGTCATTTCATAGTGTGCAGATGTCAGACATTTCCGACTACTGCGCCGCTGTTAAACTAATTGGGTCAAGTTGTTGCTATTGGCAGTAGACCATGATCCCTGCTAAGAAAAAGGCAGGGACCTCCCCAGGAGGAAGTGACCTCACTTGTGTGCCTAAGTAATTCTATCACAGAGGTCTTGGAGTGCTTGTGCATGAATGGCATTCTTCCACTTTTTTGCATGTCATGTTATTAATTCTGTAGAAAAGTTGGCTGATTAGTTGCTTTCAAAAGAAAAAAAAAATCTCCAGAATTGTGAAAGTTAGTCCATCATCACTCAGCGTTCAACCAATCAGCGCAGTTTCTAAAGACATGACCCCACCTCTCTGAGTCATTTTTTTATTTTTTTTATTTTTCAACAACACCAAAAATCTTCCAGGCATGCTCGTTGTCAAAGGAATGGAACCTCTCCAAGCCAAATAGATCAGATAAAGGCACCCTGCCTGGAGCTTTGGGTTGGCCCTCATGCGGCTTCTCACATTCAGTTTGCAGAGAGCAACAGTGACTCATACACACATCCAAACACACACACAGACAAACATATACGGCATGCTACGCTGCCTGGAGACCTCTGACTTGAACCTGCTGCTCTCACTCAGCAATACATAAATCACCGGGCTCTCAGCAGCACTGCTGGCCCTCCGTGCCATGCTGAACTTGACTCCACGGGAATAAAAGTCCGTAACTGGATACAAAAAAACTAATCCGGGCCAGAGACAATTGCTGGCATACGGAGGCCCTAGAGGTGCCGTAACAGCCCCCCCACCCCCAGGTGCTACTGGTCAGAAAACGGGGGAGACAGCGAGAATGCGAGAGGACATGAGAGAAAGGCGGCGATGAAGACGTAACCTGTCAAGTCGGCCTCGTGCCTGCTCCGCCGTCTGTTCCTGTAAATACCCAGCCCTCACTCTGTCAGGCAGAATGGAGGAGTTGCACGGCTCCAAAGCCCGTTTCACTCTTTGCCGTTTCATCCCGCTCTCTATCTCCCTCGGCCTTTCACACACAGAAACTACAATAAGCAAAAATGTGGAGGTTGTTGATTATTTCTATTTCGTGCTACTTTATACCTCTCCTCTGCTATATTTAAGAGGGAGGTATTCCACTTTCTAATATTTTTGCAAATGAGGTTTTTCCACACAAAACACAAGCAGCTTCTAAAATATGCGATGCGCATTTCGCCTCGTGTACCGACACTCCCAACTCGTCACATACTGATCTCCATCAGACCCCTTTGGCAACACTTTCTTATGCCCAGTTTACTAGAATTTACATCGTAGTAACATGACAACGCTGCCTACGTGCTCCCCAAGATGTATGAGGCCAATACTGGAGCACAAAACTTTATTTGATTTCCCTGTTCGTCTAGTTAAGCTGTTGACAAGCCAGCACAGCAAAGGCCTTAATAACACCTTGCTGTAAATAATTCAGCAGCCCGTCCTGTAATGTGGCAGCCTCCCACGCCACTCCCCAACCGGCTAAGTGCACTCCTGCAGCAGCCCGCTCTGAAGCCTCCATCCCAGCCCCCAGTCGCGGCTACAGGCCCGACACCAGCTCCAGTAGTACAGGAATGCTTCTGTACTCTTCTGTCCTGATAGAGCGGCCACTGTGATAACATCAGGCACCAGGGCCTGCACAGCCACGGGGCTCCGAGACACACTTTTATGACTTAAGTATCCGGGACTGCTATCTGCAACCATCAGCTCAATACACCCTCATCACATACTTACACAGACAGACACACTCTCTCTCTCTCTATCGCACAGATGCACAACCTCACCATTTATTCTACCCCCCCACATCACATTTTATCCACACACACACAGCTTTTAAAGTCAGTGGGACAACTTTCATCTTCAAACTGTGAAGTTAGCCCTAATCCTAACCACTCAAACCTAACTTTAATTTAATCATAAACCTGACCCCAAGTCAGACCAAACGCTAAATTTAAACCTTGTAACCATAAACTAATGTGAGGACCATCAAATAAAACAAAAAAACATGTGGTCCTCACATAGATAACGTACACGAGCAGACACACTATGATCAGTATAAATCAAATAGACTTCAAACTGAGTGCACCAGAGCCATATCAGCGGGAGACACGGAGGCAAACAGCAGGGTTTCTCCTGATAACACGGACTTCTTACCTGATTGGGAGCCATGCTCACTCAATTACAGTTGAATAATGAAGTTCTTCATCCACTGTTCTACTGCACATGAACTACTTTCATCACGGGTCGCACAAGCAGGACCGCTTGTAGGAGTACCTGTATGCATCTCCTCGCTTAGAAGGGCCCGACTGTATAGTCAAGTAAATTTGTGATAAAACTTCAGTGATCAGGAGATGATTTTTTTTTTAGGCGCACCCACTTTGCTGATGCCGTACACATGATGAGGTATCCAGATGTAGCCCAGAAAGAGCCAAAGACATAAGTCACAATGCAAAGATTGATGCTTGATTTGAGGGAAACTGACTTCATACACCAGCTGCCATAAGAATGTCTATAAAAGACAGGTCTAAATTTTGAATACTTTCATCTCCAGTTCTGACAACTTTATTGCACGAACGTCATTTTTTAGGAACGGGCTTGGATTTAAGGGATATAGACAGATAAAAGGACAAATGATAACTATATAAAAAAATGTCTTCATCACAAATCAAGCTTCATGTCTTGTAAAACTGTGGCATCCAGTTAATGTAAAGTGTCGCTGCTGTTGGAGTGTGGAGACACCGCGGATACCCTTTACTTCCTCTTTGACCTAAAAAAAAAAAAAAGGCAACCTTTTGATGGACAGCACCGCTTCACTCTTTCACGTTGATGGTCAGTCACACAAACAAAAAGGGATGAGATGAGTTTCTCAGGGGAGTGAGGATAATAAAATCAGGGCGTCTGTGTGTCCTGAGTGGGGGCCATATTTGATGCTCTAACAGAATGAA
Organism: Chelidonichthys spinosus; assembly: GCA_029853015.1. NCBI lineage: Eukaryota > Metazoa > Chordata > Actinopteri > Perciformes > Triglidae > Chelidonichthys > Chelidonichthys spinosus. The sequence goes on from CM056840.1 coordinate 10,638,085, forward strand.
GGTCTTTGGCGGCCCCCGGACTGCCAGTCTTTTAGCTAAAGCAAGCAGATTTCTTTGAAGCCCGGCCACCTTGGCTGAAGAGCCATTACTGCCGGGGTTTTCTATACATTAACCATGCTACAGCGGCACAAGTGCATTACAGGCAGCCGCCCCAGCAGGGCCCAATTGTACTCCCTCTTGTTAAATATTATCCCAACAGAGCTTTTGATTTTATTGTCATTTTTTTTTTCTCTCCCCATAGCGCTTATCCTCCTCCCCTCCCCCGATCAGATTAGGATCGATTGCTGCATGGCAGAGCTGGCCCAGACATGAGGACCAGAACAACGCTCCAGCGCGATTGTGCTCCTCAGGCCCCGCCTTGGAGACTATTCAGGCGACTAAATAGAATGATTTGCCCTTAGATGTCAAATTTCCTCCGAGACAAGGATGTCAATACCAATTAGATTGTCTGCAGTTGCCTTAGTTACGCCAGCCTGCCCCCCACCGCCACCGCCGCCCACCCCCCAGCCTCTTTTCCTCTAAAGATACACTTGCTCTCTTTTAACATCTCACTCACATCTCTCTTTTTTTTTGTAGGCAGAGTGGTGGTCTCGGCACCAAGCCTTTAGCCTCAAATCAGTTTTATGGCTGGCGCTGTGCAGACATTAGGCTAACTCCATTAGCCTCTCTGAAGGAGATGGCCTGAGGGGATACTAAGGGGCCAAGATGTGACTGGGCTGGGGTGTGTGTGTGTGTGTGTGTGTGTGTGTGTGTGTGTGTGTGTGTGTGTGTGTGTGTGTGTGTGTGTGTGTGTGTGCGCTGAAAGGGTGAAGGGTAACATTGTCTTACAGAGTCTTTTGGCATCTCCTTAAAGGTCACTGTCTGCTGGTCCGAGGAGGCAAAAGCCCACTGGAGCAAGAACATAAACAAGAAAGAGAAGTGGGCAGAAAATGGATTAATGAACAAATGTAATTAGGAGAAGGGGAGGATGGAGAGAGTGGGAGAGAGGACTCTGTCTCCACTTAGTATCGTGGCTCCTGCAGGCGCTTAAGTGCTAACATGACAAACAGATGTGGCCATGGCCGGCCAGACATAGTGCTGCACACACAAACACACCTACATATGCACAGACGGCTCCTTCACTGTCTCTTATGTCAGCTTTCTCCTTCCTCAAATGAGAAAAAACATTATTTGGCAAGATAAGTTCAAGGCCAACAAGACAACCACGTATTAGTTCGATATCCAGCAGCAGAGCAAAAGATGATCGAACAACTGCTCCAGTTTAGAAAATATTCTTTATGGATTTAATCACAACTTTTCACACAATTTGCTTTATGCGTTTGGGAAATAAACATCTCTGTGAGGTTATAACAGTGATAAGTAAACAATAATAAGTTATAAGTAAGAGTTTTGAAGGTAAAAGATAACTTTCACAAGTGTCTGATATATACAGAAACAGATGCTTTACACTATAATATACTACCATACACCAGAACCCGTGACCTTATGTTTTTCAGCCTTTGATCAGTCACGTCCGTCCCGTGATCCGGAGCGCTGTGTTCTTTACTCAGCTGTCCACCACTTATAGCGTTAGTGTCACCTTGTCTGGAGTCCATCATTAATCTGCTGTCAGTGTGTTTTTATTTTAAAAGCACGATGGCTATTTTTGATTCAACTGACATTCAGAGAAAAGTTTTCTCACAGAAATGTTCTTTTTTTTTTCTACATTAAACGTTTGTGTCGCGATGAGTGACATATATATAACTTCCCTTCTGTTTTAGTTGACATCGTCATTACAGGAATATATGAAACCTTATACTTTCTTTTCCAGGTTTCAATTAGCATCTAAAAGACACCATTAACTACTGCAATTGACTAAATCAATACCTTCCCAGAAAGCATCCAAATCGGCATAAGATGTAATCAGGTCAGTTTTCAGTCCTCTGCCGTGAGTAAACATCATATCTTACAATAAATAACTATTACAATGTTTTTTCAAATCAATAGACTTCAACCTGAAAAACTGGTTGAAATGTTTGTGATATAGACAAAACAAAACGATTGTTATGCAGCCCAGTCTTCATGTGGAAGGCGCTCTGTGCACAAGCGGCAAACACTAATGCGAGCCATGAACCGGGGCTACAAAGCCTCTTTCAATACCTTTCCCCCCTCTCCTTGGCGAGGGCGCACAATGCCGCACAATCAATTCAGCGGCGAGGAATGGAAACAGGACTTGCATTTTGAAGTTGGTTTAACCTTGCAGTGACACCTATTGCAGATGCTTTGAAATGGTTTGCGAAGAATAGTTTCCGCATGGTGGGATCTGTAATTAGGCGGCACATCTGCACCGGCAGCAGCACCCCAGCATCCCCCTCAGCCTTCGAAATCTGGCGTGCCCAGAGCACGCTGTTTGGTTGGCGGCCAACACAAACAGTTCCCGCTGCATGAATGTGAATCGTTTTATAAGATGCATTTCAACCGAGGCAATTAGATGGATTTCAACTGTGAATGGTTCAAGAGTGCAGTGCATTCGACTTTCCCAGTAGATAAGAGGAGGGACGGGCCGAGAGAGAGAGAGAGACAGAGAGAGAGAGAGAGAGAGAGAGAGAGAGAGAGACAAGTGACAGGACACGTTGAGCAAAGGGAAGAGACAAAGAAGGAGGGAAAACAGCGAGGACGATGAAAGAAGGGGAGGAGAGACAGTGACAGCCATGAGACAGAAATTTACAACCAGATCATCAATTAACCACTCCAATCACAATGGATCAAGCCATTAAATGTGCATTTCTTTCAAACGACCTCCTGGCTGACAACGACTACAGATCATGAGCTAGTATTGATGGCCGCTGGAACACTCCGCAGTCCCAAAGTCTGAGGAGTTCACTGTTTGTCAGTTAATTCGGCACATGCGGTCAGAAACAAAACAAATGTCTGCCCTCTCAACTTACGTCTCATTAAATGCAATTCCGTTATTTCAAGCTGCAAGACTGATGTCTCGTGCTCTCGAGTTGGCATGTTTACCTTGCTCTCGTTTTTCTTGCGCTGAATAAGCACAGAATGTGACCATTAAATATATTGCTGATGGAGAGACAAGGGGATGGAGACATCAATATTAAAGTGAGCCGGGGGTTCAGTCGGACTGCCAGCTGTTACGGGCTATCCCTGGGTGACTTCATATCCGGGTTAGATAAAGACTATAAAATTAATTGCCATGTAAATTTATGAATAAAAGCACTTAACATCGTTTATGTGCATGTTAATAATCACGCAATTGTCGTATGTTATATCACAATCCACTAATGCTCTGTGAGACCAAATGCTTTTAATTTTCCATACACTTATCTCACTAAATCTATTCAAAGTTGGACGAGAAAAAACATGATATTAACTTCCCCATTATCATAGCAATTAGCCTCTGTCTAATGAAAAAAACATGTGAAACAAAAGGACCTTAGGACATGGCATACTCTATAAAATCCTACTTTCAGCACCTCTGAAATTAGACCTAAAGTCCCCCAGAGGGACTATTAGACGATAAATCCCTGTCATTGACCAGGTTCTGCCCTCGTGACTGACGTCCTGACCCCCTTTGAAGTCCCGCGCCACGACAACACCAGCGCCGCTTCCTCTCCTCTGGAAAGACTAAACACTGAGTTGCCCCTACTAGGACACCAGAAAAGAGCAGGCGAGCGTTTAAGGGAGGAAAGGGGACCCACAACATTCAAAACGAGCCAGATGTTTGCGTCCCGTGTTAACATGTGGAGACATGCGCTCGCCGTGGGCCTGCATTAATGAAGGTAGAGATCCAACTAGGGGGGGGCAGCTGATAGGCAATGGGGATGCTGTGTGATAGGCCGTGGCACATACACACACTCACCCGGTCACATGTGCTAGCAATAAGTTAGCCTCGCCGCCACTCTGGTGAGACAAACAGATGGAACTGGGCTGAGGCTCTGTAGCTGAGACGGGAAGATTTCCCGTTTCAGAGAGAAAGGGAAGAAGGAAAAGCAGAGAAACTAGTTTTATGCTGCTGTTTGATTACGTCGAAGAACTTCTGCTAATTCATTCAGAAACAGAGCACGTTTATTTTTTTTTATTATGTTGCTAAAACTAACAGACATCAAAAACATAAACACAATGTTACTCCAAATACGTTGCAGCTGGTGGTGTGACACACGTTTTTAAATTATTTTTAATTATATCACTTTTTTAGACACACGATCGTACCGGATGTTTTATCTGGGTATTGATAGTTTTAGTAAAAAAATGACTTGAATCAAAGGATTACAGTATTTTTTTTCTCTCAAAATGATTAATAATTAAATATAATAAATGCATTTTTCTAATTGCAGTGGCAAAATTAGAATAAAATAGCACAACATAAAAACAAATTTGAGCAATAAAAACTTCAAATGCAGTAGAAAATAAAAAAAACTTCTAAAGAATTCTTATAAAATTGTACAGTAATTAATTTATCTAAATATGATTCAGACAGACATTTGATTGTGTGCCATCGAGCATCACTTTCACAGTGCTCACGATTAAAAATCTACACTTATTTCTGTGTTATATTCTAGGTTCATATATAACTTACTCAGATCTCTTTAAAAAAAGAGTTGCCTTTTAAATCATGATGCTATTTTATGGGCAATAATTATGATAAGCACAATGGTAAGTGAAAAGTGAATTGAAAGACATTTAGCCACAAATTAAATCATTCATTTCCACGTTATTATTTATGTTTTGTCAGCAACTAACTAATATTATGTGCCTTAACAACTGGCTTTCTGGCTGGCATGACTGAGGTACTCGCCCTCCCGCATGCCTGTCTGTCTGTCCCTTCTTTGTTAGACTTGTTGTGTTAACAGTTAAGAGGAGGATTACTGAGCTGCACTGGTATTGTGTTGGCTGCAAGAGTTTGTGTCTTTGGCTGTGTGTTTGGATTGTACCACAGCAGACAGCGGCGCATGTCACAGACACTTAAGAGTAAACCAGGGATCAGTGCATGGAAGTAACAGCAAGTACACCGTCTCCGTCGTGGAGGTATCGCTCCCGTGCATCCGGCAAAGCACGCAAAATAAACACATGACGAAGCTCTCCGCATAAAAGTGACTTATGTCAACAGGAGAGGAATAACCGTTCAAAGATATTAGCATTTCAAAAGGAGAGTCGAAAGAACCGTATAAGCGAGGGAGCGAAGACGGGAAAGGGGGAGAGAGAGTGAGGGGGTGAATGGAAACGTAAAGATTGCGAGGAATGCTCTTGCGTGAACTGTATATGAACCCCTAAACCCAACTCTCCACCTGACAAAATCTGTTCTTTGCCCTGACACACAACCACAGAGCGCTCGCAGCCAGGAATGCCATGTTAATGTCACAAATGCCTCTAAAAAAAATATATATTTCCATCCCATGAGAGGCTGCGGGAATATCATACAATCCAATAATTGAGGATCTTTATACGCTCAATATCCCATCATCCTGCACGAGGGAATATTTGCAAGCAATGATATCTGAAATGTGCTCTAAGGTCTCATAAGGGACGTGTTCCTATTCTGGAAAACAACAACGGGATAAAAATATCACTCAATAACAAAGAGATGAAAAAAATGACTGTTCTGGGATATTACTCACAATTACATGTTTTTTTTATTATGCTTAATTTGTACTTAATGGCCCGAACATTAAGATGTTCGGGCCATTAAGATGTGACGGTCTGACAACATGGAGTTTAACACCTCCGTGGTGTGTAACCACGCTTGGCTTTCAGATCCCTCCTCAGCTGTCATCAGTGACACACTTTGCATTAAAACGGTCACCCAACTGACGTAATGATAACCACAGTTGCATGGTTAGAATGGTATTTAGGCGCCTTAATGCCCTGTTTGTTTTCCAATGTGCCCTCCCTGTGGTGATTGCAATCCACTGAGGGTGTGTTGAGTGCTGTGAACGGTGTGTTTTTGTCTGTGTGTGTGTGTGTGTGTGTGTTCGGAGACACTCCCTCTCCTGAGCTGGGCAGGTCTTTTTTCTGTGTGTGTGTGTGTGCGTCTCCCTCCTTCATTCAGTCTCTCACTTTCCCCTCACTCGTTCTTTTCTTTCCCTTTTTACTTCCCCTCTTAATGTCTGCTTGTTTCCTCCTCCTCCTTTCTTCTGCCTCTCTCCTCCCACCGGGGCTGTGTGCATTCCTGCCAGGAGGGGCGGAGGTGTCTGTGGCTCGATAAGGACCAGGCCTCCCCTCCTTGCTGTACCCTCCCTCATGTTCACCCTCACCCCCTCCCTGGGAAAATGGGTGCACCCTCCTCCCTGGCAGGACACTGGCTCCCCTTTGAGTGTGCTGCCAGCCGTGGCAGCAGAGACTTAACATGATTTGTTTGTCTGCCGCTGCCTGTTTGCACCAAACCCCAGCGCCAACCCCCATTACTCCTGCCGGAGATCCAGAGGGCCGGTTAGCTGGTACAGATCTGGCATGAGGCTTCTGGAGGCCGGGGGCGGAGGGTTAAAGGGGTGTTAAAGAGGGCGAGGTAGGGAGAGGTGGGGGATGTGGGGTGAGACCTAGGTTAAAATGAGTTTGGAATATGAGCCACAGACTGGAAACATTCAACATTTTCCTTAAAAATAAGTGCAGTGGGCTGGAATGAGCGTTTGTGAGAGATAACAGGAAAACATTCCCATACACAAACACAAAAAAATGATTTCACTAATCACTCAGTTCGCAAAAAGGTTGAGGGTTTTCCCATTCTTTCTTTTTTTTTTTTTTCCTGGTGTTTTGTAATTGGCTCGCTTCCTGGTTCAGTGGCGGACAGCAGGCACAGCAGCGGCTGCCCAGTCGGGCCATTGATCTTTCATCAGCCCATAGAGTTAAAGCTGAAGGCATGAGGGAGAGGCTGGGGAGGCAGCCTCTCTTTTTTATGGCAGCCCGCTGGAGCCTGCCTAGGATTGTTCCCTGTTTCCTCAGATTGTTTTTCATTTAGTCAGGGTGCAGCGCCGTGCCGCTCCGAGGAGGTGAGGTGAAGTGTCGCAGACATTTAGGAGAGCACGTAACAGCCACGATCTGGGTAGGTGGATACAATGGTATAGCAGGGCTTGTTTGCTGATAACATTTTAGTTTCTGCATGTGACAGTGTGTGTGTGTGTTTGGTGTTTTTGTCTTAAAGTGTGTTGTCAGTGATTCTGTGTGTTTCTCCCCGTTCCACAGCACGGATTAAATTACCTGTTGGCCTGTGATTAGGAAGGCAGTTGATCTGGAGCCTAACAAGTGATTACTGTAAACACATGAGTGTATTTTTGAGTGGGAACTGTTTCTTGCCTAAAAGAGTGGCAGTGAACTGAAGCAGCAGCATCACTAATTTAGTGGAGAGAGAGAAACATTAAACTGTTGATAATATTTCTCCATAGACTCCCAGACTATTAATCAAACCATTTTACATTAAGAAGAAGAGAGAGAGAAAAAAAAAAATAGCAAGAGCTCTTAACGCAAATCAAATTTCACTTAAGGGGCTAAAATTACCTTCATCTATTTGCATGAAAGCCATGGCAGTGGTCAAGACCTCCATGTGATATCCAATCAGAGGGTCTGATCACTATGTGGGTGTGGTCCGTTGTATCCCCAACAGTATTCCATTGATCCGAGCTCCGGCGCTGAGCTGCAGCAGTGGAGCAGCAGGCCCTGAACTTGGTCATCTAACTGATATGTGATATAAGGATCCTTCTTCAAGGCAGCTCCATGGGGATCTGGTCAGAGAGAGAGAGAGAGGGGGGAGAGAGAGAGAGAGAGAGAGAGAGAAGAAACAGACTTCAGATCAGCAGATCAATTTTCACTGGACCTTGAATATTTCATGTTGGGGAGTCTTGCAGCAGAAACACAGATGGGCTAAATAACTGACCGGTAACCATGTCCAGCCACACACACACACCTGATCACACACCTGATTTTGCACGTCTATAAATACACACATGTAACCTGATCACGCCGCAAGTTTGGACTTATTTGTACAAAAAACAAACGTCATGTTTCCCGTCTGATCCGAACATACCAAACAACATAACATTGTGTGAAACACCAGGTTCACCATAATGCTACAAAAAGAATAAATCTGTTTGTAGTGTGTGACAAGAAGTTTCCATGGGAAGATGTTGCAGAGGCACACACACACACACACACACACTTCACCCTAAGGGCCGGGTTAGGGGAATCATGTCTGGATCATGTTTCTAGTCCCAGCGAACATGTGGTCGATGTAAGGCTGATACTGACTCAGCCCTGGTCCAAGAAGTGGACACAAAGGATGACATGCTCTTAAAGACAGCAGAGATATACCAGCGTTCATATGGGAAATGATTTGTTAATTCATATATTTTTGTATTCTCTTCACCTACGATCCTTTGACATTTCATTCCCACTAAATCAGAGCAGGATCATCACATTTTAGAAGAGAAATATAAAGAAAACTCAGTGCCCCGTGTAAAATGGACAATAAATCTACCCAGAAGTGTATCGGCCCTAACAATACAACGGGATGCTTCGCTCTCACAGCAATAACCCACACCTGACCCCTAAACCCTCACCCACAGAAAGGATGTTGTTTCACCGACTGTCTTCAAATACTTTCCTCTCGGAAAGACATCAGTGAAACCAGAGCTTGTCAGGCCCTGTATTTGTTTATTAAGCATGCTCTTGGACTGGCTTACTCCCAAGATGGCTGTAACTGAGAGATTTGTTCATGTAGACATTAGGGCTGGCTATCAGTGGTGAATTATTTATTGAAAAAAATCTTCCCTTCCTTGACGGATGAGAGAATATGTAGGGCTGCTCACCGACTCTTCCGTAGATTAGAGGACTGATGAAAACATTGTTAGGCACACAGTGACAGTGAATTTCAAAATCTCTATTTCTGGAAAATACTCCCAAATATATTGGGAGGGAAGGTGTGGTTACATGACCTGGGGCGAAATAAAATATGCAACACTTCTGCCATATCACATCAGTGCTATAAAAGAGAAAATAATCAGATGTAAAGGAAACATTTTAATGACTATAGAATAATAGGTATAAATACTGAAATGTTAACTCGTTATGTGCTGTGCCTTTCCAAACAGCTCATTATTTCTTAACTCTCTTGTCAGTGCCTTCTTAAATGTTTGAATGATGTATTTTCATCAACGCTGTCTTCTGCAATAAACTCCCCTGTATATATTCTCACTGACAGGAATGTCAGGGATTCCACGGGGAAGAAGCGGCGGTAACAAAGCATGTGCTGATACCGCCGAGACCCCCCAACCCCTGTTTAGAGCGACAATAAAAAGATACAACCCCCCCTCCAAAAAGAAAAAAGGACACGAGTCGCACTGAATCAGACAACTAGAAATTCAGTTAGCGTGGACATTTTTCCTGCCAGATTTAAATCACAATGATTTGTTCTAATCATAATAAATCACATTTGGTCATTTTCCCTGCCAGCTTTATTATGTTAGTTTTTGTAGTCTGCAGCAGTGAAAGAAAAAGAGACAGGCAGAGGGCCTGGCTATTGTCATTCAATGGCCGAGCCATTTTGGAAATCACCGCTCTCGATTTGCCCCCCCTCTCTGTATTCCCTTATGGCTGCACTAGATTGAAGGTTTCCTTTTATAATTCTCCAACTTGCACATACACCAAGGACCCCCCGCCCCCCCCTCCTCAGAAGAAGAATATACACATGTCAAAGGCTGGGTTGAATGAGTTTATGATGGAAGTAAAAGATGATGAGCGATGGTTAACTTTCTAATAAAAAAAATAAATAAATCTGCAACAACAGGATACATTAAACTATTTAACCCTCCAGAAAACACAAGTTGGGATGTCTCCAGATAATTTACTGCTGGAGACGTCTATATATTGGTTAAAGCTAAAAGCGGCTCCATTACCAGAGGGGACTAATAATCGTGATCTATGCCTGCTCACTCAGCAAATAATCAATCATGCTTATTTAGTGTGATTAAAGTGGGATTTTGCTTGAACAAGCCGTTGTCATACACACGGAGGGGCATATTTAAAGACAATATTATACAAAATCCGGGTGACATTATCTCAAATAAACTACGGGGGACATAATGTTAGTTCTGATGGCATATGGGGGCTTTTGTAAGCTCCAGACCTAATTTCAATGAAATCACTCGGGTCCCTGTGACCCAGCCTCATCTAAACACACTCACATTGTCACACAAAGAGCCACTAAAAGGGGGGGAACATGACCCATTTTTTTGTTGTGGCCCGTATTTCAAGATTCAATAAGACAAACATTTCTGCTTACAATGAGTCAGCATCCTCTCTGAAAAAAAACCCACACACACCAGAGCAGGTGGGGGGGCAGCGAACAGCAGTTTGAACGGATTATCAACACAAGACAACTGGGGAAAACTCCAAAACGCTGCATGAAATCCCAGATATTCACGGAGGAGCTGAGCGCGTGGATGCTGACAGCCTGATGACTTGAGTCATCGCCGAGTTGATTTAGAACAACGTGCAACGTTTAGGCTTTAATTTGCAGAAATCGGGGCAGGATCTCCACACTGTGGCTATCGCACCGAGGGAGATTATTCCCATCAATAGGGCATGAAATCTGCTGGCTGACCACCCGACACTTAGCCACTGAAATGGTGTGTGTGTGTGTAAACTGTGAATGAGTGTAAGAGAGGGAGAGAGAGGTGGAGGGAAAAAGGTAAACATGTGCCAGAGAGAGAAAAATACATGTTGATGTTTGAGTGTTGCATTTTCACGTGTGTGAGTAAGATTTAATTGATTTTTTTTCTCTAAAGCTTTTCGAGTTATTGTCATTCGTACTACTACTCGTGCTGATGTGTAGAAACAGAAGAAATAATTGAATAAAGCAATCACGAATGAATCAGAGGCCGTCACCCGCGTGGCCTTCGGCGACTGCTGCTGTTATGTGAACGAACAGCAGGTGATGCGACACGAGTGTTACATGTATGGGAGAAATTACAGACGTATCAACTTTGCTGCGTGGTGCCTATAAAAGCAGTGGCGAACGCCGGAGGACGGGGGGCTGGAAAACCGAGGTCTCCGGGCTGATTACCAAGGAGTAATGAACTAATGACAGCGCTTAGGGATCTAATGTGATGAATGGATTTCACAAGGTCTGAGATGTTTGGGGGAGCAGAGCTGCACACGCACCTCACTGCGGGAAAACAAGAGAAAGGAGTATTTTAAGGATACTTGGACGTGTTGTAACAGCCATATGGCAGAGTGTCTAATCAGCCCTCATCAGTTATGGGGGGGGGGGTACTGGGAAAGGTAAAACAGGGGTCAAAAGAAGCTAGTCCATGTGTGTGTTGTACAGGTCATGAAGAGAGATCACATGTATGCACACGTGACCTCTTTACATTTAAGATTTATATATTATCAGAAGTCATCCTTAAACAGATAAAGATATAAACAGGCTGTCATGTTGAATGTTGTTTCCAATCTAACTCTTTTCAATTGAATTATTTATTGTTTTGACTGTTTGTATGACAGGAATTGTACTGACCTGAGGTAAAAGAAAAAAAAAAAAGAAACGAATTTCCCTTTGTGGATAATAAAGGATATCTATCCATGTCCCCTTCAGCAGCCTCCCAAGAGGCCATGACATCAAACGGCGAGCCTGCATTTACCGGCAAGTGTCCAGAGAAGTGTGCGTAAAGCGGCTCGCGGAAGGATGACCAAGCAGAGACAGCCCCTCTCGCTGCTGCTGCAACACGTGGCTTCTGGACGCGTCTTCGCCGTGAGCGCGGAGTTGGAGCGCCAGGCGCCGAGCAGAGTAATCTGTTTACAGTGTAGCGCGTTGATGGTCATTTTTTATAATGTTGTTTAATCCATAGTGGAAGAGGGTGGGGGTGGTGGTGGTGGTGGTGGGGAGGAGGGGGGGTGGTGTGGGCTGTCTAGCAGAGCCCCAGACAAGCTGGCTCCAGTGGCCATCTCTGTAGGCTATAGGCTTCTCTATTTGAGCAGAGAGGCAGGTGTAAATCTCTGCTGCGATCTTTGCTCTGCACTCTCCGCGACACTCACCTGGAGGTAAATAAATGGTTTATGGCCAAGTCAATGAACCGCCTCTCTGCTGCTTTTGTGGGCTTGTGCACAGAAATAGAGAACAACCCCCCGGGCGCGTAGTTGTCATTGTCATGCACCGGGAAAAGACAGTCGGAGTCGTGCATTTTTTAACGTTTAGGGAATAATATTTGTATTTAATTAAATGTGTGACTATCTGAGAAGAGAGAATATTAATACAGCGTGCTTGATAATGGGCTAATTAATTATTTGTTAGGTTAGGTTATTAGCAATTTACGCTCAAATAAAAAAAAAATATTTCAGTTTACATTGAAAACTTGTTTGCACTATTTTGATTTTAAACGTTAGACCTTCCTGTTTGCGTCGCAAACTTTAACACGAATAAATAAAGACATTAAGAGGAGAGCATACATAAATGTATGGCCTACATGCATGGCGGAGGTGTTTGAATATCTACTGTATGTGTGATTGCGCGATTATTGCAAATGATTTGTTATTTTTACACTGACCCACAGTGTGTGCGTGTGTGCGCGTGGAGAGAGGGAGAGAGAGAGGGGAGAGAGGGGGAAAGAGAGAGAGAGAGAGCCAAAGAGAGGGGCGGCTATTATACCAAAGTTCTGCAAAGTAGGTCTGTGCCACTTTTGATTAGCGACTGTTCCCAAAAGATGGTTGCAGACATGAGATAATGAGGTCCTGTGATAACGCGGGTCGCCTTTAAGTTTTTCCCATGAATCGAGACTGTCGCCAGTCCACAAAACGACACTGTGCATCGGCACCACGCTACTCACTTCTCATTTGTCGAGCACAAAAGCTGATCCATCCCAAATCCGCACTAACAAACCAGGGGCCGGGAGCAAATCATATAATGTTCAGCCGTATTCACTTCGCCACTAATTAACTAGAATCCCACCTTATTCTTAAATACAGTGACCAATTAAACGGCCATGTATGCCAAAGGTCCCCGGGGCCACAGTCGGTCGCCAGGAGCATTTGTGAAGGTCTGCGGCTTCACTATAGGCAATGGATCTTATTAGGTGAGTGACCTCGGCGAGGAAAGGTTACAGACTTTTTCACTGCCCTCGGTTGGACAACTAAGATGTTTCCTAATCGGATTTTAATTGGTTGGTTGGGTGGTTGCTGCTTGTGTCCTCGCGGTGCGCGCAGTGGGGTGATGTTTGGATTCGGCACGGATCCACAAAATTATGGAACTAGACGGAGCGTCATTATTATTATAATTTGTAAATAATTAGATATGACTGCATTAAAAGGGAGGGAAATCAACAAGTGTTATCTTTGTAGGATTTTCATCACTTTGCAAGATCTTTTTTTAATTTTTTTTTTTTTTTTTTACTATACACTCTTTGTTCCACTTTCCAAACTGACAATAGCCTAAAAGAGTTATTTGATTTCGGTGAGGTTATAAACGTGGCCACAAACAGACCACAGTCACATCTTTCCTATAGGCTACTTTTTTGCAACTGTTCCACAGATTGAGCCTCCGTGTTTATTCGAGGTTACTGTAGAAACCCATATAAGTTAAGCCGACCAGGTTCAGCTTACGTTCAAATACTCCCCCCTCCTCCTCATTACTCCGAAGAAACGTCTTTATGCAAAACATCTGTACGGGACTTCAATAAATGAAAGCACAGCTCCTAACCGCATCCTACTTATTTTGATTTTCATGTGGTTTTCGTGTATTGTCCAACTTAGTAAATATGGCCAGTCTCATATTTCAAATGTCACCGGCGACTTGCAATTTGAACATGAAAAAGAAGCAAAGGCAAACAGCTAGTAAAAAAAAAAAAAAAAAAAAAAAAAACAAAGACAAAAAGGTGGCTCCGAAACTGTCTAACTTGAGTCACATTAAACTCATAATAGATCAAAGGGAAGAAAGGGCCTTTTTTATTATTCCACGTCGGCGGATACAGCTCAATGCAGACTGTAAGATGGTAAACTGGCGGTTGTACGTCAAACCTAATAGACCATTAGGCTAATTTTATACAGTCATTCGGGGATCCCGTCCGCGGCTGCAGTACAGTTGCGCACCCAAGCCAGATAAACCTGTTGATGAGCACCAGTGGCTATTGCGCACCACAAAGCAAAGACGACAACTTAATCTCCCTTCAATGTAAATACACACGCAAAAGTAAACACGATTTAAATGAGAGGTAAATACTTAAAACTTTGCATTTAACAAAATGTTTGCAAATATTTAAAAATCGTTTTACTTCTAAAAACAAAAGAATACAGCTTTGTCTTAAAGTCAATACAAGAAGGGCATAGTTTTCATTTTTAGGGAGGGGAATGTGTTATTGATTTAATAAATAAAAATACGATGAAGAAAAAGACAACAACTAGGCTACAAAGGGGGTTTTTGTTCGAGGCTCCAGCAGTTCACACAGAGATCCATCCGTCGCACGGAGAAGCATCTGGGAGATTCAATTGACCGCACTCAACTTTGCCGCCGCTTGAGTCTGCCGCATAGACTTCAAATTGTTGTTCTCGCTACTGACAAAACCGTTAATTCACCCAGAAACGGGAGGTCAAGTTTCAGCAGGAGTAGGGGGGTGGACTTACAGGAACATTTGTGTCAGACAGCAACGCTTTCTGCACACAAAGAGAGCCTGGAACAGCATCAGAAACACGTGACACCTGTTGCATTTATTTAGCAGTATATGCTCGGAAAAGTAAAAACAAAAGTGTGAGCTTTAACAGCAGATGAGTCATATAATACAGGTTTAAAAATGCACAAATTCCCTCAAAAAAGTGTATTTTTCTGTAAAATAATCAATTTTGAGGAGCCTCTTTTAGACCTCATGTTCATATTTAAGAGTATACTACACTGGATTTGGTGTGTTAACAGATTTACTTTAAAAATAGAATTTCAGGTCTCAAAATAGTCCGTCTAAACAGTCTAAAATGATTATTCACCTCTTAATAAACTACAGCGCACATTCCACTTCAGTGCAACCGGACAGAATAAGCTTGTTACATATAAACTGTTCTAATCTTTAGCTGCTGCTGCTTCACCTGAGCGGAGTGAAACAAAACATCAGCAGGAAAAATACACAGTGAAAAGGGTGGATTATGGGCTCAGGCCTGAACACAGCACCTGTGGGGAGTGGCTGGAGTGTCTTTCCCAAAATAACCCAGAAAAACTCATCCCAGCAGGTCTGCAACAAGGTTTAACAGGTTGGAGGGGAGGGGGAGAAAAAAGGACAGACCACCTGAGGCCCAAATCCAGGAAGACCTGCTTTGCCTCGGGGACAACTGACACCTAAGAGAGTTTTTACAAGGTCATTTAGGGATGGGATACAGTTTATGTAGCATAACTGTGCAGCAAAATTCCTTAACTGCTTTCAAGCAGCTCCCTCGAAGCCACAGTCCCAGCTGTGGTGGATCTGCGAGCACGATGCCCGAAAAACCTCCTCATTTCCTATTGAAGCGCTCTCGCAGCACTTACCGTGGCTTTACTTTAAAGATTGGTACTGCACTTGATCCATTTACCTCAATCACCATGCTCGGCAACAAAATGTCTGATTGTGGGGCAGAAAGACATAAAAGACATGTACTCAACCGTCCCGTCAGTGGAAATCAGCGCTGGTTTCTTTTACCCAGCCTTTCAGACTGCATGGCACTTGCTTTTCCGCCTATGGTTTTCCATTTCAAAGCCCCATGTCTCCATGTAAATACCAAAACACGGTAATCCAATCTGACCCCATTGCAAATTTTCCAGAAACTATTGGGGGGGTTGCAGGGTTGACGTGAGCCACACACTTATCCCACTTAACCTCTAGAGAGAAGCCACCCTAACCCCTCATAGGCCGAGATTCCCTTGCCGGAGGAATGCGCCGCTTTATACCACTCTGCTCTTAAAAGCGGCGGGTCGTGAGGTTGGACTCGGTGGTAAACCTTACAACTCGGCGACGCTGTGAAGTCGAGGCAGCACAAAGCCGACTCCGGGAGGAAGCTAACTGCTCGGCGGTTACCCTGCCCGCTGCACAGCGCGAACCCTAAATCCCCTTCCAACCCAGAGTAGTCCCTCTCGTGAACACAGCGGGAACACACTTGCACCGTGCTAACTCGATGACAAATAACCCATGGATTGTTCTGGTTCCCATTTGCCATTGTTTGCCCTTCAAGCATGCAAAACTGGTTCCTGTAAGATTCTCAAGGCTTCAAAATATAAGGGGGAAAGATGCGTATCTCCCACGTTGACGAGTGGCGGCACGTAAGGCGAGCTAAGACGTCTTTGACACATGGTCCACATCTGAGGCATGTACCACGAGGATCGGGATCAGGCAGCTCGGAGCTGCAGGAGAGAAAGGCCTAGCGGCTGTTTATGGGGTTGAGCAGACAAATCTCCTGCATTATGCTCTCCAGGTGGTGCATGCCACTGGACTGGTTTGTTGTAATAGTGCTGCATACAATGCACTTTCACAACGCAGCTGCTCGGGCCGACTCTATTCTACGGCTACAGGTGATAATGAGCTGGTTTTACGTGAATGCGAACCGTTAAGCAAGTGTTTAGTGGGGATTCTGGTCAGTCGACGCGATGCAAACTTATTTAGAGACTTATGATTTCAGAGCTAAATGCCATTTTATTTTTTAAACACCTAAATGCAAGTAGACTCGTCTTGATATTTGGAACTTGCAGTAGCTCTTCAGTCAGAACTCAGATTACATTTATTATGCGTATAATTTCAGAATATCATCAACTGTGACACGCATCTCAGAATAATGGGTCAAAAGCTAAACATGCCATTGTTTTTAACCTTTCAGTCGCCTCTTCTTTAATATGTGGTAGTAACGTCAAAGTTATGAGCTCTAGTCACTGCTGATGAACGGCCTCTCCCCAGCACATCGGCCATTTTCCATGTCAATCTGTAGTCAATGCGTTGCCATCGATAAGTGCATCCCCTAATTAACTAAAATTGTTTTCCATCAATACCTATAACTGGCCGGCATAGGAATTGATGAGAGCGAAGGGTTGGCTTGACTGAAAAACGCCTGACAGAGACAATTCATCAACAGGTAAAGTGTTTATCATTCCTCCTGCCAATTGATTAAAATGCGCGTGTGATTCTGGAAAGTGCATTTTACAATCGCCGCCCTTTTTTTGAGGGGGGCAACATGGCCTCAATGGATCGATTTGGGCCCCACCTAAATCTCGGAGGTAAATGGTTTGCATTTAGAAAGTCATTACGCTGTCAATTGAACGTCTCCCCCTCCACTTTGTGTCAGGATGTCCATAACGAAGTTTGGAGTCGCCATAGCAGTTGAACATACTAATCTTGTGATGTTTCCTTTCCCTATCATGTCGCGTTAAGGCTGACGACTCTCACCAGACAATCTCCCCCATTCAGGAGCGGTGCCACCAAGTCTGTCCTTGCTTATCATTAACAATCTGCAAATAAACAGGACAGCATACATTACATCACTTGCAGCTCCGTGATCAATTCCAGGAATGTCTTTGAAGCTTTGCTTAATGAACCCCACACCGTATGGCTGTTTGTGTGTAGTCAGGCCATCGAGGCTTCATAACCCTTGACCTTAATGCAGTTTTTTTTTTACCTTCGTTGATAATATTGGGAGGTTAGCAAGCAGTAATAAGAATATTCAATAAAAACACACAGGAGATGCTGAGATTAACTGCACTGCAGGAATCACGTGAAAAGGAGCCGCTTTCCCACTTAAAACGCTGACATCTTAAAGCACATTCTCCGGGGAGAGCTAATTGTGCGGACAGTGCTGCGTGATGCTTTTCCATATCGGACCAAACACAAGCCATGCCACCGCCACAACTCACTCACCCACCCACGTGGAGTGAGAGATTTTTTAGAGCCTGTCCAGTCAAATATACTGCCCCTTTTGATTTTGATATGCATGATCTCTCTAGATGTATAAAAAAGAAAAAAAGGGGAGGGGGGAAGCGCTGACAAAGTTGGCTTCATCAATCAGTAGTGTCAGCTCAGACCTTTTTATAGCCTCTCGGAGTCCCTGAGAGCCCTAACCCTGTAAAAGTTTATATAGTGTATTGACCATTCTCTACTTGCTTAGCTAATGAAGCCAGCTCGGGCCACAGACAAACTGAGAGGCCGCCGTGTCAACACTGCTTCCTATTTGATGACACCTTCCACTAAATTGAAATGTGCTGCTAATGGGGATGAGTGTTTAAAGAAGAATAAGCCACACTAATTGACACAGGCCTGACCTCCCTGGCACAAAGAGAAGGACGGAAGGCCCCAATGTATATATATGTGGGCTGGTGAAAAACACAGTGCGGCTCAAGTCAAGGTTTAGCTTCTGGCTTTAAGCTATACTGCTAGATGTGCATTCATTCAGATGCTACGATATTTATTTTCTCTAGAAAATCAATATGCATGCAGACCACTTCAATCTACACATGCACCTATAGGGACACACACAACACACACACACACACACACACACGCAGGCGTTTTAAAAGACAACGCCAGATGCATTATGAAGAAAGCACTGTGGCAGGTATATATCACTTATGCTGCAATGACCAAAACACGCACCTCACTAATACTGAGCGGCGCTGAGTGGAGCTTCACTTGAAGTTAATGCCTCCAGAGGCTCCCAATGTGAGACGTTCACTGGCGATCTAATGCTCCGGACTTCAAAACACCACTATGTGCGTTTTTTAAAGACGGGAGCAACAAGTAGCCCGCGTCACGCATTTCAATGCTTCGACTAGAAAGACATTTTTCAGCGCGTTGCAGATGCATAAGCGTCGCCACGATTCAGGCCTTTTGCTTCTTGGGTGAGAATTCGCTCCCCTCCCTCCCTCCTCAAGAACTTTGAGATCCCCCACCGCTTTGGTGCACGCAGACAGACAATTGACTGAGAATTGATGGTCAATGTTTATCCAAGGTGGCTGACCGGCCACGGCTCTCTAGTTTACTTGTGAATTTGTGGTGAAATTGCATTTTTTTTACGGGGCTCCACCGTGACTGCGTCCAGGGCGCAGATCTCTTTAGACGGTTCCCATGTGTGCACACAACAGTGAGCGATAACAGGAATTAATTTGTAAAAAATATAAATATATACATATGTATATATGCGACTGCGAAGAGTCAGGTTTGAATGTTTTAATAGGTTTAAGAAAATGTATTATAATAGCCGTAGATCTACTGCACATAACTGGAAACATTTGCTCAGACAGAATTGGGAAGGCCATTATCCGTGACACCTACTCGGTGCAGCAGCCTGAGTCACTTTGAAGACTGGCACGAAAATGTAATTGTTTTCCCAGAGACAGTTGTGTCGGGAAAACGCGCTATATTTAACAACGGGATTGATTGGTGTGATTCAAGACACAACAGGCTGTTTTGATCCGATCATTGATCAAAAACGAGCACCAGTGAACGTCTCCCCGTTGCTGTTGTGCTTGTGTGCGCATTTCTTGGGATGTTATAAACTAACTCTTGGGGGGAAAAACAATCCACCTTCTTTTCCACTCATCCATAATGTTTCTTCCATATAAAGCTAAATGTTTTTAAAATACTCATATTGGACATTGAGAAGAGAAAGTTGGAGAACAGCAAAAAAATGGCTAAATATCCAAATTGACAATAAACTAAAAATGTGAAATTAAACGTCACATCCACAAGAAGTCTTACATACAAAATATCACAGGCAAATATCACAATAAGCACTGCTTGAACGTTTCAGCGGCACCATAACACACACTCCCTCCCTCCCTCCCTCCCTCCCTCATAAACATGATCATGGAGCGGCTCATCCCGACGCGCGCTCACATTTTCCTCAGCTCATTTCAAAAAGGAGGATGTCGCAACGAATTGTTGGCCACAAAACAATATTTGGGGAAATTTAATTGTGCGTAGGAACACTCGACGGTGTGCTGCGGGACAGAGACGGAAGTCAACAGCCCCGACAGATCACAAAGCCTCGCCGACAAAAAGCCTCGCCGGTTCCCCGAGCTCGGCTCCCCCTCTCCCTCTCTCCCCCGTTCCGCTGCGTCTCGCGGACCGACCGCTATAACGATGTTGACATATTCACACAACACCGACCGGGGCAGGGTGGTGTTTTCACGGCAAAGCCCTTTTGAGTTTCCAAACACCTTTTTATAAGTCCGAAGTCTGTCCCCTCCACCCGACCTGTTAAAACCACGCCCACGCAGCCACACAATTGGTCCGAAAGCGTCAAAGAGCCAATCAAACGGAGCGCTGCTGCTCGTAACATGCAACACATCCATACAGTATGAAGCCCTATGGGCCACAGAGGCGCTAGGAAAATCACGGAGCTGGGACCTTACCACCTCTCTCTCTCTCTCCCTCTCTCTCCCTCCTTCTCTCTGTCTCTCTCTCTCTCTCCGGCCGTCAGCGGACTCCTTTCTCTGCACACGTCTTCTCTCTGAAATGTGTGTGTGCGCGAAAGAGAGAGGAGGAAGAATAACGCGTGTGTGTGCGTGTGACGGTGCATGTCCGGAGCAAGTAAAGGCAGAGGGATTATTCGGCTTTATCGAAATATTTCAACACGTCGCCGTCGCTGCAGGAGCGGAGCCAATAAGAGGGAACGCATTTTAACCGGAATGCCGATATTGTAAACAGCAGCAAGCAGCAGCAGCAGCAGCAGCAGCGAAAAAGAATGCGCCGCAGTCAATTAAGTGACTCACCCAAGTTGGTTGAACGCGAGTAATGTCCGCCAGCCAGCGAGGCGCAGAAAGGTGTCCGATGCGCGTCGACCTCTGAAGACATTTCGGTCTCGCGGCACATTTGAAGAATTATGGAGAACATTTCCTCACGTCTCTTCGCAGACTTTTGAGTCCAACGAAGATTCCCCGACAACTCGTGAGAGAGAGAACTAAAATAAGCGGATGCTTATTTCTGCAGAGCTGAAGTAGGAGTTCCCAAAGCTTTCCAACTTCAGATTCATTTCCCCCCCTCCCCACTTTTTTTTATTTTTTTTATTTTGTTGTCATCGAACGCAGGCTTTATTGTTGGTAGAACTCTTCTTCCACATCCGACCAGTCGTCTACTGTTTTGTGCCTGCACTTGGATGAACTTCCTGATGAGAGATCCAGTCATACAAGGATCAAGTATGGCATATCATCCGTTTATACCTCACCGGGGTCCGGAATTTGCCATGAGCGCAATGCTGGGTCACCAGCCTCCTTTCTTCCCGGCTCTGGCTCTCCCGCACGGCGGCTCCCTGTCTCTGCCGGGCGCCCTGGGAAAGCCGATCATGGACCAGCTGATGGGAGAGAGCCTCCACTTCTCGTCGCTGGGGCACCAGGCTGCGGCCGGCCACCTCAGGCCTCTGAAGACCCTGGAGCCCGAGGAGGAGGTGGAAGACGACCCGAAAGTTCACCTGGAAGCCAAGGAGCTTTGGGAACTCTTCCACAAGAGAGGCACCGAGATGGTGATCACGAAATCCGGAAGGTGAAACTTATTTTTCGTTTAGTGTGTGTGTGTGTGTGTGTGTGTGTGTGTGTGTGTGTGTGTGTGTGTTCATCCCAAAAACTATAATATCCCATTATCTGACATGCAGACACCTGTTGTGTGTGTTGATAAATCCTGATATTTACATAAATCGATCTATAGATATGAATCCATATTACACATGGATCACGTCCTCTGGATGTTTCCTGCAACGCTTTCCAGCCTTACTAATCTAATGTTTATTCATTCAACTTTAATTGCCATGTAGCTGTGACATTTATTACACGATAATATGTTTTCACCACAGTATAAAAATGTGACTCAAAATAATTGTTTATATTTATATTTATTTTAGTTTAAAAAGTGAAATAAAACTTTGAGATCCTGTGTGAAATCTCAGGGGTCTTTGGTAAATTTAACATGTGCACAAATATGTATTTCACGGTGGCAAATCAGTTGGCTGCATTAGTCTGTAAAGCACAAAAAATATGGGTGTCTTGTAGCTTCTGTATTATTAATCTTCCAACTCCACGTATCTGTGCAGATTCCCTTAGAAACACTCGTCTCGCCTCTAATCCTGTTGTTAATTCCAAACGTCCGGTTTGTCAAAACATCACACTGACAGATTATTCCACGGAAATGTCAACTCCTGAGTGTGTAAGGCTCTGGCTAAATTATTATCGCCATCATCACGGTGGCAGCACACAAAGATGGCTGCTGCAGCCGGTGCGTCTGGGGGCCTTTAGGAGGCGTTTAAAAATCAAGACTCCGTCCAAACGAGCGTCTAAAGCCTAATAAGGGATCGAAGAACAATCCATTTATTTATTTCTACACTCCACACTTTTTCGGCTGACTTTTCTTTACCAGATTAATTTTTTTAAATGTCACTAAAACACACTTTTCAGATGAAACACATAATATGAAAAATAAAGCTTTTATTATTTCCCATGTTAAGCATGTTTCCTTGAGTGCTCATTGTGTGTTTTTCCTTCGCAACAGGCGGATGTTCCCCCCGTTCAAAGTGAGGTGCACCGGTCTGGACAAAAAGGCCAAATATATTCTCTTGATGGATATTGTTGCAGCCGACGATTGTAGATACAAGTTTCACAACTCGCGCTGGATGGTGGCGGGAAAGGCCGACCCCGAAATGCCAAAGAGGATGTACATTCACCCGGACAGTCCGGCTACTGGGGAACAGTGGATGTCAAAAGTCGTCAATTTTCACAAACTCAAGCTGACGAATAACATCTCCGACAAGCATGGATTTGTAAGTTCAACTAATGTATGTCGAATTTTCCTATTTACCAACTTACCCTTTTATTATAGCAAAAAAATGTTTACAATGGTGTGTTTTGGTTTTTATTGCACAGGAAGTCATACGTTTTGAGGTGGATTATTTTGACAAAAAAAAATGGAAACACATTGGAAGAAACATTTAAACAAAATGTCATTATCTTGATAGAATTCCATTTTGAATAATAAAAATATGACGCACGATGATGACGTCTATATTGACATCCCTGATTAAATATTAAACCATTTCCATAATTTAATAAATAAACCTAATTTGGAAATTATTTTACAGCACATTATTATTTACACTGAATCCCAACAAACGATATGACTTTCTGTTCTCATTTGAAGGACGTGATGTAACGTGAGGCTATATTAGTGTAACGTAATGGTGCGTTTGTTTGTTTGTTTTTACTGTGTGTTGCAGACCATACTAAACTCGATGCACAAATATCAGCCTCGGTTTCACATTGTGAGGGCCAACGATATTCTCAAACTCCCGTACAGTACCTTCAGGACTTACGTTTTCCCTGAAACGGATTTCATTGCTGTGACTGCTTATCAGAATGACAAGGTAAGCACAATTACTGCTCACAGGCTTAAGGTAATAGCCTGGACTATTTTTCCTTAAACGCAGAGCGTGCGTCCCTCGCACTGTCAGGCGCGTTTCCCTCCCAGCCTTTCATGCCCTGCACCATTTTGTTGTCATAAAATATGAAAGACGTCATATTTGTTTGAGCCCGTGCGGGTGAAGTATCGTGTATCATCGAGGAGGGGGAGGAAGGGGGGAGGGGGGTGTTGCGAGTGTAAGTACCATATTCACCGGTTTGTAGTAGGAAAATAATAATTCTGAGGAATGTTACAGTTCTTCCTTTTATTTAATCACATGGAAAGGATTTGGCATAGACCCAGACTCTCTCTCTCTCTCTCTCTCTCTCTCTCTCTCTCTCCCTCTGCGTGCGCGTGTGTGTGCGTGGGTTGGGGGTTGAGAAAAGAGGAAAAAGAAGAGGGGCAACACTGTGCGGTTGAATGGAGAAAAAGAAAGAAAGTGGAGCATTTTGCTTGTGTCAGGCTGCGCTGCATGGTAACATTTTATTCTCTGCGAGACATAAAAATAATGAAAATCATCTCCCCAACTCTTTGATATCGTTGGGAAACCATGCCCCCCCCCCCCCTCCCTCCTCTTTCCCATGTGGTAACACTGCCGGAAGTAGAGTGGGAGTAAAGTTTTTCGAAAGTTCACACACACAAAAGCAGCAGGATTTACTCGTGGAAATAACGTGCCATTATGAGGACTCGTGTGGTCTTTTTACGCGCTCCTTGCGTATTTTCGTGTTCTGTATGTTTTATCTGTAAAGCCATGATTATTATCCAGGTGTTGTAAACATGCAGAAATTCGCCCCAGATTTGGGGCCTTTACTTGCAGTTGTTAAAAAAGTAGGGGGGGGGGGGGGGGACAAAAAAAAACACATTAAACGAGAGCACTGTGGGGAACTAGATTTCCAGTCTCTAATATTTACGCATCATTTGAATTATTTCCAGATAACCCAGCTGAAAATCGACCATAATCCATTTGCTAAAGGATTCCGTGACACGGGCAATGGGAGACGGGAAAAGAGGTAAGAAAAGTGCATTGCAAGAACACACACACACACACACACACACACACACACACACTTCAGATGTGTTTAGATTTATACATTGAGACAGGCGGTGATCTCGGTGGATTAAGCGCGCGTCAAATCTGCCTCGTTAACCCGCAGGGAGTGTGGTTCTTCACAGTTCTTAATCAAATAGCTCGAGAGTTCACTATAATTATAATAGCACCGTTTTTTAAAGATGTCGTCATTTTCATCGTCACTTGATAATTCATTTTCAACTATAACGTCGAACGCGTCTAATTCGATTCGATTGAAAATGAGCAGTGCGACACGGCCACGGGTCCGCCGCCGTAACGGATTCCGTAGCCTCACCTGCCGCATAAAAAAAGGTGAGCCGGTCTCAGGTGTTCAGCCTATAAGCCTCCGTCGCGCTGCTGACATTGTTTCTGACCCGAGAGCTGTGATCGCCGCCTGTAATAACCCGGGTACTTGTGCACAGGAAACAGCTGGCTCTGCAATCCATGCGCTCATACGAGGAGCAGCAGAAAAAGGTGGACGGGGCTTCAGACGACTCCTCTGGTGAGCAGGCTTCCTTTATGTACATCGGCCAGGCCTCGTCCCCTGCCGTGTCTACCGCGGGCCCCCCACACATGAAAGGTAAGCTGACAGACCCCACAAGTCAGTCACAGCTCCGATCACAAGTCGTGTGTAAAGTCGTAAAATGTCTATTGTTGCGAGACTTTTTTACAAGGTCATGTGTTGAAGAAGAGTAAACTTGAGTAACGCCCAGGCCCCTCATTCACACCGGGAGAATTTGGCTGTTTTATTGAAATTAACTGTGAAATATTATTAACTCGTTGGCCGAGAGAAATTTCTGTCACGAAAGCATCAATTCATTTTCAATTAATGTAAAATAAAATAACATTTTTAGAAACGAATGCCAATTAGCCTAAAAGTCTAACAGGCATCAAAATATTATGGGAATTAAATGGGAAATTGACGTTATGGATCATGGACATATATTGTAAATATGTGTGGGTTAATTTCTTTTTCCACCTGTGGTAGCAATGATGATGAGTTATTGTTTTAACAATTCAACAAGCTGATATGATATTCTACTCGTCCTAGATTTCTGCGACAGCGACGAGGACAGCGACGACGAGAGCAAAGATGGACACATCAAAGACGGCCCGGACTCCAGCAAGATTTCCACGACCACAAAGGACGGGAAGGATCACGAGGCGAGCCCACCTAAGGGGCGCCCCTTTAGTAACTCAGACTCTGGCAGCAGGACCCGCGACAGCGGCCCTAGGACTGAGAAAAGCCAGGCGGACTCGCGGCAGAGTCCCATCACAGTCATCTCCAGCACCACCCGCTCTGGAGAAGACCTGAAGAGCCCGAGTCTGGATCAGCCTAAAACGGACGAGTGCAGGTCGATAAGCAAAGACAGTTTCATGCCTTTGACTGTTCAGACTGACAGTCCGCACATCGGCCACGGCCACTTGCCTAACTTTGGATTTCCCACAGGCCTGACAGGACAACAGTTTTTTAATCACCTCGGGAGCGCGCATCCGTTTCTCTTGCACCCCAGTCAGTTCAACATGGGCGGTGCATTCTCAAACATGGCCGCGGGCATGGGGCCAATATTGGCGGCCGTTTCCACGGGAGGGGTGAGCACCATGGACACAGCGAGCATGGCATCGCCTTCGCAAAGCTTGACGGGAGCGCCAGGCCTGCCCTTTCATCTGCAGCAACATGTCTTGGCATCACAGGTAAAACCTGTTTTCTTGGGCCCGGGCCTGCTCTCTCAGCCCGAGCACATGTTGTAATGCACAGCGCACCGCGGGCCCATATGCCACTTATTTAAATATTTCGTTTATTGCTCTCGTCATCATGTGTTTTTAATCAAAACTGTGAGAAAGAAGGAGAGTGCGCGTGCGTCGCCGCGCACGCGCGCGAGCGCTTTAGTTTTTATTGGCAAATGGGCTAAGAAAAGTAGAAGAAGTTAGGCAACTGGATTTGGAACGCACGTTTTCATCACCTTAATCTGTTCTTTGGCATCGTTGTTCCAGATATCAACTATCATTCAAGAAAAAAAAACCCACGCAGCTTTGACAAAACAATGCAACAGCTCGAGGTGTGAGGAAATGTTGTTTTTATATGAGCTCATTAGTCTGTTTCAGAGCCACAATGGCGAGTATTAAAATGCCTCAGAGGAACATTGCGCTTTAATACACAACAAAGTTGTCTTTTTTCCATTTGTTAAGTGTTAAGAGTTCTTCTGCTGCCTGACTGCATCATCGGACAATAGGATTTTTTTTTTTTTTTTAATTTGCATTACAAATTCTTGAACACGCACCAAAGCTGTTTACATGCAGGGCGTTGGAGCTTTGCTGCATAACATTTTTATTATGGCTAGATTTGTGAAAGCCTGTGTGAATAGAGGCTTTGAAAAACAGACAGACTTAGACCCTAAATGAGATCCGAGTCTTGTTGTTCACGAGCCAAAGTGTCAGACAGGGTCATTAGCAGCGCAACAATCCGTTACCAACGCGCAAACAGTCTGCAGCAGAATGGGAGAAAAGTCACTTTATTAAATCATACTGTCCCACGACTTTAGTCCACTTTAAGGTGAATATGCTAAACAAAGATGCATCATGGTTATCTGTGGGCCCGTCTTGTCTTTGTGGTGCTTCATGACTGTTGCCTTTTGGCTCACCTTCTCCTCCTTCTCCACTTTCTCCGCAGGGCCTCGCCATGTCCCCGTTTGGCAGTTTGTTCCCCTATCCCTACACGTACATGGCGGCGGCCGCGGCGGCCTCCTCCGCCGCCGCCGCCTCCTCCGCGGTGCACCGGCACCCCTTCCTGAACGCAGTGCGACCCCGACTCAGGTACAGCCCTTACTCGCTCCCCATGACGGTGCCGGACAGCACGCTGCTCACCACCGCGATGCCCCCCATGGCCGGCGGCGGGAGCGAGCTGAAGGGGGACGGCATCGTGCCGGCGAGCCCCGTGTCCGGCGTCACCCTGGATTCCACATCGGAGGTGACCAGCCACTCGTCCGCCATCTCCTCCGGCTCGGTGTCCTTGTCCCCAAAGACTTGCGCGGAGAAAGACGCGGCCAACGAGCTGCAGAGCATCCAGCGGCTGGTCAGCGGACTGGACTCGAGTCAGGACAGGCCACGGAGCGGGTCCCCCTAGGTTTCTTCTTCTCCTTTTTCCTTTTTTTTCTTCTTTTTTTTTTAAACACACCACCTGCTTCTCATTTCGTTGTTGTCATGAAAAGTGAAAAGTGTTGACGGTGATGAAGACATTAACAGTATAGGAGGACACCCTCGTAGATCCATGCAGGTTTTAAAAAGAAACACTTTTAAAAAAACAAAACAAAAAGAAAAAAAAACACGAACTGTTGGACGTTTTAGTTTCTGAAATGCACTTTGGTTAATACACATCTGATATTATATTTTTTTTTCCTCTTTTTTTTTTTGGTTTTGTTAAATTAAACAACACTTTTATCCTGTCATTTGAATACCGTACAAGTATTGAAACTGAAAAGTTGGCATGGGTGTGACTTACAGAATGAGGAGAAGTTGCTGCTGTGTCCTGTCTCCTGACGTTATTGTACACGAGGAGAAACGTGTTTTAATATGCACTCTGAATTGATTACTTATTTGAATTCACTACCGTTTAACCTACCTTATAAAGACTGCTGTATTTTTTTTGTTGTACACTATTAATTGATCGATTGGCCAAATGTTGCATGCCCCACCCTAAAAATAAACCCCAACGAATGTTATTTTAAACATTAAAATTTTAAACGAAAAATATGAAAAAATATATATTCTATTTGGGATATAATTAACACTACATTTTCTTAAGTTTCTTGATCAAATTTGAAAGCAAATTATTTTTCTCTTCATGCCTTTTTAAAAGAAATAAATCAGATCATTGACATGCTCCAGGATAAAACTGTGGCCCAAGCATGCGCAATGTAGCCCAAATGTCCAACAGGCAAAGGGAAGCAGACATTTAAATATAAAAAATTAAAGGTAGTATTGATTAAAAGGTGTACATAGGGATATATAAAATATTTATGTAATTATTTCATATTGTTATTGCGTGTAAATACAACGGAGTAGTTTGTTTCTAGGGATCCGTTCTTAATTTATTGTCGATATACCTGTGTAAAGATAGTTTGTGGGCTATTATTCTTTCGTTGCCATCCGCATTTATACCCCCCCCTCTTAAAATATGAACTTTATTCCTCCCCGAATATCCACTGAGCTAGTTATTCACACTCACGTGCCATTGTATTTTCATTTGTCGTCCCCGTGTGTGAAGTGCTACTGTTTAAAAAAAAAAAAAAACGAATGAAAAAAAAAGCGACAACGCACTGCACCAATGGCTTTGGGGGGAGAGAAAAAACACCAACTTTTCTCTAAAAGAAGTGTCGTTGAAGTGTGATAAAAGTGGACTAATTTTTTTTTTTCTGTTATTAAAATACTTTTGCGAACCTGATCGTACAAGTGCCGCATAATCGAAAAATATGAAGGTTTTTGTTTTGTGTTTTCTAAATGGGTTATGTTGTATTGGAGTTCTGTCTAGTTTACAACATCGACATCGTGTTCTTGAAAGTTTCAATAAACTATTGAAATGCCATTTGTTGGTGTGTGTCCACGCTTGAACCCGCCGCAGAGAGACGGTCACCTTTCCTGATTGAAATCGGCAGATTCGAGGCTGACATTGAACGCGTCCTTGGAAGAAATGTACAATAAGCGCGTTTTCTCCTCGGTTTAGGAGATGTGTGTGTGGGGTGTCCAATTAAGAGAAGTCAGGGCGAAGCGAGGACACTCAACTCCACAGACCAGAGACCAGAGAACAGAGATTAGACTAGAGACTAGACTACCAGAGAGACCAGAGAACAGAGATTAAACTAGAGACTAGACCAGAGACTAGACTAGAGACCAGAGAACAGAGATTAGACCAGATACTAGACTAGAGACCAGAGATTCGACTAGAGACCAGTGACCATACCTGGGATTCCTACCTGGACAAGTGGCCGTGCGCTCTAATTGAGTTTTGGTTTTTTGTTTCGTTTCTGTACGTTTTAATCATGGTAATGAAAAAGAAATACATGGAGGGGGGTATATCTATTTGGACATTATTTCTCATCAGATGTGACACACAAAAAAGCAATTTGGTGAAGGTAAATAGTGTGGGTTTCTTCAACCTTCATTCCCGGCATGCATCACGGACAGTCGTGCTGACATTGCGTGCGTCGCCCCGCCGAGGATGCGTTGATCTGGGGGCCCAAAGGGAGTGAGTGAGGACATCCCCACTGATCACCCTTCGGTTTTGGTTTTAATCATCGCCGCATCTTTATTTGTATATTGTCTGGTTAATGTGTAGCGAGCCTGGCGCTGGGGGAATAGTAAACGTGACACAAGCTGTCTCAATTGGCCCGTCTCATTGCTCACCTGGCGCCCCTGGGACGAGCGTATCTCCCGTTTTATGGCGCGGAAGGCGACAACCCGTCTGTAATCAAACCGAGACGCGACGCCTCCAAGCGGCTGCTGCGCTGGTTTATTCAACAAACCAAAAGGACACGTCGTGGGTGAGAGTTCACTGATAAAGACTTGTCTGACCTGGACTTCTAGCTACTGTAAAGGTGTGCTCCATGCAACCTGAGGCTAGAGCACAGCCATTCAAAAAGTGTTCATATATATGCTTAGATATAAATATATTACTATAATAAGATCTGATATAATTATATCTGAAAGAAGAAACACAAAAAAGAAAAGCTATAGTGAGAAAGGTGCGTTTAATGTCTGTCAGGTAAAGCAACTGTCCCAACATAAGGCCATATATGTTGTTCTACCAATTACCGTAAATACATGTATAAGAGAGTAGACGCAGAGATGGGTAAACGTGAAGGCTCGTGCATATTTCGATCTGCGCACGTTCACGGTGTTTAAATGGCCTCCTCTGGTTGCATGTTGGTTGACTTTTGCAGGATATTTACAGCTTCCCAGTTTGGGCCCCGCCCCCTCCAGCCGCGTGAAACTAAAAACCATATCACACCGCTACAGTCCCGCCGAGGCGAAGGGCCTCCATGCGGGGAGTTCTTCTGCTCGCTGACGGAACAAAGTGTCTCCTGTGTCGGCCTGCAAGAGGCTCGACTTTTACTGTCGGGACTGACCGGCCTGACTGACAGGTTGCTTTTACTCACATGGACTTCATGTAGCGGTCATTTGCGCCATCTAGTGGCAACAAATCATGGACGATTGGGGGTAAAATAAATACAAAATAAAATACACTTCTACTGCCCCCGTTTCTCCTTTAAACTTCACTGACCTGGAATGTGACTTTGTTAGTTATTGGCTGACATTTTATTATTATGACATTTATTTATGATTGTGAACTTTGGCTAACTATTTAATAAATCTATCATTCTTGTTGTGTGTAAATAAAGGGCACCCATAATAAATACTTCCATATTGAGTGTCACCGGTCCTCCACAAGTTTCAGGGCTTTATATCAAGATAGGAAATGGTCATGTGCATGTATTTAAATATGTGGTGACATCTATAAACAAAGAAGAAAGAAATGAAAAAAAGAATGGCAATGTGCTGCTTCAAAAGGGAAAAACAAAGATCTATGCAGCTTTAAAAATTTTAACGGAGAACAAATATATTGTAAACAGCCGTTTCAAATCTACATTGCTTGCATGTTTTTTTTGTTTGTTTGTTTGTTTTTGTTAACAAGAAGACAAGTTGTACCGACTCTAAGCAGCAATAGTCAATAACCCTCATTAAGTCATTAACTCTATTCTTTGCCTTGATGACCTTTAAAGCGAGCTATCTTTGTAGACACTAGACTGCATTGCAATCTTCCAGAAGCGCCGATCTATTTTTAAATAACCGTGTGTCACGTACACACATAGAAGAAGTTAACCGAGTAATACTGACGAATGCGTTGTGGTTAAAGTGTGGATCTTGTCAATGCAGATGCTCTCCGCATCATCAAATCACATTCCAAGAATGTGTTCCAACACGATCACCGATTCGAGATGCTGGATCATAAATTACATACAGTGTGTGGTGGTAGGTGTGTCTGCATATGTTGGAATGGGAGATGTTTGAAGCCCTTTGCTTTGTAAAAAAGCCCACTGTGGGTTGCAGATGAGCATGTTGATACGTTTTGCAAGTTTTCTGGTCAGGGAGCAAATCTGATATCTTATCTCCTGGGGTTTTACAATAAAGAGTAGCTCAAGAACTTCCCCTGCTCGGTTGTCATTCCTGTTTCTGAAGTTTAAAAAGACAAAGATTGTCCAAAAACACTTTCACATCAAAACCCTTGAAATGTACTCGGGACAAACGTCTGCTGAAATCACACGAATGTGTCGAGGTTCTCCAGTTACAATGACTTTCACCAGCCACATACAGGCACCGGAACGATCTGTAATATGCAGCTATGAATTTGTTCCATTACCATTTCTATCTGTGCCAACAGTAAACACTTACACGTACAGAAAGGCTGTAAACTGAATTTAAGTGCCGTCAGCGGTTTTATTCACAGCAGCCAAAGAGTGAGCGGATCTGTTATAAACTGACATAACAACATAACGTGTTGGCTGAGACCTCATAGACAACAATAATTAAGGGATTCACTTTTAAATATTTCCTTTGTTGGATGGCAGTTATAAAGTACAAAGGTTGCAATTTCATTAATTAAATGCATAGGTGTGTCACACCTCTGTGAATAGGATGAGCACTCGCATTGTTCTCATCGTAATCAGACGGCTTGCCAGCAACAAAAGGCATGTTTGTGATATTGCCGGTAGATCATTTGTACTTTACACACACAAACATACAACAGTAAAGAAAACACACCCTTACATGCAATAATGTGCTCAGTATACATAAGGCTGAAAGCAAAGGAAATGACTGACATAAGTTTGATGTGCTGTGATCTCATTCCACGGAATATTTTAATTAGTCCCAGTTGTACATTTTATGAGATGATTAAACCGGGGTGCAATAAACTCACAGGATGCACTGAGGGATACTGACACAAAAACCACACGGAGAGATTTGTGACACATCAACCACCAAATTGCGTTACCACTAAACTAGTATTTCATTTAAATTATCTTTTCTTTTCTTTTTATTAACTCTATCCTCGAACCGTTTATTTGACTTTGTAAATGTTTATTTATCTAAATGGATGTTTTGACATTAAAAAATAATGCTTTTGTCCGTTTCCACATTTGTGTGGTGGCTGAGAAACTGTCCAAAATCAAATTAAATAAGAAATACGTCTGTTTTCCAGCAATATCTTTATAACCAAAAGTCTTGCAGATGATAATGATCAAAAGGTGCAGTTTTCATCAATGCATTTTATATTTCAGTGTCTGTTGTCTTCACGTTGTCTGATTTTCCTTGATCGCCATTGCAACTCGCTCTTATATGAAGCGACAGCGCCCTCTTGTGTCCAAAGAATATTAGTACAGAAATAAATCTATGTTTTTCCAGTGCTGGGTAAAAGTTTGACTGAACAAGGTCAGATGAATATTTGTCTGTCAGGGGTGTAAATAAAGGCCACCAGAGAAATACGTCTTTGTTCAAAGAAGAGCACAAAAATGTTCTATATGATATTTTCTCTCGAAAATAAACCTCTTTCAATTATGTTTTTCTTTGTAAAGTCATTAGCAATCTAACAAAATGCTTATTCTGAATGAACTAGGAAAACTATAAATAAACAATTAGAAAAATGAAAAAACTTTTGAATAAACGTATTTTGTCATATACATATATGCAGTGATGGTTGCTGGGTAATATGTCTTAAACAGCAAATCTTTAATCGGTTATGTATCTGTATGTATATGCCTAAAATAAACCGGACTATAATTGTTTTAAATGTAATCAGTTGTAATAAGTTTTGCTACATAACTATTATTTGTCTAAGTTAGATCTTTGTTGTTTTTTTTTACTTATCGTATACAAGACCAACATGTTTGAATGACATCCAATAGTGTAAAACTATACGTGAGGCGTTGAAGACCTACAGGATGTTTCGGTGGCGATGTTTTGCGAGATGTCGCCTGAAGAGAAGTACAACATCAAAGAGAAAGGTGATAACGAAGCATAAAAGGTGTCAGAGCCGTCGTGGAATGAAACGATGCTTTCTGCCTGCGTGCTTGTTTGTCTTACAGCAGCGAGCCCAGGAGGACTAAACCGGACTTCTGTCAAGTGAGAAGGCGCAGCTCAAAATATCATTTCCGAGGATAAAGCCGCATTGTTCTGAGGCGTTTTTCAGCTCGCCGACATGCCTACCTGTCAGTCAGTGCGATGCTCAGTTTCTCCTGCTGTCAGCTCTAATTCTACTCAGTCATAAACACCAGCCCCGGAGCTGTCGAGGTGTGTTACGGCTTGCTCAAGGACGTGATAGCGCAAGATACAGTTACCGGTGGATCTGCTGTTCACATCACATTACACAATGTAGGAGCATATCCTCGTCTCCAGCTGCGCCACATCATGCCATGCCTACTTAAAATGTAAATTAAACACATTCATTCACTGAGGGTTCACTGAGGCTAAACGCCTTCAGTTCAAAACAACTTTCATGATGGCATTGAAGGCGTTTCCAGCAGCTCTGATCCACTTAATCCTCCCATGGAATAATCAGTCCTTGATCCAAGTCTTGCTTTGCCAGGGGTGGAAGAGGTGTTGAGTATCCAGATCCTTTACTGTAGTAAAAGTATTAATACCACACAAGTACAAGGCCCGCAGTCAGAATTATATTGTTAAAGTGTATGCGGGGCTATGTTGGATAAATATCAGCCTGTCAGGAAAATTGCACTTGAAGTGAAAAGTAAAAGCAGAAATGGCGCCGGTCAGTGTTTGACCCTCATATGTGATGTTTAAGAATAATATTGCTGGTGAAATAATGTCTATGTTGCATTTTACTGCTGTAGTTGTACTGCGGGGTACAGCAATGCATCGTCATCATGTTCAGCTTTCTGAAGATACAATTTACACCATAACATATATATTTTTTTTAATTGGATTAAAAAGTAGGAAGTGTTCATCCTTTAATTAATCATTTTAATAAGAGCTTGCAAAAGCGAGGGGAATTGTTTGAGGTAAATACATGTATGTCCTTTCCTCCTCCAATAGCAACACTCAGAGAAGATGGAAGTGAGACCCGGGAGTCTCACCCCACCGGCACCACGGGATGTAGTTCTACATCCACTCTCTAAACTCTCAGACATGGAAGGAGCTCTGTGTTCAGCTTCGTGCTCGCTGGGCGTCTAGCCACAACTAATGGTATCAGTTGTACATCTGCAAAACAAATTGTAGCACGCCTGGAAACAAACTCATAACTCTCATGAACTGGAACGTTGGGACGGCTAATTGTTTCAACTTAAAGGAACGACTGAAGGACTTTTCTGAGCCTTATAAGCATAGAAGAAGCCGTTTCATCCTTGTCAGATCTGGACTGGAGAGGAAATGGCTTCTGGGTCACAATAAGGTCACTCATGGACTCACAGCATCATTCCCTTAATACTGTCTTAATAAAATAAAGTAATTAGTGGCCTTATAATATCCATTCTTAGTCCCAGACATCGTCTCTGTGCCTGGAAGTAATGTTCACTTAAAAAAAAGAAGAAGAAGAAGAAAGAAAATTATATTTATCATGTGCATGCGTGTGCTCCCTCACACTTTGTGTTTAGCAGAAATACATGCACAAATTTATTCAACACTGTTTATGCTTTATTTCAATATTGCATGTAAATTAAGCCAATAAAATGTGAACATTTATAACCACGAGCATGACATAGTTTGTCATCTAATTGTTTTATGTGTATATTTTTATATGGGGAAATTATTGTTAATATCTGATGCATAAAGCAGTTTTACAGATTATCGGGGTTTTATTTGTGTGATTGTTTGAAAATTAGTGCAACAGGACAAAGCAGCAAAAAGACAGATGAAAACTGACTGAAATGAATTAATTCTAATAATATGTCTCAGAAATAACATTAAAGGAGCTAATATATCAGAGCATTGATAAAGCAGCTAACAACTATTTGTGGAGTGAAGTTTCGGTGGACCGGCTGTGCCACCACTCTGCCCTACACTCATAAGCTGGTTATAACGGCGTCCTGATCGGTGGTGGCACCCACCCTCTGGTTCCCCCTCAGGTGAACACAGTTAACTGTGTCAGCACTGTGAACACTGCTAGCTGCTAGCCGCTGGCTCAGCAACCTGTAAGTTGAAAGCCACGTGCAGGAAACCCCGATCAGACTGCGAATCACAGCTATGCTAGGAATGTCAAACTTCGCCCCTTTAAGGACACCAAACTCTCCTGATTCATTCCAACATATATAACGTTTTCAACGGCATGTAACCTACCTGACATTTGCAAACCCCCTAAAAGATAACCAGATGTCTAAGAAAAAGCGGGGCCACATGTGTGGCATAACGTGTGAGTCATGATGCATTGTTTGCACATGCGAGCTCACTGCGTCTCCGTTGTCTTGTACTAAATGGGTTCTTTACATGCTTTTCACTCATTCAAGTTTCTTAAATAGCAGGCCGAGCCAGGCCGCAGAATCCCTCCTTCTGAGAGAGGATGTTTAATCTCTACCATCAGCTGGAAGTTTAAATGAGCTGTGGGGAATAGGAGAAGACAGCCATCTTTCCCTTCACGGGCCTAATAGTCTCCGCCATCAGCAGCACTTCATACACAACCGCCGGCTGGCAGATTAGAAGGAGGGCTCACCGCAAACCCAGACGGACGCACGCACCGGCACGCTAGCCAATTCAAGTCATATGCGTGCGCTTTTATACAAAGTATATTTGTGGAAATGCACAAATTGTAACATAGACAAATACATTCACACATGATGACCTTCTTACGGCCGCCTGCATGCACGCACTCACACTTCTTTTTCAGTACGACAGCCGCTTTGGTCTGCCACTCTTTGTAAATTGATATCACATTTCCAGGTTCTCTTTCTTTTACTCAAAGACCTTTCCAGTTGCTTTGCACACATCCGTCATCTATCAACAGCGCAAAGTCGAGGATATGGGAAAAGTCCACATCCTCTCCGAGCAGCGAAACCAAAACTTATGCGTAAATTAATAGTAATAAGAATACAGGTGAAGCCCTAAGTCTCTCATCGCGCAGTGCAGTGAGGAGTTGCTCGTATTGATAATCCGTCCCTCAGGAGTTGGTAGAGACCAAAAGCAGTTAAAGGAGAGTCAAAATTACACTTCAAATACATGAGAATGTTTGAAAATGATATAATAAAGTGTACGTGCTAGATGGGGAAGTAAGCAAGCGTTCGCCAACAAGTTCATCATATCAACGTAAAGAATGATGCATGATCAGTGAATGGGGGACACCCAGAACAGGTCCAGGGGCCCAAAAGTGTCAGGGCCATCCCTGACCTACACCCGAAATACGATACTGAAAGAGACACGTATCAGGAGACACTCAAAACCACCACAAAGAGATTCAAAACAACTACAAAGGAAATCTAGATAACAACAAAAAGAAGCGAAACGGCTATAAAATTGTGTGTGTGTGTGTGTGTGTGTGTGTGTGTGTGTGTGTGTGTGTGTGTGAAGGGGAGATGATGGGACCTTTTGCATGTCTGTGCCCAGAGGCCTACTGTCTCATTATCCGCCCCATTTGTGTGGGTTTGAGAACCGCCAGTCTCACCCACATTAATGAAGTGTAAACTACTGTTGCCTCACACTCTGCGGGTTATGTTTAACAAAAGATGGCTGCAGAGCTTAAAAGTACAATTTCCTAAAAAACAATGTATGGACTGAAAATAATCCCTCACCCATCACTTATTTTGATGTGTTCGGGATTCTGCTCGGCATCGACAAAGAGTATTTGACTCTGCGATGAGGGGTGTAACCCCAGGTCAATAAACTGAGAGAGCAGACAGCCCACAGCGGGATGATGCTATTAAAAATCCAACACCTTGCAGAGAGTTTGTGAGGAGGTGTGGACGCTTTTTTTGTTCTTTACAGCCCAACCACTGTGAAATTATTCAAGAAAATAAAGTTTTTTTCTGATTCACCGCTTAGTTCTCACTAAGGCTGGTTCACTCTCTACCTCGCTCAACCACAGCTGGGCTCTCTCTCCCCCCTCTCTATCTATTACACCTTAACAACACTGATATATTTGATTTATATAGCCTATACCATGCTAGAGCGCAGCTGAAGCGAAACAGCTATATTTAAATACTGTAAAAACAACACTTTTTACTCAATAACGTCAAGAATTCAAATAGAAAAAACAAGCTCAACATTGTCTTCCCCAATTCAAACCATAATAGCTTTCAAATTACAATTTTTGAAATCGCCACAAAGCAGCAGTGTACACTTAGGGAAATTAACTAATATTACATTATATTTACTGAATTTAAAAAGAGTTTCTAAATCAAACAGTTCCCATATGAGCACACAGTTCATTTGTCAAAGCAGATCAGACAGTAAGTAACTTGTTTGTTGACTGATGGACAATAAATCACATCAACTGAAACCAATGCCGAGCTGCGAGTCATCCGTGCCCAACAAAACACCATAATAGCCATGTCAAAGTCAAACCAACTATTCCCCCAAAATCATACAATTTCCTGTATGATGCAGATTTGCCGAGCGGCGCAGCATCTTCACTTATAAATGTGGAATTATATGCACAAAACAGCTATGAAGGTATTGGAAAGAAAAAAGTCATAAAACAAGTAAAAATCATCCCAGAGTCTCAACATTCTCTCTACTTTGCTTAAAGCCTCTATCAAGCTTTTGAACTCCAATAAATATTATATGCAATACATATGCAAGCACTTTAATAAGCTTAGACATCAAAGACAAATGTCTCTTACTGTATGATTCAATATTTGTTTTTCAAATAATAGAAAATAGTTCTAGCATTTAAAACAAACTTTCTTTATACATACTGAGAGAACTCCCCTCAGTGTGGTTGGTAATATCTTTGGAAAAAAGCCGTCTCTAGGATTCTCTTGGCCAGCAATCAGTCAAACATATTCACTGTCAAAGCTGACTCAGCGTTTAGTTGAATAAAATAGTCCCTCCATATTTTTTAGAAATAGGAACATTGTAGTGTTAATTATAAGCACATGAATCCCTGCAGTCCAACAGTGTTTCCTGCTTCTCTCCCAAGGGAAGCTGATCGTAAGAAGAGAGACTACTCTTTTCACGTTCAATACATGTGCATACAACGTGTGCACAATTTAATTTACAACTTGATTGTCATAGCGACTGTAGACATGCAACTCTGACTCAGTCTTCATGCACTCTGTAAATACTTATTCTGTTGGCGTATGGTTGGTCAGGCAGGGAAAACACAGATCTCTTTCAAAAAGACAACTATGCACTCGGTTTGGACATGTTAAGTTCATCCTCACTGCTGGTAACATCTCCAGCCACTCTATCTGCACCAGTCACCTGAAAATGGCTCCAAACTCATGGCTCCTCCTACTACAGGAAATACCACTTGGCAAATCAATGATTAAATTAAGTTCCGTTCTGGTCCTAAACCCATTAGACTCGTGATAAAACAGTAAAAATATCTCTGTAAACATATCAAACTGATTCAGTTTGAGCCCAAAAATGCTCCAAAAAGGACACATTTTCTGAAAAGCAACACTTCCATAAAAGGAAGCCAACATGGCTGAGCGTGGTTTGGCCGTTCCACAGCCTGAATTATGAGCATGTGCAGCAAGTGAGGGACAAACTGATTAAACAAAGATGTTAAAGTCCATATCTGTGTGTGTGTATCTGTATATATTAGCAACAGGAAGCATGTGTGACGTTTTGCTAACCGTGGTTAACTGACATGATGAAGGCCTCCGACCAGAGAACACCTTCATGTTGGCGAGATGACATGAGAGTGTGTATTTGTAGATCTTACTTTGATGTAGAGGACACGTGGTATTCCTTCGATAAAGATATTCAGGGAAGCAGGTTGTTTGGGAAAGTTCCATTTTGTGTACTGCAGTTTGAATTTCTTCTTCTTCCTCTTTGGGGTTTCACTGGCATCCTTAGTCGCATTACTGCCATCTTCTGGTGATATTCACCTTCATTCTGCTCTGCCCACCTTAACAAACCACAAGAGCATCATAAGAAACTGATTATTTCAGGACATCATATGTTAAACAAATTCAGAAAGAGATGCATATTTTTTCCGACCCTATAAGATTGTTTACTTGCTTTGTTTACTCTGTAAACTATGTCGTGCTGTTTGTTGTTGCCGTCCGTCAGTGTTGGTTTTTGTGTGTCTTCTTTGTAACCAGCTGCAAACGAAGGGATAATATGCACCCTGTGAACTTTGAACTATTACATCATTGTTTTATTACAGGCCCAGATTTAATGCAACTCTCCCCCCAGTCCCCCCCTGGAGGACGCAGATGCACAGTCGTCTCAGTGTTAGTCGTATTCTTTGCAAGGTTCAGCGGTGCGTTTAGTCCCTTTTATGAGCCTGAAAGTTACTGCACGGCATTCAGAGTTGTTCCTGGACATACCAAAGACTCGGATCAGTTAAAGGAAATACCTAATTCATAATTTCTGGATTTGACAGAGTAATAATTTGTGCATTTGAACATGTCAGAGTTGAAGGCACTTTGACCTCACTGAAGTGAGACGTGATGTCCCGCAGGCCCCCGGGTCTGTGAACGTGGCCGCGGCTGGAGCAGACCACACCACATGATTCCCATGCTCATTACCTCGGCTTGGTAGGTGGCGTCTGTGCTGGAGTCGGTGTCAACATCCCCATACATGTTTGTTTCTTTTTTGTTATTGCATTGTATGTAACATTATGACAACCCCTCGTATTTGATGGTTTTAATGACAGCTACATCACATAGATCGGCCTTTATTGTAAATTGTGTAAATTGAAGGTTTGTTTGTTTTTATGGTTTGTGTGATATTTACTTCTTTGTTTATAGGGTCCACATGAAAAAGTCACCACAATAAAATCATGT
The DNA here is from genome assembly GCA_029853015.1 of Chelidonichthys spinosus. NCBI lineage: Eukaryota > Metazoa > Chordata > Actinopteri > Perciformes > Triglidae > Chelidonichthys > Chelidonichthys spinosus. The sequence goes on from CM056840.1 coordinate 10,678,455, forward strand.
TTTATCATGAAAATCAACCAACCATAACACCACATACATTAAATCATATGAACATGCATAATAAAAAAACATACATGTAAATCAGGTGACAAAAAAGATGCAGCACGCGTCTGTAATATAAACAGCAGGACTGCAGCAATATACACATATACAACACAGCTGTTGTATTACAGTTACTGCTTTAAATATTGTGTACATATTGTGTATTGTATATGATCTTAATGTGTTCTTATCAATGAAAAAGGCATTGTTTTGTTTTATAATGCATATATTTGTATTATTCAAAAAACTTGTTGTGTCGTATAGCATACGTGCTTTTATTTTGTTGTTGTTGTTTTTAATTATCTGTAAACTGTGCTGCCATTGGCCAGGATTTTCTCACATGTGATACAATATAACACTGAACAGTTAACCGATCAATAAAAAAAAACATATTTTTCTTCTAAGCTGTAGTGGTATTTATCAATCTAGATGGTTGAGATTTGAGGATGTGAGCCGTAGAGATGTCTGCCTTCATTCTAATATAATGGGACGCTTTGTCGCTCAGCTTGTGGTGCTCAAAAAGCGGAATAAAAAAAATACACACTAAACAAAAAAACTCAACAGCAAAGTCTCTTTCAAGAAATCCTGACCCGGTTACTCAAAGAGAGCAGTTTTTATCATCAGTGAACTATTTAAATGTATCACTAGAGGGCGGCAGAGGACGTGATATGCAACCATACGTACATATGCGTCACATAACTGACCAGCCAATGTGTCAAGATGAACTGGATCCAGATGTGTTTGTATTCATTTTAATGACATTATTCTAAAATATTTCAAAAAATATGAACGAGTGGTAGATCACATCCAACCAGTTAATACATTTTTTTTAAAGTTAACATTTGATATCACTGTCATTTTGTATTTCTGCAAACATTTTCACATATATAATGTTGGCTCTAAACCCAGAACACTGACCACTTTAGTGCCCCTTCACGGTTACACATGAGACCTGCTGGGGGAGGAGGGGGTCTGTGAGGTAGGAAACAGGGTGGGGGGGGGTCATCAGGAAGTTGGAATGTGGGTCCTTGTGTGTGATGTGATTGTTAGCAGAAACGTGTCAGCCCCCAAGCCCGCCGCTACCAACCCACCACCACCACCATCGCCGCCAACCCTGAGCCCACAGCCCGGCTCAGGTTGTGAAAGTAGAGCTCTGTACGTGGATATGCATGCGTGTGTATCTGCATACACATGATATACCTCTCAGCCGTGCACTGCTACGGAGGCCCAGATACCTTATCATTGTCTTTTCTAGTGGAACAAGGGTAAACTCACTCACGAGGTTGAGGGTGAGGGAAGAGGGGGGCAGATCCTGGGCAGGGGGCAGACCACAGGCCCATGTGTGGCCATGCAGAGGGAAACCATACTGGAGTTTCTAGCTCTCCATCTTTTATGTCGAGGAGCTGATAGACGGAGGAGGATGGTGGAGGCCGAGTGGGAGTGTTCATGCTCCTCACCAACAAGTGACGCGTCACACAGTATTACCCTAGTTTTTCTGTCATTTCAGACACAAGACTACATGCCAGATGTGCGATAGAGGTGCCATCTGCAGAACACAAATCAAGCTTCTGCTCTCGTCTAGTTACAGCCGTCTCCTCATTTAACAGTGGAATCCTTGCTGAATATACAAACAGCCGAGTATTCATAAGCAGCAGAACTTCATCCGCACACGGATGACTCACAATATTCCTTTGTTTACGTTTCAGAAATCGGTCACAAAATCCACTCTGTGCTCGACCCATTAACGGCGTATAGGGCGTGAATGAAAACATCGCTTTTAAACGAAGAGACCTCCAATTCCTGCTCATTCGGTCCAATTAGGCGACTCCTCGGTGCCACCTGGAACCGATCTGACCCTCAAATGTGCAATCTCTGCAGCTTTTGTTTTTCCTCCTCTCTCCCGCTCCCTCTTGCCTCTTCTCTCGCTCAGCTCCTGAGAGCCAAACTGAGGATGGGTTTTCAGCCACAAACCTCACAGCTGGTCTCTGGTGCGAAGCATCTGGGCAGCCTCCCCTCCCCTGATCCCGGAGTCCTGGCTGGACCGGTGGTTAGCCACACCAGCGCTTTCACCTGCCTGTCTGCTGAAGTCTCACCAGACTTTAAGCTGCTCTAAACAAGCGGTAACATCAGACCACACACTCAATAGCAGTGGACAGCCAGGAGGTAGGGAGTATTATGTATTTAACCCCTCTCTCCCTCTGTGTGTGTGTGTTTGTGTGTGCATAAAAATCATATTAAACCGCTCCGATGGTTGTATTCTTGCAAGCTTACAAGCTCAGTTAAACGTACATATCGCTGTATTTCCCCCACTGTTTACTTCAGTCGTTTGCAACTGCACAAGTGGGATTTGTAGTCCTCCAAGAGGAACGTTTGGTGCCACACGTTGTGCTCTCAAGATGTGACCTTTCCTGGCCTTTAGGCATCGTTTGCAGAGGGTTTGATTGCGAGTGCTGCAGATTTACAGTGCAGAGGGACGAGACTGCTCAGATGGTCAGCATGCTGTTGCTGACTGACGTCTGTGGTCGATGCATGGTATATCTTCCAGGCTGCATTTAGATTTTATGTTTCGGAGTAAATACTAATTAGCCGGCACGGTCACGCAACATGTTGGGATGTATTTTGTTCAGCAGTGAGGACAGGTTTTGTGCACTTCATGTGCATAAAATGTGTTTTTTTAAACTATAACTATACTCTAAAAGGGCTTCAGGATTGAAAGGATTCCGTTTTTAATGCAGAGAAAGTTACCCACAGATACAGGCTTCCTCTTCAATTTCATCACTTCCATAATTAACACAATTAAAGTTCCTTTCACAACATAATTTGGTCTTGAATTTAAGCTGCAGTAGACTTTTGCCACCACTCAGCTGCCCTGTCTGCAGACTGAAAACCAAACATTTCACATCATCTGCAATCTCACAATTTAAATTCAGCCACAGTGTGTTTTTGTTTTTGTAATTCTCCCTGTGTGTTTAAATTATGAGCATCGCTATACTTTTATTTTCCATATGATTCTTGCTGTTTTTTCTCCATTTAATTTCACTAAAACTAGTTTCATACTCTGGTTGTTAGAATGCATTTCGTTTTTTTTTAGTTGCGCAGATTATTAAAGAAATAAAGGAGCATCTTTTTAAATGGGCCTTTCTTTAGTTTGCATTACGCGACTGATCAGACGCAGAACATGTGAACTTTAACCCATCCTGCACAAGGCCGATTTATTTCAGACCGCTTGTGTAATTCATTTGCATTCTTTCTTCTTCTTCTTCCGTTGGAAATCTCGCCGCTAGCGGCTGTAACTCAGTGTGCTATTACACTTACAAAGGAGGCTTTTTTCGCACTTGATTATTTTTTAATCTTTTTTTATAAATTTATTTGGTGTGACACTATTAATACCTCTCTGAATGGTGTTTTAGTTGCCAAAATTACGACGATGTATTTACTTCTTTTTTTCTCTCTCTCTGTCAGTATTTTTTAATCCAGCTTTTCTTTGTTTTTTGGGGGGTTTTTTTCTTTTCTTTTTACATTTAATTTGTGTGAAGCACCGTTAACGCGTCTCCCGTTGGAGGCTCGAAGTTAATTATAGTGTGACGCTTTCATGCTGCACCTCTGAGTCCACGTCATGTGTTGGTGAGGGTTTGCCTGTAACTCTTTAAAATGATCAACACGTTGTGTTTTGGGTTGTTCAGGTTGTTTTCCCCCCGTTTACTCGCTCATTAGGCATTCAATCAATTTCCACGTGGCCGTTTCCTCATATGATGAGTTCCACTGTTGAAATCTATTCAAAGTTTATTTTATGAAAGCCACGGAGCAGGGTTTTTTTTTGTTTTTATTATTTGGCACAAATCTCTCCTATCGAGTTTTCATGCCAATTATCAGGCTCTGTGGCTAAAAGGGAAGCATTAAAACACACGTATGGGGGACATAGCAGGTATAGAGCACGTGACTATATTAAAACTGATTGTGATTTGAATTCAGTTAAACTTCTCAGATATAACAGATATTTTAGAGGAGGTTTCGACATTTATATTGTACCTTACAACAGACTAATATCTCACAAACTATCTACCTTTCATTAATTGTTGACGTGACGGATTTTCTCTCATCGCTCCTGTTTTCTCTTTTATATAAATACAGTTGTTGGCGGGTTTTTTCCTCCAAAAATTATGTGTATCTATCTGCTTTTATCATTCAATGACGCTGCAGTTTAAAACGAATTGGAGCAATTATTGGCTATTTCTTTGGGGGGAGGGGATATTTTTCTCATATTTATATTTATATAGGAGCGCCTATTTCTGCGTTGATAAACATACATGTAACTCTGAAGGCATTAACAGCTTGGGACTACCTTTACCTCATCAAAACATCCAAAAAGTTGCAAAATGTCCAGCGCCTCTACACCGCTGTTTCCTTACATTCCCTTCAGTAAATGTGTTTTTGATAATAAAACCTAAAAATTGTCCAATCTAGAACTGTGGTGCTGAAATGTACTTTTGCTGCCTTTTCCAGGAGCATGTTGTTGGGGGAAAAAAAAGCTACAAGGTATTTACATCTCTATCTTTAACGACATTCAAAAATATTTCATAATAATGTTTATACTAAAATATCAATGTTATTGTAACTCCACCAGTGATTCAGTCCTAACCGTCTGCAGAAGTGTTCCTATTGACAGCTTGCTAATGGACAAACATCCACCACATGCTGCGTCTCCGTATCACACCGAATGATGGAGAAACTGACTCTGTGGGCGCGTGCGTAATGCGATAACAGCCTAAAAATGCAAATGAGACGTTTTATTACGCACACTGCAAGAAATGTCAACTTTTGCAAGTCGTGTGTTGTCAATCCGCTCCTGTCTTTCTCTCTCTAAAAAATAAATAAAAAATACAATATGCAGCTTGTTGGCTGTGGTTTTGTGTCCATTAAAATGACACTTCAACTACAACACTAATAAAAATAATAATTCCAAACTACAAAGCTGATTTCCTATTCCACTTTTTGTTGAAAATTGATAATATTTTTGGTTTGTTGGGGGGTTTTTTTGGAGGGGGGGTGCAGTGAATGGTATCTCTTTGCTTTGTCCCTATAAGCTCACTAAATACGCGTCTGCTGGCGCTGTCAATGCAAACATGGCTCCATGCCTTCTGCTGTGAACTTAACGTGTCAGAATCTTAAATCCAGCGTCCTGTGATACGGTCGGCGGTGTTCAAACTAAACCCGCGTCAGGCCACAGGCCTAAACTTAGCCTGCACCGACCGCCCCAGGCTTGTTTTTTTTCCCCCTTGTGAAGACAAATATATCCAATCCCCATCTATTTGCGTCTTTTAGGCTCCTACTCTCAGCTTTTGGACTCTGTTCGGGGAAAGATCACACGGTTCTTCATCACATTCAGAGACAAACTGCTTGAGGGAACGACCCGTTAATTGGCATTGTTAATTAAAAAAAAAAAACATATGGTCGATGAATCTATCCATCTTCATCATTCCTCCGGCCATGAGCACAGACAACCTGTTGACCTACTGTATATAACGATGCATCTATCACATGTAGCTGCTGCCTCATGAACGTGGTCACTATACTCTCGTCTGGGGGCTGAAGAAGAGGTTGCGCGTAATGGCGCATGAAGGAGCGGCTATCAAATGGATTCCTGCGACCAGACTGGGATTATGGAGAGGTTTAGGGGAGAGACTGGGGTGAGGGCCTGGAAGGAATTATTATTTAGTGTAAAAAACCAATGCTATTCCTGCTCAGACTGCTTCCCCCCCGTCACCCTCCACCACCACCACCAGCACCCCCCTCTGCTCTACGTCGCGGACTCCGCTTCCGCTTCGCACGGTTGGTCAGTGATGCGCAGTGGAGGTTTGGAGAGGGAGCGCGCACGGGAGAGAGAGAGAGAGAGAGAGAGAGAGAGAGAGAGAGAGAGAGAGAGAGAGAGAGAGAGAGAGAGAGAGAGGGAGGGTGGGTGGGGGGGACGTAGTATTGACAAGGCAGAGAGTGGGAGAGTGAGAGAGGAGGGGAGAAGGAGGTGACGGACCTGCTCCTCTGGGACTCGGCTACAGCTTACTGCTAGGTGCTACCACCGGGCTCGGCTCACAAAACGCTCCTCAGCTGTAAAATGCACAATTAGGCACCGAGCAGCCGCCTTGTCGCTGTCACCGAGCACCGGGATCTCCACGGCCACTGCTCCACTTGTAGGGAATCTGGACTAACTGTGAGAGGAGGAGGAGGAGGAGGAAGAGGAGAAGGAGGAGGAGGTGGGGAAAAAAAGAGAGAAGGATTCATGGAGATTCTGTGCAGCTACATCGAGCAAAGGGTCTGGATTATCTAATTTGGGACTGCGCGTCGAACCTTTCCAAAGACGAAGACTGCTGTTTGTCCAACTCCAAACCCACGACTCGTTTTGTTTTTTAGGTAAGCAGACCCCCCCCCCTCCCCCCTCCCCCGGCTCCGATCCGGCTACGTGTGTATGCGGTGTTGTGGCGGAGAGAGCGGCTACTCTACGACGCGGGGGGAATCGCCGCTCTCTGCAGAAGTGACACCGCGTCCGAGCGGCGTGTTTTAGGAGGCGGCATTGTGTTGTGGACATCAGCGTGTCGCGATAGTACAGTAACGCTCTTTTGTTTGGGGGAACATGAGGAGGAAATATTCTTAAAAGAGAGGGGGGCTCCTGGGGCTGCCTCATCCACCCCCCAACAAATAAGTCAGCCATCACACTTTTAATGCTATACTACCGTGTGTTGTTCAAATAATATCTTCAATTCCCCTCAAAGTAGACAATATGTGACAAACATCTGGACGTAAACTTCCAAACCTGTTTTAATAATGTAATAGTGCAACCAATTCGCTTTTACTCTGAAAAACCTCCCTTCTTAATCAAGTGTTGTCCTCCCTTTTAATTAGTGATTTTTAATTAGAACACGGCACTTCCAAAAAACTGGTAACTTTGTTTTTTTTTAATCACACCATAATAAAGCTCACCGGTGTCTGTATGTAACTTATTGAAAGCAGTGCTGCAATGTTGAGCAGTCAGATCCGGTCCCGCACACTGACAGCTCTGTTTGGGTCTTTCAGCTGGGGACGGTAGTTTTCGGAGCTCCGGTCATGGCGGACCAAGAGGAGACTTTTGCCCTTGAAAACTCTCCTGGTGGCTCGGAATCGAGGGAATTACAGAGCGATAATAAATCAGAGAAACAGAACGGGACCTCAAGCAAATCCCCATCGTCCCAGACGACTTACATTCAGCAGGTCAGTATCAGTCTATGTGTAGGCCTCAGCCTCACTGCTTCAGGCTGCTCTCAATCACTTCACGTTCACTGGAGAGAAAAAAAAAGTGTATATATATATATATATATATATACATATATATAAAATACTTTTTCCCAGTATATATATATATGTAGTATATAAAAGTAGGATTTTGTCGTTCTGGGTGTTCAAATATACACTCAAAATATAATATACTCTTAAAGAAATTGTCTGCCAGTGGGATTGAGTCATTATAATAATTTTGCTTCTCCCAAAGTACATTTATTTATACAGATCTAACTTTTTTTGGCACAGTGAGAAACTGATTTTAGAACATTTATTTGAGGAGTGAAACTGTTTCAAAGCAATTTTGGTTTGTTTTTAGGTTTTATGACTAAACATGAGACTGTATACTCGTAAATTCTGCAGGAGAATGTTAGTCACCAGACATGCACTCTGGTCTTACTATACACTATGTTGTGTGTGGTTTAAATGCTAAAGGGCCAACAGGTTAGACAACAGAATGGCAGAGCACACCCAGAACTCTGAGTTGAGAGTTACATGGTCATACATGCCTTACATTCTTTATTGTTTGGACTTAAATGTACAACAATTTTTTTGCATGTGTCTTGAAATTTAAAATGTATATTTTACTGTCATTTATTATTTCCTCTTTGGTAGCTGAAAATAGATGAGGTTATTTTTGACAGCAGGCTATTTGAGCAACTCAGAAGGCCTCAAAACCATGTTAGACACCTCCGCGTAGAATTGTAGACGGCCTGTTACAGCAATCCTGTGGGCACTTTGGCCACTGAGACGCTTTCTTTTCAAGGGGATGGAGGGAATAAAAGTCTACCTGCACGAGAGGGAACTCTGGATGAAGTTTGACGAGGTGGGGACGGAGATGATCATCACCAAAGCTGGAAGGTAAGAGGACAACATAAAAAAATATGTATCATTATTGTGATAGGAAGCATGTAATCAGAAAAAAAGGGGCGTTATTATAAGGCTCACATATGCTGATTTGATATGAATTGCACGTAGGCCCAGAATGAGTCCACTGTGGAGCCTATAGGCCCCGGCTGGAATTTTTTCTTGGGTGGGGATTTGGAAATATACACTGTGAGGAACCACAGAGAAAACACAGAGCATCTGGTGGACGCTTTAGCGCTCTGCAACACCACCATATACATTTTAGTCTGGGTGGCCCTGTTGGGGAATTGTAATACCATCCAGCAATCAGAGAGAGCAAATGGACAAAGCTGTCCTGCAGTGTGAAATCCTGCACAGGACAGTTGAGTCAACATTTAACTACATTTTTTAAACTCATATATTCATATATAAAATATGTGCATGTAATACAAAATGTAATATAACGAGTACTTCTGCATATGTGTGACAAGCCTCGCGGGGCGACATGTTATAAGCAGGGACCGCGTCTCACATGTCAGCTCCACAGATGCCCTCGGACTGCATCCAGTCATCCAGAGTGTGAACGTGCGTAATATATGCATGATGACCGCTGGTGTCTGCTCCCGTCAAAGTGGCCCGCCGGCTCACATGTGGGCAGCTATTATAAATGATGAATATTTAGAGGAGAGCACGGCTCCATTTCATTGTGCTCTCCAGTGCGGGCAGAAGGCGGTTGTTTTCACACAGCTGCATAAAGTCTCCATTATATTCCCGTCAGTCATTTCTGCCTCTCCTGTTTTTTTGGCGTGAACTGATATTACGCAGCAGCTCTCCCTTCGTCCTCAGTCCTCCCCTTTGACTCCTGAGACTGGCCAGGCTTACTGTGTTTTTTTTTCTGCAATATGACAGCTACCAAATATCCAAATGATTTACTAAACGGATCGTGAAAAAAAAAAAAAAAAGAAATAGAGAAATCTGGCCCATAGTGAAAAAGTGCGTTCTCAGAATGCGCAGGTCCCTCTCGGACTAACGCCCTGCCCTGAATTTATTTTTTGAAAGCATCCCACCTCAATTGACTGTATGTATATTAGTTTAAATTGCAAATTGGAACAATAAAAAAACTTTGTTTTCATTAACATTTTTGTAAAAGTGTGTATGTGCATGCCAAATGTTTGAAAATGGCTAAAACTGGATGGGATTTTTATTTATTTTTTCAATAGAGGAGAACATCATGAAAAAAAAAACCCACAGTCTATTTTTTGCCTGCAAGTCGCCTTCTTTTTCCACAGTTGGACAGCAATATCCCACCGTAGCGCCATAAACGATGTTGTGTCCTTTACAGGCGAATGTTCCCCAGCTTCAAAGTGAAGGTCACGGGATTAAACCCCAAAACGAAATATATTCTCCTGATGGACGTTGTTCCCGCGGACGACCATCGATACAAGTTCGCTGACAACAAATGGTACGTGACAAACACAGACACGAATTCTTGAGGACTTTTTCCCTGCAGTGACAAACTTTTTTTTTAAATGTTTTCATTTTCATTTTACGCGCACGACATTTCGCAGTAACGAGGGGGTTGTTGTTGTACTGGTGGGGGTCGCAGCTATACTCTCTGGAGTTTATTCCAACAGGAAATTCATATATTGTTGCCCTGATGGATGAGGGTCGGAAGTGAACATATTAATTCCCAGAGAATTATGGACTGTGTATTTTCTAACGCTTGCCAAGAAATGTTGTCAGCAGGGAGAAATGTTTCTGCCGGAGCTGTTGAATGAATGCTGATGACTTCTCCTATAGTTGTACCTGTACACACACATATATATGTCTTTATATATCTGTATGTGTGTGTGTGTGTGTGTGTGTGTGCGCGCCGCCGTTCACAGACACGGTTATTTGTTTAGTCTCATGTCGATCTCTCTAACCTTGGTTCGGAACGCGTTGTTTGGGTCAGCGCCTTTCAATGAGGGGGGGTACATTTAGAGGATAATCACATGCCAATACAGCCGATAATCACCCGTCCAGAGCATGTCCTGGAACTAATTCTCCTCTTGATCTCGCGATGTTGGGAAAACAACGAGGACCAGCGCTAATCTGACCTCTGACCATCCCCAAAAACAACAGCGTCTCACCATTATGTATAATTACGTATTTAACTTAATGGAGCCGTGTGATGCAATGTTTTGATCGGGAGGTAAACATGGTGGCCTCGGACTTCAGTGCGTAAATGTCTTGGATCAAGCGATTTTTCACGAGCCTTAGAAAGTTATAAGATGTCCTAATTAGTCGTTTTTTAATTTTAGATTGTATTTAAATACTTTGCATAAAATCCATTTCTACTTCTGCGTAATTACACCATTTTCATAATGAAATAATGGCCTAAAAAAATGAAACTCCCGTTTTAAATTTTACGCACAAGACCACTTCCACATGCTTTAGCGCCTGCTTAGTTGCGAGCTGTCAAACGGCTGCCAGTCCGAGGTGTTACCGTGTGTCTGTGTTGCTGTGATTCAGGTCCGTGACCGGGAAAGCGGAGCCCGCCATGCCCGGCAGGCTCTACGTGCACCCGGACTCTCCCGCCACGGGGGCGCACTGGATGAGGCAGCTCGTCTCCTTCCAGAAGCTGAAACTGACCAACAACCATCTGGACCCGTTCGGACACGTAGGTGCCTAGGCCTATCATATAGCCTATATATATATATTACTTTACCACATGTCTGTGAATGCTATAACATGGTGCTGCATTGAGACGAGTCCTGGACGTTTATTTAGTTGCTCAGGGGCACTTCGGCAGGGAGTCTTGTCACTGAAATACACTCAACTTTTCTATTCATCTTTGTCACCTTTTCCATTAACAACACACGCACTGGTTTCCACCGCTGAACTCTGGGTAATTGTTGCTTTCCTCGTTTAATTCCAAAAGTCTTTATTTGTTTGACGATCAGCCTGGTGGACAAAACTGAACAAAACGTGCAACAGTTATTTACGAATTAAATTATTTTTTGTATAATTGCTATTGTTATTATTGTTGCTATTATTATTATTATTATTATTATTATTATTATTATTATCATCATTATTACCATCCAGAGAATTTACATTTGAAGTTGCACACTAAGTTTTAATTTTAGTGTTTTAAATTTTCTGCAGTTTTTTTGGAACACTTTATATATTTGAATTGTCATACACACATATATATATATATATATCTATATATAAATATAAGATTAGATTTTTTAGATTAAATCAGATGTAATTGACTACTGATACATGCAGCTATTGTACCTTATAGAGTTTAAAGGTCATGATTTGAAAAGAATGAAAAAGATACAACGCCCCCTCCTACTCGCTTGTAAAAACAGTGAATTGCAGGCAACATTGAAGGCGGAATGGTGTCTATTAAATTTACTTTAAAAAATTTAACAGACCAACATTTCAGTCACTCCTCCATTTCTCCACCAACAGGCTCTATAAACCCACTGATGTTGTGAAGTCTTGGTTTTTCCTACTTTCTTGTTAATTCTTTATTTCTTTTTCTCTCTCATTCCTTCTTTTCTTAATTATTTTCTCTTTCAAATGTTTATCTTTCAAACCTCATCTATTTTAAATAATAATGTCTTTGAGATGTACATGGCAGAAAGCAGAAAGTAGAGTTTGGATACAGTTTATGTGGAGTTTCCTTGAAACTATATTGGTTGCTGTTGCAATATAAAATAAAAAATACTATAAGGCAACATTTTGATAGTTTCTATTAATTTCACTAATGAGCCATGTATTCTTGTGCTTGATTCTTGATTGAAAGAACGGGATAATAGATCAGATGAAAAGAAAAGCTAAAAAAACAAATGTTTAAGTGCATTTTAAAAACTATAAATCTTAAATGTTCTCATTCTGATGCAATTCACTGCGATTCCGATACCAAAGCTCTCAACACACAAAAGCATCTGAATTCAGACTCTTGGCGTTGTTGATAACAACTAGAATAACATATATGGTTTCTTTTCATTGCCCAGGTTTATTATAGCACCCCCTAGATGCATTCCAGTTGTAGACCTCCTGGAAGTCATCTCGCATAAATAGAGGAGAGCAGTTGAGCATTTTTTTTTTTTTTTTTTTTTAAGGAAAAAGGCAACTGCACCCCCACCCTCCGCCTCCCTCACCCCCCTCACCGGTTAGGGACTGTATGGTATCCATTTCCTAACTTTACCTCCTCATTATTCCAGACTCACTATCTAGCCCGGGGCCTTTGTGATTCTGTCTTACACAACAACAACAACAACAACAACATCACTTACTTCATCAACAAATGGGCCTGTTGGCGTCAGGTTTTCATAAAATTCTAAGTCGATGGCACACTGAGGCCAAATTAGATGTCTTGTTGCAGAAACGGAAAAAGTCACACAATTATCTCTCTTACTAATAGGCCCAGTCATTAAAGAGGGAAAATGGGAAAAAACAACACTTATTAGTGTTGGCACAATGCACATCAATAGCTATTCTGTTTTTTTAAGCAGGCAGATAAAATGATGTGGAAAAACACCAGAAATTGAATTAAGTTAGAAATTATTCAGAGTGTTAATCTTGATTAGAGGTGTTAAACTGAACAAGGTTAGCCAGCGATGAGGGGGGAAAGCGTATTTACGGTGCCCTCCATAAATACTTCATCAAGAGGCAGCAGGAAAACGTGCAATCTTATGTTACAGTGATAACGTTTGATTTATTCCAATCATCAGTCCCACGGAGTGGAGATTGACAATTATTGCAGGGACTAGTCAGTTTGGTGATGAATCTAAAATGAAACATATGCATTTCTGCACGAAACGCCACCATCTATCCACATGGCACCTATGGCGGTTGTCGCCCTGCCAGAGCCCAGCTGGTGAAATCAAACCGGTGCTCGGTTGGAATGTGAGCTCTGTTGTACATTTTTGGGTTAAAGTGCATTTTTTAATGGTTGCAGTGGTTCCTGGCTCGCGCTCCTTCGTGTTGGGAGACAGCACCCTGGGATTCATTAATGAAACGCTGGTGGCTGGCCAGAAATATATTTCATTGGCTTGTTGGTCCAGCTGGTTGAAATAACTTGTAGATGATTTATAATTACTAGCAGTGACACATGGGGACCAAAACATGGCTGGTGCAGAATGGAGCAATTTAAGATGGGCCAGCAGCAGTCGTTTTCTGTCCCTGATGTCTGGTCATTAGACACACGTCAGCAGACTGAGCTCACTGCCTCAGGACTATTGTGAAGGAGTCTCATAGGAAACAATGGAGTCTTTATACATTTAATTGTGTAGCTTTATTATTTTTATTCAAATGTCAGGTTGCCTCCTAAATTCTTACAATTTGTAGCAGTTTTTTTTGTGTTGTAAGAAATGTAAAAGTGAAACGCTGCAAGGATAAAGTTTTGGAAATTACATAATTATAGTTTTGAATGGGATGGTGTTTGTTTGTTTTTGCAGGTTTCTATGTATTGATATGTTCTTGATATGGGCATCTTTAGATGCATCTCTGCACAGCAGAGCACTATGGGATGCACATGTGTGTGTACATCATACCTTAGTCTCGAAGGGAAATTTCTCAGTTTGTTACTACTGCAGTTTTGGAGAGTAACTAAGTACATTTACTCCAATGCAAGTTTGAGCCATTTGTACTTGAATGTTTACATTTTAAACTACTTTATTAGCCATTGCATTTCATAAGGTAATGTACTTTTTCATGCACTGCATACATTGGTCATCTACTTCAGCAGCATAGACAGAAGTTAAGTGAGCCTCAACCATCATGAAGATGAATTAATGAAATAATATAATGGAATTATATGCATAGAATACTTAGTTTTGATACTAAAGTACATTCGCTGTTCTACTGTTCTGTACTGTACTTTTACTTATGTAAAACTTTAAATGCAGTACTTCTACTTGATATTAAGGTAAAGGTTGTAATACTTCTTTAACCAATGCACTGCAGTGCTACTCTTCTTCGCCTGTATTTGTATTCCTAAAAATCATTTATTTTTGTCTCAGCTTTCATACCAAGCTGCAGTTTCTTGCTTTGATCTCCATGTCAACTCCTGGAATATTCCTCCGTGTTATTCATCTCCCTCCCCGATTTTGCTCCCGCACTCGTCTCCCTGTCTTCCCACACATGTTTTGGTCGGGAGGGTGGAGTGTTAGGATCGCACTGTTTATATTTGAATGGCAGTGTGCGATCAGCAATAGATGATGGTGTACAAAGCCTTCTGATCCCGAGGCTCGGGGAAACTCTCTGATGTGGTGGGACTTGAAAGCAAAGGGCAGCGGCTCGGGACCCAAAGTGATCCCTCACTATCATTAAATACTATCATCCAGGGGCTGGGAGGGGGGGCAGAGATACAGAGACCCAGGCAGGGCAACGGCTGGGCCAAGGAGACGAGGCGTGCACTCGGGCCCCAGTGGGTGGTCCTCAGCTACCCCCCCTACACCCCCCACTAACACACACTGGACTTTGGGAACCCACTGTCGGTGGACCATGCTGTGTTTCAGGGTTAATTGTGCATTTAGATATTTCCATGCAACTTGTAATGTGTCTCAGCAGCAGACATTTTTAGCTCCTAAAACCCACGCAGTGATGACTGACATGTTTGCATCGATGGGATTGTTGTCGTGGTTTTTGTCCAATCTTGGACGCATCTCGGGCAGACCTCATGTAAGCCCTTAATGAATGCATGCATGGGAAACTGTTTTCTGTTTAACCTACTTTTCCTTTTGCGCTGTGTTCAAACTGTTTTTTTGCAAAAAGTGCTTTTCAATGAAAGTTAAAGCCTCATTTGCAAATCCAACAGTGCCGCCTGATAGCCCGGGACATGTGGTTATTTTTACTCATTTTCTCGGTGGCTTCACAACACAGGAATCAATACAAACCCCACACATGGAATATGCAAAGCCAAACAGAGCTACCATGGAATACAGCAGTCAGATTTCATTGCGGGGACTCAGGTCTGGTAAAACTATTCTCACCTCCGATCAGATCAGCAATCCCTTTTCCTGCAAATACTTTCATTTATGATAGATTGTAAAATTTGCAAACGGCGAGTTTCCCATCTGCAAGTCATCGGCGCTTCGGCAGCCTGCTTATCTCACCAAAGTGATACACTCAGCTGATATTGTCTGCGCGGGGTCAGCAACTTCCATTAAATCATCTCGCGGCTACAAGGTGCATGGCAGCCAGTTTCAGCCCATTACAAAAAGCTATCGCACCATGAAATTAGATCAAGATCAGCTGGAAATTGATAATAGGTGACTATCTCTGTAAGCAACTATGGTTCACTTGGCTCTAAGAAAGGACTCAGGGTTGTGTCTGTTTAATGCTATGGGATGCCCCCACAGGTACAGGAGGTCAGGGCGACCCCTTGTCTCCTCTCATGCCGGCAGTGAAGGGCAGGTACAAAAACAACCTTTAAGATAACAGATGGGAGGAATGCCTATGGGACAGAAAGGTGGGGGTCGTGGGTGTAAAAAAGGGGAGGGGGGGTGGGGAGTTAAGAGGAGACGAAGAAGAAGAGGGGGGAAAAAAGCCCCCTTTTATAATCTTTAAATGTAAGTGGATCTGAAAATAAAAACCATTAAATTTCCTCCAGGCTGGTGACTATGAGTCCCCAGCCTGTCAAAACAATTAGACTTAAGACCCACGGATGAGAGAGCCTCAAAAGAGAAGTTCAAGGCTCAAGTTCAGCTGCGCGGACAGCGTCTTAATGTCGCCAAGCTAGCCACGGGTAGTAGTCATCACTTAGCATAAAGTAGGTTAGTCAGGTTAGAGGGGCAAGGAGAGAGACGACGTGCTTATGTCTATCACTCTCCCGGAGCCGTTCATCCAGTCAAAGTGCTGTGATGGAGTGAATCTCACTGTATCTGCAAACACACAGTCGGGAGTTACATAACAAGCTGAACATTTGTTCTTGGGTTTTTACTTGTAAGATAAAATGTTCACAGGAGTAGCTCATCTGTGAAAACAAACTAAGAATGCACATGGAAGAATTTTATTTAGAATATTTTGGGAAAATGAGAAAACTTTCATTAAAAAAAAGTTTTACCTTTTAGTCAAACTAGTAATTCTGAAAAAAACTTGATCACAATTTAATCTATTGGGACTCTGATTAATATATTTTGCTTTAAGTTTGCAAGTAGCTGCAAAGCCCCCCCCCAATCTGAATTCATGGCAATAAAATGTCTAATTGTTCTGCACTGAATGACCCCCCCCCCCTCCCCACACACACACACACACACACACACACACACACACTTATCATTATGCTCTCCATATCGTTTTATGCTACTCCGTTTACGTTTGCATTTCATGTTGGTATTTGTTTTAACGATAAAGTGCTGATACTGACCATGAGAATGTAGACAGAGGGGTATTTTTAGAAAGGTGCTTCTTGACGTGACGACACCTAATCAATGATCTAACGTCGGGCTTTTTTCCCTTCTTCTAGATCATCTTAAACTCGATGCACAAATATCAGCCGAGGATCCACATAGTGAAGGCGGATGAGAACAACGGCTTCGGCTCCAAAAACACGGCCTTCTGCACCCACGTCTTCCCCGAGACGGCCTTCATCGCCGTGACGTCCTACCAGAACCACAAGGTGAGTCCTTCACGGGCGGATTTGGGGATTTTTTTTTTAATTATTATTTATTTATTTTATTGCAATCTGTGACATTAAATAGCAACTTTCAATTCACGTCGTTTTTATTATTATTTAACAATATTTAAAACATGCAAAAGAGGAAAAACGATGCGAAAATAACCATTTTGCACGTCCAAAATTTTGAATTATGTCATGCAAATTCCGAATGCAGACCTAATTTCTATTTCAAATCATTACCATATAATTATTAGATTATTATTAGATTATTTCAGACATCCTATATTTTCAATGTTGCATTTTGGCCGTTTTTTTACGAGACTGGCGGCGAACTGCATCTGCTGCGGGGAGAAAATGAAAGGCGCTCTTAAGCTAAAGCCTCGTCACTGTCAGCAGGAAATCTCTGATATCACACCGAGTCACTGACAGACGAGAGAAAACTGCAGATACCCGACGAGACGACGTCGGACCTCAAAAGACTCGGTTTTTTCCCCAACGGGCCTGCAGCGCTTTGTAAAGCGAGACAAGCTGCAGATAGAAGGAACAAGATAACTAGAACAACCCACAATTATAAGCTCATAATAATATTAATGACAATAAAAATAATACTACCGTTATGTCGTTATTTGTTATCTAAATAAATAATATTTCGGCTAATGCAATAGTTACCTAATTGGATGTGGTGTTTTTTAGACAAAAGCGGGCACATCAGCTTGATTACTAGATTATCTCTAGGTTATTATCTTCAGCCCCCACATGTTTATAAAAAAAATAATCTTGTAAACATTATCATATTATAATATTAGATATTTATTCAGAATCGGTGTGAATATTCACTTATATGTTTATTTATTTATTACTTTTTCCCCCCCAATTCTGTTCACGCAGTCCTTTGACGGTGCAAATAAAAAACGTAAACGTGACGTTAATGAATGGAAAATAAAAGAAAATGTTATTACTGAGGCTAGTTGAGTGTTTAAAAAGCTGAAAAGCTGGAAGATTCCCTTTTCACGCAGCGAATTTGGGGGAAAAGTTAGGCTGTAATAATGTTAAATTACAGTTAAACGAATGTGTGATTAAGTTGGACTTTCTGTTGGGGGAAAAGTAGATATAAAACTCAATATTTACTCTGCATACTTTTCTGTGTGTGGGGGATACAGATATGTGTAAACAGCGTCTGTTTAACATCATTTAACCATGTAGGCCTCGGCTATATGGTCTTAGTTTGGGGAATATGGGAGAGAGGGGCGAAAGCTCCCCGCGGCCAATCAGACGTCTCCGCGTTTTCTGGGAACAGGAAGCGCAAATGAACGACATGCTGTAGAAACCATTCATTATTTTCAAACATGTTACTGGGGTCTGAGATCGTAACCCCGGGCTAATTATTGGGGCTTTTCCAGACCTGCAGAAAAACAAGCATTTCTGATTTGCAGGCACTTTTTTTTTTTTTTTTTAACCACAACTGTCTAATCAAACAGTCAAACATCTGTCAAAGCAATACGTGCTGCTGCAGGCATGTGTCCAATTCACCTGTTAGACTCTCAGCTAATGAAAATGGCCAAAGTCTCTGGTTTCAACTCTTTCCTGTCACTGCCCTAATTAAAACATCTCTCCAAACTGTGTTTTCTGACATATTTTCTATGAATAAATAGTGGCAACGCAATTGACCAATAACTTCATAGTTTATATTTAAGTTTTATTTTAAAAAATGGTTTAAGTACTTGAATAGGCTGAAATAGCCAAAGGCATCTGGAAATTTGTTTATATAGTCCTCCATTATTTTAATGAGCATATTGGATAAAACTGTCTTTGATGCTGTGAATGAATTTTTCCCAATTGTCTCGACTAGTCCCAGAACATTTTCACCAGTATTCATATTCTTTTTTCCGTTTCTTTCCACCCTTTTGCAACATTATTTTCTTTTTCTGTAAACTGAACTCCTATCAGTGCAACGGCCCTCTGAACTCTTTTTATTCCTGCACTTGAAAAAAAAAAAAAAAAAAGATGAAACAAATGTAAATGCTCTGCCAGGCTGCGTGCATTAACAAGAAGCTAGCAAAGTGTCACATGAGAGATTTTACAAGGTTTGGTTAGAGTGTCAGCCAGCGTGCAGACAAACCTCCAGTCTTGTCAGAAAGCTGGAAGCACACAAGAGCTGCCAACTAATTACCTGCCAGAAACCACTGCTCATGAGAGGGATATCCCTGGATTGTGTTAAACCTCTTTGGGATTAACTTGCTATTTCGGGGTGTTTCTCCGCACATTCAATATTTACAAAGACATTTTTTACGAAAACATCAAGTCTAGTGTAATATGTCACATTATTGGCATCTATCAAGCAATGCTTGCCATCTATCTGTTCAGCCAGAGACCGTCAGATATAACATTATAAATAACGCAAAGACAATATGTCTTATTGAGACGTGATTTATTGAATTGTTTCCAAAGGTTTCTGGAAATGTGATCTATGATTTCATTCTCTTGGGGTAACTTGTGAGCAGTTGGACGCGTCCAAAAACAGTTCAAAACTGCAAAAACATGTTATAAGACTGTCATCATGAGCCTCAAGCTGAAGGAGAATTATTGAAATGTTGAATTTTCTTGATTTAAATAGCTCCTATTTTGGAGGATGAAAAAAAACTGATGTGTCGGGTCCTACAACCTCTACGACAATAGCTGCAGATCTTCTAGATGAAAAGGTCCAAACAAATGGCTTTCATCGCACAATATGGGACTAAGCGTTCTTTGCTTTTTCAGATAACCCAGCTGAAGATTGAGAACAATCCGTTTGCAAAAGGCTTCCGTGGCAGCGACGACATGGAGCTACACCGGATGTCCAGAATGCAAAGGTAGCTATGGGAAAAAAGTGATACGTGATTATTTCTCTGTCTTTAATTGATCCTGGGCTCCGATACGTGGAAAAAATTACACAAAGTGATGTCAAGCGAGCGTAGATAAATGGATTGCTGACATCCCCGGTCACAGTGTCACTTAACAAGCCCCGCTTTACAGCCGTCCTTCAATCACCCGAATGCAAGCCAGTTCTGAGTGTTATTTTCAGTGAGTTATTTTCAGTGATGTAAGTGTATTTCTTGATCCTCGGCCAGTTTTCATGCTAAAGACTTTTATGGCTGATCTGGCAGAACCTCTGAAACACGACTGCAACATCTCCCTTCCACACGGCTCTTTCTACCAGGATTTTCCAAATGCTTCCAAAGTGTGTGTGTGTGTGTGTGTGTGTGTGTTGAACTGGTGGTATGGCTTGGTCCGGCAGCCAAGGCAATACACAACCACATTGCTCTCTCTCTCTATTATTCAGTCCAGATGAGGGATGGAGCATGCGTCCGTACTGCGTGGAAAACACATTTTCAAAGGAGAATATCTGGTTTTGAAACTCCCCGCCACACCCCCCCTCCCCCCCACTTCTGGGCAGCCGATACAAATGTGTGTATTCAAATGTAGAAATCCCAAATCAGTGGGAAAACAAACTGGAAAAGCTGTTTGGCTTTCCTCATGGTGCTAAAATCCTACCTCCTTCCTGTAACCTTTATCCTGAGCCACTGAATAAAAGGCCTGCGCAATTAAACATTTCAGATTAATGTCGCGGTTCAAGCTGTGGGAAAAAATACTGTCAAATCCGGGGAGAGATTTCTCCTTTCAAGTACTTTCTTTTTTAAACAAATGGCCTAACTGATTGTGTGGGGCACACGTTCAGTTACTTTAAGTAGGTGCGTGCCACAGTTTAATACGACGTTTTGAGTGAAACGCTTTTCACCTATCCAAACATGCAAACGTATCGCGCGTGGCGAGAGTCCAGACCGCACTATCAATCTTACGTGCCATTGTCCAATCCTGCAGAGTACAGTAAGCTATGCACGTCTGCTCTTGGTTACAACGTTGAAGGGGGAGCTTATTGCAAAACCAGGTCACTGTTTCAACCGAGGAGATCCCTGAAATCAAAGAAGCCAAAGTAGCAAAATGATCTATTGGCGGATCCTGTGGATTAATAGGAGTGAAATACATGCTGGCGTTTTCACTGGGAAGCATTTCCCCCCCCCCAGAGGAGCGTCTCTTGCTCTGTGGGTGTCCTAAGTGGGTGTGATTCACTGATGCTCTTTGATTGCCTTTGAGAACAGCTCTTATGATTTATCAAACTGCACAGAAATAAACTATTGATGGTGTTGTTGTTTTTTGTAATAAACTGTTTTGCAATAATCTCTCAGGGGTATCAACAGATAATTACTAACTATATTCATGTGTTTGTGTCTGCACGTAGTACCAAGGAGTATCCAGTAGTGCCTCGCAGCACAGTGCGTCAGAGAGTGGGCTCCAGCCAGAGCCCGTTCAGCGGGGAGGTGCAGGGCATGGCCACCCCGAGCGCCCTGAGCTCCCAGTACTCCCAGTGTGAGAACGGGGTGACGAGCACCTCACAGGACATGCTGCCTCAGTCGGGCTCCTACCCGCTGCCCCACGAGCACGGCCAGGAGTACCACTGCATCAAGAGGAAAGGTATGAGAGCGATCGGTATCCATACATGTTAATGCTACAGTTGCAGTATTAACTGCCTTTGCAAGTTGAGTCTTTTTGATTCATTTGGTTAATACTCGCAGCGTAACATGCACAGAAAAATGGGGTCCCATCTGCTGCAAATTGTTAATTACCTACAGCATATATGGAGAGTATATTTTTCTTTTTTGAACAAATATTTTTTTAGGAACAGTGCACATTAATCCAAATGTATTAAAATATAATTGTTCCCAATTTTGTCAAAAAAAAGACATTTTCATGTGGTCTCTCGTATAGCTACACTACAAACTATGCTTTGCACAATACAGAACATATGTGCTAATTAATGATCCAGCAAATACAACAAAGCATGTGCATAAAAGGGATCATAATCACCCAAGCAAAAAATACCCAAACATTGCGTGTTTATTGACAAAGCATGTAAATGTTTTTGTGTTTGTTTTTCAGGATAAGCGTTTTTTTTATTAGCAGGGAAGTAATTCTTTGTTTTGGTTACGGAATTAGAAGTTCAACAGAATTTTAAGACACAACTGCAGCGTTCCAAATGGTCACATTATGAAGTGACATCATTAAAACGATAACACTTGGGTAACACTGTTAACTCTGTCCTTCTTCCTGCAGTGGAGGATGACTGTCACTCAGGTGAGCACAGCTATAAGAAGGCGTACCTAGAGAGCTCGTCCAGCGAGGAGGACCATTACTACCGTCCCGTTGGCTACGCCCAGAGCCTCGGCCTGGCCGGGGGGCCGTACCGCAGTGAATCCAGCCAGCGGCAGGCATGCATGTATGCCAGCGCGTCGCAGGGTGCTGAGCCAGTTCCTAGTTTGGAGGACATCAGCTGCAACACTTGGGCCAGCGTTTCACCCTATGGGAGTTGCTCCGTCACCACCATGCAGCCAATGGACCGGCTGCCCTACCAGCACTTCTCCGCTCACTTCACCTCAGGGTCTCTGGTGTCCAGACTTGGCGGGGTCGGGGGCCACGCCTCTCCGCAGCTGGGCGACGGCCACCACGCTGCCATGTACCAGAGCTCCATGACCCACCAGACTCTGGGCCGCCAGTGCAGTCCTGGGGCCGGGATCCAGTCGCCAGCGGCTGGCCTACAGGGAAACGAGTACCTCTATACACATGGCATCCCACGTACACTGTCGCCACACCAGTATCACACTGTACATAGTGTCAGCATCATGCCAGAGTGGAACGAGAACAGCTAAAAGAGCTTCTTTTTTTCTCTCCACACTCAACAGATAAAAAATATTAAAATGAAAAAAAAGCAAAAAAGGACCAAAATAAGGCAGGGTTTAGATGAATTTATATTTATATTTTTAGAGGGTGTGTTGCTGATCATCTTAACGGGATCAGCATTGGTTCGGCAGTGGATGTTGGTAAGATGGTGTTGAAGTAGGAAAGCGAGCATCTTATCACTTAACTTGTTGTGACAGCATCTGCACTTATAAGCAAATGGCATCAACCCCGAACAAAGAGGAGTTGGACGAGAACATGCGCAAAGACTGCTCAAGTGCAGAGAAAGACCCAGTGGGATTTCAGACACTGAACAGAAGAACAAAAGAGAAAGCCTTGGATGCTTTGCCAGCAGTCCTCAAGTTGATGGTGCTTGTGTGGTGGTGTTTTTTGGGATGTCAGTGTACAAAACTCTTGTTTTGTATTCATGTCCAGAATTTGTGTAAAAAAAAAAAAAAAAGATGTCTGTCTTCTTTCACATTATCCAGAGTTCTCATTTCCTTTTATTTTTTTGTTGTAGTTAACAACTTACTTTATAGTCAAATTGCTATAAATTAAAAAAAAATGAATAAGCAGATGGGAGCTTGGCTCGAGAGTGAATTTGCGTGCTCTTAAATCTGTCCTGTTGCTGGGTACGTTGCCATCAACATCACAAATTCAATCTTCATGCCATTATGAGAAACATGACAGTAAAAAATCCGGAGCAGGACAGCACTTCAATTAAATTGTTTATTCGTGTGCGGACATTTTCGAGCAAACACCCTTTTCTGGGTGTTCAAACCAGTAACAGTGTTACGACCAGGCACCAGTGAGCTGAACAAGAAGAATTTGAACCTTATTTTTCCAATTTTTGCCGTCACATTCGAGATTTAATCAGCAAGTTTATGCCTTTGTTTGCAGGGTATGTCCGGTCAAGCAATGAAAACAAGATAAAAATGCTTCTTTTGACACTGTGACCTGACGTGTCTACATTAACTACAACAATTCATAGAACTATTACGGCCATTTACAGAATTTATTTTTGGTTGATTTGAGATTTAAAACAAGTAAACGTCACATTACAACACATGTTGATCTTCAAGTGTGGATGAATTGTAGACTTCAAGTCATCATATCCAGAAAAACAAATGAATGTAAAGGTTTCTCTGTGTCTACTAGATGTGTTGTTAGACAATGGGTTGCTCACACATTACTGCTTTATAAGGTGAGACTATGTCAGGGCTGTGCCGCCGTCGCCTTGTTGTGGCCTTTCTTCTCATGTGGCCAAAAAAATGCAACTTTGAAGGTTGGCAGTAGGGAGGTGATTGTCTTGAAGTTGGAGGGGCAATCCAACCCAATGGAGAGGGAGTTAGCTCTACAGTAAAGAAAGTGATTGGTAGATTTTTAGACAATAAAACTAATTCTTGAAGAAATTGACAAACTTATGTCACTTTGTCATTAAAACACTATAAAAACACGGTCCAGTTTGACAAATTGCCACAGTTGCCGAACCAGTTCAGTTTTTATTTTTCAGCTTTTTGGTACTTTGCGCAGCACTACAGTTAGAATGTATGGACAACTTGTTGGCTCTAATGTCAGTGTAATGTAGGGCTTATGTCTGACAGCGTGACATCAAAAAACACTGTGCAAAATTAGAAAACAGCTTTCTTCTTTTGTTGTTCCAAAATGTATCATAACGAAAGGCAATAATATGAAAGTGGAACTATTCCAGATGGCACCACGATATTATTTTAACATTTTCAAGAAAATCTGGCCTGGAATCCGTTTCAAAAGGAGTCGGTGCACGGCCGTCAAATATGTGAAATATTCACCCTGCTGCCTGTTCTGGCCCCATCCCACTTTGTAATCTTAGAAGTCTCTTCAGAGGCTGACACACCGTTTTAATGAGTCGGCAAGCACACAGTAATGGATTCTAACAAGCAACCTGACATTCAGAGATGGGCTGTTGCTCGGCACCGCCAGGCTGTGTGTCGTGCTTGTGTGCAGCTTGTTACATTGGAAGAAGCCTGTATCAAAATACTGTTTAATTGGATTGTATAATATAACACACTCTCCATGGTGGATAGGTGATATACTACAGCATTGCACTATGACATTGACAGTTTGTTTTATCTTAAAGAGCATAGATTTCTGACCTCTTCCTGACATTCGGTTACATCCCAGGAAAGTTTGAAGGAGTTTTCTAATCTTTTCTAATTTTGCATTTCATGCAGTCTCATGCTGTACTCACTGAATGTGTGTGCTCTTAAATATTTTGTATGAATCCCCAAAATGGCACTTCCCTGACAATCGGACTAAATCATCATGAACCACGTAGAATGTCAATTTGAAAAAAACAAAATATATTTGATGCACAGTATGAAGCAACGGTCAATTTCATCATACAAATGACTGTAAGTTAGCGGTATGTTTTACATGTGGACAAAGGCAAATGTTAAATGTCTATAGTTGACAGAATACTATTTGTCAATAGTATTTATTTTTCAACTATGTTAATGAGCTTGCTCCTGCATGTGTTAAAGATAGATGGTCCCATTTCCTTTTTTATAGCCTGTTTTTTTATGATTGTTTATTGGATTTTCTAATCATACTTATATAGAAATCAGGAGATTTACTATACAGCTGTCAAAAATATCGAAATAAGATTGAAACACATGCATAACTTTGTAAATAAACATGTACATAACAGAATACCTGCAATAAATTAAAAAAAATTAAGGTGGCGTTCTTTTGTCTATTGGTTCTTAAAAGCTTTTTCCCCTTGTATATCATATCTGTGCTATTTTAATGTAAACCCACAGGTGGATTTAATTATTTTGTTCAACTGGAAATACTCGACTTTTGTGTTGACTTGTTATGAGTTTGACTGTCATTTTACAGACTCTACTGGGGACGAATCACATCTGTATCATTCTTATTTCCTGGAGTCGGATCTCACAACTTCAGCAGGGGTCTGAACAGAATGCTTAAAAACACCTGTAAGGCCTTTAAACTGTACTCTAAATATTGTCTGTAAACCAACACTTAGTTTTCTCTTGGGCATAGAGAGGACAGACAACAGATACATGCAGTTTTGGTGGCAAGTCATTCGTCTAGACTTCATTGTTCTCAGCATCCCTAACCCTGTAGATAATCCAAGGAATTACATGTCTGCCGTCTAGACTAACTTGGTTGCCAGTTCAAGCTTTATTCACCCCGTTGCATACTAGAGCTAGGCCAATACAAGCTATGTTCATATTGTTAATAGCCCAGTAGCCTACTATTTGTGACAGTTATCACATCATGAGTGCTTCTGTGGCTTTCGCGGTCTTTTCATAAGCTTTTAACTAGGATGTAACGTACTGTGTATCACGGCTGAGTGGACAAGGGCGCTCTTAATCACCAGTGAGGGAAGGGTGGGGGGGCTCCTCTACTACAAGCTACTGATTAGGTCAGTGACAAGAATAATTCAGTGGAGTGAGTTTGGTTTAAAGATTATGATTAGATGTGTGCTTACATTTACTGAACACCTCCAGTGGCCACAAGTGAAACATGATGTTCAACCCACACGGAGGGCAGTCATTTTCTGCCTAGGTGCTGCCAGCAAGCAGGGCAGGAAATATTGATGGCGCTCTTTGCCTAAAACTACCGGGGCTAGCATGGCGGGCAAACAACAGTCCAAGTTGTAAATCAAACACTTTCTTATCAACATCTTAATGTTCATTTACTTCTATCAGCATCCTGGGTTCACTGCAGCCAATCCGTAACCCTCTTTCTCTGCTGCTTGTGTTGTGCTTGTATTCTGACGTGCATAAGAGTAGGAGGTGAAGCTTCTACTAATGTAGTAGGTAATGTGCTGTTTACTGCCCCTGGCAATTTGTCCTTGGGATTATACCCCATTTCATTCAATGAAGAGTATTATTGAAGAGGGGAAAAAAAGGTGTGAGAGCCACAAACCAAGCTAACGGGACTATAAATTCAGGCAGTTTATTAAAAAATATATAGCTGTAGCATCAACTCTGGCCTCATTGCCGTTTGGAAACCATTGCACTTTTCTGGAGCAGTTTAAAGAGGGGACAAAGGCTCCAAAAACTTTGCACAGACTTGCTTCACAACGGCAAGCAAGATTTAACATTAACAGATAACAAAAGCAAGTCGCATGGAATTGAAAGACAGGAAATTTGAAAATGACAAATCCTGACCTGCCTCCCACCCCCATCCCCTGACCCTCACAGTCTCTCTCCTATTCATCTTTTACTGTCTCTACCCATCCCTCATCCTCTTCATCTTTTTTACTCCCCGTGATCCCGATTCCCAATCCCTCCAACCACCCCTCAACTCTCTCCACCGCCCTATGGCCAAACACAGTGACCTAGACTCCCAGCCTCCTTTGATGTGAGTGATGTGACCCCTGCGCTCCAGATGCCCCAAACACCGCCAGCCTTATCCTCTCCGAGAGCCGGCACAGCCCACAGAGAGGGCCAGTCATTAACCCCGCACAACCTGGGCCTCCCCTCCACTGCTTAAACACATGATGTATCACAACACCCACCCCCATGCATATCCCCCCTGATTCACCCAAACATGCATGTGTGGGCGAGGAGCGATGATGCAATAGGCTCTTTAAACATTTAAAGAACGGGTCAGCTTTTCAAAGCGAGGAGCTGGAACCTTTGGCCACTGCTTCAGTTATCATGGTCAGCAGTTGAAAGTCTGGTGATATGTCAGAAGGAAAACAAATGAATGTCCAAGAATGGAAAGCCTGGATGATGAATGAAACTTCACACGGGTACATTGCTGGTTTATTTGGATTATGAGTGTATATCTTTGCCATACCTGTGCTGATAGGGCTAGATAGGATGAAAAGAAACAATGCTTTTATCTACTAAATGATTGAATATGATAAAATGTAGGAACAATCTCAGGAGGACTGTTGACGCTTAGATGAGAACGCACACATTGGGACAGTGTCGGATTCCTTATAATGACCATCAAGTATCTTTCAGTAAACCCTACATCTTTTGGTTACTTCAGTAGAGAGAAAATTAAAACAAGTCATCTCAGAGTAATGAGTCATGGCCTCAGTCAACCTTAAATCTGAAACCTAAACAAATCATAGTCTGGGTGCCATGCATGACAAAGGAGAAGAGTGCAAGAACAAGAGCATTCCTAGGGGTAGAAAAACGAGGGAGGGGATTACTTTATTAAGATGTACTGAAACACAGATCACCACAGATGGATGAGCGCCTCACACAAAGAGGGTTTTTTTCAGGGAATCAAATCCATCTCGTGCCAGAGTCACACACATCTGTTTAAAAAGCCAACTGTTGCAACTTTAGGTCTTTCATTAGAAACGTTTGAAAAGCATTGGACAACAAGCTAAGACATCAATGTCAGAGACTCTATCGGAGCTTAAAAAGACAAAAGGAGCAAAGAACAAAGAGGTGAGTTCTGCTAATAACCACAGTGCTTCTCCATGCAATTCTCGACCCGGGCCTCAATCAACAGAGCATCTGGGCCATCCACATAAGGAGGCAAATGCTAATATTGCTCTTGCTGGCAGATAAAATAAAGTCTAGCACACTTTTCCTGGCACATTTCCAGGGCAGACGTTTGATGCCTGGCCTGAGGCCTCTGGTGAGATGGCAGTGGGGGTCAGTCTGGAATTAGGAGAGCACTCCATCAGATAACACATTTTCTGGTTCATGTAAAGACATCCAGGGTATCAACAGAGACATGCATCACCGCGATGTGAAATCTGCATCTGTGCACAGCGGCCTTTTTTTTTTGTTTTTTTGCCTCCGCAGGCAGCCGAGACAAGTCGTGGGGATGGGAGCGCTGAAATGGAAGCATGGACCCTTCCATCTCCCACAATTCAGTCTTTCAGCACCACTCCTGGCCAGAGTCCTGGAGAGAGAGTGGGAGGAGAAGGGAGAGGGGAGAGGGCAGAGAGCGTCCTCCAAGAAAGCCAGACGGGGATGGTGTAGTGTTGATAGGGTGAGGTCCAGAGAGTGTCTCAGAGCTACGAAGCCGTGTGAAAGCTGTTTAGCCATGTCCACACAGTAGCAGGGAACTTTCAACTGGAACTGCTGGCTGTGTGACTTTGCACATAAGTACAACTAAACAACCGTCTGCCTATATCTAAGATATCCTGTCCAATACATGTCTTTCTCTGATAATAATATCCTTTATCAGTCAAGCTTTACACCTCGTCATAGTACAATAACTGCTGCAACTGCTGTTGTGGCTTTCACTTGGCCAATAAAGGCAACAATGTGCTGCAATTTATGTAGATTTCTATGAAGGTTTTGATACTATTGATTTTGGTGAATTAACTGCTTTTCATGGGTTCAGATGAGCTTACTTATAGTAGGTTAAAATAAGGTTGTTCAGACTGTGATGGTTTTAAGTCCTTAGATGGGCAATTTAGGTATCCCACAGAGATCAATATCAGGCCCCTATGTTTTACTCAATATATAAATAACATTTCGTAATTTACATTTAGGGCATTTAGTAGACGATTTTGTCCAAAGAGACTTACAATAAGTACGTTTGTCGAAAGAAAGAAACCACAACATATTGCCGATAAAGTAAGAGCGAAAAAATAGAAACAAGTGTTAGGTTACGGGGCGGCTTATCAAGTAAATAGATCCAAACATTAGATTATTTAAATATATTTAAAAAATATTTATCAACAGCACACAATATCCTTCTTTATGCTGATGATACCATTTTGTTACCATTACCTGGCCTTCACCAGGTTAAAGTCTGGTTTTGATGACTGGCCCATACTCGTTATGAACATCAAAACAACTGAAAGTATCAAGCTTACAAGCAAATGAACCATGTGTTTTCCTACTGTGATGCATGCTGTCATGGAGATCTAGCCGATAAATTACAAACGTTATAAACTATAAATATCATTACTTATTATTTGATTCATTACTCAAGAAGACTCATAGGGGTGGAACCTATGTACAAGCCAACCGGCTTCGTTCCCTCCTTGCACCATTGAAATTTGTGTGCTAAATAAATAAAACTCAAACTCAAACTCATATGAAAAGGTTAAATGAAATAAAGAAGGCATCAGCATTCCTGTGTATCTGTGATCATAACATAGGTTAGCTTTCAACGTTGCTCATACCTACTCTAACCAGGGAGGACATTAGTCTAGTACTGTGCACCTCACTACTGGACTGAACTGCAAAACAAATTGAAATTAAATAAACAATGCATATCATTGAATAAATAAAGCATGATTAACAAACTAACAACATGGCAGAGTTTTGAAACTAACACTAGTCCAACATTAGAAAACAGACTGATATGAAGACAGAGAGACCGGGGAGGGGAAAGAGTCTCAATGCACTTTTGTCTGACAAGAAACGGATTATGGTAGTGGTGAGAAAAATCGTTTTTTTTGATCATGTTAAAGAATATTGAGAAACCCTCTGTGATTCTGGGCCAAATCGATTTACAGTAACTGATGAGAGGTCTTTCTATGACAGGTAAATTATGACTGTGCAACATTTTTTTATCCCCAAACCCGGTTCAGCTGGGTGAAATATTGCGCTTTACCAACCATGCTATCCAGTTCAGTGCAAAGAACACACATCTATTCATCAATTACATAATGACAACTTGGTGGAGGCTCTTTTTAATCACAGCCTGCATTAATCAGGATTTAACATTATGTTTTCATCAAACAAACAGGGTTCACTGTCCTGCCATGACAGACCATTTTTCACCAAAAGGCTGCTCTCAACTCCAGCTCTCCATGGAAGATAACCAAGAGCGAGTGAAATTATAGCATTTTGCTCAGTAAAGTCATCATATCAGATTTGAATGATTGGCTAACATTGCAGAAGTCTCATCCATCCTTGTCACGGGGAGACCAAGCAGGGTAGACCATACGTGTTTCAATGTCAAAGCTGGGCCCAGCTGGAAAATGGCCTCCAGCTGTCTCATCATTAGAGCTGATAAGGCACTGTGGCCAGCCTCCCTCCATTCTTCACTCAGTCTGTGGGAATTACAGGTACTGTAGGTAGTAGAAAACAACCCTTTCTCTCATCCACCTGGGGTAGTAGTTTCCCCATATGGAAGATATTAAGACTTGCTTCAGTCCTTTGGGATTTTTGAACATGCTGGTTTGTTTCACTCTAAACATCTCTATCTGCTTTGTCCCGTAGACATCTTAATGTGCTCTATATATTTAGTTTCTCATGAAAAAGACCAAATACACACACTCTACATACAAAACAGTAATAGCAAGTACCATTAAATGATGGAGCAGTCTTCTGAGAGCTATTATTTAGAAAATAGAAATACCATTTATACCAATAACATTTATTCAGGATCATTCTGGTTTCTTTTGTAGTTTTGGCAATTTCTATTGGTGACAAGGACATTGTAGTGAAGTCAGACGATTATACAGGCTTTAAAGAAAGATATCCAAACTGTCAAAACTAAGGCAAGCGATACAATAAGTCCACAGTAGCAGCTGCCATAGAGGCAATTAAAAAATGAAGAAATTAGGCTAAACAAGTGAACAAAGGTTAGCTAACACAGTGTAATGTGATTCTGATTTATTTTTAAAAAATGGGAAATTACTTTAATTTAGACAAGAAGAAGGCAAATGGTCACATTGTAAATGTGCAAATTGATCGTAAATCTTGGTTAAACAAGGTCGTGTGAACAATGATCACGCCTAATCCAATACCAGCATGACACAGAGGGCGTAAATAATCTGGTCATGCAAAGCTGCTGATTGAGCAGCATGGCGACAAGAGTGTACCAGCCCTCGTGCAAAAACCCTGCTGCATGTTACGAACCAGCTATGGGATACCTCAGCTGTGGCTCTGTAGGAAGACTCAACAGGGAGCTCTGTAACTGCTGGGGGATCAATACTATACCTACAGAGTAACTGAACCCAAGGGCAGCGAGGCAACAACCGTGCCTGACCCCTCTGTGCCTTCAGAGACCGTGTGCCAGCACAGCAGGTCAATACGTCTAGAAGCAACAGTATGGGGCCATCACATTTTGGGACAGTGAGTTGACCTATCATGCGTGCGTTGTTGTGAAAATGGTTCATTCAAATAATGTTAAATTGGTTCAAGAATAAATGTTTAAAATTGCTGTATATGTATATGCTTTAATTACAGTAGTTGTCAAGACATTTAATCTAACTGTATTATGTTTTCTACAGTTTAAGTTAAAAAAAAAAGCATTGATCTGAATGCATGAAGTTAATTATAATGTCATACCGCTAACAGTATTACATTACAAGGTGACAGGAATTTGTGAGCCTATTAAGGGATGACTACAATTTGGCTTTGGACACATAAAAAGAGCAGACTTGAGTGGAGCATATCAGAGATATCGGCTCTTTCTATTAACACCAGTTCCAAATCAATAAATGCTATTCTACAGAGGCACTCTGAGTTGTTTGTGGCAAGGTATTGATCTTCCTAAATGCAGGTGTCTGCATGTTGTTTTGGAGAGACTCTGTGGCCTCGCTATGTTCCAGTTTTCCCCCAAAGCCCCCCCTGTCTCTCTCTTCCGCCACCCGGGCTAAGCAGCCAGCGTAGCACCTCCGCAGAGGCCAATGTGTGACTTGATGCCATCAATAAAACCATCATCTGAGATGGACTTCCATCGCGCCCCGCACAGTTAGTCGAGCCCTCTGTGGTGAATCACCTTGATAGAGCCAGGCTCTCGAGGAGACAAACACTCAATATCTCACCAGTAGGTTTTTCTCAAATCTATAACAGTTCATGTTTCTGCTTCTTTTTTTCCTTTCTTCTCTTTCTTTTCTGATCTGTGCTCTAGGTCTTTAGGGTTCTGGGTTAGTGAGCAACCGCACGCTGTTGTGACTAACTTGTGCAGTGCAGATGAATGAGAATGAGTCAAGCAAGAGAGGACAGCAGATAGGAGCCGTCAAATAAATATTTAGAAACTGAAACAGCCTATGGAGACTGTTCATTTGCGTGTTGTGGAGTTTAAAAGTGAGTTGTTGTAAAGCCAATGGTAAATACGCTTTGTGGGAAAAACCCAGGACAGAGGATTGCCAGGCTTTTTGCGTCTGTGAATCAGCTGTTCTGATTTTATCTTATCCGTGACAGGTTGTTTGGTTTTTGTAACAGCTTATTATCTACGCACGTGAAAAAGGTCACACTTTTGTAAATGTGTGTGTGTGTGAGAGAGAGAGAGAGAGAGAGAGAGCGAGAGAGAGAGAGAGAGAGAGAGAGATGTGGTATGTGTCACCATGCTGGTGGTCTTTCTTTCTCACACTTGAAGAGCACACTGGCTCTTTGGCAAGATAATTCCTTGATCTGTGGAAGACTGATTTCCACTTTTTACAGGATCAAGATGTCTCTATAAACAGATTTTATCATCTAGCGTCTTCTGTGAGAGAAGGTCGAATTTGTTGCACAAGCCTGAAAAACATTTATGCGATGCTGTAGCATATTTCAATGTGAAGCTAAGGCTTGACAGCTGGCAGTAACGGTGTGGAAGACACCCCGTGGTCCTATATCTTAACAGAGCGTCCTATCAAGACGGATGAGTCTGCGTGGCCACTAAATGGCTAAACTGACTGATAGGACAACAGACAGACACCAGTCATGATAGCCAAGTCTTTAAATGCTGCACACAAACATAACTGTAATCTCTAAGTGTCATTTAGATTATACTAGTCTGGTCTCGGTGATACACGAGCCACTATAGTTGTTGCACCACAAGTGGCCATGAAGTCTTTTTGGAGGAAATTTGAAAAACTAGGTGCTTCATAAATAGAATCTGGTGATTTATGAAGTCAGTTATTACCATTAAAGTCTGTGAAAAGGTATGATGTTACAGAAATTCCCATCGTAGTCACTGCTCTGTCTATGTATATCCTTACTGGTGTAGTTTATACAATCTTTTTTTCTCTCCTTCAAAGATCCAGACTGTAGGTAACCTACTTCTGCAGTGTTTGGGCTCTCAGGGAGAGAGCCGCTACGCCCGGCCTTGGTCCAAAATGTAGCTGAGATGGATGAGTGTATGACAGCACTCTCCCTTTGCTCTTTCTATGGGAGGCTCACACTGAGCCATGGAAGAGTGTGTGTGTGTGTGTGTGTGTGTGTGTGTGTGTGTGTGTACTGGCTGTATAAACTCACCCAGAGGGACCCCAGGCCTGTGGGAGATAAAGACCTCTCCTAAAATGTAAACACTCTCTGAAGTGGCGAATGGGGCAGCTGTAGTTGGACACACACACATTTAGAGAAATGCAAACCCAAGGTCAAGGTTAAGCGGTACACTCTTTCAAGGCTCACTTTCCCTCTTGACCCTCCGTCTTCGCTGTTGGCTCTGCTCTGGAGTTTGGCTGCTGAAACGTTTTGACAAAAGAAAAACAGTGAGAGCGTGCAGAGGGCTGGTGCTGCAGAACAGTGGTTCTGTTGGAAAGGAGTTCTTATTTAAGCCCTCCAGCACTTTTAGTCTTATACAGGGCCTGACATTAACACTTGCACAGGGAAAGTAAACTCTGTTAACACTGTAAATGTGATCTTTATTCAATTTATGTGATTTCAAGTCAGTTATCCCTGGTAATGCAACATTGTGAAAAACAAATCTGTTGAAATCAGAGGAGAGCTAGTTAACATTAGCTGTTAGCTAGGCTAAATAACAGAGCTAACAGCATAGCAACATTTGGAACAATTTACTTAATCCGACACACAGGAATATTGTATTGTAAATCATTCCCATTCACACGGCTCAGAGTAATCTCAACAGTCTCCCTGTAGCACAGTCCTGCCCTCAAAAATGTTAAATCAAAGCAAATATTTGAATAAAAATACACAACTCTTTATTTTCTAATTATTTGAATTGTGTGTTGTTATGCAAATAACCACTATATATGACAATAACAGAGTAAAAGGATAACATTTTGCTGCTGCGGTTTAAAATTGGCAAGTTTCATCTTAAAAAAAAATAAGATACATTGATATTCATCCAATGGAAATCTTCCACGGTCGGTTATTCGAATGCAAAAAGAGATCAGTGTCCACAGGGGCTTTAAGTACGAATGGACAACTGAGGAGTTACAGATTCTTCCAAGCTTGGCTTTAACACTGCTAACCAAACATTTGTCTGCGGCTTTGCACTCAAAGATTGAGAGGAGTAGATTAAAACAACATAAGAAAATAAACAGATTAGGATTTGAATAAATGACCACAGAATCAAGCCAAAAATCTTCAAAAGCATCAGGAAGGAAAAAATAACACTGTGGTATCACTAATTACCATCACCTCCTTTCCCAACGGCCATCTGTGATTAAATGACATTCAAGTGCATTTGGAAAAGTAGTTTAAACCCATGCTAGAAAGGAATTAAATGTTTTGAAATCATTATGTTGCATGAAAACCAGAATGCATTTAGTAAAATGTATAAAAGAAAGCCCCCATGTGTCCTCAGGAATAACGCAGCATGGTAACATTTAGTACATCGTCTACAAAAAGCCACAGACAAATACACGCCATAACTCAGTCAAGTGCTGTGTAGGTGTGTTATTACCGCGGTGATGTTTGTGTACAAAGAATAACACACTTAACAAGTACTTAACAAAGTACCTCCTGCTCGGGGAGAGTGCTGTGAAAATGAGAGGGGCTGGCAGGAATTGCTGGTAATCTGCGCTTGAGTCCATCTTTATTATCTTGGTCAATGGACAGAAGTGGATCCTGAGGTAAAAATACCCAAGCCTGCTTCTCATCAATGTGATGCTCTTATCTGACATTTGAAATACATTCAGCAGGACGAGCGAGTGCATGATGTATGGAGCCACGGCGGGGATTTGTCTACTTCATTTATACATGGTGTATATAAAACTGTTTGTAGTTTAACTTTCCTGAAAATGTCATTAATATCTCATGAAAGGCACGTTATAATCACTCAAACTGCCTGTACATTATAGATAGGCCAACCATTTGTCTAATCTTTATGCTTACAAATTAGAAAAACAGAAGAGAGAAAACGCTGTGCTTTAATTTGACTAATCGTCTAATGGCAAGGCCAAAAAGTTTAAAATCATGTTTAATTTTTTACATTCACTTTTATAATTAATTTAATATGACATCCTGTTTGACTCAAGAGCAAGAATATTAAATGAAAAGTGAAGACAGAAGGGAAATTTAAAAAGAAACAGACGATGAAATGTCTCCAGTTCCAGTAAATTTCCAGCTATAAACAATTTCATTAATTTTACATTTCCTCAAATAGGTAAGGCTTTGGAAGACAGTAAAGCAAATGTGATGAAGATGCTTTCAAGTATATAATAAATGTTACTTTTCTGCCTTAAGGAAATCCAATCATAAAAAAGACAGACTTTTTGTTGTTTTTAAGTTCCATGTGCAACTTTGGCAGCAACAAATGTACTGTAAGGCAACCGTGGGAGTCAAATGTATTATTATTATTATTATTATTATTATTATTATTATTAAATATGGCCCGTAGACTCTTAAAATTAATTTTCTGATGGACAGACAAAGGGTTTTTAAGAACAACCATCTCCAACTTTGAAGCAACAGATATCAATCCAGTAGCGGGAGGAGGCAAGGGGAAACATTAGCTGTGTTTCAGAACAACAAGGTGAGAAATTGCAGCTCACGGTCGACAACAGTTCCACTCTACTGAGCTATTGATTTTGTCCCTAGTTTCTCTCCGCTCTGGACACTCAGAAGCCTTCGGTGGCACTCTTTCGATCTCCTTGGGGACGCGTGATGAAGGGACGGCACCACTGAACAAGTAACTCAAATGTGTTTGCGAATCATTCAGGGAAACACGTCCAGAGATGGCTGACCTTTTTTTAAACTGAGACAATAGTCCCCTTTGTTCGCTGCCGCATCCCCAAGCTGCCCTGGGATGCCGACACTACTCGGTCAAGTGCAAAGAGGAAGAGACAAGGACCAGAAAACAAATGGGACTGGGATGCGGAAAAAAAGGGAAAATGCAATAAGTGCACCTTTTATACATCAGGAAGCAAAGAGGATGGAGGACAAAGATCAGCCACCTCATACAGAGAAGCACTGAAACAACCAACATGTCACACAACACTTCAGCTGCCTCAAAGTACCACAACGTTTTAGAAATGTATATGTTAGCAGCTTATACACATGGGTATATATATTTATGCGTTTCCTCATTAACAGGCAAGAGTGAGCAGCAAGGCATATGGTCCAGGGTTTCGATCACAGCACATTGTTCTTGAGTCACTGTGTTGACGTATGCAGACGTCAACCTAAGACTTTAGGTTTATCACGATGAGTCGTCCTCTAAAGTGGATGATGATATATTTTTTACTTTTAACGATACGACCAACAGTGTTTGTCCTCATATCTCTTCACGTTCCAGAGGCTTCTTGTTGCTTTGTTTTCTTGTTAAAGTCATCGGAGGAAGTGCGGCAACCACCAGTGATGGGAAATAAACTGGGAACAGATCCTGAAGTTGCAGATGAGAGTGTCGAAACTGACCTCGTGTTAGAAATAGTGGGACCTTGGCTACTGCTAAACCTGTTTTATAGCAGACAAATTGACATTCTACCCTTTCCCATTGTTGCAGTTCTTGTATTTTACTTCCTTCAGAGGTTAATATATTGTCTCGTGAAGTGTT
The DNA here is from genome assembly GCA_029853015.1 of Chelidonichthys spinosus. Lineage (NCBI taxonomy): Eukaryota > Metazoa > Chordata > Actinopteri > Perciformes > Triglidae > Chelidonichthys > Chelidonichthys spinosus. The sequence continues at coordinate 10,715,659 of CM056840.1, forward strand.
GATTTTATTGAGTCTCTGCAACTTATCAAGAATAGCTCAAAGAGGACATAATAAATCAGAAGTAACCGATCTGATCATCACGTTTTCCAGTGCTGCACAGATACAAGCAGCAGATACAACAGGGCATTAAGGCAGCACGCAGGCAGACGGGCGGGCGGCAGATAAAGAGGACTCTAATAGTCTTGGCTCATTGTGCCACTCTGATTTCTTTCTACTTCCTAATTGGCTGGCTTCTGTAGGCTTGGCGGCCATATTTCAGTTTAAAGGAGGCTCCATGGGTCACGGGAATAAAGGGGCCCATTTGACAGGTCAGCAGGCTGATGTCTACAGCATAGTCTTGGGTCAAAGGTCAAACTAACATCAAGATAGGCTGTGGCAGTGTGGGTCAGCTCCTACACCGGAGAGCCCAAAAAGTAAATCGGCAGACGGACTGGAATGTTGCATCTTAGCAAGAATATTCTTGCAAAGACAATGAGAAGATTTAGTCAATCTGATAAATCATTCCTTCAAAACGGTTTTGACTCATCATATCTGATTTCTGAAGGAAAATGCAGCCCATATGCAGCTTTAGAGGTTGTACAACTACCAAACTCAAACATAACAGATTCTAATATTTTTGAAAAGCCAAGCACATTACCAATAGCGTTCATTATATTCAATTGCTGAATCAATGGACTTTACAACATATTTCAAAATTGGTTTGCCTCCTGTTCAACCAATTAGCAGGCAGTCCTTCTGAAATCTATGTGCAATGGTCTTATCAGTAAAAACACACACACAACATGTCCAAGGGTTTTTACTGCAACGAAGGATGTGGGGAGATGATAGATCTTGCATCGTTCCATCCAATTAATTTAATTACAAGGACTCTCATTTGTAGCTGCATTTCAGGTAATAAAAAGCAGGAGTGAGACTTCAGGGCTAAGTTGGGGATGAAATTGATGGTTGATTTATTCATTATTTTATAAATTACATGAGCAAAGTAAGACAAAAATAACTAAGGTAATCCAATTATGAGTAATCCATGAATTGCAGTAGTCAGAGGGCTTAAGTAACTGACAATAGTCTTTAGGAGGGATTTGGTATGTACAACAGATCACATTGGAATCAGCACCCTCCTAACTCAATTAGTATTAACGTTCACCTCTAGGAAATGAGTAGCTCGAAAACATGAAATTCACCATGCACATTTGCACACACACACATACACACGTATACATGTGCACACACACACAAACGCAGGACAGTCTGCCTGGCACCAGACAGCGGTGCACGGCCAAATGAGATGTGTGAGAGCCCCCTGCTGCCAAGAGGCGGACAGGAAGAAGAAACAAACCCTCTCTAATGGAGACATGACATGCTCGCTGGGGCGGAAACTCAAACAAACGATTAATGGGCCATGGAGCCTTCAGTACAGCAGCAAAATACCCACCGCTGCTCCCCCTCTATGTACTCCCTCACTCCCGTTCTGTCCCATGTTGGCCGAAGGGGTTCGACATTTCAAGACCCAGGACTCTGCCCCGAGGCGACTCATTTTTTCTGCCACCCCCTTATCCCAATTCTACTAAAATCCCTGCACTGACACAGTAACACAACATCAATTTCGTGAAGAGCTCAGAAGAAGCTTTCATGCACCAAAGGGAGCGATTCAACGATAGCACCAAAGAACGGTTAAAGGCAAACATCCAACTTATCAGAACTTTTTTGCTTGGTTGTTTTAAGGAGGGAGAAGTTCTGTCACTATCTGCCGAGACAAGAGTCCTGTGATCATGTCTTGTGGTAAAGAGCAGCTCAGAATGTGGGGGTGGTGACCTAATAATGGTGACACATCACCAAATGAGACAACAGGGCCTGGGAAAAGGGAGCGAGCAACATCCACACAGAAGTATCCTCCGACCACAAGCATGACGGTATGGGTAATGTTTTTGTGAAGACTGTCAGTGACATTTTAGACCAAAATTTGAGTTAGTTTGTGGCTGGTAAAGACTGCAGGAAGAGCAAAGGCGCCTGAATGAGTCCAGGACGGGACAGGGTGGGGGATCTCCATTCTCACGGGGGACGATGGAGGTCCATCCAGCCCGGTAGATGGCACAGTCTCCGCCTTTGTCTTCCCTTCTATCTCCGCAAAGAATAGCCAAAGAGAGAGTGGAAGAAGGGAAGCCCCTTACGCTCATGTGTTTTGATTAGCAGGTAATGATCTTTGATCTAATGCGCTGACTGGGAAAGTGCGGCTCCCATTGAAATCCGGTGGATGCTTGGCCGACCTGGAGCCAGTGTCACTTCTCGTTAGGGCCTGCAGCTCCATGACCTCCCCGTTGCCAGTCCCAGCCCCCTCCTCGCAGCATGTGCACCCCGCGTAATGATATCAATAGCAGCAGGGGTGCAATGAATACAAATCCGCGTGCAGAATGTTTGGACAAGAATCCGCTCCCAGCCCTCCCTCCTCCTGCCGCCCCGCTCACCACCGCTCAACCTCTATCCCCCACACAAAGGGCTAGGTTAGGCTGTAATCTGGATGGTTGATTTCACACAAAATAGTTGGCTACTGCAAAGAACAAATGCCCCCTGCTGGTTAGCTATAACTGTATATGTGTTCTAAGGTACAAGGCAATCCGTTTGTAAACAATCCCCATGACGGTGAGTCATACTGCCCTTAAAAATCAGCATGTGAAAATGTGTGTGATTGCCCGAATTGTTTAAATGTATTCATGCATGCAACAAAAACCAGTCAAGCTGCAAAGTATACGATAATGCCTGTTACATGCTTAATTGAAAGAATACAAAACTCAGTTGTCCATTTGTATTAAATAGGGCAGCTCACAAAAGTCTTCAATTAGAAATATTGTTTCACATTGTCTCAAAAAAAGGCACATTTCCCTCTATGACGCTGTACGAAAATATTTATTATGTATTTGCCAGAGGATGTTGTTGTTATGGCCTCGCTGCTGCAAAACTGACTGCAAAACTTCTACACAGGTCTGTGACCTGGCACACAACCGTCCCCTATCCAACACACTGTCCAGTGTTGGACCTGACATGGCCGCCACCTGATTTCCGTCTCTGGTATTGACACAGTCATTTAAAGCAGCCAGGCCACCAGTGCCCATAACAAAGGTATGTTCATGGAACCAGCCAACGAAATCAGGAAGGAAAGAACCAATGCATTTCTTTTCTGAATTAACAAGACTGGAAAAGCTATAAAATCCCAGCTATGAGACCTGTTTATCATCAATTACTGCGGCTAAATGCAGCCACACTGTGAACATACATACATATGCTGCAGCCATGTGCCTCTCTGCAAGGCTTGCATGCCATGAGCACATGCCCGGTGCACACAGAGTCCTCTCTTCTTCACTCGCCTGCGTTCGTTACAGCCCTCTGAACACACCTCTGTTGCTTACTACAAAGCTCTCGGTTACATGGTTCCCCGTTTAATGTGCTGTGAAATGCAGCAGTGTCAAGAAACAATGTCTGCGACTCCTTTGTTTTAATTATCAGCTTGGAAGGGAGCCCAAAAAAGAAGCACAGAATTATAAAAGAGCTCAAATTATTCAGTCAAATTATGGCGGTTTTAAATTTGGTGTAAATCTTGAGTGAATTTAACTTCCTTGGATTTGCAAACGTGTTTAATCTTTTTTGGCGTATGAATAACTGCACATGGATGCAAATTTCCTGAAGCAAAATAAATACTGCAGCAACAGCAGTGAGTGTCGTTAGACGTAGGCGTTTGTTACGAGACGGTTTTATTTCTGAGGTGGGTCACGTCTCTTCCCTTCAAACCAGCCACGAGGAATGGAGCAAAAAAAAAAAAAAAAAACACGTGGTAAGAGATGGCACTGCTCACGCTGGGCGCTCCTTCACCACTCTTGAATCAAAGCACAGTTTATATCGTCTTGTAACACGGAAACTACAGACACGAGCGGCGTGAGTCTCGACATCCAAGGCGAGATCCTTCCCACAGACAGAAGTTTCTCAGCATGTGGTCTGTCATCACTGAGGATGACATCGTTTAAAATCTGTTAATTGTAAACACACAAGTGTGCACGCTGTCAATCTGTGGCACAGGAGGCAAATTTATGACTTCTTCCAGGAAGTGCCTTCCTTCTGCTTCTTTTCTAAAATGCCCTGAGTAAAAAAAATACAGTATGTTTCTCATCTTTATTTTGTGAGATTTCATTCGGCATTAATACATTTTTTATTAATAGAAATAATGATTTTTTTATGAGGTTCTTTAGACGTATCAAAAGGTTCAGATTATAAATCTATAATTAAGGAGGCGAGGAGCACAGATCAGTCAGATGGGGACTGTGTTGAATATTTTATTGTGTAATGTATAGTCACTTAAAAAAAAAAAAGCAGCATGACATTTAAAGCGGTGTGAAAAGTCCCATTTCCTCTGACCCGACACTCAGCAAGTCTTTGTCTTAAAAGCTTTTCAGTATATCTCGAATGCATTAGCATTAATATGACTACAGGAAATTAAATCTTTATGCGTACACGATGAAGCTTCCTTGGCTCTTCTTCATGTCATGCTGATTTTGTCATACAGCGATTACCGCCCAGATTTTTCAATTATTTCTGTTATTTCATATGCGGCAGTGACAATATAGTCAACACATCCAGATTATTTTCCCATAACAAGATGTCCTTCTAAAGTTCAATAGCTTAATGAAAAGTGAAACGGCCTCCAAATCCATCCAGGCTAAATGAGAGGAAAGATTAAGATAAATAGCTACATCTGGCTCTCGCTTGAAACTCTAAAGGAAGTCGAGATAACCAAGGAGGGTCTGGTTATTCATCACCATCCAGACATGTGCCCGTACACAACTGTAAGAGCTTAGAAAACAGACATGGACGGAGGGAAACTTGCCAGCCATGCATACTCCAAAGCAGCACCTGACTTTGGGCCTTGTTTTTCTTTTTTTAAATAACCATTCACAGAGTTGTACTGTAGAGGAGCAGAAAAGTAAAAGCGATGGATTGACAGCTGGGCCAAGGAGGGAACCTGGTTAATTTCACCTCTCGTCCAAACCCTTAGTGCCCCACACATCCCCTTGCATCTCTCTCTCTGTTTCTCCCCACTCTTTTTCTCAAGGGAGCAACTTTTCCTCCAGATCCTGACTGACATAAACCCTCGAGCCTCAGACCCCAAACAGAATTCGCTGCAGACCCCGGGCTGCTTGTCTTCTGTCTGCTTCATCTATCTCTTTCGTCCACGATTTCCATCCCCTTAACCATCGCTCCCTTTGTTCTCGCAGTCGATCGATGCACCATAACTCAACTGGCCTCTGGTGTTTGATGTCTGTGCTCTGGATATCATTTCAACCCTTTTTTTCCAGTGAACCAAGCTGATAATACCATGTCTCACGAACACAGGCGTGCAAATCATGTGTGTACACGCTGACACACACATACAGGCACAATATAATATATACACTTAGTAATAAAAAAAAAAAGTATTGAGACAGAGGGATAACGTGAGGGAAAAGGAGGCCGCAGTAAGTCTTCATTCACAGTAAGCCTGAACACATTGGATATGTCATAAGACTTGATGGTAATAAAAGCAGAGCATTCCATCAACAACAAACAAAGAAGATAAATTGCTTCCCGTTCAACTAAGTTAATCACATATGAAGGTCATAGTAAATTGCCAGTAAGCCACGCCCACTTTGAATCATCCATCAGACATGGATTAAGCCAAGTCTTTATTCTGACTGAATGATTCGAGCAGGATCACAGAAAAACAGAGAGAGCTCAGCAAGCTGTGTGAAAATGCATGTACTGGTATATTAACTACATGTGTAAAAAAAAAAGAGTGGGGCGTAGACCTGCACTTCTTAAAATGTTAAAAGATATTAGATTTGATGGGCGATGATACACTTCTGCAGCGTCATCCCGCTCACCCGCAATTGTATCTGTTGGTCATTTGTGTGTTTATGTGCCTTGAAAAACGCCAACAAATTCGGTCCCGTTTACATGAGATAAAGAGGGAGAAATCTCGATAGACTCACAGGAGTATTAAATCAAGAAGTATAACAAAGTAACTTTGACATTTGCTGTTGTATAGAGCATAAAGTGTACCCACCATTTTGTGGAATGCAATTATTTATTATAACACGTGTACATCTAAAACATTTTAAAAACAATTATTATTAATAATTATTCAATTCAATTCTTAATCATTAATTCATTAGTGTTGTTATCCTGCTGTGGTTTGATAAATTGTGGCTTCTTTAGAGCTTAATTCACAAATAATAATGAATGTCAAACTCTGGATGCTGTGAGGAGTTACAGATGTTGCAAACGAACTTTGGAAAAATACTGACATTCTTTTCCTTTAATGAGGAAGGGATGTTATCAAATTGCCCTCTGGTGGTTCACTTTTTTCTTAATTCCGGGGTGTCAAACAAACATTTAAGTGTTAAAGCTTTTTGAAAATTTACAACCTTGTGCTATGACTGTGCTACTTGCATTAAAATATAAAACCACTCTGAGATTCTTTTATTCTATTTCAACAACTATTTAAAACGCAGAGTGCAACCAGTGGGTGTTAGTCTGTAGAACAATTCAATAGGCTTAAATTAACAGTTAAAATCACATTTGTTCTCTGTGGAAAACTACAAAACCCAAACACAGCAAAGGAAGAGGTCTGAGCGAGACAATTATTTTATTTCTCAATCTGATTATGGTGTAATTTGATATAATAATGTACTTCCAATTCCCTCGAAGCAGGCTGACTTACCAAACCGTATAGCCGTGAGGGATCTGATTTGACCTATCATGTCATGAGATAGAGGAGTGTGTTCAGGTGCAATGAGCTGGGAGGGAGTGCAGTTGTCATGTTCCCTAACGTGTAGCAGGATGTATTGCTGGCAGAAGCAGCAGGGGAGATCCAGAGTCTCTCCTGAACACTCACAGCCTCATGAAAGAATGATGGTTGATTACCTGCAGGAGATGAGCTACGCGGGCCCTCCGGAGTCACAGGATAGCACTTTAGCGCTGTGGAGCTGCACTGTTGAAGACAACTGAAAGGAGAAAGGAAAATCCATCTCTGTCCCGTTTGTAAAGCGAGGGCTTTTTTTTTTCTAGAATTGTTTAGAAAATCCGACCCCACACATTTAACGATTCAAAGCATTTGTTATTTTTGCACTTTTGAGTCCACATTTAGTTGCTTTTGAAAGCAATTCCTTTTGAAAACATTTGTGCGACAAGAAACAGAGTTGATACAAAAATGACAGACGGCAAATAAAATGAACAAAACCTTTCACTTTAAATTTTTGTTGATTATTCAAGTAATGCATGAAAGCGTTAACACCAAAATCTTTACCAAACTTTATAACATGTTTACCTCCAAGACCTGTCAACACTGTTGCCACACACCGGTTTTTTGTTGGTTTAAAAACTAAATAAAGTCATATTTTTGGTGCATATTCTGCAGACGTTACTGTGGATACCCGTTTGGTGCCACGGCCCCGCTCTCTGGGAGAACAAGGTCCAGATGGCTTGGGGGCCCCGTCAGTTTCCCTCCACCAGCCACTCTGCTTATCGGCAAGTTCACTTCACTTCAAGGAACCACTGACAGCTCTGTTAATTAGCACCTTTAGCCCTTTTTTCCTAGACACGTTTAACACCCAGACATTCATATGTCTATTAACTCCTGTACTCTTTCCGCATATTTAGCCTGTTGAGACAGTTAGCTTTTCATTGATATCCTGTTATGCAAAAATACCAAATTAGTGGAGATGACGACCACTTTTCCTCAACGGCCTGTTTTAAGACGGGATTAAATGGGCGGGTAGATGAAAGAAGTCAGGAAATAAATAAAATCATATGTGCTCCAAAAGTGTAATTAAGAAATAGCAAGTCAGAGTTACAAGTAAACTGGTGAATTTGCTCAACTTTAGAATACGATTTCTTTTTTTTCCACAGCAACACGTGCAAATTAGTGTTAGCAAACTTGAAGTGAACTTTCCATTACCTCCAGATGTTTGTTGTTATCGCCACAATAGAGGAAAAACTGACCCACCCATGGCAACACTTGCAGCAGTTTTGATTTTGACCCATTTTATTGTCAACATTAACAAAGATATGATTATCACAGCATTGGATACTAACAATGACGGCAATAAAAACGTCCCGTCATTATAAATCCATTGTCTCATCATTATCATCACCGAAGCTTGATACAAGATCTGCTTTGTCTGAAACTGAAGGCCATAAGAAACGGTTCACAGTGGCATCGGTGTAGGGTCAGTCCCCGGCCCTTGGCCTCTACCCTCAGCGGAACTGAGTTCCTGACCTGCCGGTCATTTGTCCGAAGTGCAGGTTAGACCCAGACAGCATGCAGAGGAGGAGAACCAACCTAGAGCTTTGATCTGCTGTTACCAAGGATTGGGAGTAATGAAAGTTCCCCTGCTAAATTACAATGGGGTTCAAAAGACTAATAAATAATCATGTCTAGCAGCTACAGGTGACTGGTGCAGATCTAGGTCACGTTCTGTAATTAAATAGCAATGGTGTTTGCTGCCGGATCGATACTAGATTCATCACAGCAACCCAGCAAAAAGCAAATGCTATGGATCAGACATATTTCAACCAAGCTGAAAAAACAAACTGTTAACTTTCACGGTTTTCTATCAATGAAAGAATAAATAGTTAGTTGTTTTCAGTAAAATGTTATTTTCTTATTGAGGAATGGTTTTGTTCATTCAAACTCAATCTGGTCTACTTGATCATGAGGGAGGTGAGTATAATTTGGTAATTTATATTAAAAAAAAAGATCACTAAAAAGAGCTGGCTGTGGATCTAATCCTCCTGTGTGTGTTTGAAGTGGCTGGTTGGGGCGGGACAAAGGGTGTTGATTGATAGCCATTTGGCCTATAGGGCCCGCTGAGCTTCCTCCAGAAGGTCACGTCCTGTCTGGCCCCTGTCCACTACACACTTCCACAACATATCCGGGGTCTCGGCCCTCTAAACTAGCTGACGCACACAACGTACACACACACAGACACACAAACTCTGTACCCCCTCGGCGCCACGCTGCGGCCGTGGTCAGGGCCTTGCGTGCCATCCAGGGTCTGGTGGGAGGGGGAGGGCAAGGGGGAGGGGGAGGGGGAGGGAGAGGGGAGGAAGCATGACGGAGAGAGAGAGAGAGATGAGAAAATAGTCTTCAACCAATCACAGCCTTCAAGTCTCCTTATGGAAAAGGTTACAGCACTCCTCCTTCCCTTCCCAAGTCACTGTAACTGTAATTTCAGGTCATTCTGTCTTTCACATCTTTATTACTCAACACACCAGATGTAAAGAATAACCTGTTAGCTCTGCACCTGGCTGATATATATACACACACACATACATACACACACTCCTATAGCCATTCAACCCTATAGTATAACTGAAGAGTAGTTGCCACTTTTCAAGGCTCACGCGTCGTGTTAACTTTGTGTGATCTCCGATGAACGGCTCCTTACAAAAACTTTTCCACACTGTCCGTTTTGTCAAACCTGACACTGCGATCACATCAAGCCCACTCACAAACATCCAGCACTCAAACCAGACAGGAAGCCCTCTCTGGCCGACCGTGGACAATGACTCTAGCTCCATCTTTTGGTAGTTAAGTTAAGTGCAGCGGTAAATAGGATGTGTGAAAAGGCTTTTCTTTGGGCTGGCACTAAAAAAGATTTAGGGAAAGAAAAGATGTTTAAGAAAAGTCATTTAAAAGAGACATTGCTTTATATAAAGTAAAGGAATGTATAGCGATACTTTTCTTTAATATTAACAAGATAACATTGGGTTATGTGGCCACAGTTATGCATGAAAAGCTTTTATTAGCTGGAGAAAATAGGACAAATTAAAAAAATTTTAATACATGGGATTATATAATGGAAAGCATTGACTCCTTGTGCATTACCCTTTCAGGGTGCAATTGACAAGGTGATTATAATAGGCAATATAATAGTGATGGAAATGTGTTTTGATTATTTTATTAAATTTTGTTCATCGTTGTGGGTGAACTAAAGATGCTGCACATACATTTACAGCCAACTAGAGAATAATTCAAAATGTCCAAAGCATTGCAATGTCAAACAAAAATATTATTAATGTAAAATATAATAAAAAATGTTAACGTTTTAAGGCATCCTCAAATACTGGTTAAATATGACTAATGATGAATAAAATAATTATTTGGAGTGGCCAGCATCTCAAGAGCTCTGTCTTAACAAGTTGTGTCATCTTGTTATCCGGGGTTTGTCTTAAGCTTTCTCCTACTTCAATGTCCAGTGATTATTTTGATTTTTGGTGTTTCTCTGATCCTGGGGAAGACAGATGAAGTGCGTAACCACAGAGAGACAGAGTGCTCACAGAGGGTGAAAAGAGCGTCTGGGAAAACATTCCTTAGACAAGGAAAGGAGAGACGGGATTAAAAAAAAAAAAAGGAAGAACGGAAAGATGTGGTAATAACATTTTTCAATGCGCTCAGTATTTAACGATATCAATCGAAACCCAGATTACGCTGCACTGACATTACTTGAGTTAAACTGACTGAACGGATAAATAAATAGTTGTTTTTTTTGGTGAGACACTTTAGGGCAAATGCATGAACAAACACGACTGCTGTTGTATTATCAGCAGTTTGACATTCGACATAATCACACTCACCCTGAATGTGCATATCTTTATGAGTACATTGATTTTTGTTCACCTTTACATGGAAATCCCATTAACCCAAAGGTATCGTCATGACACGGTCAAAGCAAAACACGCCTCTGCTCTTCCAATTCATCAATAATGTAAAACAGATGACAAAGGGGCGATGGGGTGGCGTTGGAAAGGGTTGAGAAGAGAGAGTGTTGTGGATGATAAAATATATTTTTTTAAAGAATAATTGTATTTAGTGTGTAATAGAAAGAGACTGATATAAGAGGTGGTAGAGTTTAAGAGGAAATGTGGTGGAGGGAAATGTATTCAAAGTGCTCGGTAAAGCCAAGGGTCGCTTTAGGATCTGAGCCAGAGAGGAGCGGAAGGTGTTGACTAGATGCAAACGAGTTGGCCCCATCGAGGAGCGACAGTGGAGCTGATAACCCACTTTCCACCCACCCAGAGAGGATGTCTTTATAAGGGCTTTCTGACGGGGCCCCAGGCACCTGAGAATCCCCAAAAATAACCCTCTCTGACTCCTGATCCAATGTGGCTCCATGCCAACATGTTTCCCCCCTTAACGGCACAACACACAGTAGTGTCTCTTGTGCTCTCAGTCAGTCATTCATACAAACAAATCCTCTCATTTAACGTTAGCTTTCTTAATCGTGGATTAATTGCATTGATTAATGAAAGGACGTAAATATTTTTGGGCAGACCTGCAGGATCAAACCGTCTGCTCTCAAGAGACTTTGTTGAACTCTGACCAACGGTTGTATATTTAACCGACTTCACCACATATAGATTCATGTGCCATTTTTCTACTTTAGAACACACACACAACAATCCCAAGAACCTCTATTTTCAGGGTTTGCGGTCACAATGACACAAAATATGGAAAGTGTGGGAAGATGGTGAGGGTAATAAAAAAGAAAAGGAGGTGCAAAACAGAAAAAAAAGAGGCCCTTGCGTGCTGGCTGTATTTCATTTTCATGGCACAAAGGCAAGCAGCGGAAACACTGTCTTGCAGCTTGCTTTAGACGTAATAGTCCCTGCTGAAAAGCCTCTTTCCTTTCTCAGAGGGTGCATCCAGATTTACAGCTTGACAGCAGTAACAGATCATGGCGGAGACACAGCTCTCTGGCAATGAAAGACGCTCTTTACGTTTGCTATTGGCAGGTGGTGGTTTCAGGCGGCATGTTTTTTATTTTTTATTTTTAAATCAGAATGCACAGGATTGGATGCTCGAACAGAGAGTTATAATGAGACGGCTGAATATTTATGTCGAACATCTGCAAATCCGAAATAATCGTAAATTTCTCCCGACACTTTCAAACCCACAGCAAGTCACGGACATATTTAAATAATTTTGAATAAACATCCCAAAAAGAATTATTACAAATGAGACTGTTCGCTGCAGGTCAGGAGGTTCCCAGTTATCGGGATTAATAGAAACATACCTGGAAAGAGTTTAAAAGAGAGGTTTGGTTTGTGCACACCGTATGGTATATAGTTTATACAACTTTGTATAGGTTTGGTATAACATATAGGCTATGCATAGTTTGGTACTTCAAGAGTAACCAATTATTAGAAGACGTTAACTAGGACATCATGTCTCCAAAAAGTGTACTTTTCATTCACAGTGGTAACTGCTAGTTCCATTTCTGAATTTCAGCTTGTCACACTTCATCATCGAAAATGTTTAGGGTTTTCAAAGGGATTCAGATCTGTGTGATCATTTTTCCAATCTGGTTCTTATTCAACTTACTGTATATGGCCTAGAGCCAACACAACCCGAACAGACGTCTCTATCTCTAATTAGGACGTTTCTGGCCCCGAGAAAGTCTCCGTGACTACAGTTCTCCCCTTGCGATCAAACTAATTTAAGGTTCCCTTTAAGCATCTGCATGTTAAGTTGTTCCAAACATCTTCATGAGCTGCCTGTTGTCCAAAACAAAGCCACAGCACTGTAATTATAATATGACAATAAACCGAGCTAACCAGCAGTTGAACCTAACAACGTCTATAGCTCCACCCAGTCTGAGCGGGGCAGCAATGTTTGCCCTTCATAAAAAATAACAACAACAATAACAACAAAAAAAGTGCCGTTGAAGACATTCGTTAATGAGTTGTCAGCAGTTTTCTACATGGGGAGAATGAAATTGCTGAGGCGAGAGCAGCTAATGTCAGTCATGTTGGCCCTGTCATTCCTCAAGTGGCCTTTTGCCTCGTAAGCGATAGCCTGAGAAAGGGCAACAATCTTATCATAGCAGGGAGCACACAGAGGAGAGCCAGACTGCAGGGACAGAATACAACAGACTCAGTACAAGCACACATCTACAAACAGATCACTGCTTTAATAATGGATTAAAATGAATGAGATCAAATCTCTATGTTGCTGGTTCAGATTACAAAGCGTTTCCAAATTTAAAGGAACATTCCACTTCTAACGTGTCTTTTGTCTGACCTGTAGTTGTTATTTTTTATTTTTTCCAGCACCTGTAAAACGTTTTGGATGTCTGCACTCATGACTTTTTAGCTTAAATTTCTATCTTTGAGGCAGCAACTAGTTATAATTCATATCGCAATGTTATGAAAATCAAATTGCAGACATGTGAGATGTTACTGATGTGGTAACTCAGCTGCAAGCAGAGACAGTTTCAAAAACCTTCCTCGTTAGTGCACTTGGGGACAAGCGGCCGAGTTTTATGAGTTAGCTCATGAGCCATGTTGTCAGAAAATCAAACACGGACAATTAAGAAGCATAAAAATACAGATTTTTTGGGAGGGGATGAAAAGGGCAGTTGGTCCATGTGTGGATACTTTGATGGTGGACCAACAAGTAGGGAAGTGACACTGGGATAAACTGAAACAAATAGGTCCATCAATGGGAAATGAGTCAGTTGGCAAAACCAAGACCAGCAGTAATTACAAATATACACATGTTATGAATTAACCACAAAATGTGGTTACTTTCCCTTAATATATATATATATATATAGAAGCATGGTCAATTATTTCAATTTCAGGCCTGTCAAATTGCAGACAATGAAAAGACAATGTCATCTGCAGCTACACACAGCTGCGACTACTGCTGAGCATTTATATCCCACTGTTCTGAGAGCAGCGGTGCTCTAAAGCGCAGGCTCTTTGGCATATCTCAAGTGGATGCTGTGTCAGTCCTGGGAACTCTAAACAAAGATAAAGCTGCTGTTCCTGATGACTGGAGAGCTGCTGAAGCACCAGAGAGCGCTGGGACGGGGAGAGGGGCCATCAGATAGACAAGGAGGGGTGAGGGATGGTTTCACGGAGGATGGGATATGAGGTAAAGGCAGGCTGCAGCGCAGTATCTCTGCATGAGGATTAACTGATATCGTCGGCAACATGACCTCCTTCACTCCAGTTTGTTCTGGTCCCAGATAGGTGGGGGACAGACAGTACAAATGCCCTATCTGGATGTTGCTCTCCACAAATAACTTTTTATAGCCAGCCCATGGTCAGCTCAGGTGTGTGTTTCACCAGTGAGTTGAAACTCTTACAGTGGCAATTCAAAACACGTCCTAAGCAACTTCAAAATCAACAACCGCACTTCCTCGGGTCCTCAGCAATACACTTGCCATGACGTGTTTTCATCACACGCCCAGTCTCAATACTCAGAAACACCAGTGAAATACTCTCTGATTCAGAGTTAGACAAGGCAGGTAACTGCCTCAGACCCCCATCTAAAAGGGCCCTGAATAGCTATAGATTTATATTGTTGAATTATGATACTATTCTAAGTCATTATACACCCCAAATAACTTACAAAAGGCCTCCAAAGCACTTAAAAATATGCAACTCAACCGTTTTAACATTCTGTTAATGCATTTACCTTGCAGATTCAGATTTTACTAGAAAATATAACAATATGTTATTATGATTATTCATTAAACTGTCCAGCATATTAGAAATAAAAGCTCCATCTTGAACAGACATTAAGTAGTCTACATGGTGCTAATAATTTAATGCCTCTTTTACTCATCACTTGACATAAACATTTGAGTTCAGGACTTTTACTCTGTGGTATAAATTGTTTTCCCGGTTACGGTAGTTTTACTATTAAATAAGCTGCATTCACAACATCTATGAGTCTGTCTCGGCCCATGGCTGTCAACCTGACTGCAGTCAAGCCAGCCTCCATTCGGAAAACCCCGGTCAAGCTAGCCCCCAGTCATTCTGTGGTGCCTGTTTATACTACATATTACGGTAATGCAGTCCAAGAACAGAATTCAGAATAAAAGCACAGACCTATGAACGCAATTTGCAATTTCAGTCTGTTCATTAATTGTTTAAGCGATTGAACTATTATTTCATTGATTGATTTATTGATTGATTGATTTTGCATTTAAGGAATTCATTTATTGATTATTCACGTAAATCATTTTACCAGCCTCATTCTGATCACATTTAAGCCTTAGCAGTTGGAGGCCATGGCAATTAATCTGTGTGAATAATTAGTCCAACATAAAAATAAACACAATATCAGGAGCTTCTGATGAGGAATTTCAAAATAAAAGCCAATTTAATGGTCAAATATTTTCAATATA
This sequence comes from Chelidonichthys spinosus, assembly GCA_029853015.1. NCBI lineage: Eukaryota > Metazoa > Chordata > Actinopteri > Perciformes > Triglidae > Chelidonichthys > Chelidonichthys spinosus. The sequence continues at coordinate 10,730,883 of CM056840.1, forward strand.
TCCATTTGAATTCAGCTTGACATTACAAAGAAACTACCGGTTTCCACAGATTGATTTCACTTCAGACTGATAGTGGTCGACCTCACAGACTCACTCATATAATATCAGGAAGTTCTGATGTGGTTTTTCAAAATAGAAGTCCTCTGAAATGTCAGATATTGTCAATATTTTCCTCAAATTCAGATTTACATTAAAAGGAAACTTCCTGTTGTCACAGACTGATTTCACTTTAGACTGATAGTGGTCGACCTCAGAGACTTACTCACGTGATATCAGGAAGTTCTGATGTGGTTTTTCAAAATTAAAGCCCTTTGAAATTTGAAATATTTTCAATATTTAGATATGAATTCAGATGGATATTAAAAGGAAACTTCCTCTTTTCACAGACTGATTTCACTTCAGACTGATAGTGGTCGACCTCAGAGACACACCCATGTAATATCAGGAAGTTCTGATGTGGTTTTACAAAATAAGAGCCCTCAGAAATGTCAGATATTGTCAGTATTTAGATATGAATTCAGATGGATATTAAAAGGAAACTTCCTGTTTCCACAGACTGATTTCACTTCAGACTGATAGTGGTCGACCCCAGAGACACACCCATGTAATATCAGGAAGTTCTGATGTGGTTTTTCACAATTAAAGCCCTCAGAAATGACAGATATTGTCAGTATTTAGATATGAATTCAGATGGATATTAAAAGGAAACTTCCTGTTTCCACAGACTGATTTCACTTCAGACTGATAGTGGTCCACCTCAGAGACTCACCCATGTAATATCAGGAAGTTCTGATGTGGTTTTTCACAATTAAAGCCCTCAGAAATGTCAGATATTGTCAATATTTAGATATGAATTCAGATGGATATTAAAAGGAAACTTCCTCTTTCCACAGACTGATTTCAATTCAGACTGATAGTGGTCGACCTCAGAGACTCACTCATGTAATATCAGGCACTACTGATGTGGTTTTTCAAAATTAAAGCCCTCAGAAATGTCAGATATTGTCAATATTTAGATATGAATTCAGATGGATATTAAAAGAAAACTTCCTGTTTCCACAGACTGATTTCATTTCAGACTGATAGTGGTCGACCCCAGAGACTCACTCATGTAATTTCAGGAAGTTCTGATGTGTTATTTCAAAATTAAAGCCCTTTGAAATTTGAAATATTTTCAATATTTTTCATTGAATTCAGATTGATTTTGGGAGGAAACTTCCTGTTTCCACAGACTGATTTCACTTCAAACTGATAGTGGTCGACCTCAGAGACACACCCATGTAATATCAGGAAGTTCTGATGTGGTTTTTCACAATTAAAGCCCTCAGAAATGTCAGATATTGTCAATATTTAGATATGAATTCAGATGGATATTAAAAGGAAACTTCCTCTTTCCACAGACTGATTTCAATTCAGACTGATAGTGGTCGACCTCAGAGACTCACTCATGTAATATCAGGCACTACTGATGTGGTTTTTCAAAATTAAAGCCCTCAGAAATGTCAGATATTGTCAATATTTAGATATGAATTCAGATGGATATTAAAAGAAAACTTCCTGTTTCCACAGACTGATTTCATTTCAGACTGATAGTGGTCGACCCCAGAGACTCACTCATGTAATTTCAGGAAGTTCTGATGTGTTATTTCAAAATTAAAGCCCTTTGAAATTTGAAATATTTTCAATATTTTTCATTGAATTCAGATTGATTTTGGGAGGAAACTTCCTGTTTCCACAGACTGATTTCACTTCAAACTGATAGTGGTCGACCTCAGAGACTCACCCATGTGATATCAGGAAGTTCTGATGTGGTTTTTCAAAATTAAAGCCCCCTGAAATGTCAAATATTTTCAAGATTTCTCTTTGAATTCAGATTGATCTTGGGAGGAAACTTCCTGTTTCCATGGACTGATTTCACTTCAGACTGATAGTGGTCGACCTCAGAGACTCACTCATGTAATATCAGGAAGTTCTGATGTGGTTTTTCAAAATTAAAGCCCTTTGAAATTTGAAATATTTTCAGTATTTCTCTTAGAATTCAGATTGATCGTGGGAGGAAACTTCCTGTTTCCACAGAATGATTTCACTTCAGACTGATAGTGGTCGACCCCAGAGACTCACTCATGTAATTTCAGGAAGTTCTGATGTGGTTTTTCGAAATTAAAGCCCCCTGAAATGTCAAATAGTTTCAATATTTCTCTTTGAATTCAGATTGATCTTGGGAGGAAACTTCCTGTTTCCATGGACTGATTTCACTTCAAACTGATAGTGGTCGACCTCAGAGACTCACTCATGTAATATCAGGAGGTTCTGTTGTGGTTTTTCAAAATTAAAGCCCACTAATATCTTGATTAGTCAATTTGCAAAGCTTTTTTCTACATAGACAAATGGGATCATACTCCATAAATACTGTTTTTATATTGTGACAGGGACCCTGATAGGATGTATTAAATGTCAGTTTGATGCCTTACATGTGACCTTGTTCTAATACCAGTCAAAAAAGCTCAAGATTTATTAATAACACTTATAATATTAATCCTGCTATCAGTATTATCATATAATGTAATACTAAAGCAAATTACATTTTTAAAAAAGGCCAGATACAAAAAATTAAAGTCACCATAACTAATAGTAAATAATAAGAAAAAAAATACATTCCCTCTGAAAACTGAACAGGCAAAAATGTATGTATGGCAATCATTTATTGTCATAAAAAAATAACTACAGTAGTTGACCACAGCAGAACATGCTGTCTTTGGTCTGTCTTTCGCATGCTGTCACATGCTACATTAAGGCACATTACTTAAAGGTTCACACATATATATATACACAAGTGTGCCAATATAGAACTTAACATATACACATACTATTTACACATATATTATCACATGTGTGTTTTACATTGAGTTTACTTTGGCTGGTTGAGAAGGAAAATGAACCGCCGCTGACAACACAAAAATGTTTAAATATGTGCAAGTTGTGACAAAATAAATAAAGTGAAAAAATAAATTGTTCAATGAAAAGGAGAAAAAACTCTATAATATTTTCAAAAATAAAATGAAAAATACAATTACCACGTTATGATTTCAATTTTTTCTCCGTTAATGAGCTATCACAAAAGTGACTTAAGTTCTTTACAGGCACAAGGAGCAATCCCAGCTCTCTGCCCTGGCCTTTTCAAGGGCTGCGGTGTTCATTCCTAGGCACTGTTCGCGGTACCATCGTTGGCATGTTTCGCATTGTATCTACAAAATGAAAAGATCGTTATCTCAAAGATGATTCTCATAATACTCTCACAAATATAGACCTGTCAGTAATTCAGAAAAATGTTGCCAACATAACTACAGTGTCTGTATCCTTTCTTTAAGTCAGTGGTGCAGCCAAATACTGACAACACACATTTCTTTATTCATACAATACATATGAATATTATCTATCAGTCTGAAGTGAAATCAGTCTGTGGAAACAGGAAGTTTCCTCCCACAATCAATCTGAGTTCAAAGAGAAATATTGAAAATATTTGACATTTCAGGGGGCTTTAATTTTGAAAAACCACATCAGAACTTCCTGATATTACATGAGTGAGTCTCTGAGGCCGACCACTATCAGTCTGAAGTGAAATCAGTCTGTGGAAACAGGAAGTTTCCTCCCACGATCAATCTGAATTCTAAGAGAAATATTGAAAATATTTCAAATTTCAAAGGGCTTTAATTTTGAAAAACCACATCAGAACTTCCTGATATTACATGGGTGAGTCTCTGAGGCCGACCACTATCAGTCTGAAGTGAAATCAGTCTGTGGAAACAAGAAGTTTCCTTTTAATATCCATATGAATTCATATCTAAATACTGACAATATCTGTCATTTCTGAGGGCTTTAATTGTGAAAAACCACATCAGAACTTCCTGATATTACATGGGTGTGTCTCTGAGGTCGACCACTATCAGTCTGAAGTGAAATCAGTCTGTGGAAACAGGAAGTTTCCTCCCACGATCAATCTGAATTCTAAGAGAAATATTGAAAATATTTCAAATTTCAAAGGGCTTTAATTTTGAAAAACCACATCAGAACTTCCTGATATCACGTGAGTAAGTCTCTGAGGTCGACCACTATCAGTCTAAAGTGAAATCAGTCTGTGACAACAGGAAGTTTCCTTTTAATGTAAATCTGAATTTGAGGAAAATATTGACAATATCTGACATTTCAGAGGACTTCTATTTTGAAAAACCACATCAGAACTTCCTGATATTATATGAGTGAGTCTGTGAGGTCGACCACTATCAGTCTGAAGTGAAATCAATCTGTGGAAACCGGTAGTTTCTTTGTAATATCAAGCTGAATTCAAATGGATATATTGAAAATATTTGACCATTAAATTGGCTTTTATTTTGAAATTCCTCATCAGAAGCTCCTGATATTGTGTTTATTTTTATGTTGGACTAATTATTCACACAGATTAATTGCCATGGCCTCCAACTGCTAAGGCTTAAATGTGATCAGAATGAGGCTGGTAAAATGATTTACGTGAATAATCAATAAATGAATTCCTTAAATGCAAAATCAATCAATCAATAAATCAATCAATCAATCAATGAAATAATAGTTCAATCGCTTAAACAATTAATGAACAGACTGAAATTGCAAATTGCGTTCATAGGTCTGTGCTTTTATTCTGAATTCTGTTCTTGGACTGCATTACCGTAACATGTAGTATAAACAGGCACCACAGAATGACTGGGGGCTAGCTTGACCGGGGTTTTCCGAGTGGAGGCTGGCTTGACTGCAGTTCAACCTGCTAGCAGCTAAGGTTATCTAAGGCTAGCGGCTAAGGCTGGAAGCTAAGGCTAAGCTAAGGCTAGCAGCGAATTGTTTACAAACAGTGCAAACAATAGCAACAGTGTTGACAGAGCTGAAAGTGTTGACCCTGTATGGGGGAACTGGAAGGAACTGGAAGGTGGCCATAACGCTTCAACTACGACGCCATAATGGTAACCACAGTAGGCTACACACACACACACACACACACACACACACACACAAGCACGAATATGCACAGGTACTTGCCAGAGGCAAACCTTTTAGTGTTGCGTTTAGTAAATACAGTAAAAACTTACACGATTTGAGTTGCAATGACAAAAAAGCACTGTTCCCGAGGGCTTCCTGCAAGCTACCTGCTCGTTGACTCTGGGGAAGTGAGGAAAAGGTCGGTCTTAACTTTAGCTAGCATCCATGTAGCATTAGCAGGCTACCTTCAACGTACAGCAGCGAAAGTGAACTTCAGTGAATGAGCCGTTAGCTTGACCCTTGACCCTGCTGCATATAGATTTTTTAAAAAAAGTGTGTGTATGTGTTTATATATACGCACACTTATTTTTTAAAGTGTGAAAGTCATCTAACCCATTTGACATCTACAATGCGCATAGAGTATATGCTCATTAAAAGAAATAAATGTTAGCAAATGCCACAAATAATATATACCGTGAAGCTATTTCAAAAGAAAAAATAGATTTATGAATAATTTGAGTTCATATTGTACAAGTATTACAAACATTTTTTTACAGTTTATCTGTGTTAACACTTTATTAACAATATGAAAGTGTATGAATTTAAAAATATTTTCTCTATACTTATGAGTAACATAACTATTACTATTTCAAAAAGTTATTAGAAATATATGAATCATACCTGGCATTATTTGTTGTCATTTATGCAATATTGATACAGTTGTGGCTGGTCATAAACTTCAGAGCAACCCTAAACTTTGTTTGCTTTATCCCCTGGACAGACTAACTGGTGTGTTTTATGAACGTGTTATTTGGAAGATCCCCCCTGCTATGAAATATGACGGTGTTCTGGTCTGTGTCCCGTGACAATCTCCATGGTGACTGCCGTGTTTGGACCAAATACATCACCCACCTACCACCCATTTTCTTACATCTTTAGCAGCATTCACTCAGCGAGTGGAAGGCACAAATCTCAGCCCTTGATTCAGTGCAGCCATGAATTACCTACGATGGCACGTACGCATATCATCCAAAAGGCAGCGAGCACCTTAACCACATCCAGATGGACGGAGCTACTCGTCTCCCTCACGTCCATCGGTGTAGTGATCCACTGTTGAATCTTCTGCAGGAAATTAATTACACGATCATTTGACGTGCGGCCAGAAAAAAAAAGTTGGACGTGATGCTTCTCAGATGTGAGTCAACCAGCACAACACTGACAACAAACCTCAAGTTTATTGTGATACCACTGAGCATAATCCTAGAGATTATTATTTTACATAAAGTTTATAACCCTAACCCTAACCCTTAAACTATGACTATCTACCTTATGTCTTACAAATTAATAGGACCTGTTTAATTTATTTTGGTGAAAATTAAACAAAAACAAGTATATTTAAATAAAGTTTTAAAGCAAAGCAATGGCAGATGCCAAAAGCAAGATGTTTAATAATTCTACAATACAATTCTAATATGACAAAGGGGCATATTTCTAATTGTAAGATACAATGAACACCTGAAAAAATATTAAGACCTTTTATAATCCCCAAATAAAATAAAATTTTGTATTTTTTAGGCATCTAAATTATATCTGAATACAAATATTGAAGGCAGTTCTTGCATCTCATAACATATATATCACAAGGTTCTCACTTTTTTCTTCCCTTTGCTGCATTTCTTCCAGAACAAGTCATGAACATTTTTGACATTCTCATACACTTGCAGTGCCAGTTTTCCACCAAAAGAGTGCAGCAGCATACCTTATGACGATGCTGTACTATTTTTAGCTACTTATTTATTAGTAGAAAATGAATAATAGAAAATCCTCGGCCTACATATGACAAAACGGGCAGCTTCAACTCTTTCACTGCACACATAATTTGGTGGGAAAACAACATTACAAAAGAGATGAATAATGCAAAGCTGAATGTTTGGGGCCGTGCAGTCACCCTAAAGAGTCAGTTCTGAGGTTCACAGAAAAAAACCCACTCGCACAAACCAGTACCTCATTTGTCATTCACATCATCCACTGGAGCAGAAACTGGGAGCAATCCAGACTTTACACCAGCGGGAAGAAACGACATACGGACAAATATGAAGGCTGAAGACAGGGAACAAAGTCACATCAAACATCCCTTTCAAAGTCTGTGGTTACGCGGACTGGGCTTTCATTTAAAACGGCAACTAAATGTAGAAAAAGACACCAGATAGAGAATGTCAGACCACAGCTCCCCTGATACTATAACCCGGTTTAATGGACCTATATTGTCATACCATATGTACCAAGACGTTCTCACATCTTAAAGATTTTCTTCCAGGCCCACATAAACCTGCTTTTTAACAGTTATGGACCAGAACCAGTATTGTCAAGGGCAGATCATACACTTAACAGTCCCTCCTCATAGATCACCTTCAAGAAGGAAAATGTTTATATATTAAGTCACATCATAAACACACTTTTGTTTGTTGTATTAACATGCAACTGACTGCAATTGAAGAAGACTCAAACTCGACACTGTCTTAGTCACATCTATATTTTGACATCAGTTAATTGTGTGTATAGAAATATCGCAGCACTGAAAAACATGAATCTGCCAACACGCATTAAAGAGGAAACTCCAGTTCATTGGATCATTCTCATACGTACTCAAATTTAGAGTTCAGTAGTTCATCTCTACAGTGTAGAAATGCCTTCCTCAACACAATAATCATGAAGATGATCAGGGAAGATGATGGTGTTCATCATCCAGTCATCGTCATGGTGTCCTCCGTCTCAACCGTCTCACGCCATCGTCCCTCTGCTATGATCCTCCCTCCCTGTCCTCCTCAGAGTTTCTTCCTCATCTTACCCTTCTTTTGACCACCGCGTCCAAAACCAGACTTCTTCACTTCTCCGAGCCACTGTTTGTTCTTGCCACGGGTTTTCTTCAGGCCTCCGCCTTGCAGGAACTGGTGCTTCTGGTCTTTCTTGCGCTGCTTCAGGATCTGCTGGTTCGTCTTCAGCTCTGAGCGCACTCTGCTGCCATCCGGCGTCCTCTGCGATCCTGCAGGGCTCTGGAAGTTGGGGTTACGACCACGACCCCGACCACCACCGCGACCACCGCCCCGAGCACCGCCACCACCGCGACCACTGCCCCAAGCACCACCACCATCGCGACCACCGCCCCGAGCACCACCACCACCGCGACCACGACCTGGGAGACGGATGATACAGAAACAAGGATTTAAAAAAAGTTTTATTTTTTTGTGACCCCCGAAAAAGAACAATTGTAGAAAGTAACTTATCTTCCATTCAATATATGGCTGGTTAGCTTAGCACAGAAGACTGATAACAGGAAGGGCTAACCTGGCAAAATCCTCCTCAAGCTCACTAATTATCACTATTTAACATGAGATTTTATGGGTGTATCAGATCATTTAATACATGAGAGACATTTTGTTTAATGAATCAATGATTACTGTTTTGGTCTATTAGATCTAAAAGGTTTAGTTTCTAAAGTGTAAAAGTTAAAACAACAGTTGTTCTCCTACCTCCTCCTGGCCTCCTCCCTCCTCGTGCTCCTCCTTCTCCATCGGAGCCAGATCCTCCATCTTCGAACCTGTATCTTTTCTTCCAGTCCTCGTAACTGACATGTAGTTAAGTTATGCAACGTCTCAACAACGCATCTTAATATCATCTTAGTGGGAGAGAACAGTAATAGTAAACATGTACACAAAGAGGATACAAGTTCTTCTTGTTCTTCTTGTTCTCAATAACCTGTCCCCCATCTAGCCTGAGCTTCTTCTTCTGGTCCTCCTTCCCTGCTTCTCTCACAAAGCGCTTCCTCTTACGGTCCCTACCAATGATAGAGAGACACTTAATTATAGTAAGAAAAGAAACGTCAGGTGTCAGAAAGAGGAGGAGAGAGACAGATTTAGAGTCAAATTTCATAGTTTCACCATTTCATGATGTTCTTGTGCTGGTTTAATTTATTTCCATCATCTCCCATGAGGTCCAGGACAGCTGAGGAGGCCTGCTGCTCGAAGGCAGTGCCCTCTCCGCCGAGACTTAACCTAAGGCCACGCGGAACACGAGTCACAGGTTATCACACACAGACAATACCTTTAAAATCACCTCTGAATAAATGTCAATGGTTCAGGCCTCACCCTCTCTCAGAGTTGAAGTCTTTGGGTCTGTAGGGGATGTAATACTCCTCGTCTTTGCCGGACTGCCTGCTCCTCTTCTTTTCTCCTTCTCCATCTTCCTGCATGCTTCTCTTCTTCCCGCCTACTACCACAGAGAACACCTCCTGGTGGACACATGAAGAATTACATGTTAAACAAAGTGTGTACAAAATGAGGATTTGCAACAATAATTTAACACAGAGTAGAGATGCTGCTCTGGATAATTAAAACTGTTTGAGTATGATCAAATCTATTTTTAAACCTGCATTGATTAGTTGATTAAAGGATTAGTCCATCAGGAACTGTTATTCTAAATGAATAATCCATTTGCTTGTTTGGATCCTTGGTTTCAAATCATATTCCTGCAGAGGTATGAGAGTTTCTTGCCTGTATATCGCCCTCGTTTTCGTCCACAGTGTATGTGACATCACCGTCACTGGCGGTGGTGGCCTTGACGGGCTCGTGCAGCTTGCTTTCTGCAGCCAGGCAGTCTCTCTGCTTGCTGAATTTGTCCACCAGCCGCGTGTCCTTGGAGCGTTTGGCCCGCATCACCACGCCAGCCTGTGTCTTACTGTTAGCGTTGATCTCAAAGATGGTCTGCAAGACGAAAAAAAGGAGGAGGTTTTTATAGGTAATTACAGCTTAGTGCGAAATCACAGGACAATTAGATATCTTCACTTTTAGCAACTGCGACTCACTGATTTGGATTTGTAGACTTTGATTGCATCAACTATTTGAAGGCGCTCCAGTTCCATTTCCTCCAAACCTGCCCCTGAAACAAGATCAATCAAAAGGCCATTACAAACTACTGCCTGAGTGCCATCGTCACTACTCTCTTCATAGTTGATCCCCCTCCAAACTGACCTAGTAACGGATGGACCGCCATGCTGGACATATCTGTGTTTTTGAACCGCCTGATGGACTCAGGAGACGGGTTTGGTCTAGACTTGAGATACTGCTTGTAGGCGTTCTCTGAGACATGGTGCACATTTTGAAGATCCAGAGAGTTTTCGTGGGCTGTAAACAGGTGTGAACTTTCGTCGTCCAGGATGCTCTGAGGGACCCGACCCCACACACCCTCCATATCTGGAGATGGAAAGAGGAAAGCTTCAGATCGAAGTCACGGCAGAGTCAAAGATCGTGCCGGGAGGCATTCTACGAAGACTACCTTGTGTGTGTTCAGGTGTCGCGAACTGAACAGGCCTTCCCAGGAAGAGGTGAAGGTCAAAGACAAAAGGCATCTCATCTGGACAAACCATGCTGTAGGCTACGCCACTGCGTCCAGCACGTCCCACACGGCCTGATGGGAAAAGACAGGTGATGACCGACGGCCAAGAAATCCTCATTTATCTTATATCCTCATTAATTCATCCTTAAAATTTAGTAAACTGAAAAAAAATCTTTAAATTTGGGACAAATGAAGATTCACTGTATAAGTCGCTCACCAACTCTATGCAAGAAGAGCTTGGGCTTGGAGGGGAAGTTGTAGTTGATGACGTTGTCCAGCATGGGGATGTCGATACCACGAGCGGCAACATCAGTCACAATTAGCACCATGGCTTTCCGGTGCACAAATTTCCCAATATTGATCTTTCTGGCGGTCTGATCGAGAGCGCTGTAGATGTAGGCACACTCCACACCTTCTGAAGTCAGCAGCTGGAGATCAAAACAAAAGAAAATACCAGAAATCAAAGCCGGTGTGAGAGAAAAACACACAAGAGAGACCCGACTGGGTTATTCGGCTGTGGTATCGTACCTCCTTGACGTACTCTACGTGGTGTTTAGTGGCTACAAACACCACTGTCTGCTCCTGAGGCTTCATTATGTTCCTCAGCATATGAAGCAGCAGAGCCGGCTTGTCATCCATGCGCAGATGGAAAAATGACAGCTGAGGGAAAACAGAAGTTAAGATTTTGTACAGGAGGGCCAGATGAAGGATTGAGCTCCAAGCTTTAGATGTAAAAATATTACATATTGAGTAACATATTATTAGAAAGTATTATGGAGGACATCCTTAACCTTTCGGCCTTTTATTTTTATCATTTTGGCCTAGTGCAAATGAAAACATGGAATTTCATGGCCGTTTTTGACAGACATCAATGTGAAGCACAAAGGTTAATTTGTTTATCATAATAAAAGTATGAATTAATCAAAAAACTAAACTTAAACTAAACTTTAATTTTTATGGGAGGAACAATTATTTCACATTTAATACACCGTTACTTTTCATGTTACCTTTATCTGGTCACTGAGTTTAGAATCCACATTTAAACGAATCAGAACTGGTTCATTCAGCCCTGGAAATAAAATAAAAAAAAACACTGAATTACTTAGCTTATAAAATGCTAAAATATGTTATTATACATATTATGAAGATGGTTAAGGTGATGATCTTCAATAATGACGGACAATGTGAAACAGAACCAAATCTCACCCGCTCTGGCAAACTCCACCAGCAGTTTGGGCAGCGTGGCAGAGAACAGCAGAGTCTGTCTGTTGTCCGGGAGCCTCCGGATGATCTCCTGAAGCTGCTCAGCGAAACCCATTTCAAACAACCTGAGTGGCGGAAGAACAGGGAGGCGTTCACAGATGCATGCATGAGAGTGTGAATCCAAGCTGTGAAATGAAAATATGACACCTTTAAACAATACCACTTCTCACCTGTCAGCCTCGTCAAACACCACGTACTCCACACCCTGCAGCTTCAGGTTCATCTCCTTGACAACGTGCATGAGACGACCAGGAGTACCGATGATTCTGGATTGGGTGGAGGGCAGAGATCAGGATCACATTATACAGTACACGGATGGGGATGATCGACATTATGAGTTAGCGCTACGACAAAACACTCACATGTCGGGGTTTTCATGAAGCGCAGCAAACTGATCATCCATTCTGGAAAAAGAGCAGAGGCATTTACATTCATTGCAGAGTTACAGGGCAACTTTGTGGATCTCAGAGTAAAACAGAAAGCTAACAGCACACAAATAGGGAAAGGTCACACACCTGTCTCCACCAAGGATCAAGGCAGTCTTGAGGCCAGTGAATTTCCCCAACTATAGCACCACAACACAGTGAAAGAGAAGAAATCAGAGACACCGCTAAATAATAAGCACAGATGTTTTGTATATGGACTAAACAAACATTTAAGTTGTTTTTAACCCAGAAAATATGACTACATGTATGAATGAATAACAGTAAATGTGCGGTGTGTTCGTCTGACCTCTTTTGTGAACTTCATGGTCTGCAGGGCCAACTCTCTGGTGGGGGTCAGGATCAGGGCTCTGGCTCCCGTTTGGGCTTGAGGGGCTTTTAACTTCTCAAACATGGGAATCAGGAAGGCGGCCGTCTTCCCGCTGCCAGTCCTAGCCATGGCTACTATGTCCTTGCCGTCCAAAATCACTGGGACAGTCTGAAGTGGTGAGGAGAAGAATCGTACATTAAACACTGAGCCACTGGACGTCACAAATGTTTGATTATAGGATCCCAAAGTAGCCGTGACTCACCTTTCTTTGGATCGGAGTAGGGACTTTGTAACCCTTCTTCATGACACCTTTGTATACAGGGTAACTGAGACCTGAAATCATGAATAAATGAACAGTGGATTTTTCAACTTAAATCAGTACACACAGGTAGATTTCCGATACTGCAAGTAACCAGTGGACACACAGCCTTATCTGCACACTGAGGTCTTACCCATGGACTGAAAGCCTCCAGACTTCTTTTTCTTTTTGTTCTGGACTCGGACCAGCTGCCTGGTGTCAGGCTCCACATCTGACAGGCAGTCTGATGTGGGCGGGAACCGCGGGAGTTTCCTCCCTGGCTGTGAAACCAATAACAAAACACAATAGCTTGTTTGACAAAATGAAAAGTAAATACATCTATTTAATCAATGAATTTTGTTGAATTCATCCATTCATCCATCCAAACAACAACATTCTTAAAATTTAAATGAGGGGTGATCATTGGGATAAGATAAGATACCAGTTCTAAACTGCTTGAACTGTTCAAGCAGTCACTAAATATTATACACAAGTGCTGGATGTCTCCTACGTCAACAAACTGTTTTAGCACAAACGTATCATGAGGTAGGTAAGAAATTTATATATAAAAAACGATATGTGTATATAAAACGTGCTTAATATATGATGGATTATATATGGATTACATGCAAAAGTCTTAGAATGAATGTCATTATAAATTAAGAGATGCGCTGATAAAATAACACATAAAGCCTGTGATAGATTAACACATATTTCTACATTGTTTTACACCGATAATTCACTTTGTATATTATCTGATTATTTATTTGCCATATTGGTCAAAACGCTCAGGGGGCATCCGGATTTGAACCGGAGACCTCTTGATCTGCAGTCAAATGCTCTACCACTGAGCTATACCCCCGGCTGTAAACACCGGGAACATGAAACCATGCCTAGAGCTGCAAACTTGTACCAAAATGTCAACACATCGCACAATATTGCGTAAACATCAGCTGTCAAGTGTTTAGGACGTTTTCCTGGTAATTTGCTGCTTACAGAATCATCGTCTTTAACTTCTGCGGCCAGCTCGAAGTCTCCAGAGTCGGCCCCGGCGTGTCGCTTCTTCCTCATCGGCTTCTTCTTCCACTGCGCCATCCTGAAGCTTCACCGCTCTCTCACGCTGACGTCGGTAACTTCACTGTCCACAATATGAAAGAAATCGGCGTCAAACACAGCTCATGCCATCTCAGCACACAACAACACGGAGGGCAGACATGTTGTACACACGTGTGAGCTTCTTCTTCTTCTTCTTCTTCTTCTTCTGCTGCTGCTGCTTCTTCCGTTTGTGTGACCGCCGGTACGTCGCTTCAAGCTCAACATCGCCGCCTACTGGTACGGAGTGCGCCTCGATACTACATGCGATAATTATGCATGTTTTGTACTCGATCTCCTCTTCTTTTTGGGTCTTTATTATAGGCTGTGTAATTTATATTATCTATAATTATTCACAACAAAGCGTCTGATGTAACAATATCTCATTCACTTACAGAGGATGCAGCTTTGATGAACCGTACATCAAAACCTGCAATCCAGCAGCTAGATCTGACCATATAACAGCAATTTTCCGGTCTTATTTATTTTATTAATTCAAAAAGAAGATACTTTGTTGGAAATCTATAAGCCCCAGTGAAGAAAGGAAGTAGAGGAGCACAATCCAGAATCCTGATTGGTTCATCTCTAAAACTCTGCACATAACAATATCTCATGTGGGGTTATTTCTCATACATTGTTAATCTACTTAATTTTTGTTTATAGTCTTAAATCAGTTTTTGCTAGAATGGAGTGACAGCTATCATCCATCTAAATGTCTTAATCCATTGTGTATCCATGTATCGCACAAATGCCAGAGAAGCATGTGTTTTTTTCCCCTGACAATTCTAAAGACATTTTTCAGTTTACAGCCAAGTCTTTTCTCCTGATTCATGAGAGAGAGAGAGAGAGAGAGAGAGAGAGAGAGAGAGAGAGAGCATACCCTACATACAGCACCCTTGCTCTTTTTGCCTCCTATATTTGTCAGCTTTTCTGTGTGTGCACTTGAAAGGCTTGCACAGATGTCTCCGAGCCGACCCGAGTCTTCCTCTGAATCTTGATTACACCCTCACTTCACAGCAACGTTCCTGATGCTGAGATGTATTATACACAGTCCAATGCTGATTTAATCACAGGAGGTGTTTTTTTTATCACTCTTCCTCAGTCAGTATGTATAAATTCAAAATCTCCCGCTGTGATAATTTTCTATTTGTTTCCTGAATCAAGTGAAACAACAGAAATAATTTATCTTCAAGCAAATGACACCATGAGCTTTAAATGAACTTCTTCATATTTATTCATTCACAATATATATTGAAAATGTGTAATTTTAATAGTGCATGTATGTGACAAGAGTCAGTCTTGAAGTAAAACTGAAAGTAAAACTCATTAGGGGCATAAGGTTGTACATAAGGTGTTTATGATCTATTATCATTTTATCTGTCTGAGGAAAATGGACAAAGCAGTTTTTTATATCGTCAAAAATATCAGTTAAAATATTCTTTAAGCATGTCAGCTACATGTGAGAGAAGTAAAAAGTAGGAGCACTGCCCATATGACTCTACTGTGATGCCTTTATATTTATATAACTCAAAACTCTCATTTTTGTAGCATCATTTTTCCTGAAGTGACCGTATAGGACATTTTACCCATCAACAGCTGTCACTCGTATGCTACAGGAATCCTGAACGCAACCAGAGATCGATTTTAGTCACACACATGAGCTCAGAGATGGAATCGCTATAGGTTTCAACAGGCATTGTGCACTGTGCTAATTTTAGGATTCTGTTCTAAATGCTATATTTATTGTCATAAGCAATGGTTTAAAAGTGTGTTAGTGTTTAAAATAAAGCCACATTTGGTCATTCCTTGTCAAATAATACCATGTCACTGCTGATGACATAGCAAAACAAAGCTCTCCCTCCATTCAGAAATATGCCAAAGCTTGTGTGCAATATCCTCGTTCAACGGGCTTGAATCCAAAATAATCTCACAACACCAGTTGGATCTGTAAGAGGATCAAACAGCGTTTCCTGCTTGTCGTCTTGTATTTGCTTTTTCCTAAAGTGGTTTAGGATGAGTCATTTTGTCAAAATGTGTCACTTGAAGCCTTCAATAATCAATCTTCTGAGCACATTGATTATCGTGCAAATACAAATGTCAGTGACGTTCCTGCGTGTGATTTCATTAAAATGTGAGGCCAGCTGCTGCTCAAGAAAACAGCTGCCCGAGACATCAAAAATCCAAATGAACTCTGAGATGTAGAATGATTCATGAGGAGCCAACATTTAGGAAAAGATTTTTAATCAACATGGTCCGTCATTCATATGGTTTATGTGTTATTAACAAAAAACAATGTATAATATATAAAGTGTGCATTGGATTTATCATTATAATAACGTGCATTTCCTACGGGTCAGCATGTCTTCACCTCACATGACTTCTGCTCACAACTTTCTGTTGTTTAATAAGCGGTTTCATTTCTTTTGCATCACCCAGCGGAAATGTGTCCTTTGGATGATAACACTGACACTAATATGGCAGCCAAAACATGTACAGCGCTGTTTGAAGTCCGTGGGCTGATGTACAGTAAATAAGTCAACACCATGGCAACAGCCCGGGGCTAATGCCATTCATATTCCCTCACAGAGCCTGGCTGCAGTGGCCCCGAGCCAAATCGGTTCAGGAGGGTTGACACGCAAGCAATAAGTGCAACAAGCGGCCTATAGGATCCGCTTTTGTTCTTAAAGGTGATTTAAGTGATAACGCCTGAGGAGGATTAAGATATGAAGCTGGCAGCGGTGGGAAGGTAGCGGTGTTTTCATCTTGGCATTCAAATCAAGCGGGCGTTGGCATCAGAATGCTATCAGGTCAACCTCCAAAGCTCCTGGCAGTCTTAACTCCCAATTTCCTCACCATGCCCTCGTGTTGAAAACATGCTCCTGAATCACACGTTCTGGGAGGTTAATGTTTCAGTCCTTGTGTATCATAAAATAGGGAAGCATGTTCTGATTTTTCTCTTGGGAGCATAAGACCCAGCCATGTTACAAATCCCCTAATAGTCCTGCCATTAATTCAAACACAGCGATGAGATCCATACATGACAAACGTACGTAGATTTATGAGGAGTTAATGCAGGCCGAGCTAAGCTGAGCTATGGGAGACTTACAGTGCTGTAAATTATGTCATGGAATTAGACACACAAATACGCTGGTTCACTATGCAGTCAGTGACTAAATGGGCACTGAATGAAAGTCATTAGGAGAACAGATGTCAACATGTCTCAGGTTGGATTTCCTTTTTTTTCTTTAAAAAAAGAGATGTGTGTGTAGCAGCCTCTAAGCCTTGGAGATTGGGGGAATGTTTAAATTAAGGGATTATTGAGTTGATGTGTAAAGCTAAGCCTTTAAATGGGGGTAGCAGTTAAATATTCTTCTACTCTATCTGTGTCGATTTAATTATTTATCAGCGGCTCTGTAAAAGGCTGGCCATGAGTTCAGTGGACCTTTTAAAAATAGTCCAAACATCCAATTAGCATTGCGAGTGATGTGCCGCAGCATTGGGCATGTCCCTCCAGCAAGCCTTCAAATAGTGGTTTGATTTCTCATGCCAGGCGCTGTACATCCGAGGGGGCAAATTAATCTCGGGAATCTGATAACAGCCCTTCAAAAAGTTTGAAATGGCTGCGTAAGAAGAAATATCAGCTTTGGAGATGAATCCCGTGAAGTGATTGGATCCTAATGGTGAAATGAGAGATTTACTGAATGTTGGAACTGTGAAAACGTCTTTTAGTCGTTACATTTGGTCACTCAGCTAGTTTGTGCATCGAATCGAAGCCAATGCACGAGCACGCCTCTGGATCAGCAACCAGTGTGGGTCAGGCAGCCGTGAACAACCTGGTGGGGGAGACAGGGCTCAGGGCGGCTGGAGAGAGGGTCGAAGGCTGGTCTTGGGCTCACTTGGCTGGCATGGCACTGCAAACGTGGTAGTGTTATCCCCAGTGACAGCAGCAGATGGTGAGAGGGCCCCCGGACTTCGCCCTCAGGCCTCCTGGGCAGGGAGACAGGGCAGCCATGCACAAAATGCAAGGCCACTGATTGGACCCGTGCGCCTTGAGACGCCACGGGCTGATAAGACGCCGAGAGAAGCAGCGCTTACATGCTTGTGAAGACGCCGAATAATGTTAACCTGGCCGTTTCTCTGGACCCTCCACTGGCCCATCAGGAGATTGCAGCTTTTTTAGGTCAGTCAATTGCTATCGGCTGGATTGCAATCCTTTTGCAAATTGAAGATGTCAGCAAGAATAATATCATGAGTTTTGATGTTGAAGATTATAATATGCACAAAAGATATAGAGCGATTGGAATAATCTGCAAAAATGATGACACACATTCAAAGGGCCAAGCAGATATTTGAATACATTGTGGGAATGTTTCAGTTACAATATGTCCCTTAAATATAATGTGAAGCAAAACAGGGCATTGTGCCCTATTTTTAGTACACAACCTCTCAGAGTAAATCAGTGCATTGTAACCACAATATGTGTAATTCATATAAAAATGCCATCGTTGAAAAGGGTGATGAAGCAAAATTCAGAAGCGCTTACATTTCCACAACTGGAGCTTAGCCTTTTGCTGAGACGTCTCCTTTGCTTTATAAGGAGAATCCGGCTTTGCTCTCCCTTTAGTGTAAAAACTGCAGAGGCACATACATCCGGTCAAGCTTTCAATAACTTGATATTCTGGGTGTTAAAAGGCGGTTTCCCTTCAAGGCTTCGGCAGTTAATCTTACAGCATTAAGGAGATAATCACGAGACACTGTCCCTTACAGGGCGGCGAACGAGACCCTCAAGGATTTCTCCAAACATGTGGGCCATCGAAGACCCTGAAAGTGAAGTCTCAAACCTACATGCAGCGTCTCTGGCTTTTGTTTTGATTCAGCTGTGCATAGCCTGCAGAGTATCTTTCCACTGTTGGAGAGTATTGTGGTCAAACACCAGTGGATTACTGCTCATTAAAGCTGCAGAGAACCCACTGGGCTGTGGTTAATACATGAGACTTAATGGCCATTTTCAGTTTCATCTCCTCTCCACTCTTAGGAGAGCGTTATACGTGATGACAGACACCCAGAATTACAGCCCACAGAGCAGAATTAACTTTTCATGCATTTCCTCCTTCACATCCTTGTTGTTTCCTTTTGGTCATGGCTCGCACTGCCTCGGGCTCAGTTCTTCTTCTGGTGTCTTAATTGCACTTTCATCAAGAATTTAAAGGCACGTAGCCCTCCCCTATTCTTGTCACTGTCACTCCAAACTTGCCACCGCAGGGGACTTCAAGGGTATTTAAAGCAGCTATTGTGTGTCATAAGATAAGTCAGGAGAAGCTCGGGGAAGACTCACTTTCATCACTGTAGTGCTGCTGGACCTCCTCCCTCCTCCAACCCCCCCCATCCTCCTCCCAGTCTCTCTTTCATGGCTTTATCACTCAAAGGCTCAAGCAGCTCAGCAGAATACAAACGAACAAGGGCTGTAAAATGAGGAAGGAGAAGAAAAGGTCGAGACAAAACAAAATTGCATGTGCACATCGGCACTTTTACAAGGACTGCTCTTTTATGCTTCACGCCACTAGGGGTTGATGCAATATGAAGATTTCACATTATAGATTCATCGTGCATGTCCATGACGAATGGGAGACATGAAATGTGAAAAAGCTGTCATGTTGCTTTCACCAGCGGTACATCACATAAGATCAGCTTTTTTTTTTTTTTTACGGAATGAGTTCATAATCAAGCAAAAGTTTGACATCTGGAGAAATATGATTATTTTTTGGCTCTCTGGCATAGAGTTAGGAGGAAAGATTGATATCACGCTCAAACATGACAGCTCTATCAATCTTATCTTCCCATGCAATCTTCACATTCGATTCTCTCGCCAAGGAGGTGTATGAATGCAAAAATGTCAAACTATTCCTTTAAGGTTACCACACACACACACACACACACACACACACACACAGCTAAGATTAAAACAGCCTCTTTCCCTCCTTCGCCTCCTGTCCACATGTCCACCTCTGCCAAACCTCATGCTTCACACACAGAGAGAAGGCCTACACACTACTGACATTTCTCCTCTCTGGCCCCGTTTTCCTTTCACACACAAACAATGACTCACGAGTGAAAAAGCACGGCAAGAAGAGACAAACTCAAATACAGCTGCACACACGTACAAATAAAAGGAGCACTCTGTGTGTGTGTGTGCAGAAACATAACAAAAAGATGAATTGCAGGATGTGATTAGGCATTTTTGTTGTCGTAAATGAGCGCTAATGAAAAGTAGCTCGCCTGCATTCCACTGTGATCAATGTGGGAAGGATCCGCCACTTTGAATATGTCTTAATATGAATGACAGCGATCATTGGCGGCCATCTATCAGGCTGGACCATATGTTGCTTTGGGTGGGGAGGGAAAGAGGGCTTACCGCAAAGCCTGCCTTATCCACTGGCATTACAGTCTCTAAGAAAGGATTTACTCTTTAATTCTTGATTAGATAGAATTTTCTCCCCAGTGTGCAAGCACAGGGATGCACAGAGCGGAGATAACCTGTCTTGTTGGGAAAGTTTGGTGTGGTGTGTGTGTGTGTGTGTGTGTGTGTGTGTGTCCTTTGGCAATAGCCCCAGCAGCACACACACTCACGTACACACCAACCTGGCCCACTTGGCGTGCCATCCCATTTAGCGCCTGGGCTTTTAACACATTGTGATAGGGATATTATTAGAAGCGCTGAATTATCAATCAGGAGTTAATCCTGATTGATGCGTTTCAAAAGGACCACTTGTTTGTTTTCATCTCTGTGATGAGAAAAGGTGGTTCTTTCGTTAGTATTTTTTTTTCCTTCAGGGGATGAAATGAGAGAAGGGAGGATTTCTTTTTCCTCCCCGTTTCTTTCCTGATCAAACAACGAGTTCCACCAGCTTCTCCTGCTAGACCGCGAGGGGACCGCTGAGGAAGACATTCATTTATTCAGTTTTTCTTCACTCATTTATCTTCCTCCCCCTCGTCTCTTTGCCTGACTGGCTGCTGAGCTGACTGACTGCCTGGATGGTTGGTTGGTTGGCTCCCCCTCTCAGTGGACACTCACTGGCAGTTAACTCACGCACTGCGTGAGCTTCGCTGAGGCTGGGGTGGTGAGAGACACTCGGGCTGCTCGGGCTTTGGAAAGTGGGATCTCTGCTAGGTTTTCTATCTCTGTCTTTTTTTTTTTCTTTGTGGACTATTAGATGAGAGCAGAGGATATCTTTGTCTCTCCCTCTCCTCCAGTGCTGACCACAAGCCATCACTATTGTGCTGCATCCATGACTTTACAAACCTGGCTGGTGTATGGGCTTGGATTTATCTTGGTTTGGTCAATCTGCCTGAAACAGGGTGAGTAGGATGCAATTTTGCAATTGAAATTTCAAGTGTATGTGTGTTTCGACAAAGGACATATTTTGGATAAACTGAAGTATACAAATGCAATATAAATGCACAGTACTTTAAAATCAACATAAAAATAAAACAACATAGCGGTGAGTGCGGATGATTGTTCGAGACCTGAACCAACCCAACGGATCAATATAATGAACGGCCGTGCTGGAAGGCGATTCCAATAAATATGTCTTTGTAATTGACCTGGGAGTTCAGATCTGTGGTCCCCAATAATAGGCGTTTTCTGTAGGTGGCAAACAAAATTTCCCCATAGAGCAATAACGATTGACCTGATTCAGCTCGGCTGCAACCTTTGTTTCACTCGGGGCCAAAACGAGAAGAAATGATGTTGTGCACTGGGACGGTGCTTTGCTTGATTCATATGTCAGTGTCAGATCACCTCTGATCCCAACTCCAAATCACAGCGTGAAGTGAGCTCCGGGCCGGACTAATGGTGATCAATAGTGCAGCAATCCATGAGGCAACAAATAGCTGAACGCACATATAATTGCAATGCATTTCAAACGGTATCCAATTCCCAAGTGAATGAGGCTTCTGTTCAACAGAAAAAGGTGATAGTGATAGTATTATTAAAGGGCTTCAATGAACCAAAACCATGAAATAAACGTCACCTGAGGACATTGAGCTTTATACATAATCAAAGCACATAATGTAATACCCATTATGTATTACATAATGCTTGATTACAGTCATCATCCTGCATTCATAATTAGTTTCAAATATGTTTACGGTGCCATTTAGAGCATATTTTAATTGATTCCTACTGAAAAAGCAAACCTACAAATAATGACACAGGCAAGCAGTAACCTTTCCAAAATTAAATTTAAATGGTCTTATGATAATCCTTAAAATCCTTTTGTTTGCCCGCTATGTGCTGCTCATACACGTTCTCTCCAGCTGTCTTCTCCTGAAAATGTACAATGAATAATATAACAGTGTAATGATGTAATTGGCTCGCTGTTGAAATGCAAATGAGCTTCAGCAAATTTGCATATTAAATGTGCTCAATACCAATAATTGATAAGATAAGATGGAGGTCACAAAAGACTTCGATATGGAGTTAATTAACACTTGCAGTGCACCCTGGGAGAGGATCCGGCTGTGACACATTGCACTTTGCGATGAAAGGTGAACGTCTCTCTGCCCTCGTCATGTTGACTAATGCTCACGCCGGGCAGCTTTTCAATGTTTCACGAGCACGGCGAGTAACAACGTAATATCACGGCGAAATTGATGAATCAGGTTGTTCGCCAGATGATAAATGATCACTCCGCCGTGTTGTATTTTCCCAGCTCTAAAGGATGCACTCCAGTATTCCTACGAGCTCTAACTGCATGGTGTATCACCAGCAGGGGAGTATGACACATCCCCTAAAGGCTGGCATGTGCGCTCTGTCCCTGTGCGGCTTTACATTGATTCCAGCAGATTTCCAAAGTGATTTTTGTAAGAGCATTTGCCCGGGATTAGTTTGCTCCTGAAAGCTCCATCGGAGCTTTTGGTGGGCTATTTAACAGAGCAGAGGCAGCGAGAGGCAGCGAGAGGCAGCAAGAGGCTTGCCGCCGCTCGCCGTCCGCCGGGCTGCACAGATAAAGAGGGAGGATTGGTTTCAGCCAAAGCTGATCTTCCATCTTGTGTGTGGGATTTTCGAGGTCAGGTACAGGTGTGTGAGAGGTCTGAATTCACGGACAATCCCTTTAAGCTCTGGTGGATTTGTTCTGTTTAGGCTTAGCCTTATACTTTCTTAAGGGAGTTAGACAGTGAGACAGTGGCACAGGAAAATAGGGGACTAAAGATGAAAGAAAGTCTTTGGAGCATTTTATTTCTGAAAAGATTTGCTTTTTAAGTCCCCATTATGATGATTTGATGCCCGCCAGCTCTTCATTTATGAACAGGGACCAAACTGATTTCGGCAAACAATCGTGTTAACTGATGATTTTCGGAAAGTCAACAGCATGATCTAGCTGCATGTTGATCTAGTCCCTCTCGAGTGGCTCCCTGTGCTGAAGCTTCCACCACACCACTTATAGGGTGCTGAGTGGTAGAGACACGGCTTTGAGATCACAAGCCGGAGCTGGCAGGCAGACAGCTTAGGATAGGGGTGTACTACTGAGGGTGAGTCACCCTTCAGCACACGCTGGAGAAGAGAAGAAGAAGAAGAAGAAAGGGTCCTTGTTTGAACTCTGAAATACTACGATATCGCTTTGAACGGAAGGATTGCTTCAAAGTCAGCTCAGTTGCAATGTGTATGTGCTGTCTACATCTCTGTTTGTAAATAAAGAGCATTTACATTTGATTTCAGAATTACACTTCATAGACATAGACGTTAAAGTTGTGGCTGTTTGGCTCCAAAGCAACGACATCAATACCAATATGGCAGTGGGTCTGATCCGGTTGGATGTCTTCCAGAAGCCCAAAAACTTGCTGCAGTTTTGCTTATGGACCCCCAGTGGCTTTACACCAACAATCCGACATGTTAACTAAACCCTCACTGTGTGCTGTTCTGTCCCCCGCAGTCCAGGGTCTGCAGTGCTATGGTTGCAACATCATCCAGGGCCAGAGGTATGTAGGACGTGGGCTGCTCCAACCCAGAGGTCATCACCTGCACCCACTCACACAAAGGCTTCAAACACCGCTTCTGCATCAAGACAGAGAGCAGTGAGTAAACCCTCCATGACCAATGCTTAATGACTAATACGCTGAAATAACAATTTTTCTCTTCATCCACGCAGTGATCTCATGCGATCGGACATTCATTTGAAGTGCATTTTATGGCGGAGATTATTAAATCATGAGGTATTCACTCTGGCGTGCCACCGGACATTGGCATGTTCATTTCTAATCATACGTTCATGTAAATGTTCTTTGTCTGCTGATGTGAATGTTATGTTGCTCCCTGTAACTGTCGGATGGTTGCGTAACCCTACTTTGCCGTGCTTTGATGAGTAAATTATAAGTCACTCCTCATTTGATGTTAAGTCAGGTGGAGGATGCGGACACCCACGACAGGCGAGTGATGGTCAGATTAAGTTGTTTCTGCTGATATCCATGGAAGCGTGGACAATCCAGCTGTTCCTTCACTTGATGTCTAAAGGGTCCAGTCATGTAGAAAGGGCTGATGAGGCACCTTTTTTCCATTCGCTCAGAGAAACAGCAAGCTCAGAAGAGGACTGACAACAGCCCGTCAGGAAAGCGTACGACAAGCCCTTGTCGGTCAAATATCTCAAAGCATTGTCTTGGCAGTAATCCGTGGCCAGTCAGCCGGTTAATCTTCATGTGACCCCGCCAAACTCAAAATCTAACAGATGCTGGTGAAGTTCCATAAGAGTCTTAGAGTTATAGTCCCCTTTGTCCTGGGAAACAAGGCATCTGTCCTCAACACATAACCAGTTCAGGGCCCTTCTCTCTCCTGAACAATGTCCTCGCACTTCCCAGCTGCCTCGGCGTGCCCCGCCGTCCTCACCCTGAAGACCTGCTCACTCTTCATTTTCAGCTTCAGGGGGATCAGTTAAATCCCATTACAGAAACCATACTGAAAAGCAAGGTGGAGAAGCAGAAGTATGGCCTTCGTTTATGCTCATTAGTATTGTTGCTCAAATATTTAAATTATTGTAAGGACTCAGGCCAACCTAAATACCTCACAAATTGGAAGTAATTCATATAATTATGAGTGTATTTCTCAAAATCTTATGAGATATAGAGAATTTCAACCAAATTTGCAGCTCTCTCTCACACGTAAACATAGCTTTGACAACCCTCCAAATGTCCTTGTTTCCCCATCTAAATAAGGATGTTTGTGGAAATGGTTCTCATTTCATAGAACAAAATGTACTATTTGTCAGAGGCTCTGTTTCTCAGCAGTGGAGCCACATCCAGAGGAGTGTGCCTTTAAGACCTCCACATGTCTTCCTCATTTACACACTTGCAGTATTTGCTGCTTACTTATGCTTGTTTTTTTTCCCCTTTCTTGCTGAGCCAAACACCAACTCGTCACTCTCCTCTGATTGCCTGTCTGTCTCCTCGTTCTGTCCCTTCAGCGGCCCTGGGTATCGTCCTGACCAGTGGTTGTGCCACGTCCAGACACTGCCAGCAACATGAGCTGCCAGGGGTGCGCATCCACTGCTGCGATTCAGACCTGTGCAACAGCGCCCCCTCCCGGCACCCAGGCACACTCCACTACATCTGCGCTCTGTTCAGCCTCCTGCTGCTGAGGATGTGGTTGTGATGTGGAGTCAATCTGGAGAGGAACATAACACCAGTGGACAATGGTGGGGGGGGACAGCAACTCTTCTCTTAGCTGCTCAGATGTAGAGGGGTGTGGTGTTACTGGTGAGCACCTTGAAATTAATAGCTTTTGTCACACTGTTAGCTGGGACTTGCGGTTGGAGCACTGGCGAAATGACCCTGTGAATAGAGTTTGATGGGGAATAATGATGAAGCAGCTTGCAGTCACCTGTGAATTTATTGTGCACATCCATTCACTCAAACGTAGCTTGAAGTACAGTATGTGAGATATTGTGGGACTTTTGTTTTTACGAAAGAACGAACCTTTGTTAGAGTCATAATGTCAGTTCATGAGCTTTCAGTAAAGATACCTTTTATCAGCAACGCAAAAACACACAGAGTTCTGATTTCTTAAGGCTCACATCCACTATACACAGTAAGACGTAAATCATTTTTCTCTGTTAAGGAGTTCATCATCCTTCTCAAGATCAAATCTTTGTTGTGCAGTAAGTTCTTTTAAAGTCACAGGCTATTTATTTGCTAAATTTATATATTTTTAGTTTGCGGTCCAGGCTGAAAGCACACTGCATGTGGTTGTATGTAGGACTGAAGGAATATTGTACAGTGAAAGCATGTAATCTTGTGAATTACTGTATTAAAATGTTTCATATTTTTCAAAAGAAAATGGCTTTGATCTTGAATTGATTTGTGTCATACCAAGACACACCATGAATGTCACATGCTCCACATAATCCGGACAAAGGGAAATTACTTGGGATTCACATGATTTCAGAAATAGAAACAACCATAAAGATGAGCTACATTTATAAAATGACATTATTACAGTCATATATAGATATACTGTGTATTAAACCATATCTGTTTATACAATCTGAGTATGTGGCAGCACCGCTGGAGCAAAAACTCATCACAAAGACACTTTGGCAGATGTTTAATAAAAGGCTCATAGCCCTGCTTTCGCCATGCTGGTTGTTTGCTGTGTAACAAATGTGTATATAAATATTCAATTAACAGGTTTGAACCTGTGTTCAAATGCTATCAGTTTGTTTGCATGTGGGGAAATACGTTTCCAATGCTTTTTATCTCAAGAATGTTTAAAAATGGTTTAAGATTCTGTTACAGATGTTATTCTTGAAGAAAACCGGGCTGACAAAGAAAGTTTTCAGTGTGGATGTATCGGATATGCAAATTAACTAAGATTAGAATTGCATTATAACCCATTTGAATATTTAAATTGCAATAGGTTGTATAGCTTACATATGTTTTGAGGGAAGTTGAATACAGTGGTTATGTGAAGGAAATAACGAATAGGGATTCAAATAAACAATAAATAGGTTTTAGGCATACAACAGCTTATCCATTAGGCTTAACCGTACTTACAAGAATCAGGTATAGGTCTTCTTCAAAGGCTGCCACACCGCACTTCTTCTGGTCACCGGGTCAATCAGGTGTAATGAAATCTCTGAACACCAGTCTGGTAGGCTATGACATGATTTCACGTAAATGCTGATATCATAACATGACACCGGTATGAAGGGGTTTATCAATACTGTATCCATGGATACACCTGTGCAGGTGAGGCTGCTCTCCCAAAGCGGTGCACGCATCGCAAATCGCCGCATATGATGCTCTTTGTCCCAGAAGCCCATTGTATACAGCGGAGGAAACCCTGTGCCGTGAGCAGCCATCTTGGTTAGACAGATCATACTTGAGCCAGGATAACCTGCATTCCTCCTCTGAAGAGCTCAAGAATTCAAATCTGAAAACACGTAATTACTGGTAAGGACAGAAACGGGGAAAGACTTAAACACACTACGTGCACTCTGATCAACGTAGAGGCGCTGGTATTTAAACGATTAAACGATTCGATTAGTTTAGCTAGCCTGTGTTTGCCAGGAGTCAGCTAATTGGCAAGCTAACGAAGCTAGCTAACATGATTAATACTAGGTTGTTTTTTTGTCAACAGCTTCAACGACTGATGTGTATTACATACCGAACTGCTAGAAAACACTGTTGTAGGCAAGACGTTACTTGATCGGCGATGAGTTAATATGGGTCGACAAGCTAACTATGCAACGTATTTACCATAATCCAACGGTAGCAGCTAACTGGCAAACTAGCATGCTAAAGGTATAGCTAGCTGTCGTTAGTTTGGTGTTTGTTGGCTTTTGTTGAATTATGCAGGAGCCAAGTTTAATTTCTAACCTAGTTCTATTATTAAGACGGTTTTTAGTCGACTGTCTGTGTCCTAACAGATGCAACCGGTTTACGTCTTTTGATTTATATTATTTGTTGTCAAGATATATTGATGTCACCAAGCAGGTAACTAGCTAACGCAAACTTAGCTGTCAATACAGCTAGCTGATTTAGGGCCGTGATTGTTATCAGACACGATCTTGTAGCTGGCTACCAACCAAGTAACTGTCAGGTTTTATTTACTCTTTTGCTAAGTAACAGTGGCATTGCTAACTTCGTGTTTGCTACCAAACAGCAAAGAATTAACCAAATGCTGATGCCGATGCTGTCACTTTGTCGGTGGTTCAGCTAAGCTAGCCACCGTCGTTGGGAAAGCAGGCTTGCCGTTATTGTGTCAAATAAAAGAGTTAATATCGGACACGACCATTGGGTTTGTTTGGATTTGTATATGCAGACCGTCGCTTTAATCCTGGGTTAGAATATAGAGATGAAACCGTAGTCATGTGTAGTACAGCGTTTCCCATAAGGTCCGATAACACCTTGCCCTACACTTAGTTAGCCTCCTGTTTGGCTTTACTTTTCCAAACAACAGATGCGTATCATTTAAAAGGAAGGACTCTTAATGTCTTAAATGGATGCAAATTTGATTAGATCTGTTTTTATTTAACATACAATGTTGCATCGTTTCTATTTCTAGTCCTAATGCACTCTGTATTAGCAGGCAAACTTGAATATCACACATTACCTGTTTAGTATCGATTTGTATGCATTGTAATTGTGTACTCTCTTGTTTTTAAGCGGTAGTGATGATTTCAATTTTATTGTTTTAAGGCTTGAAAGAGTCACATGATTTGAATAGTGGGCCTGAACGTCATGAAGGCACTGTGACTATGTGTGTGTGTCATGATTTCCTGATAGCCCAGGTTTTAGTCATGCATTCTCCTGTCTTTGGGAAGTGGGTGTCGAGAGAAGGGAAGCGACAGTGTTTCTCTGGAGAAAGATTCAATGTGTTGGGGAGGGGAAGTGCTGAGGCTGCAGTCTGGTCACATGGTCTTCACCCGCCTCCTCCTTGATGGAGACTCATGGGGTTTATTTCTATGTAATGAGCACAAAACGATGAGAAAGGAAAATGAGGTATCAAAACTGAATGACATTTTTTTTTTTTTAGCTCCGTTAGGGGATATTTACTCTAATAGCTCACCTTCCATAAACCGTAACATTGGCTATAAAGATCTCACATGAGCGTCATGTGACATGAGGCAGACCCTCAAATAAAACTCTAGGACTTTAAAGCATAGCAATAGTTTTATTGTGCGATTTGTTCATAGTGAAACCTGCTTAATACAACTTCTCTCACTACCATCAGACTATGTGGAAGTCATGCAAATGATACTAGTGTCATAATTAAAACCAGCAGATGTACATTGTAGTGTAAACAGTCTAGTGATAGCAAATGTACTGTTGTCTTTAATGTGGTATAAAAGTGTGTCATGTTTTGAAAAAACAGTAGTAACAGTGTAGAAACCCAGCTAGTTCACACGGACTGCTCTTTGCTTCAGTGAGACTGAGTAACTACCATTATGTTAGGTCAAGTTGCAGAGTTTGTGGAGGACTTGTGTGAGCCAAGTCTTTTCTGGGGGCACCAACAAAAACACAACCACAGCCTGCTCAGGTATCCCTGCAAGTTGTTTACACAAACGATAACCTGCAGCAGCCGTTATTAAGAATTTAATACATATTAGGATATATTTTTCTTTAGGTCATAAGTATACAGAAACATACTTTGAGTTGTCTGATGTTTATTTTCTATATAATTTTCAAATAATGTATCTCACACCATAAATAACCACTATTTTTTAGGTTATTTTTTTCAAAGCATTGACTTGTAGTGTGTGCCACCATGAGGGCCCCTGACCCAACAACAGTTTTATTAAGGCAAAGGTTTGGTTGATGCCTTGACCTGAATTAACCTCAATGTAGTCCCCCTGCAGGTCTTCTTCATTTCCTGTCTCTGATCCTCTATATTCACCCACGTACTCCATTTCCTTATGCTGCTGAAAATCTACACCTTTTATCTCCTCTTTTTTTTCATCCTTGTAAAGTGCTTTTCCCTTTACTCGCTTGCTTCTCATATCACAACCGTCCACAGTCTGTCTGGTTGTTCTGTCACTGTCAGCATTAATCTGGTCAGTCAAACATGGTCATTGAACTGCAGATACCGAAGTACGAGCTTAACATCAGCACTGCTGTGATGTGGCGGAGATTTCACCACTTTGCACTGAGAAAGGCACTGGGACACTATCTTTGCCAGGGACATGGGAACCATTAGGCTCCTGAATGATTATGCTCCTGATTGCTAAGCCTGAATTATTTACCTGTCTACAGTAGTTACACTGTAAGACAGCACCTTGATGCAGAATTACAAAACGGTCTATCAAGCACAAATACAACATGGCCTTGATGTCGGGAGATGACATTTCAAAGGGAATTTTATTGTGAAATCGTTCATGAGAAAAACAACCTGCTTTCTATGTCATACATAACTCAAATGATTTATTTATGAACAAATCTGTGCATGTTGAAAAAGAGCATCTCCCCTTGGCTGTATTTGTGAACATTGTGATGGATATATCGTGTAGTAATACATGAATGCTTTTCCTTGCCTGCTTCCTTCTGTGTTCTGTGAATGGAGTGAGAACAATGAAGCATCTCTGGGTATCAGTTAGGTGTCAAGGCTATTTTTAGCCTACCTCGGAGCATATGATGCTGGAGGTGTTCTTATGTGAGAAACTCTTTACTTGTAGACTGACTGCGTGCAGCGCCATCAAAATTAGCCAGTGTTGCAGCATTGCTCTGTCATTATGAGAAGAGACAGAAGGGGTTAGGGGGTGACATCTGTAGAAATGGAGCTTACTGTCCACTGAGGAGCTTTCTTCACCCCTACGTGCTCAATGTAATCCATCACCTCGCTTGTCTGCATGCCTACCGTAGCTAATTGTTACTATGACTACTACTAATGGTTGCTTGGGAGCCTCTGAGCTGAAGTGTGCATGGAGCAAGCAATTGCACCACATATGACATTATTTAATACATGTGTCACATTTTTACTGGAATGAATTTGATATTTTTAATTTACACAAGCACAATTTGATCAATTTGGCCATCTAATTAACATGTATTAAGATGAATAATATGGGCAATATTCCAGTATAATAACATTGCAGGTGTTGCCTTTCAGGGCAATATTCAGCCGTTCTTACCTCCTTGGCTGCTGAGTTTTCAGTCCTTGTAATCAGGCAGAGCTCCAGTTTTGTTGGGAATACTCTAATCCCCTAGGCCACGTGATAAAGCCACAATAGGCAGCACACTTGATTTGAGTTTCGCTCGAGCCAAGTGAACATTTGTCCTGCATGTGAAAGGTTGCCTGAGCTTTGAGCTATGAAATATCTTTAATACTCCGATGTGAGTGTGGCATCAAATCACCAGAGTGGATACATAAATGGAGTAATGTTGGTAGATAATATGCTAAAGTGAACATCCATGAGTAGTATTTTTTACAGTATCAGGTGATACACTTTAAGTTCAAAAGTGAAGTCACTGTGTTAGTGATGTAAGTAAGTTATACACAATAATATCAAGGTGAAACATAAATCATTAGTTTTTAAGCATTTGTCGTTTGTCATTAATTGCAAAACTTTTAAAGGTGCTTTGTCTGTTATTTTCTGTCTTAATTTATGTAAGCTGTGCAGAAATATAAAGTGTGTGGGAAGTGCAGTCATAGCACCTCCAATTGTCCAACCAAATGAAAAAGTATTAGTGTTTGGTGACACTGTAGTCTCAGCTTTTCCATCTCGGGCATTTACTAGGAAGTGGTTAATGATCAGATGTGACTTATAGTTTTAAACAAATGCAAACCAGCTGCTATTAATGTATAATATAATAGGGTAATTACTCAAAATGATGTAACTGTACTGTTCACACAATGTATCTGTTTTGATGTGTCCATTCACATCCCTATTATCCCTGAATTACACTGGAACTTACATGACATGCTCCAATCTTTCATTCTTTTGTGTTATTATAACATATTTTATCACTATTTATTCACGGGGAGCGAGAAACTTTATTAAACCAAAATTAGTCACGCTGATACTTGGTAAGCCGGCATGCAGAGTGAATGGTGTCAATGTTGACTTTTCTTGTGACTGTAGTCATTGTTTGTATGATAGAACAAATAACATTGCAATCCACTATAAATTGAAACTGAAAATTTGAATGTCTGAACATCCCCTTTTTTTCCTTCTCCCCTTCAGAGCCACAATGGCCACTGCACCGTACAACTACTCCTACATTTTCAAATACATCATTATCGGTAAGTGAACAATGCTTTTCAGGGAGCCCGTTGATGAGCAATTCACAGTGCATCGATATATCCCACTTCCAAAAGAAGGACCGGATCCCACACCTGAATCTATTCCATTTCAAGAGGTGTTGACTGAATATATCAGCTGAGACACAGTAATACTGATATATCAGTCAGATTGAAACATGTATTTGTTCACTGTTAACACTCGGATATTAGTCAATAGCATATTATGTCAGATTAGATCATTTGACCTGCCTAATATCAATGTGTAATGAATTTTTAAATGCCTTTCTCCTAATAGTTATGTTCCACTTTTCCTGACATGTTTGGTAATGCGAGGGCTCGAAGTAAACATATTACTACTACATACATTTACAGACAGACATATGCATAAACAAACACATCCACAGCTTTGGGCTGTTTACCCTCCTCTCATGTGAAACCAAAAACACCCTGCCTCAAAGCTAACAGTCATCAGCTTGGCTCTTGAAGGGGTGTGTAAATGAGCATAGTCTTGCTACTTAAGCTTTTCTTTCCTACACCAGAACAGGTTTGGTTTTGAAAAGGGAAGTTTTCAGTCTTGTGATCCTTCTTGTTGTGGTTGCACACACAAAGTTTTCAAAGATTTTTCTGATTAAAATGAACAGGAAATACTTCAACCATGACGCTATTTGGTGTTTTTATGCAAGTAACTTATAGTGCATCAATAGTCATTCTTAAAATACTGACACAATTTGAATATCAAGATGTGTAAACGTATTAATTTTGACAGTATTAACTCTTCACTTAACACATTTGGTTTGCTTGCAGCATTGTCCAACCCTGTAGGAAAGTACACAGTATATTAAAATCTTCCACCTACATGCAGTTTTAACTGTTTTCGCCAACTGTCTCGTGGATGGCTGCTACAACATTCATGGGAGCAATACTGCAGGCTTGAATAGAGAATTGTTGTTCTTCTGCTATTTAGTTTCTCACTCCTCTCTCTCTCTCTCTCTCTCTCTCTCTCTCTCTCTCTCTACAGGGGACATGGGGTAGGGAAGTCATGTTTGCTCCACCAGTTCACAGAAAAGAAATGTAAGTGCTGCCCTGATTATTTTCCCCCCACACCTTTTTCATGTGCACTTCCATGTGTATCTAAAGTGTATGTAAGGTTGCCAGGTTCAACTGGAGTGCCTAGATCACTTTAGATTTCTTTATGCGCCAGCGGAAGTCGGCGGCATAGAAGAGGAGCGTGATCTCAACAGGGAGAGACTCTTCGTGTGTGTGTGTGTGTGTGTGTGTGTGTGTGTGTGTGTGTGTGTGTGTGTGTGTGTGTGTGTGTGTGTGTGTGTGTGTGTGTGTGTGTGTGTGTGTGTGTGTGTGTGTGTGTGTGTGTGTGTGTGTGTGTGTGTGTGTGTGTGTGTGTGAGAGTCAGCTGCAGCCTCCCATTACCATTCAGCTCTGTTTTGTTTAGTGCTACTATTAACGAGCCAGATGCCGTCTTCCTCATTCACTTGCCACCATCACATCCTGCTCACACACACACACACTGGGAGGATTTAGAAAAGGGTTTCAGTGACAGAGGGGGAAAGAAATTAGCTGCTTTCTGGTTGTTGATACTTTCAATGAGTGTGATGACTGTGATTAATTATTGATGCACCTGCTACCAGCTGACAACAGAGGTGTGTGTGTGTGTGTGTGTGTGTACTGAGACACATTACATTATCATTGTAAATGAATTTTAGTTTAACTTTCATCACCCTGGTTAAGGAAGAACAAGCGTTCATCACACTAAGGAAACCATTCATTATTTTTCTAATAATCCTCTCAAATATGATTATTCGAATTGAAAGAATTGCATTTAGCAACACAAAAACATACATGAACATTGAGTGTGTAATGTGGCATCAGTGAAGTATAACTCATAGTAACCTGACTTCCTCTCACCAGTCATGGCGGATTGCCCCCATACGATTGGCGTGGAGTTTGGTACAAGGATAATTGAGGTGAGCGGCCAGAAGATCAAGCTGCAGATTTGGGACACAGCGGGACAAGAGCGCTTCAGGGCCGTAACCCGCTCCTACTACCGCGGAGCTGCAGGGGCGCTCATGGTCTACGACATCACCAGGTACAGGACGCCTCTTATGTTTTCATGTATGTGGGAGGAAATATTTTTACACCCAACGCTGAAGAGGAAAGTTAATCTGATAGGTGCACAGTTCACCCCTGCAGTCCTGAACAAACATGACCAAAGTGTTAGATGGTATCAGGGTTGTACCAAACAAACGCAGTTCACCATGTGGAATGTCTGTCCACACCACACCCAACTCCAGTAAGGGCCCCGAGTGCCCCAGAAACAGTACTTAACTGGAAGAGCTAATATGAAATGTTTACATCACTGTTAATGTGATCACAATCAGCTGGGACAGAGTATTCGGTAATTTAAGAGCTGCGACTTAAATAACCAGTTGTTATATTTGAATTATTCCCTGTAGTTCACAAATAGGATGGAACTGTAATGTTGGTGAAATGGTACAGTTGTTGGGAACAGGATATTTGAGATATGGTTGTAGCAAGAAATTATGGAAATTATGGAATGGAGATATTTACAGTATTGTCGGTTACAGACCGAACGCTGCTGTGTTGAACAGGAGTCTGTATGTTTCACCTGTGAGCAACTACACAAATACAATTTCCAAAATATCTATTCCCCCACCTTTTTTCATATAGGATTTTCCTGTGCGTCTTGATAAAATACTCACAATAATTATAAATATCATCACGAGGGACTTGAAAGACCTGTCTAGCTCACTATCATGGTAAAGAAGTGAAAAATAGAGCCTGATTTAAATCACATTTTAAATGTATTTATCCTGTATTTATACAGGGAGACCACATGATCATTTTATTGAAGACTATTTCATTGTTTTTCACTAAAAAATGTTAACTAAAAAAAAGTTTTTCTTATCTGTGACACAATAATAATGTGTTTCTTAACAAAATGTAAAGTGATTCCAATTCTGCAATGTTGTTGGCCTACACTCATCGTTGAACCGTCAACATCCTGATGATATTGCAGCTGCATTGTCTTTCCTGCATACTCTCGGAGAATTACATTAAGCATTTCCCCGTCGTTATAGTAACCCTCTCCCTTTGTTGATGTCATGCAGGAGAAGCACGTACAACCACCTCAGCAGCTGGCTGACTGACGCCAGAAACCTTACCAACCCCAATACTGTGAGTACACAGATATACATCTTTTTATTTTGGGTACTGTAATTATTTTGTGTGTGTCTTTTGCTCTTATACTGTTTGTCCCTGCACTCACTGCTCTCTCTGTATTTTCTTTTGACGTGTATTTCTTTCCTTCTGTGTCATCCCTCTTATCTCTTAAGTATACCTCTGTTGTCACTGCTTCTGCTTAATTTCCTTTGGTTTCCCCCATGTCATCCTTCCTCTCCCATGAGCCTGTTCAAAGCCACAGAGCCCCTGTCCATTTCTTAAATTAGATTTCTTTTTGGTAAATGTAATTAACTCTAAAACATACTCCTTGTATTTACTGAGCTGGATTTCTGTGATGTGTGGACCCATAGTAGAATATCAGCTGCAAAGTAAAAGCTAATAGTGATCTTAGTAAACACACTTTCACTCCAAGTTTTTAACATTAAGTTAAAAATGTTTTCATGTTATATAAACAATGGGTTTCTTTATATCAAGCTATTTTCATATACATATGGGCGTCTTTTTCAACTGTTTTCTTTTGCTCATTTTAAGGATGAATGTATTATTTCAACGATGAGTTTTGTGGTGTTCTTTCCGTCATCTCTTTACAATAACAAAGTGGTAGGAAGTGTCAACAGAAATCTATTAGCCTCAGCTGTTTTTTCCACTGAAGTGTCTTGTATCAGCCAGGCGGTGGCAGTGTCGTCGTCTAGTCCTGAGTTATACTGCAAGTGTAACCATGTGTTCCTGCTTTAAGTGAGTTAATCTGGGCACTGCTGTCCGACATGGGGAAACACAATGAACACATTATCTCTACACATTGACTTGCACCGTCGTCGTCACCTGAATGAAAACAAGAGTTGTGTAAGACTTCTTGGAATTTAGCAAGAGATTCTCAAAATCTGCGCTCACTTTTGAGAGAAAAAGATTTAATTTCATGTCAATTTATGTTCAT
Organism: Chelidonichthys spinosus; assembly: GCA_029853015.1. Taxonomy (NCBI): domain Eukaryota; kingdom Metazoa; phylum Chordata; class Actinopteri; order Perciformes; family Triglidae; genus Chelidonichthys; species Chelidonichthys spinosus. The sequence continues at coordinate 10,767,066 of CM056840.1, forward strand.
ATCAGTATCCAGTCAGCAGTTCTTCAATTTGTACCTAACTCTTTCATACAGTGGAGCACTTTTCTCATCTCAAAGAAGTTTGATCCTCGCTGCCATAGAACAGACAGGATCATTGTTAACAGTTCTGGAATATATAGCAGACAAAGAGTAAAAGAATAACATGATTGGTTTCCACTTAACATGCAGCAGTAGGAGTCTTAGGAGAGTCACTGCTGCAGCACGGAAGCTCATTACCTCCATACATTACAGGTCTAATTACATCACCGTTGCTGGGGGCAGCGTCTAGTGTGAGGATGTCGGTTCCTCAGCGGATCTTAATTGATCTCTTAACAGACAATTCAACACCATGACGAACTCTTCCTGTTCTTCCCACTCTTCACGTTCCCGTCTCTGTGTTTCCAGGTGATCATCCTCATAGGAAACAAAGCGGACCTGGAGGCCCAGAGGGATGTCACGTACGAGGAGGCCAAGCAGTTCGCCGAAGAGAATGGTGAGCAGCACGCAGGACAGTTTATGTCAGAAAGACAGGAAATAGGGTTTTAGGTGGAGGAAATGGTTTCCATTTCACCATGCCGTTAGTCTCTCTTCACTCTTTAAGGTATTATCCATCAGGCACTGCAAAGGCATCTTCACCGTTGCCCATTTTAATCCTCAATTTCAACAAAATTACATGCCAGGAATCCCAACGAAATGTCCAAATATTGAGAATTAAAAGGAGATTTGGCTTTTGTTGATGTTTATAACGAGACAGGAAGTAGGAGAAGTTGACTTGAGGAAAGCAGAGATATTAATTGACAGAGTGGGCGAATGACAACTTAGTATTTGAGGCATGTGAGCTTGTAACAATATTTTTACTGACTTTGTCATTGCATCTGTTTTATATTCCACAGGTCTGTTGTTTCTGGAAGCCAGTGCAAAAACGTAAGTCTGCACAATGTCAGCGATTTCAATGACTGCAAAACATGAAATCTCCCTCTGCTTACATTCTTAAACTCCCGATTGCCTCTTTCCTCACTCCACTCTCAACTGTGTTTATGCTCCGTGTTCAGGGGCGAGAACGTCGAGGACGCTTTCCTGGAAGCTGCGAAGAAGATCTACCAGAACATCCAAGATGGCAGCCTGGACCTGAACGCCGCAGAGTCAGGCGTCCAGCACAAGCCCTCGGCCCCTCAGGGTGGCCGGCTAACCAGTGAACCACAGCCCCAGAGGGAAGGCTGCGGATGCTAATGACCAAGCAAATCCCCCTTTTCATCCTCCTTTCTCTCCCAGTCTTTCCTGCCCGCCCTCCCTTAACCATCTCCCCTTCATCCATTCCTCCACCTCCGTACGTCCATCCACCCTCCTCCCTCACTACACCAGGAGCTGCATGAGAGCAGGACTGCGGAAGGAAGGAACGGGGGACGGATATCAACTTGGGCCAGGCTGAGCTGGGCTGTGTGGACTACATCTCTCCCCTCCTCCTCCTCTTCCTCCTCTCTGCCTGTCTGTCTCCCTTTGTTGCCGTCTCCTCTCATAACTCTGTCAGTGTGTTGTCGTCCCATAACTCTCCTCTTTCGCTCCCCTCCACTTGCACCATTCAGTCTAGTCTCCCCCCTCCCACCATGTCATAGTATCGTAGACGCCACCACACATTACACGGGTTACTGACAATTTAGATAGTTGTAACATTCATACAATAATGATAAACCAAGACTGTTTTTTATGTTTGGTTTTATAGCTATATATGACATGTAAACATAGCATTAAGTTTGATCCACCACTGATCAGTTCTGTATGAATCAGATCTAAAATATACTCTCAAAACACCTGACGTCTCCTGCATGGTTTACCAAGCCCGCATTTTATCGATACATGCGGGTGTAACATCCCACCTGCATATTTTTTTTGTTTTTTTTGTTGCGGGATCAGACAGTGAAGGCAATGAATTAGTGTATTTTGCAGCCACACATGTAGAGGCTCTTGTGTGTGTCTGCGTGTGTGTGTGTTTGCGTGCGTGTGTTAAAAGAATGTGTAGCCGAGTGAGCTTTTCCTGCAGGATTCAGTCCTGCTTGGGGCTTTTAATTCTGATTCTGCTGCTCTGCATGAAGAGAGTTCCTTTGCCAGATGTGGCAACATCGATGATCTCAGGAGAGAGAGGGAAAAGAATTTAGAAAATCAGGAATTGCCCTCAAATACACTGAAAGTAATTCCTCACGTCTCCCCTCTTGAGATATCACAGGAAGGAATATTGGGTGTTTTCCAGCTCGTCTGTGTGTTAAGAAATTGGATGGGGGTTTCATTTGATAAAACGAAACAGACATGGCTTTTCAGTTTTTGTTTGGAAGATGCATTCACATCGGTTTCTTTGCACCAGCTCTCCCTCGCCTCACCCGTCCCACCCTAAAACTCTCCCCAAGGTCGTATCAGCAGATTCTGTCTTTACCAGCATTTTCTTTTGTCATTGTTTGTTGCCTTATTATAATTAATGTTCTTACTCTTTAATCTCTCTTGTATTGCTGCACTTCCTCTTCACCCTGCCGTCGGAGTCAATAAATCAACTCTTATTGCATTTTACTGGAGAATCGTGTAAACATGCAAGCGGTGGCTCGCGTGGTCAAAATATCTCAAACGTATCGGCAGCACGGTCTTAAAACCGTCATCACTGGTTCATCTGAAGTGCTGCACTGAAGAGCTGATCTGTCGTTCATTTTGGGCAGTTGTTCCTCTGCCTTGTATAATACAACACCAAGCAGCATGCCCCCCCCACCCCGAAAACACAGTGAAAATTGTCCAAATCCAATTGTTTGGTTTCAAATATGATTTTTCTGTACCATAGATGGCTCCCTGATTGGTCCGCTGTATATATCGCTTCTTAACTATTGGTGATGACCTCGCTACTGTATGACTTAGACATTTATTTGCTGGCTCTGCCAAGATCTGTACAGTTGATGTGCTAGTGGGTTGCCTGTAATTCATGCTTGGGAAATTCTGTAACATAGTTTCTATTAATAAATGTATGTAAAGGACCGACACCTAGACACCCCCCAACCACCCCGTCTGGACACTACTGAACCTGTCGATTGGTTGAGGGGAGAGGAAGTGGATTGATGTGATGTGCAAACTAGTATTTATGTCTGCAAACTCTGATTCCTCTCGTTTCTGTATGGAGTGGAGAATGTGGAATGTTTTATGTTCTATTTTTCTTTTTTCCACCCCATCATTGCTCCTCCACATGGGAGGGGCCTGCAGCGCTGTCTTAACTTTTGGGGAGTGGGGATTGGTTTGTTATTGTGGGAAGTTGGTGGGCTGGGTCTTCCTTTTTCCTGTGTCCCACATCTTTGCAGTCTGAGTGACCACTTCCTGCTTTTGTCTGTCCACAAGTACAAAAAAAAGTACATATGTATAAATTTTTAAGGAGCTGTGCTAACATTTAAATGCGTTCTTGAGTGTATATGATTTTAAAATGTTGACATTTTGATTTTAATGACAAAATACTCTAGACAGAAAAAAATAAATTATACATAACCTGTTGATGTGTGTATGTTTTGGATCTCATAAATCCAGGCTTCAATAAAACAAAAGGAATGCTCGGGAGGATTATTAAATCCTGCAATTATTTTTTACTCAAAAAGATGACGTGTGGAAAAAGCAATAGACTCAGTGATGTATTTCAAGTAGCACAACTGCTTTGTATTTTATTGCAACAAAAATTGCACCAAGGCTAGAGAGAAACGAACAGGAAAAAGAAAACGTATTTACAAAGGAAAGGATAGTTTGTCTACAAAATGGGTGAGGAGGCTTAGACATTAAAGAAGAGTAGTGGTATGGTGGTAAAAGAGCAGAATAAGAAATAATATATATAAAGAGCCAACACTGCCAGTACCATGGTGAAGTCGAGGCAGCTTGCAGTTGACCTGTGTCCTCAGGCATCGCAGTCAGATAGGGCACATGGGTTGAGGCGACTACAACATATAAAACTGAAAATGTCCAAGAGTTACTGATGAGCATAAAGGAACGTATGATGTTACAGTGGAATTTCATGGGTTCTTTTAGTCTTTAATGGTCAGCTTCTCACATTATTTTGTAAGACAGCAAGTTACAGATCCATAAACATTTCAGTCCAGTGTTTCCCCCAGGATATATATGTATATATATTTTTTTCTTTTTTTCTGCTGGGGTGGAAAGGCCTCTGAAACAGCATTTAGACCACGTGACATAAAGCCTCCATCAAAAGTAATTCTCTCAGAGTCCCTTCAGTGGTCAAAAGAAACACTGTTTCGGTCTGTGATCCCTCTTTACTGATCAAACAGCACGCTGCTGCTGCAAGGCCGAGCTGCTACTGATGGCTTTTGTGACTGGCATGTAGAGAAAGTTGAATCAGTTTTTATAAAAATAAGAAAAAAAAAGGTCCAGTCTAAGGACAACATAAAACAACAGTCAGATCCACTAAGTAGTAGATCGTGCACCCTGGTCCCTCTCCAGTACAGACTGGAGACAAAAAGGTTTTTGGTATGGCAATCACACATTTAAATCCAATAAACAAATCAACACAGCTATTCTTAACCACAGTGGTAAGTCTTAAACAGCCAATAGTGTTTAAGGCACTATTTGTTACCAAAGTGTGCAGTGAAGCAAAAAAAAGGTGAAGTCCAGAAGCTCATTCTGCCTCATTTGCTTGCTCCCATTATTATTTTATGGCACATGGTTGCAAATACTGCAAAAACAAAAGCATTCATACATAACGATCGCTGGCACGTTTTCATCACTCAGCATCCAACCAATCACTGATGAAATGGTAGAAAGCAATGCAAGATGTTGGCAGAGGCATCAGGTGATAACACTGTGATCCCTATTTCATACAGGTGATGATAGAAACAATGAGATCCGTCCTTTAAGTGTTAGAAGGCATCCTAGGCACAAGATGAGGTTAAGTGTTTTTTTGCTCATTGTCATCGGCATCGATGGAATATCAAACAATCCAACAGTGATGAAAACAAATATCACAGGCCTCTTTTCTACTAGTGTCATCAATAAAGGGGAAAACACAATTAGAATACATAAGACATGATCCTTTCAGAAATGATTGGTGAAAAGTCATGTTAAACAATTGGCCCCTCGCCTCTCATGAAGGCCAAAAGACACTGCTCGTTCATGGTTAAGGCTTTTTCAATATTGCAAACTCTGTCTTACGACGTCTACAGAGAGATTCCATCCACAATAACCACAGGCTTAAGTGTTTCAGAGAGTACTGTGAAACCTACACTCTGCTACTGCTGCTCTCCGGCAGGCCTTACCCTCAGATCTCTTGACGTGAGCTCGGCACGGGCTGCAGTTCATGCGTGTGCTCAGAAAAAAGGGCCGTGAAAGACACAATTCATATCAGTTTAATATCTTGGTAGTTTAAGATTTCATGGCGCTACCTCTGAACAATGTCACTGATCTCTTTGACAGAGGACAGCAGCTTGCTGAAGTCCTGCTGTGCATTGGCACCCCCTGTGGCAGTCGGGCAGATCTGCAGCTCACGCAGGCTGTTCTCGAGCTTGTTGATGGCCTCACGGAAGGCAAACTTGTTCCTCATCTGCTGTATGGAGTCGACGTAGCTCACGCAGTACTTGGACAGGTTCTTGCCGGCCTCCAGCACAGCGCTGTGGCTACCCGTTTGCTCCGAGTTGCGGCAAATGGCTGCGCGGAGCAGCTCGGTGCCTTCCAGCACCATCTCACGGGTCACGGCCGAGTTCGGGGTGCGTTCGGCAGCCTGGCGGGGTGCGGTCTTGCGGAGGGAGCGTCGGGTGTTCACTAGGGGGATGAAAGCGGTGGGTGAGCTCAGATCGCCGGGGGAGGTGAGAGAGGAAGAGAAGCCTCCGAGGCTCTGGCTGGAGAGAGAGGTGCTCACTGAAGAGGAGGAGGCGGAGGTCTTTAACGGTTGAGGTTTGGAGGTGGTGCCCAGGGACAGCTTCTTGGAGCCCTCACTGAAGGATGCGCGGGCTTGGTCACTAGCAGTGGTTGTAAGATGGGGCTCTGAGAGAGAGGGGAGGCCCTTAGCTTTGATATCTGAGGTGGTGGATGAAGGGGAGGGGGCTTCTTGAGTGGGGCTGCGGGAGGTCTTGCCCGTTTTGGCATTGGTGGGTGGTGGAGGCGGGGCAGGCTTGGGTTTCTGTAACTTTCCTCTATCCCTGACAGATGAAGAGTCCCCGCTGTGCTTGTGTCTTCGGGCCCTGCACTCTTCTCCAGCTGCCCCTAAAGCAGGGAACACATTGGGTTTGAGAAGCTCAGCGTGGAGAGCGCTGGTCTTGGAGTTCTCCAGTCCCGCCCCTGGTCTCCTGACCACTTTAGGTGTTAATGCCTGGGGACTGGAACCAGGGCTGGTATCAGTGTCTTTGCCTAAGAAGGCAGAGGAAACATCTGACAAGGTGTTCAGACGTGGAGGGGGAGTCAGGGTGCCCATTCGCGGGGTGTTCTCCCCTTTTTGCTCACTGGTTCTCTTGCGTGGCAGAGCGGGCTTGCCCCTGAAGGTGCTTGAGTCAAAGTGGCACTGGCCGAGGTCTCGCGGCAGTGTGACAGACTTCCATTCAGTGCCATCTGAGCCAGTGGGCATGCTAGAGGACCAAAGAAAACGCTTTGAGTTGGACATGGATTCCTCCTCACTGGGTGGCGTTGTAGCTGCTTTCCCTCCAGGGCCAGGCACTGCAGGAGCTCCCTTCTTCCTGAGAAACAAAGGTCCTGGGTAGGTAGGAGCCCCGTTGGGGAGGCCTCCTGCCCCATTATTGTTACTCAGGAACTTTGCGGCGTCAAGACCATGCGTGATGTCATTAATGGCCAAAGAGGCGCCGTTGTTGAAGCTGTCACCGTCTCGAACGTCTGAAGTCCCGCCCCTCCTGTCAGGGTGGATGTCCATCTCTCTGAAAGAGGAACTGCGTTTTGGTGGAGCTGGTGCATTCTTCTTCTTTTTCTTTATGAGACTCAGAAAGCCACTGCCACGTATCTTGTCCTTGTCTTTGGGTATCAAGCGGTCATCCTCATTCAGGTTGCTGTCCAGGAGGGGACGCTCTTTCCGGGGGAGCATAGGCGATGACACAGCGACCTCTGGCTCCAGTGGGTCTAACGAAGAGCCCAAATGAAGCAGGAAAATAATCAGTGATGAAGAAGAATACAATACCTTCACTAATTATCAAACTATAATTATAAAATGCATTTACAACAAGTTGAAGCAACGAGGGCAGGAAGCACAGTTAGTTTGATTGCATCTCACCTGGACTATCTCCATCCCGGTTGTCCATGTTTTTGCGGAGGGTTCTGGTTTTGGTGGGCAGCTCTGGAGCCTTCTGGGTGGGGCCTAACGTCGCCTTCTTCCCTTTCTTGCCGAGCTCCTTTTCCACCTCTAACAGTAAAGATACAGTCAAGGTTTAAATATCACATCCCAATAACTATGGCAACCATTACAAGAGGGTGTCTGTAGATATTAGAAAATTACACCCACCATCCGAGATGCTCGACTCCTGGAACATGGTCTCAAAGGCTTGGTGCGTTTCGGCAAAAGACGGACGTTCTGAGGGGTTCCACCGCCAACCTGACAGGAAAAAAAAACAAGAATTACAAAGTTGTTCCAATAGAATGGTGTCTAGATAGATGAGTTTTCCTACTCACAGTCTCTCATGAGCTCATAGACCTTCTCGGGGCAGCCCTCTGGTCGGTCCATACGGTAGTCTTTCTCCAGCAGCTCGTACACCTGGGACAGGTCGATCCCGGGGTAGGGAGACATGCCGTAGGTGGCGATCTCCCACAGCAGTACACCAAATGCTGGAGATGTAGACACAAGACAGCTAGTAGTGCTATTTATACAGAACCAACAACACAAACACGTCAAGAGCTAACTGACTTGAATGTGAACTCATGAAATATTATGCTTCCCCTCAGGAACCTGAAAGAAATTAGCTTTTCAAGCAGGAATATCAGGAATACATTGCAGAATTTAGCAATGAGATCTAACTTACCCCAGACATCAGACTTGATAGAGAACTTGTTGTAGGCCAGACTCTCTGGAGCGGTCCACTTGATGGGGAACTTGGCACCAGCATGAGCTGTGTATGTGTCTCCAGTCATTAGCCGGCTCAGGCCGAAGTCTGCAACCTTTACCAGGTGGTTCTCCCCGACCAGACAGTTACGGGCAGCCAAGTCCCTGCAGGAGACAATCAAGAGGACAACGAGGGATGAACAGGAGGTGGTGGAATCCTGACTTTCTAATATCAGAACTCTAAACTACTCCAAAAAGAGGCATGAGCTAACAGGAAAACATTCGCAAGAAAAAAAGGCACAAAAACAAAGAGAACGTAAGGAGGGGGGAAAAAAATAGTAAGTCTTGTTACAACATCCACCGTAGTGTTGGGTTTCTACAGATGTTTTGTGTGGAGCAGAGTCGCAAGCTGAGTCTTGTCAGGTTAAAAATTAAAATGCAGTTTGGCACATACAAAAGGCATAAATCATCTCATTGCTTCTTAAAAGGACCTTGTTAAAACATGCCAGAACAAACAAGTTACGTAACAACATGGACTTGTCTGTGACAGTCTGTCCTCCTACAAGAACAGATGGAAGAGGAACTCAGGAATGAAAAGGGGGGAAATGAGATTAAAGGACGAAGAAGATGTTTTCTTTCGTATTTGTGCAGATCTGACTGAGACCACCCGACTGAAATCAATACATTCCACTCCCTCCGATTAAATTCAGATGTGGGAAAAAAGGAATGTGACCTTTACACCCACCTGTGTATGAAGTTTTTTTTCTCCAGGTACTCCATGGCAGAGGAGATCTGTGTGGCCATGTGGAGCAGCACCACTGCATTGACCTCCTCCCTGTTGCACTCCCTCAGGTAGTCTAGTAGGTTACCATGGGTCATGAACTCCGTGATGATGTAGAACGGTGGCTCCCGTGTGCACACACCTGCCAAGGACACAAGTTTGCAAAGCAATGTGCATCAATATTCAAGTTACTTCCATTAGTAAAAAGGAACATAGACACAGGTTATACTTATTTTAAAAAGTTGACATACCCAACAGTTGTACCAGGTTGGGGTGTTTGATCTCTTTCATGACAGCAGCCTCCTTGAGAAACTCCTCCACCTCCATCGTATCCTCCTGGATGGAGTTATTAGCAAAAAAGTGAGCATAACCCCCGGCTGGTTGCAGTTGCATCCATACAACACCAGATGGCAGCATTATTCAGTCAAATTACATTTTTGTAATGTGACAATTGTAGGTGTCAAAATGTTTTCATAAATGGATACAAGCCCTTTCCTTATAATGCATAAAGTATGAGCTTATAAACCCACTCTTATCTCACACAGATAACTGTTGCCACCCCGTCTTCTTACCTTTAGTGTCTTGACAGCCACAGTGAGGTTGTACTTCTTCCAAACACCCTCGTACACCTCCCCGTACTGTCCCCCTCCCAGCTTGTGCTTCATGGTAATGTCAGTGCGCTCCATCTCCCACTTGTCATAGTTGGGAGAGACTCCGTAGATGGTGGGCTTGTTGCGTTTCGGCGCCGGGTAGTGCAGCGTGGTGATGAGGCCGTCGGCCACCGTGGAGTGGTGGTGCACCAGCTCCGCCAGTGTGTTGAAACGGCTTTCCGATGAGACGTACAGCTGGAGGAGAAAGAGATTCTACATTTCAGTAGATGTACACGAGAGGTCAGTTCAGTTTAGGATATCGGCAGAATTTCTAGCACAATTTCTATAACCACAACTTTGGATTAATACAAGACCAATTATTTTTCAATGAGAGACATTTTTAATTATTCAGTGAAACATTTTAATGATTAAATATTCCCAAATGTTCTCATTACATGATGCATTAAAATGGAAGTGATCACACATCATGTCTGGAGACAGTAAGTGATATTAGGGAGATGTATAACACCAGAGGTAACTGGCAAAAGTGCCAGTAATATGACATGAAATAATACAAGTCTAAAGCTTGACAAAGGGACACTGAAACATTCTCCTCATAAAGAACGGTCTTAGCCCATTCTAAACTCGCAGGGCATTTAGTCAGGAAGCTGGTGGAGGGAAGGATATTGGTCAGGGCTCAGTGGACACAGTCTTTTCCATTGTCCAAGTCTTACATAACCCTCAAAATGATTTGCTCTCCAATCTGCACTGTGCATATCTTTACTTGTGAACAGGCTCTTTGAGCGAGCTGAAGGGCTATGGAAAAGACCTTTGAAATCTAAAGAGGATTTAACGGTCAGTTGGTCATTCTCTCCTGGCTTAAACCTTGAACCATTTACTAAATTATGGGGAAAATGAGTTTGACTAAAATTAAAACCTTAGATCATCAGAGCAGTATAAATCACAAAGTTAGTGTGAAACAAAGCTGCAGCTAAGAGGAGTGTTGAGATCATCTGAAATTATTGGAGAAGCCTATCATACCAGACTCTTGAGTTGTAGCTCAGTGGGAGGATGGAAAACAATATGTGATGGGGAACCGCATGTCAGTGTGTGTGTGTGCTTGAATCTGTTGTGTGTGTGCATACTTGGCTGCATCTGTCGGTGCTAATGCGTGTCTTAGCATGGGCGTCAGTGTCTGGTTGGCCTCGCGTCTGCTGGCCATTATGAGCAGCACGGTGGTGGTTAGAGGCATTCTTGTCATAGCTGGCGTTCCTCAAGCTAGCTCACCTCGCTGCATCACAGGCAGGAGGGTGACACGGCCAAAATGGAAGCAGCTTCTCGATTGACATAGTAAGTTGGGGGAATCCCACAGAAAGAATTCAGCCGCGCAGACATATATGGCGTACCCTGACCATTGGGATGGGGTAACCTGCACCTTATTGAACAGCTTTTATTATAACCGGAAGCTCCAGACACCATGCCTTCTCTGCTCAACTTAATTTCTTCACATTCATGATTTCAAGAGTAAATATTATGCAGGGTATATATTAAGCATTTTAGGGTCACTAAAGTAATGCAATCATCATCTCTAGATCTTGTGTTGGTGTTTTTCTGAGTGATGGAAACCTGTGCCCTGACCAGCTTTTAGAGAGAGAGAGAACAGAACAATGCTGACGTCTGTTCTTGCAGATATCAATGTCGCTTGTGAGAGAGATTTTGTGTGTGATACAATAACAGTGTCTTGAAGTGCAACACTGACTGACATATTAACAATTAAATTCAGCCATTACATTTATTTAGACACCAACTTGTGTGAAAGTAGGACTACTACTTGGGAAATGTTGAACCCATGTTGTTGTGTCAAGTAATATGCACAATTGTACATATGATCTTATTACGATGCATATGTTTATGTTTATAGAGTGTCAACCTTAGTGTGTGTGTGTGTGTGTGTGTGTGTGTGTGTGCGTGTCCTGATGCCTACCTTGCCGTCAGACGCAGTGTTAATCCTGTAATGGTAGACTCTCCCCTCGTACCGCAGGGAAATGGACCTCTGGCCGGGGCTGCTCTCACTCTCCCGGACCAGAAAGCTCCCGTTGATGCCCGAGCTGAGCAGGTACTCTGCAGCGTTGCGCGACACGGGTCCATGGTACCAGCTGTGCTTCTCCAGGCTGTTGACCGGGGTGATGTAGTTGGACGGCACCCAACCCTGGCCATTCTTGGTCTGTGCCTCGCACCACTCGCCGTTGTGGTTGTAACCCAGCACACGCAGCTTCTCTCCTAGTCAATGTGAGATCACGTTTTTATTATTATTATAAAGATCAGGCTACACTAGCATGGACACTGCACTGGAAATGAGCTCAGTATGTTTTAGTTAGACATGCAGGAATTTTATCATGTTTCCTCAGACCAGAAACTCTGGCAGGCGATTTTCTTTTTCCACCAATCATTGGGAGACTAAAGTAAGGTGCTTTATTACACATTGACAAAAGGGACACATTTTGTTGACCAAACATTAAATTAGTTACTTATTTGGCAAATAAACACCCAAAGTAGAATTAACCTGAACCAATGTCTCATATTAGAGTGAACTTGAAAGTGTCGTTGTACAGGATTTTCTTGTTTATTCCACATATGTTCTCTCCTTCCTTCCTCTGTTTGTTTGTGCGATCCATCTGTGGTATTGTTTTATTGTCGGTTCAGAAGAGGGGAAAAAAAACACACATGCGAGACCATCGTCAGGAAGTGAGAGTCAGGCGGGGATTGAAGACAGAGAGGGAAGGAGACAGGAAGTAAATAAGCAGATCCTCAGCAAGATTCATAACCTTATTGAGACTTTCTCTCGTCACTTTGTAAGCCACACAAACTACTCTATGTAAACGTACCTTTAGTAATACTGAGTGTGTTGTCACCACTGGCTACAAAGTCGTAGAGTGCGACAAACAGGTTGGGGTCATTCTCGCTGGGTCCAGCCAACAGGTTCTCTTTGGAGTTCCAGCGGGCCGCTTCTGTCAGACCCTGACTCTCAAAGTCTGGTCTTTGGAGAGCTTCTGAAAGAGAAACGAAAGCACACATGTGAGGCGAAAACATCAAACGATGCAATGCTGAGGGGAGACTGTGTGTGTGTTTAGTATGCAGAGACATTGTGAGGAAGTATCCCCATATAGGGGACACATGTAGAATGATTCAACAACAACGCCAACTGTTGCCACTGCATGTGTCATTTAAATTCTTCTATATCCCCTTCAAGTTGGCCTTGCTCCAACAAGCAGGTCATCAGCTGGGATCCCAACACGGGATTACAGTAATAAACCTGATCAAGTGACCCAATGGATCCCTGCTGTCTTTGTAACTTTTCATTTCCTGGATTATCCCTGCTTAGTTTTCATTTTCTTGAATACCTAGAGACAATTAGTACACATCAGACCGTGAGAACGTGCCTCAGCATGAATCTTCACCGTAACTGGATGTGCTTGCACTCAGTAATGAGCCCTGGTTCAAAGTATCTTAACTTATGTAAATTACAGACATATCTTGAATTATAGTAATTTAAGAGCAGTGCAGCTGATGGCTAAATCACAAAAAGTAAAAAAATGGAAAGAATGAAGAGAAGGGAAAAAAAGAGAGAAGAGTGAGAAAATAACTTTTAACCAGGGTTTGGCCCTAACGTGAGCTTTATTGTGTGGCTTGCTCAGCTGTTGTCACACATGTTTGAGAGGCTTCTTATATTTCATCCCCCCAGCTCACAAACACCCACTTCCTTCCAACAGAGACAACAGGCTCCAGCTGCACTTAGTTTGCACCTTCCAGTGAAAATTTCACACTGAGGAAGATATCAGGAGGAGGATATGTTTTGGATCGATTTTTTAACAGAATAGCAGTAGCACATACACAGTACCATTAGGGAACGACCCAAACCCTCAAAATAAGTGACACATATCAACTACAGAATCCTGAACACAATCCAAAAGCTACCTTCTTCATTTACCTTGAAATTAAATGAAATAAAAACACATTTGTCGTTGTATTCGTCATTTTCACACATCCTTCTATAAATATCCAAATAAAAATGTCTTTTACTCAAACACAGATAAGACAGAAGAAGTGGACAATTCCCCAACACGTACAATGGTCTGAGGGGACATAGTAATTAGGAGAAAATACCACCTCAAATCTATGGTTTTCCCTCAAGGATAAATGATGTAAAAAGAACTGGAAACATATTTGATTGTCACGAATATTTGCAACTAAAATCATTGACTTGAGCCGTGTGTGTTGTGTTCCTGAATCTATATTGTACATAATTAATATGTCTAGAAAGTCTCTGATGACAGAGACTCCAGTGACAGATGATTTTAATAAAGTGAGCATGAATAGATCGGGGCACAGCTGGATTTGGTGGAAACACAGCAGAGACCTGACTGGGAATTTAGTAAGTACCAGCTCTGGATTCTCTCCACTGTCAAAACGGAGCTGCAAGCAAATACAGATATACTCAGGAGTCTATTTTTATAGCTTTCAACAAAAAGGCAATTCAGGTTAGGTTAAATTAAATTACATTGCAGCCACAGTGCTGTGCAAGATATGAATAAATAGTCCCAAGTTTAACTTAATAAAATGTATTGGCAAACAGCAAAGGTTTAAAACTGAAATTAGAAGCAGATCTCCAGTTTTTGGGGAGTTTATTTCAGATATGTGGTGCATAAAACACAGATTGCTGCTCGTCTAGGATTAGTTCCGACGCTGGGGACAGAAAGCAGACCTGTCCCACACAATTTGAGAGGTCTGAAGGTTACTAACAGAGCAGCCGATCATAAATGTATTTTGGCCCTCAACCATTCAATGCTTTATATACCAACAGTAGTATTTTAAAATCAATTATGTGACTAACGGGACGAGTTGAGCGTTACGATGATCATGCCCTTTATTGTGAGCTCTGTGTGTGCCATGCTGTGTAAGTCCATTACCCAGAATACAGTTCTGTCAGCACTGTCCTGGAGGTTGTCAATATAGAAGTCAAGGTCAATGCAGATGATAGACAGGAGTTCAACAAAGCCATCAAAAAAAGATTGCATGGTATTTAGATGGCCTGTAAATGTTTAAGAATACAGCTCAGCATGAGGAATTCAAATGAAGAGCAACAATGTGGTGCATTCCCCCCGAGTGTGTTTGTGTGAGTGTGTCCAACCGAGCTGAAGGAGCTTTGGAGTCCCAGTTGGAGCAGATTGGACTTGTGAGTTCCTCAAAGCAGGAAATAAACAAATAATTTGGAGCATGCAAGACTAACTAGTATTAAGCCACAGGGAAGTAAACAAAACTGAAAGCTGGCCGATAGCCAGTCACATGATAATGTTGACAAGTTGCAAACATCGATGTGTTTGGAGGCTGATGAAAGACCTCAGCCTCTTCTGCCATTTAGGCCGCCAGCCCAAGCACACAGAGACAAATCAAGGCCAAATGGGGCCACCATTATGTCACAAACTTGCCATTTTGCCTGTGAGAACACACAAGATTCAAGTTCATCTGGATCATGCTGCCTCAAAAATCATCGGTTGCTTCCCTAAGCTGGCAGAGATGCAGGTACAAATGTGCCACATGCAAAAATAAAGACAGACTGTGCATCAAACTGTTCAGAATCAGAAAAACCAGAGGCTTCTGGAAAGCAATGACTTTCCTACAGTATTTTTGGGCCACTTATCATTAAGTAGTAGCCTGAGAATGAGTCATATAACACGATCATTAATCCAGTAATGAAAAAGTGTCTGTTCGGCATTTGAAAAACGGGTGTTTTTTTCATTACCATGCAGTGATGAGTGATGTCAGTGACTAACCAACATCAGTTCACTCAATAGAAAATAAGTAAATAAAAAGTAGCATGGTCCTGTTAAGATTCTGTCTTAACAAAACAAAAAAAATAGTAGAGTACACAAGAGTGAATACTGAATGAATATTGTAGGCAAAATTACAGACAGAAGTGAAAAACGTGGCTGTGTTTTGTCAATTTCAGGCTTCAGACGAGGCCAGAGATCAAGCCAAGACAGAAAAAGAGCTCCATGAGGCAAGAAGCAGACCCGGGAGCCAGAAAGACATACCATATGTCCAGAGGTTCGCCCGGTCATAAAGTGTGTGGGCAGCGCATTTGAGCAGCCCATGCCACACATGTCCACTTTACGGGCCACAAATACCACATCTCTTTGTGAAAGGGCGACAGCACACTGACACATGGACCATAACAAGACACGCTCAAAAGAGAGAAGAAAATAGAAGACATATGAAAAAGGGAACTCAGGACATGAGTGTGAAAGAAACTGGAAACTGAAGGAAAAAATGGCGATTATCAGATTGCAGTTCTCCAGAGATGCAGTGGGAGGAATTGCAGCATTTCCTGGCTACGTAACTCAGATGACACTCAAAAGGATTAAATATGTGTGGAACTTGTGAAGAATTCATAACTATGACCGCACTGCTATGAGCAGTAGGACTGCACCCAAACTACACCGATGCATCACAGAAATGTCTTGGAAAACCAGACTCCTACTGCGAGTTTTGATTCCAGTCATCTTCAGTGAGTCAATTTACACCTTGGATAAAGAGGCAACCAACTACCTCACGCAATAGGAACCAGAAATATGTGGGTCGGGGACTTGGGCCAACTGAGGACCACAGACTTGTTGCTGAAGGATGAGGGAGGAAAAAGTCTCTATCTTGGATATTTATCTTGCATTACCTGTGTGGGAGGTGGTGGAGAACAAGGGAATAGATTCAGAACACACATTTGATATGGTTCTGTCCATTGTTGGAGTTATGACATTAATGAAAGGATGCTAAGACCAAAGAAGTAGAGCAGGGAAAACCAGGTGATCACAACTAAAACATGGTAGAACCGCCATTTCCATAATTTAGAATAAACTACAGGATGTCACATGACATTTCAATTGGAGTTCCCTGCTATTATGCTCAGACAATTCATTCTAATGACGTCAAATTGCTTACTTCTTGGAGAGAAAAATACAAATGAGCCCTAATGAAGTAGTTCAGGTCACAGCGTTTAATTTGGGGTGGAACATGAGATTTGCTGTGCCTTGTACCATATGGTCTGTAAATTAGAGACTCTTTATCACTGTCATCCACTTCAGTGGGGAGCGTACCAGGACTATTAACTCTATTAAACCATTTGGTTGCGCAATCTTAAACCCGCAGAAGACTTCACAGAGTCTTCCATTGCCAATCAATTACTATGTTGATCATGTACAGACTCGTTGTGCCCTGGATTTCTTCAAACTCCCCTTGTGTCCCCTTCATACACCACGGGCAAATCAATTACCCACTTTAACTGTGACCAGAACTGTGTAATTAGAAGTAATGGAAAAGAGGTAATCACTAGTCTGCATACTACAAAGAGGGTGTAAAATATCTGGATCTACATTTTCCTTTCAATCCATTACAGAAGCAGTGAACAAGATCCAAGTACTGGAACAGAAAATGAAATGAAAAGGAGAGTGAAGACTGAGATTAGATCCCCTCTCCTCATAAACAAAAGTTAAGTGGGACACGACCAGGAGTCAGATTTCCTTGTATTCTCTTCTCCGTCTCTTTTTCCACTTCTTTCCTCTTCAGCTAGCCAGTGTGTCTGGCTTCCCTCACCCTCCCCTGTGCTCACTCTCTGCTTTCCCCTCCCCATTCTTCTGTTTCCACAGTGCAGAAATCATTGTTGAGCCGTTACACGGTGATCCTTCATCTTTTATGTTTCTCCCTGTGTCTCCCAAACCGCTCTGTTTTTGTGTACAACATCTCTACTTTAATTGTGGTTGTATATTTCTCCAAAGTAAACTCAAAAAGTCACAGGCCAAGCTAAAGGCGACACTACAGCCATCACAATGTATTCTTACCTTCCAAGTAACAGCTGGAGGAGGACGAGAGGCCTTTCTTAGATTTACACCCCACCAATTTCAGGCATATCTCCAACATTTTCATTTGCTTTCTTTCCCTTCCCGCTTGAAAATGTTGTTGCTTGTTCAAATCAGACGTCCCTCGAACGTTTCCCCTCTACATGTGTCCAGCAGGAGAAAGTTCAAACACAAGACAAAAACCGACAAAAGGAGAAACGGCACCGAGCCTAAAATAAACGTTGAAATGTACTGGTTTTCTTTCGCTCGGTCCTTTCAGCTGCTGTAAATCCTCGTTTTTCCCCTCACTCCTTTCCGAAACCGAAAAAGCAGAGTCCGCTGTCCGGTAAAGTCTATCAACTTTCTCTTCTGAGCGTCTCCATGTTTTTTCCCCCCTTTTTGTTTTCGGGGTTTTAGTTAGCTCCACTTCTGTAAGACACAACAACGATCCAAAAGGGCAGATTTAGTCCAAAAGCTTGCTAGACCTGTAGATGTGTCAGTTGAGTGGGCAGTAGGGCAGTCTGAACGGTGCCATTCCTCTCTCCTGTCCCCTGTGAGTCTGGATCTGAGGCACAGGGACTACTCGTGCTACAGCTGCCAACAAAGGGCCTCTTTCAGGCTCAGCCTGCTGCACTCAATGACATCAGCTGAGCCCTCCCACCTCCAGCAGCAAGCACACAATGAGAGGGAGAGACCGCTTCCACACACACAAGCACTCACCAAGAAGAATACAAACAGCAAAACATCAGCCAAAATTCATGCTAATAAGAGACACAATATAAGACAACACTTTAGCTTCAGTTTAGACCTTAAATAGTTCTTCCCTTCTGTTGAAGTCATGAGAGGATTACAAGAGGCTCCTCCTCCAAATTTTGCCCCCCCTCCTCCTCCTCTCGCTGTCTTTCTGTTGCTCTCTCTTCTTTATCCCTCTCTCTATTCTGAAATGTTTACGGGTTGAGGAATCAGCTCTGGAAACAGGACCGGGCTGTTAAAGACAAAGCTAAAGCTCTCAAACAGCAACCTTCTGCATTCTACATAGGGCTTCACATGCCACTCATTTCAAAAAGGAATGAAGTAAGCAAACATGTTTGAATACAATAAAATGAGAACATCCTTCTTTTGGTTTCTAGAGGAACATGTTTGACCATGTGACTTCAGACAGCAGCAGAGGTCTGGCTGTATCTGAACAAATAATCCGAGTGAAGCCAAACTGTCTTGCGACATGACTTTATAAAAACAAAAGATTTTCTCAGCTGTCTCAAAGTGTGGTAATACACAGCTCACTCAGATGTTTAATTACTGGAAGTGAATCTATTGAAATGGTTGGAAAGATAAACAGCTGTGCTTAGAAATAGAAAATAAAATGTAATGTTTTGACGTCAATGGCTTCTGCAATCTCCCTATGTTGAAAATCTTTCCTTTTCTCTTTTGCTCCAGCTAACCATAGGATACATCCCCCTACTAAAATTATATTTAAATTACATTAAATGCTTCTTCCCCATTCTTTATGACAAGATAATATATCTATGAATTAAGTATTTACACTAACTAAATTACAGTAGCCCAAAAGTGGGTGAAGCAACCTAATACAATTCAAAACAATAGCCATGAAAAAAATATGGCATTTGATAAACTAATTTTGTTGTTGTAAATGTAAGATAAACTGTTCAATAAAATTTAACAGGAGAAATATTTTGATTGCAGGAATATTATTTTGTGTTATGTCATTTTTCTGGTATGCTAAGACTAGAAAAATATAAGTACGCCCGTTGAATTCAATAAAAAGAAAATACCTTACTAAACAAGGTACAATGGCTTTAACAGATTCATTTCCAGCTTTAGTGGAAAGCAATGGGATCCGAGTCGATGTCTGTAGATGACTGAAAGAAACTTAATGCCAACAGGGGTCTAGTTTGCAAATATTGTTGGAAAATAGGTTGACCGGTCTACTTGGCAAGTAATAAAAGGAGAGAAGAGAACAATAAACAGATGTTTCTGAAGACAAAACGGATTCATGTGCAACATATCAGACAGAAGAAATGTGAAGAGCATAGATAAAAGAAAGAAGAAAAAAGAATGGAGGAAAGCAAATCCAGAGATAAGGTCATGTCTGTCTGAGCAATGGGCTGGGAGACTTCTGACATTTGGGGAAAAGTCCATAGTTCAAAAAATATTTCCCGATCAATATCAGCAGTCAACATTAAGATTTTAATTTAAACTGGAAGGAATCCAAACAACTCAAAACCACGGTGACATTACAGACTTGACATGGGCCAGCCTAACACCACACGTCCACGTCTACTTAGTCTTGATACTTAAAGTAATTGCATGCTTGTTTGTTTGGTGTGGGCAATGATGCTCTCATTAGCATCTATGGGTATTCTCAAACATGGCTCAGTCACAGTCGCTTTGCTAGCAATGACCTCAATACCCCTAAACAACCAGTCACATGGCACCAGGCCCTATCGTCGCTGCAGTGCTGGTATGGCAAACATTTGTGTTCCTCTCATGCACCACCCCAAACACCAATTAAGAAGAAATGCAGGCTTCCTCAAACTCTGAGAAAGGCCCATTAACTTACCGCAGTCACAAAGTGTTGGGGAGATGAGAGGATGAAGGGAAGAGGAGAGGGGCTATAAAACTGGAGGAGGAAAGAGGAAAAAAGGTTGCAGATGGAGAAACATGAAGCACATTGTTTGGAAGTGAGCTCATAGGAGAATCGCTCGCTCGCGTTTTATAAACCGGGCCGTGTATGTTAACAGTTAGCTGACGTATATCCACCCATGGGATGGATTTCTGTACCCCCTCTCCCCCCCTCCCTGCTTCCCTGATTCTGTTCTTTAAATCTTCAAGCAAAGAACAGGTTGTATTCACAAACTCCGAGGCAGCAAATGCATTAGGAGTCGAACTGCACTGGTGTTATAGCATTTAGATTATGTTGACATGAATCCATATTTTCCATATTACACATGTCACATTTCCATATTTGACATGTCACATCATCATATCCTCATATTCCAAATCCTAACTATCAATTATGAACCGGGGCCAGAACCAGAATTCGCTGAGCAAGAATGCAGCTCAATAATTCATATCAATACATGATTAACTGCGACTGACATCTGCTATGAACATTTTGACATGTGGCAGCCAAACGTAAAACATTAACTTGCATGATAGATTAGTACTTGGTAAGAAGATATAGTCTTTAAAATGTTACAATCATATTTGAGGACTGCTTCATTTCTGTTCTATCCATGCACACACAGACACACATGTCCTAATAATTTTAGAAATGTAAGCCAGCCAACACTTGGAATAAATCATGGCCATCCATGCTATGGAACAAGAGTTATTATACTTTTAAATGGAGCACGCTTAATTACAGTGGGGGGAGGGTGGGAGAGATGAAAAGCTGCGTAGCCTCCTAATAGTAATTCTGCACTGCTCATGGTTCATCATTCCACTGCATTGCCACTGCAGCAGTAATGGCAATCTCTGTTCTTAAATATCAGCTCCTCAAGAACAAGGTATGTATGTGGTGTGTGTGTGTGTGTGTGTGTGTGTGTGCGTGCGCGCATGTGTGTGCGCATGTGTGTGTGTGTGTGCGTGCGCATGTGGCTGTTTACTCAGGGCCCTCTAGAGAATGCAGCCAGAGTGTCTGAGGCGTGCAGACCAGCACATGAGGTTAAGGGGTTTAGAGTTCCACATAATTCTCCACTTACTATTGTCCGCAGGGAGAGTGAACACTTAAGAACAAAACAGTGGCTGCTCTGGTTCAAGGTTAAGGGCCCTGAGCATCAGCCTAAGGTGGTAATATCTTACCAATGTGGGCAACAGTGAAACTGAATACAGAAGTACACAAGCAAACTTGCAAGGAAATGCAAATATTTTCTAAAAAAAAATCACGTTCTTTAATGCTGATTCTCAGCGGGCTTGTTGTTTTCCAACTGTATTTTACATGGAAATAGTGAAACTAACCTAGAGGTCATTTAACACATTTTATGAGGAAATCCACTTAATGCACATGCTCTTGTGCATCAGCTCACACACAACACTCTCTCTAGCAAAAGCCCTCTCGTTTGAGGTGACCCGTTAACAGTCCACTGTCAGCTCAGCGGTACAACAATCTGAAATACAGACGGACCCGGCAGACCTGCTAGCACGCAGAGTTGAGACGGGGGGAGTTAAACCCAGCCGACCTATTGGAACGGGACTGGAGGAACCATTTTAACCATGATGACAGACACAAATAGGGCAACACAAACCAGGTGACTAAGCAGAACCTTTGCTCATTTCTCCACAAGACGGAGTGCTGTAGGCCCAGACAAAACTATGTAGTGCCAAAAATATGCAAACCTGCAGAGAATTGAAATGTATGCATGCTAGCGCAGAGTTAAAATTTCATACTTTGAGCAAACAGAAAGCCAAGTCAAATGCACGCAGCTATTCATCACTTGTCAGGGTTAAATACTCCGCTAACCGTCGTGTTGAAAAGGTCTGTGGAAATTAAGAGGGCAAAAGAGAGCCCAGACAAACGAGCTCTACTCGGCAATAGCAACCTGTGTGTGTGTGTGTGTGTGTGTGTGTGAGAGGGTGCTAATCCAGTCATTTTAAGAATTTACCCAAACTAATCAATTTGACCCAGAGTGCTGGAATGAAAGCACAACGTTTTATATTCCATTGTTTTATGAGTGTGCAGACGAGGGGAGCCAAACTCTTTCAGGAGGGGGAGAAAACAGAAAAGAGAAGGGCGCATGTATGAGTGGGCGGTTTGCAGTTCCACAGCAATCGAAGCAGAAAACCTCTATTTCTTTGGGTCTAATTTATCAACGAAACGACAAAAATCAACACCTTAATAAGAGCAGTCAGAAACAGTAAACAGGGCAGAGGGTTGGTTTTTACAGACGATCAACCTTAAATGTTTTTTTTTTGCGAGTCTGTCCATTGGGGGTAAAAACAGAAACAGATAAATAGAAAAGTGACTCTGGCTATGAAGCGCTCAGTCTGCAGCAGTAGAGTTGCTTCGGTTCTTCTTTGTGTCTAAGTGGATCCAGATGCAGCAGGCATAGCAGGCCTCTTATAGCGCTATGAAGAGGAGCTTAACACAACACGAAAGGACAGGACAGCATACCAGTACTGTATGGACTGGACTGGTGAGGGGGAAAAATCATTATGTCATGAGCCAGGTGATTCCTAACTAGATGGGATAGTTTATTCCTTCTCAATGGAAGACACACTGAAAAATACATATATTTTACAAAATATAGAAGTCAAAATACTGTGGGACAACTAAGCAAAATCAACATAAAAGGGCTTTCTCAGGAAGGCAAATGCCACTGTGTCAAATCATGCCCTCACAAACGTTCATACTGAAATCTGCATGCGGAAGCTCTCTGACCAAGAGGGCCCATAAATGGCTGAATTCCTTACAAAAAGACAGAGCTGGCATCCTAGGTAGCAGGTTATCTGCAGAGAAAACAACAGCTGCGTCTGCCTGCTCGGGCATGGAGTGGGGAACTAGGGGTGTTTTTTTTTTTCTATATGTGAGTGTGTGTGTGTGTGTGTGTGTGTGTGTGTGTGTGTGGACCCGGGTGGCGAAGAGCTGCTGTTCTGCATTCCAAACCCAACTTGGAGGTTCTCTGTATGCACTCAAGTGCTGCATGTACTGTATGTGTACAACAGAGGGATAACCAGCAAAGAAAAGAAAAGGAGAGGTTATATTTATGTATCTAAATCAGCAACCGATAAATCGATGTTCAACTAACAAAAAAGATATTTCAGTAGATGATTATTTTCTTTTCAGAATCTGGGTTATCTCAAGCCCAGATTTCATAACAACACTGATGCAGACGCTGAAGTGAATCCAAATGACTCAACAGGACTGTTTGTCCTGTCCTAACCTAACCCGACATGCTTACACTTTCAATTGTTCTGTGTAACACCGTGTGCCTTATGTATATGGGAACAAAGCTTTTGGTTGTTCTTCCTTTTTGTACATTTAAGATTTTGCACCCATGAAGAAGATGATCATTCATCAATATTAGCAGTTAGATGGGTTTTTGAAATGTTTCTAAATGTTCTGGTTTAAATGTAATATTGAATCAACCCAGAGACTAACCAAGGACAGTCAACATTTTCATGCACATCAACTACATTTGTTTTTGTAACACAGCATATAATGCATTTTATGAGAAAACAAATGGTAGTAAATACAAACAATCCATAACATACATTAAAAGGTGTCATGACCTTGCCTTAAATGACAAATAGTGGCAGATAGAAGGTAACTATTGAGAACAACACTTCCATGTATTGCATCAATAATACACAAAACTGTAAAATCCACATAAAATGCCATTTTAGGGTTAGAGAGAGAGACAATGATAAAAAGGAGAGAAAGACAAAAAGAGGAAAGGAGAAAAAAGAGAAGAAAGAGAGGAGGGAGGGAGGGAGGGAGGGAAGGGGGTTGCACCAGCTATTTGAGGGAGGAATGCACAAGAGGTCACATTCTTCACTCCACTGCTGTGGCTTGCCCTGTGTTCAACTCTCTCTCTCTCTCTCTTTCTCTGTGTAAAATAGGCAATATTACTCAACACACCTCTGGTGCAAGAGTGATTCACTAGAAAACAAAGTGCCGTCTCAAGAGGCTGAGGATTAAGAGGCTTTAGGTCAGGAATTTATTGATATGGTCACACTGACGAGAGAAGTTACTAAGTTATACAACAGGCATTTTTCATGAAGGGCATTTTGAGAAGAAGAAGTGTAAATAACAACATTAACAATGGCTGAACTCATCAACTCATCTCATATATGAGGATTTCAGGGTCCTGGCATTGTGCATGCTGTCTGACCATCACACTGTCAATAGTTTACTGGGACGGCCATTGTGGTTGGTAACACCTTTGCTTTAATCTATTATTGTATTTCTATTTACAGCAAGGACAACACTCATTTCTTATCAATGTAAAATACTGGACAACTTGAAGCAGAGAGTCTTTCATCTGGTCAGTCTCCTCCTAAATGTACTAAAAACCTAATATGTTAATAAATCGTGGATAAGTGTCTTGACTTTATCATTCAAGTGTGTACCATTTCAGATGTATTTTTCATGCATTTTCTCTTTGTCCTATCACACGACCATTATACTGAATTCAGGACCTTGTGGTCCCCGATTACAAGAGTTAAAAAGAGGGAACTTGTGAGGCGTAGACTACCTTGATTGACACAGCTGGTTTGACTAGTCATCAGCTAGGGTGGTAATAAAGTGGACTCCTTTCCAGGTGGTCAAAACTTGATGACAGGGGAAAACACTTACTAATCAGCAAGGTGTCATCCAGCAAGGGACAAATGTGTCTCTCACACACACACACACACACACACACACACACACTCACACACTCACTCACACACTCACACACTCACACACTTCACACACTCAAACACACACCAAAAAACCATCAACCACCACACACACACACACACACACACACACACACACACACACACACACAATAAGACATTCACACTAAATTTATTTTGCAGGCAAACTTGGCAAAACACCACCAAAAAAGACCATCAAACCACCATCAATTACATCAAGTGATGAGATAAAGGAGAAGTCCATCCGCTTGAGAGTTTCCCAGGGTCTTTGTCTGTATGAGTGTATTTGTCTGCATGTGTGTGCCCATTAGTCTGAAGACATGGCCAGCTACGGCAAGAGACAAGCCACTAGGGGCCTAACAGCTGGCCTGAATGAGCATTACTATGAGGCGCCTGCTGTCGCGCGCACATACACACAGACACACACACACAGACACACACACTCCTGTCTTCAGAACCCACAGGGATCATGGGAGGAGATTTGGTGTATAGACTGCATAGATTCCTCAAGTTCCAGCCAAGAAAGAGCCAGACAGACTAAAAGAGAAACGGATTCACTTACTGCATAAATGCTAGACGCAGCTGCTGCAGCAAAAACACATGCACGGAGACACACAGAAATCAAGTGATGTCACTAAAAGGCTACTTGAAAGTAGGGGTTAGACTGCCTAACCTTGGCCCAAAATACCACATAAAAAGAACATTAACCACTAGGGATGGACTGATCTGACTTTTTCAGCCCCGATACCAATACCTCAGCTTTGCCAAGTAGTGATCTGATACAGTGTTAAATTAATAAGCTGTATGCCTCACTGTGTCCAAGAGACTGAGATCCAGCTGTGTGAGCCAGTATCAGACCGATGTCCGATAACTATCAACCATCCTTACTTGCATTTCAAAATGATTAAATAGTGGAGTTGGACGTTAACATCTTCTTTGACATCTGTCTATGATTACAAGGCTGGCTTCTCATACAGATATTTAAATACAGCTGGAACATACAACCTTGCATAGTCTCATTATCTAGTTTACATGCAAGTGTTTTATTAGATGGACGAAACAATTGAGAGATGACAGAAAATGAGAGGAGAGATCTCATGCATCAAGAATGGGGAATGGGGCCTTAACCCTTAGACCACCTAGACATCCCTTTAATGTGCTCCACAGACATTTAAGTCGAATGGTTTGTTATTTAGTTGCCAATGGACACAATGTAAACTGGTGTGTTGTGTTTTCCTGTTTTCTGCCTTCATACATACTGCTCGCTCTTGTACCCGATGGCCCTGAATAGAAATGAGCAAATAAAGACAATGAACAAGCGGGGTGTCATCTTCCTTCGTCCCCACATTATAATGTGCCTTGAACATACTTGATGCATTGCCAATCTGGCCTCCGGGCTTCAAACAGGGAAAATTTGAGGGGTGAAGCTTATGAAGTAAGAAGAAAAGTCCTGTTGTAATCATACTGAAACCTATCCAAGCAACAAGCATCATGCCAGAGGTCCCTACATTTTCTGTAATCCAAACTGTATCCCAAAAAAGAACAGTTGTCACTGTTCTTTTTTGTTGTCTAAAAATTAAAATTGGCTGTAGTAAACATCTGAGACAAGGAGGGCAATCAGCAACCAATCATGTGCCCATACCGCTGTCGGTAAAACCTTCCAGCTGTGGTTGTTTTCCAGTAGTCCAGTCATTTTAGGGGGATTTATAGCCAATAGGTTAAGCTTCATACAGGGGCACATTTTCACGGACATAATGACTGAATCAACAGACTACAAACCACTCTCTTGCAAACCTGTGATGTAATGTATTCTGCATTCAGAACCTTATTCCATGGTTTGCATTAATAGTTACATAACTGAAACATGTTGGGAATGCATTGGCTTGGGGGCGATATAGCTCAACTAATGCACACCTTATATGTCGAGGTGTAGGAATGGAAGAGGTAATGTACGCCGCTAGTTGATAGAAAATATTAGTTGAAAATTCACCCTAATTCATCAACACCTAATGCACCACACCAAGTTACACGGTGTAGCACTGCGCAGCATTTGCACACATCTGTTAAGGCTATTTGTTCGCTTAAAAATAAGTCTAGTGAGGATGTCCTCTTTGTTGTGGGAATGCACCTCCGGGCCTTAACTTATTTCTGAACACATAACAGGAAATATACATAGTTAAACCGAATACACACCAAAGTGTAATTATACTGTGCTGTCACGGTCACTATGGGGAAATTACACATTAAGTGAATATTCCATACAAATGGCCTGAATGAGAATATTTAACATTTATTAACGCTAGGTCATGATTGCAAAGTAGAGGAAACAAAGTTATCGAAGATAAATGGTCTTTTCTTTGTTTAATGTGGGAAAAAAAGAGAATACTTTTCAGCTAGAAACATCACGAGAGAGCCTTTATCTGTGTGTGCCGGTGCTTTGTCATTCCTGCCCTTGCCACCACTGTGCATCTGATACTGGTACACCCGATACAAGATTTGGCGCTGCACTTGCTGCCACTTTTCTTAATTGCAATATACCCTAATAAAAACACATTATCCCCATAAATAAATGCAGCCACCAGGCCACAACTAATGTGGGCACACAATCTGACAATATTGTTGTGATCCTCTTTCCTTTGAACCCTCCAAACTCCAAATCCCACTATGCTTTCCTAATTTCCTCAGTCAACCCTTTTCAGGGAACGCCAGAAAACAAATGAAAGGTATAATTCCATCATGAAATACTTTAAACACAGTAAGTCCACTTCCTGCATACTAAAATTAAGGGAGGAAGACACATATTTTACGGTAATAATAGTGACATAAGCTTTGTTGTTAATATTCAAAGTTTGGAAGTTGCTACAGTTGAACTACTTTTTCACTTTCAAAATGGTACTGGTGTGGCAGGGACACATAATGGATGGCTAAAAAACTGTAAAACTGATGGATGAACATTACATAGGAGAACATTAAGTCTAGAAAGAAGTGATCGAGCACAGGCTTCTGCTATGCGTAGACCTAACAGGCCTGTTAACCTACTGCAGCTTTCAATCTAGTCGATGATTCATTCAATTTAAGGAGATACTCAGTTGTCTGAGACACACATAGGGCGAAAAATGCTAGAAACACAGTGTGGGAGTTATAGTTCAAGAAATGTACTATCCTGCTCAATACTTATGATCTCTGCTAGCTAACCAGTGAGATCATACCTCCCCACTGTAGAGTACACAAGAGGTGCCAGGAGCAGAGACAGGTCTTTGCTTGCCCTTCACTGCCTCCGTCTCTCTCACAGGCAGCTGCATGCAGAGGTCTGAACCTGCCTGCTGAGAAGCAGCACAGAGCTGGCTAGCCTAGTGTTAACTAGTTGGGGCTCACCAGGGAGAGAAAAAACATAGATGTAAAATCGTGTGTTGATATTGCCCTCATTTGCACTATGACTCACATCCCCTCTCCAACCTGCTCATCACAGGAGGAACGGGGCAGATATGAGAAAACAAGTACGGCCCCATGTCACTGACCCTTTGCCAAATTCGATTCATTTACCGGCAAAGGCTTTCATTCTGTTTTTCTGACCTTCCCTGTTCTGTCCCCCCTCTGTGTTATGCAAGAGTGAGTGGAAAGTAGTCCTGCTAAGGCATTCACAGCCCTGCAGCCCCATTTGGTAAACTTATCAGTTAGCTAGATGCATGGCATTCGTCCAGTTTAACGCCAAGTGATCATATGAAAACAATAGAATAATTTACCTCAATCTCTCAACTTATGCATTCTCCTGGAATAGTTGTACTAACCACCCCCAGTATTAAACATCAAAGCTTAATGAAGTTATTTTATGGGAGAGAAACAGCAGCCCTGTACCTTGGTTGTATTGTGTTGTGCTGTGCTAAATCAAGATGTCAACCATCACAAAGGCCCTTTCACAAGCCAAATCTAGTAAATATGAAAAACCATTGATCAAAGCACTGCTTTCTGTGCACTGCCATGTTTGCTTTAAAATTGTCATTTGATATGGTATTAGAAAGAAAACCAGAAAACAGATGGAGTGCTTTACATGCTAGCCTTCCCCAGAGGCAAATGAGTCTGCCTGAGGGGTCAACCATGGGCGTGAGTAGCTCATTCAGGCAGCGCCATGTTTCAGGTGCATCTGTGGCTACAACGGCTGTGTCTGAAATCATTCACTCATTCACTAACAATCTCAGGTAGCATTTTATCTGGCTGTTGAAGGAATGCTGCTGTATCTCAAAGCTCCACAATCTGTCTGGCATTTTAACAGGGTGTTTAAAAGTTAGATATGGGCTCCCGTTTATTCAAGGTAATGCCAATGTCTTCTGCATCCTGAAGAACAGTGAACAAGAATTACGATGATCAAACTAGTGAACTTTCATTATGTAATTTACTCAAAGTAATGTTGCAAAGAGACTGGGGGAAGCACAAGGCAGAAAGGTGACTTAGTATTTGATCCTCAGCCTGTTGGAGAATATGATGCTTGAGAGGATGCTATGCTAATGAGGGTATCAACATAAATATATGCACTCACCGTGCACAGCAAAGACGTTACATGGCTGGGTCCCATGGCGTGACGACTCTCTCTTTCCACCCTTGATGAAGGCCGGCAGACTAGGTCTCCTCTGGTCCCCTACAAACTTCCCCGGCTGCTGCCCCATAAGGGCAGGGTGCCAGGCCGCAGCCGGGACTCTCCAAGCTGGACTCAGTTGCTCACTGTCCAAAACTTAGCCACCAGGCAGGGAGGGGATGGGGAAAAGACAGGAACCCCTTCCCCAGGCTCAGTCTGTCCCCTCCTGGAAGTATGGGTGCTGCGGGTCACCGATGCAGATCCGTGTTACTCCAGTATGTCTCAGTTTATCATGCATTAATGGATCCTGAGTGCTTCAGATGCCAGAGAAAGGCATTTCAAAGTAGTCTAGAGGGGGGGGGGGGGGACAATCATAGATTTCATTGAGTGTTTCAAACTGAGAAAACTGCTTCAAAACACCTCAACATTGTACAAATGGCCCTGGCTTAAATGCATACTGCAAACACCTTTACATTCATATAGTATAGATTAATGAATGCGTCCCACATTACAACTAATGCAAGAAAAGAAATCTCCATTAAGTGTCATGTTTGCTTTTTGTAACTCTCGTTCTTCAACTATGTTGTCAGTACTATATACTAGTATTATCTGTGCTTCCTGTTATATCCCTGTTATATCAAGTAGGTATCACTGAATGTCCTGTTTCTAATGCCCATCAAGCTCTTTAAATGACAAGCTAACAGTGGTAAACCTCAGGCTCGACACATGACTAGTGTTTGGACATTTAGTGTTTGTGTCAAAAACAATCGAAGGGCATAGAAACAGTTTTAAACAAGACAAAAATCCCTGAAGTGCTAATAACTAGCAACTTATTTGTTATTAACAACAGCAATGTCAAAAAAACAACAACATCCAATCACCAGCGATAAGCACTACAGTGAAAACAGCGGACCACATACCCCCAAACTTCCACCGTAGTTACAAACTTTCGGAGTACACACGTGCATGGACACTTACGTAGAAACATTTATACTGTTGGTTCGCAGGCGACCTCAAGCTAATGTTGCAGGTAGCCATGGAGGCTAACCAACGTTAGCTGGCGGGTACGCAGCGCGAGACCCTTAAATGCACGTCGAGCACTCAACAGTTTGTTCTCGCTGGCTCGCGACGAACACGCCGGTTATAAACGCACGACCCGACGCACTCAAACGTCTCGTAAAAACATCTCCGGTCACCGCGGTTGAACACTCTGCAACGTGTCTCTACAAAGCCGCAGTATTCCGTTTGTTTCAAACTTCCGTATCCACTCTTCCCGTCTTGCTGAGACTTCTTCCCCTGTGGTACCCGGACTAGAAGCGCTTCAATCAAGGAGGTGAAGAGAAATCTAGGAAACTCAGCCAGCCGGAGACCGACGACTCTGTCCGTTGGCCCTTCTCTCCGTTTACAGTCGCCGCGCTCTTCGTTGCCGTCCCCTCGGTTCGCGTACTTATTCATCGCTCTCACGTGAAATACTGAGCAATAAACTTTGGCCGAGTAGTAGTTTAGTCCCTGGTGCCGCCATACTTCCATACGCAAGGTGGTTTACAGAAATATGTGGGTGGGGCGACGTGTGACGTCGCGTGCGTGCGTGGGCTAGTACCGGAGACCGGAGGAAAGGTTTTTATTATGCTGCGAGTGCGAGAGGACAGAGCACCTCCAAGTCTACTGAGAGGGCATACTATTCAATTATTATTAAAGGACATAAGTTCAACCTTTTTTAATCGATAGCATTTACTGGCTTCAAAAAGTATGCAACATCATTTAGTATATTACATGTACAAAAACTTAATTTTGATCTCTGCTCCACCGTCTCACATGCAGCACATTGTAAAAAATAATCCTCTGTAAAGATGACACTATAAAGTACCTTGAGTTAAATATGATACATCACACACTCACCCACAATGCAACACTTTACAACAAGTCAGTAGTCTTATTTAACAAAAAAATATATTATAATAAGGTATTCAACTGCATTACTATTATTGATAATTGAAAATGTTGCTTTATAAAGATGTACGTTTCCAGTTTCCTTATGTTTTCCTTTCATTCAACAAAATACACAACACTGAGAAGTCATGATATTTATAGAAAATGTATTGCATACAACATTTTTTTTGTACAACAGATTACCAAAAGTCTTTCACTATACCTCTGTTAAAAAAAATGAAAGTCCAACTATTAGTGATTTTCTGAATTTTGCAGAAAGATACCCATCATTTACCTAAGCAAAAATAATCATCAGTTTTTTGACATAAAACTTAAAGCTGTTCAACAGGACTGTTACAATAAGAATGGTTCTTTGAAAAAACTCTATTTCAGTCTGTTGTCAGTCCCTGACATAGCTGCTTGATCTCATCGAGTATTTGCATTCTTTAACCTTCCTGTTCAATCAGCTTCTGTTGTGTCAACATTACAATCTCTTCCATCACTTCTGGTTTCAAGATGTCCTTGACCTACAGAAACGGCACAAAGCAAAGAATGACAGATCAGTTTCACTGAGAAATTGCACATTTATTATGACATTTGTGAATGCATTTATTGTAGCGTTGATAATAGACATTTTTTATTTTTTTTTGTCAGCGTTTGCTCGCATGTAAGTGTAACATTTATGAGAAGCATTTGTGATTAAGCAATCACTGCCCTACTCAAAAGAGCAGTGAAATCCACCATTTCTATCCCACATTGATTTAGACATTTTACAGTGGAAACAAAGTTGAGAACTGCAATCAAGGGCTTCAGTAAAGTAAGTTTCCAATACGGCCACCAGATGGCACAATACATCTTGAAAAAAAATCCACTTTTTTATAGAAAACTTTTAATCGACATGGCTTTACATATGAGAGACAGCGGGCGTAATTAAAAAACAAACACATACCGTTGAAAAGAAAGAATCTGATTGCTTCCTACCTGGTGTTGGACTGAAGATTCATAGCAATAGAGAACACTGGTGTCATATAAAAGGACCTTGTGGGCAGCCAAAGCCAGTAGGCAGTTCCTCAACCGTGAAATCACCTCTCGATCTGCAAGACTTACAGGCTGGAAGGGCAGAGATGAAAGATGCGCACACAAATAAGCTCAATACATACATTGGAAAACTATTTGTATGCCGTAGATTCAAATTAACTTAAATGTAAACACTCTCTGCAGATGACTCACATATTGTTTGTGGTATCTAAACCAGACTTAACTGTTAACTTGTTCATTTAAATCAAACGGTGATTATTCATCGATATATTATTAACTATGAAAGGCTGTTTCCACCTCCAGGCTGGTATAGAAGCCTCCAGCTTCCTCCTCCTGTTCAGGTGTGGGATACAACCACACGAAGCCGTTATTCCCCAGGATGATGGACGCACCACATGGCAGGTTGTGGAAATGTGTTTTCTGCCTCTTGATCAGAGAAGGAGAAAGCTGCACCAGCACTCCTTGACCCAACTGATGGCCAGAGACATAGAAACAGGACATTAGACCAAATTAGTTCAGTAGAAAAAGTATAACAAATAATAACAGAAGCAAAGCTAAATTTTCTAATGTGAAAATGAGATGGTGCATATCAAGGAACAAACTCAATAAAAAGGTATTCTGTCTGTGATGCTGTTTTTGAAATGATTAATAACACTGCGTTAAGTCTTTCCTTTCAATGTACAGCTTCCAAGGTGGACGATCACTTACAAGTTACCCATCAGGCACTGATGTTACATATTTGAACATTTATTATCATCTCCAAAATAATGTGAAACTAACCGCTGAGTGAATCATTTCCTGTTTAAAGTAATGTAATTAGCTGCTAGACTAGTGATATTGTTGAAAATGAGAAGTACGCAGACAGATGTGGTCACTTTCCCAAAATGTGCATATTTGGGAATTCCACATTTTGCAAGACACTGTGACATCACAGCACCCCCCCCCCCCCCCACTTCTTTATTTACATACTTGTTCTCCATACTTGTCATCGTGTATAATCGCATCACTTACTTTTCCATACTTTAAACTACGGGTGTGCAGGGAAAGGGCTCCATCGGTGAAGACAGACTGCACCTCTGCCTAGAAGCACAGGAACAACAATATTAGAGGTGAAAATAATGAGAAGGAGCAGCGAAGGAATGTTTATATATTAAACTGTGATTTACACTGATGAGATCGCCCTCCAGAAGGTATTCTCTCATGGTGAGCTCATCTTCTGCTGATCGTCTCCTCTAAAAGAGATAATCAAACAATTAAAACAATAAATACAAGCTGTGTTCCCTGTGCAAACCCATTTCTATATGTTTTATGTAAGTGCTAGTTCTTATCGCATCTCACCAGCTCTCCACCAGGCAGATTGACTGAAGACAACAAGAGGACAGAGTCCAGCCGGGAGTTGGTCTCCACTTTCCACCGTTTCTGTTGTACCTATACATATCACCAAAAAACAACAACCACCATACTGATAAAATGTCATTCTAGCCAAAATGACAACACCTTTTGGGATATATTTAAAATTCCAGATAACAGAAAAGATGAGCCGGCGGTGCTTTACCTCTGTGATTCTGCCGACCACCACATCTCCAACCTCACCGTTGAACCTGGAATTCAATAACAAACCACATACATACTTAGCACAAGTACATAAAACGGGTATAAGTCTATTCAGTACAACTCAATTGACTATTTCCACTGTAAATGCTTAAGAGCCTTGCTGTAATCGCTTACCTGGTCTTCAGTGGTCTGACGCAGATCAGCTTGTCGACTCTCTGCACCTCTCCAGCAACCGATGCCGTCAGTTTGTCATCATCAACATAGGTGCCATGACCCCTGGGTGTACATGGACACCAATGATGAGTAATGCAGCCAAACGGGAATTTGCTAAATGTGAATGCTTGGTGACAGCCACATAGCAGAGTTAATCACAGACAATAGAGCCACAACTTTAAATGATTATGAAGTATGAAATGAAAAGTATTATTTTGTTCCTGTTCAGAGTACCCATCACAATTGCAGTAAATGTTTTATGTAAGGTGGGAGGATTTACACTCTCCCTGCTGATGATGGCAGCATCAATTCTAACTCATGGTACATTTTCTCATGTCAACTCTACGGCCATCAGGGTCCTTTTAGTTGATTTCCTTCATTGACAACATGGTACGGCCACGGTCCACACCAGCCAGAACGACCACACACACCACCGCTGCACCACCTCAACCGCCTACCTCATGAAGCCGGTGTCTGAAGTGATAACATCGCCGGGGACGACCAGATCTTTTCGGTCGAAAGCAGAAACTGATAGCGACACTGGTTTTTGAATAGTTGGTAATCTCATGTCAGCGGCCATGCTTCTTCTTTTTGCTCCTTCTTCTTCACTCCCTGGCAGTTAGCAATCAACTATACGTATAATTATTCCGCCACCTAACGTTACCTACCCGAACTACGAGTCAACGTTTTTTTTCTTTCTTCCTAACGTTATTAGTAGTTTTAAAACAGCTTAATAAATCCTGTAACCTAAAAATGGAAAACAACATATGGCTATATTTAATCATTAATCAGCCTGCTTGATAAAGCCTGCTTATATTCTTCTTTACTTCTTTGTCATTCTTCTTCTTCCTCCGCTACGACCGCATTACCGCCCCTGCTGGTCCGGATGGTGTAGCGCATCCATCCAGAATCCGTTCCCGCTAATCCTTTTGGGGTCGCGGAGGGATTGGAGCCGTTCCCAGCAGACACAGGGCGAACCAGGGGTTCTTATTGTCTCATCTTTCTCCTTTCCGTTATTACTTTGAGGTCTGGAGATGAAGCAAAAAGTATATATATTTGCTCCATGTTCTGATTTTGAACAACTTGCTTCCATCATTTGAACTATTCAGCCTGAACATGATGCTTTTGTCACGCGATATTAATTGTGTTGACAGTACAGTTTTCATGTACATTCGGTGCAAGCGTAATGGAAAAGTACAATTCGTCCACCAAGTCCCATTACACTCAATTTAAGTAAATCCTGTTTTTCTTAGCGCTGACAGTAGATATGTACTTTCCGCGCATGTTTTGTTTTACACCACGAGATGGCAGCGTCGAGCCACGTTTCCTCCAAAGCCACCGCGCATGGACGTGGTTTCACATAACGGAGTGCTGACGTCAGATGTCAACACCACGTAAACTTCTCCGTCGTGGCCAATCAGCTTAGAGTCCCACAGGCTCTTGTAAAGATGGCGTCGGTGAGGTACAGAGGAGTGAAAACTGGACGCTTTACCGTTATTAAACACCGCTGGTCCAGACAACGTAGGAACTGACACGGCAGCAGGAGCGAAAGTTAATCGACCCATTTTTCGGCGCCTGTATGCCGTTTGCTGCTGCGCGCTGTCGCCGTCGGCCTGGTTGCGTTTGTTTTCGATTAGACGATCGTTGCCTTGGATAGCACATTAGCTTCAAGTTGGAAAGCGAATGCTAGCCCAAAGCTAGCTAGCTCCATCGGCTGCTGGGAGCTCCGTGTACGGCATCCATGGATTGATAGGCTGACCGGTGTGAACACTGGACCGCATGCATCTCTTAAAAGTTTTACATTTTGCGGAAACAACGCCCATGACTCCTTGGGATTAAAAACGGCTTCAGGCGGACTACGCGGCACCGACGACCTGCCATTGCGACACCTTTTTGTGTGTCGAGGCGGAGTGAGTTTGCCGTCATGTATTTTCTAACCGGCTGGCCGCGGCGGCTGCTTTGTCCGCTGAGGAGTGAAGAGGAGCCCTTCCACATCCAGCCCAGCTCCCAGAGGTTTTTCTTCGCCGTGTTGTCCGAGACGCAGCTCAGCGTCTGGTTCAGTCGGGTGAGTGAAGTCAACTTAAGTTAAGTAATGAAGTCAGCTGTCCCGACAAAAACAATGCGCGCAGTCCGGCTTTCATTTCAGCTAACGCCAACATAACCATGTTGTAAAGTCTACGCGGTTATCCAGCTACAAACACCATTATATTATCGCCCCACAGGTTTCACTGATGTCTGGCCTCCATGTTTGTTTTAAAGCATCGGAGAGCAGCATTTGCGTCATTAGTGATGAGCGACGTGGAGGTATTAACGGTGACACATACATCTATTCAGTCACACAGGTGGCATTGTTGCGCATCATAACTGTCATTGCAGCCAATATCCGTGTACGTGTGCCTCTCACATGGGCATTGTTGTATCTTCACGGTGATTCAGGTGCGTTTACTCCCTCATTCACGACAAAAGGCTTGATGGCCTTTTCATCCAATCAGCGGCAGGAAGTGAAGTTCACCTGGCAGAGTTTCTCTGGTGCATTCATTACTTTTTGTTTTGTTTCAGGCAGCAACATTTTTTTAGGTAGTTAAATGATTATCTAACCAATTGTGTCAGTCAGTAAAAATGGATGGCAGTAATGTAAATCGGGGGTCTGTCAAAGATATGAATGCTTTTACTGGTTGAGATAAATTCAAATAATGGATATTTCAAAGAAAAGCTGAGTGAATGCTGGGGAAGTCATTTAGGCGAGAACAATGTTTTGGACCATGAACCAAATCAACGACATGACATAAACTGATAGGCTTGAACCCAATGATGAGCGAAACAAAGACAACTACCATGGATGAGATCTTATTTTTGCCATTTTCTATACGTATTAATTTGCTCGTAAGGTATTTTACCTTCACCTAGAAAACTGTGGTTCAATAAATGTTTCCGCATAGTTCCCAGTGCCAGCACCAGCTTCTGGTGAAGTAGAAAGTATGGTCTAGCCCTCTGCTGTGAACTGTACATCCCTGCCCTCATTTGTTTAATATATCAGCTACTGCCATGCTGACTGTTTATATGGGCCTTTTGTTCCAAACACATTGTATATTATTGAGGTGTGGCAACAATGGATCAGGGTCACTGTTTATTTCCTGAGGCCCACACAGGATGTGACCATGTTTCCCTTCCCCTCTTTCTTAAGACTTTTGCCTGCTTGTGAGTATCAATGAGGCGTGCAGGAAATGGGTTGTGTCTGGAATGTCGATTGGAGAAATTCGTCCTATTGACATGCACCTTTCACATCTGTTTTGTCCGTTATGTCATTTTAGTGAACTGTCGAGTGCACGTCTACACACAGGGATGTAGTGGAGGGTTTTGCTTGCACAATTTATAAACTAATCTATTTTCTAAATAGCCAACATACATATGACAAACATGACTTTTTATTAGTATAACATCAAGACTGATATTAGTTAGGATATTGTGTGAGTAATGGGTTATTATAATAATTCCTGGAACATATCATTTTTTACACGTTAGAATCATTCTCAAAGTTAATTTAATTATAATTCTTTCATGTTTCATGTCAGCCTGACTTAGTGTGTCAATAATATAATATATTTCATAAACACTGTAGCTCCTGAGGTTAAATGGGGAATGACGTTGATATAAATCTGCCATTTCCTTGCCCCTGTTGTTCTCAGCCATCATTTTGTCGCCAGGCCTTTTCTCTTTAATCCCATCTATCCTCGACCTCGGCCAGTGCAGCCTGAGCCCAACCAGTTCAGTCAAAACGCTATCACCTAATCCGTGTAGGAGCGTAGCTTAGCCTTGTAGTCGTTCTGTTCTCTTGTCCTCCTACAGCTGCGTGGGAGCTGATGTTTCGGAATATGGGATTGTTATGAAACGGTAGCACCGTAGTTGGCTGTGGGAGCCTGCAAAGATTTGCAGCATTTTGTCTCTATGTGCATGTATGGTTGCACTTCATTGTAAGTGGTTATTCTCCCTAGGAATTTCTTCAGTTACACCAACTGACTGCGTGTAATTGTGATGGAGCATTGGAAATGCCTTTGCAGGAGAAATGCATGCGTTTGACTACGATACAGACCATTTCAGTTTTAGCTCGGTTGAAATAAAGTGATGTTGAACTGTTAATATGATGGGGATGAAATGTATTATGTGTGTATGTTGGTTCCCAAATGTAATCATAGAGGCTAGCTCAAGAGTGATCTCTCCCTTTTATTTATAGAACACCTAATGAGTTTGTTCCGATTGTGATCTGATCTTGTTGCAATTAGAAAGGAGAGGGTTTCTCTGTCTGTATCCCACAGAGCAAGCTCCACCAGTGCAGGTATCGTTGGCATTATTAAGATTTCATGCTACGAAAGGGACACTATCTGGTCGAAATACGTAAAAAAAACCTGCTCTCTCATTACAGTGACTAGGTACAAGGTCTAATGTTGCATAGCTAGAATTACATGAGCTCTTTCCCTGCTTACCCAACCGTACACATTCAGTGTACTGTCATGGGCTTACTTGCAGTTTCAAAGACTTGCATGTCTGAAAACTCTTTTAATGAGACAGTATGACTGTATTCATCTTCAGAAATAATTAGTCCTATTAAAATTGCATTAAGTAAGGCTATACAAGTTTAGAACATGCGTGAATGATTAATGATCTGCGGGGGGTACTGCCAATGACTGAAGCTTTTCTTAGTGTTGAGGTTTTTCTGGTGTTCAGAAACCGACTTTGTAACGTTTATTCCTCTTCAACAGCTGTTTTTACACTTGCTGGCCCTTTTATTGGTTGAAGTTATACGTTTAGAATTCACAAGTCACTCAATGATTCTAATTTAACTTCAGATAAACATTACATAGTCATTGGGTGATTAGAATGAAGTGGTTTTATTGTGATCATGACAAATATCTGCCGTAGTCGTTCTGGGATAGAAGCAAATTAAGGGCCTCAGGCAAAGTCCTGTCTGTGTGCACCTGTTCATCTCTATCTGTATTTGCATGGTTTAAACAGAAGCCTGAATATCTTTTGGGTTGATGAGGTGAAAGATATTTTTCTTGATATGTGAGCCTCACAAGGGAAAAGTAAGCAGTCTAGCAACAGTCAGGTATCGCACGGTATTTTATTTTTCCATCAGTGGTGCTGTGTTGGGGTGTCCATTTTAGCTGTGTTTATTTGTTTCAGATAAAATTACAGTTTACGTAAGAACCTAAAGAAAACCTAACCCAAAAATATTCGGTTAACTGTAATGTTAAAACATGTAGCAATTTATCACAATAGAGAAGCTCGACCCATCAAATGTTTCAAATCACTCTTTCTGGCAGTAACCAAGGAGAGGTTATCATATGTGGCAGTCAGATGTCTGTGAACTGCGGTATGTTTAAAGTGCTCATTTTCTTTCCCATATCCCTCTTCCCCACCCACAGCCCAGTGTTTTGATAGTCAGCTATATCGAGTCTGCAAAGGCGGCAGCCCAGTTTGGTTTCTACCAGAAGGCAGAATGGAAACCAGACGACTCCATGATCGCTGTGGCGGTAAGTAGAGCGCTCCACCACATTATCTCCTATTTTCAGTTTGACTGACACCCTGATTTCCATGTCTTACATCATGTCCACATCAACAGCTTGTATACTTACAAAAATGGTGTACTTGGGACTGGAATTCAAAAAGTTTTCCTGTGTGCAGCACATGAAGAGCTGACACCTATATACTGGCACTTTCTATCCGCAGGTGTCACAAATGAATAGAAATTAATTAATTCAAAATTATACCATGATTAAGTCATGAGAAGTCAACAGCGCTATGATTGCTGAGGTTACCCTGACAACAAGCCAACTGTCGATCGTCATGTGCTGTGTCACCTGTTTGTGACTCCCTCTCATCACTCTTGTTACCACTTTGATTTATTGCATGTATAGTTTCATTAAGTGGGTAGAAGATGCTTCATAAATCGATCACTGAAAATAGGATTTTATCAGGACCCAGAGAAGCAGCTTCCTTGTACCTGCAGTGCATCACAGTATAATGAGCATGACAAATGTTGGAAAGAAAAAGACACAAGTGTGTCAGCAGCACTTCCCTAAACAGCAACCAGTTTGTCCTACTTTTGCTTTTATGCTGAGCTCCAGATATGAGGAAGGTATTCCTGTGGCGCTGAGAGCAGAACTGAAACGTGCTCCCCGAGCTCTCTGCCTCATGTGACAACCTCATTTTCAATCGCAAAGATTTTACATTTCTATAAAATTAACCAATGGTTACATACAAGTACATTTTGGTCCAAATCATCCATGAACACTAGGAACAATGGACATAAGCTTCATTTTTAAAAAATAATTTCTTGGCATCTGTTGTTTCTTCATTATTCAGTACCGGTTATCATGAAGGTTGTTCCCTCATCCTGATAATTTGTGATTTCAGCATTTCCAAGTATTCAGAGTTCCTTCTTCGGGAAAGTGTTTGGAGGTCTTGATTTATGGCTGGTTACGGTGCAAGAAAGGGAATGCATTATGCACATTCACACACATACGATTCCTGAAGGTAGACATGCTTTGACTTGCAGAAGTCCCCAAGTAGCTCCAGGCACTCTGCTGCTGGAGCAGAGCGGACGCTTACACAACCATTTAAGCTTTAAGCTTTCCATGTGGTGCTTTAGGGCTGCAGCATTTGAAAGTGTACCAGACTGTTGAACCATAGCTGGCAGTAACTTCAACAATGCAATTGGGCAAGAGAAAACCAAAAATAACCTGCCACAAATGGTGATAGACCAGCTAGTCAAGATTAACATAACCTGGGGGAGGCGCGGCATGCCTGCCAAGGATAAGGAATGATGGAAGGGGCTCACTGTGGACGAAGAGGATTAAAACAGTTAAATCCTGAAATTGCCTTACAGGAGTAATATGTCTGCAGTGGATAAATCAATAATAAAGGTCACTTAACAAACTGGCCTTTAACATTCTGAGATTATATTTAAGGGCCTCAGTTACACTTTATCTAAAGTCTTGTCATACCTCGTTCTGCTGATCACTGTACTTTCTGTCTGTCTCTGTGTCATTCAACTCAAAGTGAAACAGTGGTTCGCTATCAACCTCTCTGTGCTTGATTAATCACATGTCTCCATATCAGCTTTAATATATGATCTATCAAAGAAGTCAGAGTACCTCCTTTGGTGTAAAAATTGGTTATAATAAGGTGTGTTTGAACCCTCGCCTCATTCTTAACAGGTGAGGCTTGTGGGCGAGCTCTCGTCTATATTGTGAGCAGATTACAGAAGTCTGAAAGGATCGAGCTACCTCAGCTCTTTTGGGAGATGGAGAGGGCCTCATTTTTGTGTGTGTTTTGCGAATCAATGCAAATTTACCCGAATGCTGAACCTGATGAGGGGAGGATACAGCCTGTGTCAGCAGTTTCTCTTTCTGTTTTTAAAGTATAATAGAATATCTCTTCCTGTCATTATAGCCTGGCCTTGTGTAAACTCTCGAGAAGGGCCCACAACCCCCCCAAAAATATATGCAAATGATCAGCCCACAGAGCTTAAAAGATGTCATTTTTAGAAATCAATGCTCATTTCCATGGAGATGAAATTTTCTTGCCAGCCTGTTTTTGTATGTAAGCCCACACAAGCTTCCTGATGTTAGTTTATCCCGACCTTCATTTACTGTCGAGCTTCCATTCAGATCCCAGTTCAGTTCCCTGACCATATCAACCTTGAAATTCTAAACATGATATTTAGATAGTATTGTTCATGATAAGGTTTACTTATGCCGGCTGTAAAATTAGCACTACTAATATTTTGGTCAGCTTCAACTTCTTTTCAGCTGAGCAGCAAATCCACATTGATTTGAAGCATTAAGCACAGATATCCATGTGATATGTTGACAGCTGCACTTTGATGTTTCCTCATTTTACAACAGATTTCACTGAGGTGGAGAGCAAAACTTAATTTGTATAATTTGCACATAATGTGGCACGAACAGTAGGAAGAAGAGAGATTGTGGGTTTTTATACCCTCAGGGATGAGTGTGTCATGGCAGCATTTATTGAGTGCTGTTATCTATATCCAGGATTTAATGTAAATTGTTCTTATCAAGTGTAATCCTTAAAAAGGAGCCTCCGTCTATGTTGAACTAATGTCTTAATACAGACATCAGGGAAGGAACAGACGGATGCTGCATCTGCTGTGTCAAACAAATTGAAGCCCACAAAGAAGCCCCAGCCGCAGTAACGCAATCGGAGTGTTTATTGTAGGATGTTCATGTAAACAAACAAAAAGTTAAGGATAAGCGTGTGATAGAAGCGCTAATTCAGCTGGCAAGTGTTGTCGTTGTTCTTGTCTTTTTCTCACGATGATTATAAGCACAGCATTCACGCCACACTCTAGCGTTACTGACTATGATAATTGTGTGAAGAAAGTGTCTTGAGTAATCTCACACGAGGCAAGTACCCGACTCAGCAGATGACTCAATCGGGTTCCAAAGGTCAATGTGATCATCAACACATGGGACAACCGCCAAGCCTCATAACAGCAGCAGACGTCATCAAAACAAACCAAACACTGATTGGAATAATGGTGCCCTAGTGTTTTCAGTTAAGATTAGAAAGTTTATCTTTTATCCAAACACATATGTGTTTTGCAATTTCACCATTGAGCTATATTATTTGGTTTCTTTTTATATTATTTCCATCCTTGGAATGTGCTGGATCAGGGTCTCTCATGTATACAGGTGGAGACTCGGCATATGGCTGCCTTATGTGAAACAACTAACCGATGTAGGTGATTAAAAAGTGAGGTAAATGTATAGTCGCAGCCCTGTATCCGAGATGGTGAAGCATTTTCATTTCTTTCTTTGTGTTTCATTTAATACTTTAGTCCAACTTATCCAACAACTTCTTGTAAACACTGCCAGGGAATACTCTCAAGGACACGAGAGTGGTGTAGATGTCAGTGTGGCAGAGATATGTTTCTCCCAAAACACCACCACTTGTTCTTGAGGCCATTCTGCTGAAGATGTTGTATCAGGTGTTAAAGGAGCTACAAGAACAGATACACAAACATGGTGGTTTATTGTTGAATTGAATGTTATAGAACATTTGAAGCAAAACTAAGATGTATATTTAAAATATTTGTACCATGGTCAGAAATGTCTTTAAAAGTCCAGTAATTCCCCATTTATTAAGACCTTTCAAAAAACAAAGTTTAAAGTTTCATAACTTAAACATAACTTAGTGGAAAATATAAGCACAATGACCTCTTGGCCTCTTGTTTGTCTGTCTCTGCCCTCTTTCTCAGTCCTTCTTTTCAACCCTACCTCTACTAAAGCCAAAGCACACATGAATGAACGCTGCGAATGTGTCTGGGAAAGCAGCAAGTCAGACTCGGTCCCAGGCACGCCCGGCCAAACACAACAGGGAGCAGGTGGAGGAGTTAAAAATAACAGGGCACACTCATTTACTCACTTCATGGGCTGTGCTTTCATACCGTCATTTTCTTTTACTCCCCGACAATTAACCCAAGTTTTATAATTTAATTCAATCAAATCTGATGTTAGGGAGGCACCATTCTGACTTTTCAGCCCTGATATGATACGTTGGGTATGTACAAGTGCATTGGAGCATGGGTGCGTTTCTATCTGATAT
Organism: Chelidonichthys spinosus; assembly: GCA_029853015.1. Lineage (NCBI taxonomy): Eukaryota > Metazoa > Chordata > Actinopteri > Perciformes > Triglidae > Chelidonichthys > Chelidonichthys spinosus. The sequence goes on from CM056840.1 coordinate 10,810,630, forward strand.
GCCCTTTTGTGAGGATGTTTTTTTTTTTTTTTGGCCTCTCTTTTTTTTGCCTTTTTTTGAGAGAGGACAGAGTGAGAGTGAAGGGGGGGAAGAGGGAGAGGGACGATATGCAGAAAGGGCAGGTTAGAATCTGCACTGAGGACTTAGCCTCGGTGCATGGGGCGCCAACTCTACTACTGAGCGATCAGCGCACCTTTGTGTTGTGTTAATACTTGTAATTCCTTTTGGCACTTCCTTTAACACAGGAAATCTTTAGGGCACGTCTTTGTTAACTTTGAAGAAACAATTTTGAAGAATCTGAGTCTCACTGCACCCAACTCACTGTAAGAACTACAAACTACAAACTGCTCTTCTTACCTCAGTGGTTAATAGTTTTATATTTAAAGTTTGAGTTGCATTTTCAAACTTCCTGGAAAAAAAAACATCTGGGCAAAAAGGAAATTAAGCAATCTGAAGTTTAAAATTAGATACTATAGACCAAGAATTCACTTGTCATGTGGTTTGGAGTTTGATCCATTTGTTCAGTCTGAAAAAAGCATGGCCCTAAGAAATATACGTAAGTATATAAACCAAACAACGAGGGTTCGTGATAACATACACCTTTTCATACATGACATTTACTCCATAAATGCTGTGGCAACTTTAGATGTTGTTGGTTTTTTTTCATCCAAGCACACAGAAGTTTATGGTAACATGCAAGTCTTGCGTTTTAAGCTATGTGATGTCTTGACAAGTAGCTGCTTACTTCTTTTTATCACCAAGAAGCCGTAACTTTTCTCACTCTCATTAACATTGTAGTTTAATTAAAGGGTGAGCTGACTTGGAGACGTCAAGGACGGCAGAACAATAAAGGCCAGCGTTGCCCAGGCAGGCAGTAGTCATCGCTTCAAGTTCCAGCTGTTCCCCAGATGTTTAGCTGCCCACACACACCCTGAAGACCTTGAGCTAATGTAATCACCCTCATAAACCATGGCCAGGACTATCTTTAGCTGACTGGAGCTACGACAGTGTGAGGGAACCGGCTAAAGGAATTGACAGAGCGAGAGGGACAGACTTTTTTTGTGGCAAGGAGTCAAGAAAGGATCTTCAAAAAAGGGAAATACTTTATAGCGTTTAGCTCTTGTGTGTGTGTTTTTGGGAACTGTCCGAGGCCAAAATGTTCCCCGTCTGTTTTTAGATTTTCACTCCGCAGTACTCAGGAAAGTGTTTTCATCCAATCTTCTATGGTGGCGGTTCCACATACATACAAGTACATATTATTATTATCTTATGTAAGTATAAGCATTGCAAGTAAAAAAAAGAAAGAAAATGTTTAAATTATAAAGAATAAGAAACAAATATTTTAATGGTACCTTAATTATAAGTGAATAGAGTTCAGCACGAACCAATAGAGTAAAAGGAGCAGGAGCAGACTTGAGCAGACTCCTCAAACTTCACTGCATTCAACTTCAACATTTTCTGCAGGAGTTTTTGTTTTTGTCAACAATTGCAACCCACAGGTTCCTATCTCATCTCTATTACATACAAGATGGGGATGCAATTACAGGAGTGTACGATAGCTCTGCAATACACATTATCTTGCTGAGACTGCACCAGAGATGTGTTTTCAACTCTGGATATTATTATAATGGATATTTACTTTGTGTCGTGGCTGTACTGGATTAGATGCTGCTTTTTCTATTGTCCTCTCCTTCATCTCACAGAGCTGGTAAATCCAGTTTGGTTTGAAAGGCACAGTATTTTTGTTGTTGTCACAAATGTAAATATTACTACTATCCTATAATTTTATTGAAGAGTTTATATTGGCGACACATATGTATTGAACTTGCACATATGATGAAGCATGTCTGGAAAGTATTGAGACTTCCTCACAAACAGATCTCAGGCAGTCCTGATTAGCAGTCACACCTCCTCCACCTTAGTGTTGAACACCGGAGCCCCCCAGGGCTGTGTGCTCAACCCCCTCGTTTTCACACTATACATCCACGGCCACTACCACTGACTTGACGAAAATTCTGGTGTGAAGTCATCGATCAGATTATAAACAACAAAGAGACTTTTAAGAGATTAAATTAACTTATTATCTTGCACAGAGATCAACCTGCGGCTCAACATCAGTTAAAACCAAGCAGCTGATTGTTGATTTTTTAAGAAAAAACAAGGTGAAGAAACACACCCCTTTTGCCTTCTCAAATCTTACACAGGAGCAAAAGAAACCTGACTGGTAAAATGACAAACTGGTACGGGATGTGGATGGCCCAGGACAGGTGGGCTAGACTGGTAATGAAAACCACACTTCTTTTCAACCCTACCTCTACTAAAGCCAAAGCACACATGAATGAACGCTGCGAATGTGTCTGGGAAAGCAGCAAGTCAGACTCGGTCCCAGGCACGCCCGGCCAAACACAACAGGGAGCAGGTGGAGGAGTTAAAAATAACAGGGCACACTCATTTACTCACTTCATGGGCTGTGCTTTCATACCGTCATTTTCTTTTACTCCCCGACAATTAACCCAAGTTTTATAATTTAATTCAATCAAATCTGATGTTAGGGAGGCACCATTCTGACTTTTCAGCCCTGATATGATACGTTGGGTATGTACAAGTGCATTGGAGCATGGGTGCGTTTCTATCTGATATGCCCTTTTGTGAGGATGTTTTTTTTTTTTTGGCCTCTCTTTTTTTTGCCTTTTTTTGAGAGAGGACAGAGTGAGAGTGAAGGGGGGGAAGAGGGAGAGGGACGATATGCAGAAAGGGCAGGTTAGAATCTGCAGTGAGGACTTAGCCTCGGTACATGGGGCGCCAACTCTACTACTGAGCGATCAGCGCACCTTTGTGTTGTGTTAATACTTGTAATTCCTTTTGGCACTTCCTTTCACACAGGAAATCTTTAAGGCAAGTCTTTGTTAACTTTGAAGAAACAATTTTGAAGAATCTGAGTCTCACTGCACCCAACTCACTGTAAGAACTACTAACTACAAACTGCTCTTCTTACCTCAGTGGTTAATAGTTTTATATTTAAAGTTTGAGTTGCATTTTCAAACTTCCTGGAAAAAAAAACATCTGGGCAAAAAGGAAATTAAGCAATCTGAAGTTTAAAATTAGATACTATAGACCAAGAATTCACTTGTCATGTGGTTTGGAGTTTGATCCATTTGTTCAGTCTGACTGGTAATGAAAACCACAGGTACATCATATGTACCCGTTTGCTGAGCATCAGGGATATTGTTTACAAGAGGTGCCTGCAAAGGATGCTAAAAGACAATACCCAGCCAACCACAGCCTGTTCATCCTGCTGTCGTGTCTTAGTGTTATAGAAGTATCAGCTAGTGTACCGCCAGACTGCGGAACCACCAGGGGGGGAATAAATCCTGTATTTAACTCGGACCTAAGAAATCTGATTCTTTAAATTGGTCAGATTATGCTACTGTTCCACAGCAAAACACATGAGACTAATGTTCAGTTTGGAATTTTGCATACTTTTCTATTCAATGTCTTTTTCAAAGACAGCCACAGGTACCTAATCTCTGTGCATTGTGTGAGTGAGTCCATTTTTTAGCCCCTGCAGGCAAGCCTTGTGTGTACGTGTGTACGTGTGTACGTGTGTGTGTGTGTGTGTGTGTGTGTGTGTGTGTGTGTGTGTGTGTGTGTGTGTGTGTGTGTGTGTGTGTGTGTGTGTGTGTGTGTGTGTGTGTGTGTGTGTGTGTGTGTGTGTGTGTGTACGTGTGTGTGTACGTGTGTACGTGTGTACGTACGTGTGTGTGTGTACGTGTGTGTGTGTGTACGAGTACGTACATACGTACCTCTCAAGCTTGTTTAAACATGCAGAAAAGAGGCCCCAGCATGGTAATACATGGTGCACAGTTTTCTGCTGACATGCCACTTTGCAAAAACCGCTGTCTTTCTTTCTACTTGCAAGCCTGAACTCGAGCAGATAGGTACCAGTCAGCTTTTTTTTCCTGTTCATTTGCGTTTTTACAGCAGCATTAAGTAAATCCTTTGATGGCCGTCTCTTTCAAATGCAGCATCAAGTCGTAGAAGTTGGTTTGAATGGTGTAGAAGTGTCAAAAGGAGAAGTGTAACATGATAAAAGCTAAAGCCCTGTCTTAAGTCCTATAATTACAGTATCATCTATTGCATGCCAGTTATTGAGTATGCATAAGTACGAGACGCCAAGTTATTAGGAGAAACGTGGTCAAAGCTGGACAGCAAAGGCCTGGGTCTTTGTTAAAGAAAAACCTTGTTTAGAAACCGTTAAATGAATACATGGCCAAGATATCAACCTGTTAACCAGGTTTCACTCAATCCCTTATTAAATTAATGAAGGAAACCAGGTTTAGGGATTATACGATGTGTAAAAAAAACACCTCTGATTTCATTATTCAGCTCCATTTGTTACCAGTATGAGGAGGAGAGAGAGTATGCCAAATCAGTTAATTAGTCGCTTGTGTATAGGTTTTGTCGGGAGTGTCTTTTGTAGTGGTGCAACTTTGATTGGCCTTGTGGTATCTGCAGTGGAAGCGGAACTGGTCTTGGCATCACTCATTTGCAGATCCTATTTTGCAGGCTCTTGAGATAACCGCTGGCTGATTCAGGAGCTGCAGCTTCTTGGTGCTGCTCCCATTTGTCAGAGAGAGAAAACTATTAAAATGCTCCCCTACATTAAGGCACTATGTGCACTTTGCCATCCGAAACTATGTGCCTGCTTGTTGATTGGGCCTTGAAAATGACCTCTTCCTGTGTCATTATCTCTGCATGTGTGAACATAACAAAGGCCCCAAGAGTCCTGGAGACATGGGACGTATCTCAATTGTGGTCTTTATTGCCCATCCCTTTCATCCACAGTTTTTCACATGTCTAACAAGATGAGTTGAAGAAAACTTGTCCCATGAAAAGAGATTGTGTGGGTGTGTGAATGCTCTTGTGTATCTAGCTAGTGTGATCAACCTGTAGATGAAAGGGTTGAGATTGGGAGAGACTGCTGAAGGTTTCTTAATAGTTTTCGTGCCTCCCCCTTTTCTCATTCTTGATACATCATTGAGATTCCCTTCCTCCAGTGATTGACATGCTTTTGAAGTACAGTAGCTGGCTACTCACACTCACAAAGCACTGCACACACTTCCTATCTGAGCCCTCTTTTGAACTTTCATTTTATACATGCAAGATATGGTATTTCTGGTGGCCTATGCACTGTTGCTGTTCCTGCTTATTTGCGATTGCAAAAGACAAGGCAAGCCTCCCCTAATGCAGGTGATGGTTGTCAACTTATTATCAGAAGTGGAAGAGAAGCCAAAAAATGAACTCAAGTAGAAGTAAAAGCAGTCATCAAAATAATAGTAGTTCATGAAAGAAATACAGCAAGTAACTTCAGAATAAAAAAAATGACATTTTAAACTCAGTTTCTCTGAAGAAACAGATGCATATTAGACAATATATGATCAGAAGTAGATTTTCTGCATGCTAGTGTTTTTGTTCAGCAGTTTTTTGCCTTTGTTGCTCATCGGCAGCGTTGTGGAGCTCCAAGGCTGCTGATGGGTTTAGCAGGCCTCTGTTTGGCTCCGTCTTCTCTCTGGCTGTGGCTGATCTTTTTCTAGTCGAGCTTCATGTTGTTGTTGCTGGCTTTGCTCTCTCTCTGGTTTGGGTTTTCTTATTGCTCTGGTGATATCTTGGCATGCTACGACCAACATCGCCACACTAGAAAAGTTGAGGGCTATTCAGTGCACTGAGCTACGAGCAAAACGGAGAACAGAGAAGCCAACTGAGAGTAAATAATAGAATCAACGTTTGTGCATTGAATTGAAGTGATTTTCAAGTGTCAAGTTTTCAAATTGACCACGATCAACTGTGAGTGTTTTTTATTCAGATCTGTGATGCAATCTTATATCGTCCCATGATCCCGAGTACAGTCATTACAAAACCATTGACATTGCTGCTGACAGTGGAGTTAAGATCAGGTTTCGTGTCATGTTTCAGTCTACAGGCTCAGTTTCAGCTGTTTCCCTGACAACACTATGTGTGTGTGTCTGTCTAGTTGTGGAAAAAGCACAGTTGCAATATTGAACACACAAACAGGCATAATTGTACTTTACTCCTATTTTTGCATCATGGAGCCTGGAGCATGCATTTCTTTTTTTTCTTTTTCTTTTCTTTTTTTTATTGCTGACAAATTTGATTTTGAGCATCATAGTATTTGTGTTGCAGATAAGATCTTTTTATAAGAGAAATCTAAATTCATGAAATACCCTAAAATACTGGTCAGAATGCACTGTCAAGGCAGAGACACCTACAAACAGCTTAAGTGTGAGTTTGTGTTCTTGAGAAAACCAGAAAGATTGGAAGGTCCTATAAGGACAGTGTTATTAATCTGTTGCCTTTTCCTCTATGGTGGTAACAGAAGATGTTTATTTTTACCATTTATCTCAATATTTCTCTTTTTTGAAAAATGCATTGGGTGACTGGAATAATAAAGTATAAAACTTGTATACCCATAAATATTCCATTACCATTTCTACAGTTTATCTTCACTTTCCTTTCTCTGAAGCCTGTTGTGGTTATTTGTGTGTTCTCAGTGTCCGACACTTTCTGTCTCTGCCTGATGATGATAATAATAATAAAGTTGCTGATAAACTCTATTTATGTTTTTAAATGGCCTTCCTCTCTGTTTTCAGACTGCCAAAGGATACATCCTCTTGTTCGATGTGCTGGGTGGAGGGGATGACAAATCCCTCTATGAGCCTGTCTATCCAAAGTGAGTGTAGCACACGTACAAACTGTCATACACATTGATCTACACACTAAGTGAGCAGAGGAGGACAAGCTGTACCATCAACCAAATCTGTCGCTTCAAGAGCCATTCAACCATTATTATTATTATTCATTTTATGTCTTGAATGTTACATTGTGGTTGAATGCGTATGACACAATATTGCATACGCAAAACACAGCTACACTAGTTCTGTAGGGTTTCAATTGGTATTTTACCCCTGTTAACTTGCTACTGTTATGAAGCCAATGATTAATTTTAATGACTTTGCTGGCAATAAACAATCACATTCATTTATATGAACACTTATGGGACTGTTGGCTTGCTGCGTTTTTAGCGTCATTAGCTATAAGCTGGCAGCTGTCTGGTAGTGTCCTCTTACATAATGTTTTAATGTTGTTTGCTCTTCACTTAATATGTAATACGTCATTTACTGTGGTTATATGGTTGATTGCTACAGGTATCGCTGATTAATATTTTTAATCGAAAGTATACTCTATAACAGCCTTTACTTTTCTGCATGGGGGTCATGTCTGCGTGCTTTTTTAAATTCCTTGCTTTGTATGAAGTGTCCATGTCTTGTTTGTATGTGGTGTTTCTATGCTGGTATGGCTACAGTTTGTGTGGATGTTTTTCTTTCACATTCCTTGACGGCATACCAACAGAGGTGAGGCAAGCCGGGGCGTAATCTATGATCTGTTTCAGCTACCATTTGCATATTGGGATATCGACAGTTTTCCTCGTAGTAAAATGAATCTAAGTATGGATATATTGTGTGTTTGCACAGAGGAAGTCCTCGTGTGAGGGTTACCCCGGGTTATAAGGAGGAGCAATGTGCCCCTGCTTTGTCTTTAGAGATGAAGAAACCTGTGGATCTGGAGGCCCCTATCACAAGGTAGGACCGAGTCTTATCGTCTTTTTTATCTGCCTCTGCTTTTACCTCCCTCTTTGTGTCTCTCTCTTTCTGTTGTGTCTGTCCATCTGCCTCTCCCCCAAATAAACACCAGCTCACATTCACCCTGACCTTCACATATTGTAATCACCCAAAGATGCTGTTCCAGGCTTGTATCTTATATCTTGTATCTTACACCTACATTATGATTTCAACCCTAGCTGTTTTTGCTCACCAGTGGATATTTAAAGGATGTCCACCATAGTGGTAGCTGTTAAAAGCGACCTGCTCTTTGTGCATCTGTGAAGGGCGAAAACCTTGAAACATGCTCTTCTTCCTCTCATGAAAAGTCAACATTGGCGGTGAGAGATGGCTGAGGCACAGCAAGAAATTAATCTCCGCCACTCTATAGATTGTAAACACAAAAGCCTGCAGAGAGAAATACATGAATCTGCTGAGTAAAAGGCACTGAAAGAAGAAAGTCTTAGCGAGTGGATATAGGTGGGTGGAAGGATTTAGGGATGATTAATGAAAGGATGCCGGAAGGAACCATCTTGATTTTAGTGTTAGCTGGATGGAAGATAGTGTTGCCTGGAGCGTAACTGATCCAAAACGGCCTCATGTGTTTTCTGGACAGTATTTATTTAGACGTAAAACAAGGCATTGTGAGATCAATTTTCAAGCCTTTGGATGAGGATTTCTAAAACCTAGTCCCCTAAATTTTTACTTAACATTGATGGGAGGAAATAAATCGGATGAACAACACTGGAGTCTGTTAGATGAGAGCCAGCATCTACTTTCTCCTTGTTTTCCACTTTGTGTTGTTTCAGTCAATTTCAGTTCCTTTTTAGTTCCTTTTTCTCTTCTATTTTTTCCATCTTCCCTATTATCACCCCCACATCTTCCAACTTGACATCTTTGTTTGCTGAGTGACAGGAAGCTTTGTGCTCGACTTGTTTTGGATTATCTTGTCTTCATATTCTCAGCATCTTTCTTGTCGTCGTGTTCATCAGTCACATCTCCACTGCGTGCACTTGACAGAGATTACAGGCTAATCGTCTGAATGAGGGCAGTCGTGTTGGCATTTCAAAGGCACAGTTTGACTGTGCGGGAGATGAGTGGGAGTCTTCTCCTGCTGTGAAACTCCAGTCAAAGTTGTTGCCTCCTCCACAGTTTAAGCGCACTGTGCTGGACACCCTAACCTTCTGATCTTCCTGACTTCTGCTTTTCTCCTCTTGGCTGTCCCATTGTGCCATCTTCACTCTTAGACTTCTCATGCTTTTTGAAAAACAATGAAGCGCTTTACACGCGCACACAAAAACACTGTTGTTTGTTCTGTTGTGTATTAGAAGACAGTGAGAGTTGGCATGGGCAGCGATGTGGCCTCATCACAGCTGGCCAGTAAAGTTTCAGGCTCCAGTCAGAGAGCTGGATGGTGACTGGTCCACTGTTTTCTAACACTGCTCTTTGTTATCTCGTTCCTCCGCCACAGTTTCTTTCTTGTCGTTTGGATGTTAATACTAATTCTGTGTTTCTTCTTCTTCCTCCCGCCAGTCTGCAGTCCCTCCAGGAGGACTTATTGGTGTGTACGGCAGACGGTTACCTCCATGTGCTGCACTGGGACGGGCAGGGCAGCAACGGGCGCATGGCCATCTGCCTCACTACAATCCCCTTCTCGCTAGACCTGCAGTCTGCTCGAGGTTAGAGAAGACCCATGCCACAGTTAAACACAGGAGATGATGATTCTAGTTAACAGTGTAAACAGGAGTTTCCAATCACTTCATTATGCTAGGAAACGAATTATAAATACAACTTTTCAAAGATGAGCTCTATCAAACAAATCATACTACAGAAGTCTTGTATCTTGTCCAATGTTTTCCTTAACTTCAGCTCCACATTCAGTCTTTTTCTGTTGCATACAATACATACGTGTGTGTGTGTGTGTGTGTGTGTGTGTGTGTTTAGGTGGTCCCTCTCTGGACCTGGAGGGAGTGTATGTCCGTTCTATAGAGTATTGTTTAACCCTGGACGGCTTTGCTGTGGTACTGAGTGACGGACGCCTGGGCTTCATCACACCGCTCAGCAACACCATCACTGCTGATGTAAGAATAATAACACGCACTGCTGACATTCAAATGCACACAAAGTTTACTGAAACGGAAACACAAGCTCCAAATATGAAAGATGTGTAAAAGTTATGCCATTGAAAAGCTGATGAAAGTCACGGATTCTTCTTTAGAAGACTTGCAGAGAGCCAGCCGTTCTATAGCGTATGCATATCAGCATATGGCATCTTCTTGCGGCTATTAATTTTATCTTGGCAGGATTTACGCAGTAATGGCTGTATCTCTAAGACATCTATCTAAGCCTCCAAAAAGGAACGAGCAGTTCACCATTAATGTTTTGGCGAGGAATAATGATGATGATCTTGAAAATCGGAAAGTGGGTGTTGTTGACTTCATCTAGATATAAATGTGTCCACATATAAATGTTTTATTAAAATCGTGACTAAGCAGTTAACTGATAATGTGTGTTTTTCTCTGCTGAAGGGTTTAATTTAGGATTATCAACAGATTTGTTGGAGTTAAAACATGATTTAAAACATGCTTTGCTGACCTGCAACTGACATCACACACACATTCAGTTATTTGGGACTCATAAGAGTTTTGTGTGTGTGTGTCCAGCAGCTGCAGGGCGTCTGGGCTGCAGATGTGACTGATGGCACCTGTGTGGCTGTCAACAACAAGTATAGACTGATGGCTTTTGGCTGTGCCAGGTACGTGCCTGTAACTGTCTCTATGATTGGACCTTTACAATACAGCGTTGGGAAGACAACCTGTGTGTGTGTGTGTGTGTGTGTGTGTGTGTGTGTGTGTGTGTGTGTGTGTGTGTGTGTGTGTGTGTGTGTGTGTGTGTGTGTGTGTGTGTGTGTGTGTGTGTGTGTGTGTGTGTGTGTGTTACAGAGATAAATTGCTGTAAATGTGGTGTGTGTCCAGTCAGTGTGAGAATCTGTCAGTGTGTGTTTGCTGAGGCTTACCTCGTGTGTGCTCGTCAGAAACTCTGTGCGTGCAATGTGCCAGGTTGGCGGGACTTTCTCATCCTCATTGCTCCCTCCTGTCTTTCCTCACTGAAACAACCTGGGCACACACACAGTTCTCACCTTCTTTGTGTGGTTATCGCCTTTGCAAATAATAAGAGAAAGTAGAGCCTAAAATCAGACTGTTTTGCTGAAATGCCCCCTATATAAATGTGTTTTTATGATGATTCCTGTGATTTGTACTACTTTTCATTACAGTGGCTCAGTGCTGGTCTACATGATAGACACCACGACAGGATCCATGCAGCTCTCCCACAAATTGGAGCTCACTCCAAAACACTACCCAGGTATCACAGCATATAATCCCCGTCTCTCTTTCCTCCTTTCTCTGTTTTTGTCTCTCTCTCCTCTATTCGTCAGTCTCTCTTTGTCACACCCCTGCACACATTCCTCGTTGAGATAGCTTGCATTCCTTCAGCTGTCTCTCTCTTGGGAGCACATGCCTGTGTTTCCCCTAAGGTCACATTGGATTCAGCCAGACTGCTGTAATTAGATCTAAAGCCATAGCTCCCCCTAGTGGGGTAAATGCCCTAAAGCCCATTGCAACAATGAATCATTTTCCAGGCTATGTGCAGGTCTTAAAATGCTTTCGATTTGGTTCCCGAAAAATGTGGCTTAAAGGTTATTAAATAGTCATACTTTTTCAAATGCCTGAAATATTTTCTTTTGTCTGCTGTAGGCAGTAATATTTAAATATTTTTAAAATGTTATTGAATATTGTAGCTGCAGGAAAGCTCATGTTTGCAAGTTTTAAGTATAGTAGAAACATGAATAATTCATTTTTAATTGATTTTCCATCCATCATTTTCTTACTGCTTATCTAGGTCCAGGTTTCATTGACTGAATTAATAAAGTAACTAGAAATTATTGTTATATTGCTGGAAAGTACTGTAAAAAAGTGATATAATAATAGATAGTTCTGGTCCCAACTGGTTTTACATTTTTCTTTTCTACTTTGGCCAGAGTGATTGTGTGAGAGGTATTTAAATGTGTTCTATGTGTTATGAAGAAACCCTGGTTTCTCTACTGTCTGTAAAATGAAAACGATATTTTCCCTAAAGCCCTAATATTTGTCCACCTGGTTTCGTCTCAAATACACCAAGTTATTACACAGGATTAGTCCAAAAACAAATCTTGTTAATTATGTTTCGTCATAAAGTCTTTTTCTCTGCATCATTTGCCTGTTCAGACATCTATAACAAGACGGGCCCAGTCAAGCTGATCTGCTGGTCACCTGACTGCAGCGTTGCCATGGTTACGTGGGAGTGTGGCGGCCTATCACTGTGGAGTGTCTTTGGAGCTCACCTCATCTGCACTCTGGGAGAGGACTTTGCGTAGGTGTACACACACACACACACATGTAATAGGCACACTTCACACAGCAGCATCTTCTTCTTGCTTTATTATATTTTTGTATTCTCCCCTCAGGTATCGTTCTGATGGTTCCAAGAAGGAGCCCATTAAAATCAGCTCTATGGCAAGTGGATTTATTTAATACTGTACATCGTCCACATTGTAATATTAAATAAGGATATTTACATATAAAACTCTTGATTTGTAAAGCAGAAAATCAGCGGGCAATGTTAACCTCACAGTTTGTGTGGTTATATTAAGATTCAGTGCCCTCTTAATCCTGTTATTTACAAGCAAATAGCTTTTCATTGAAGTGGAACAGACAGGCTGTGTTAACGGTTAATTGTTTTCCATTTAAAAAGAGAGATTTTCTTTATTACATGCTTTGTTGTGCATGTAATACTCATTGGTAGTTTAACTGTTACACATAAAATGTGTTTTTGTTACCATTGTGTGCATACTGAATGCCTTGTGATCTGCCCTTTCCAGAGCTGGGGAGCAGAGGGCTACCACCTATGGGTGCTCCCTAACAAACCGGAGAAGAAAAGGCAGGAGGAGCAGCAGGAGAAGGAGGAGGAGGAGGAGCAGGAGGAGATGGCCACACCTCCTCAACCCTCTCTGCAGGCCGGCATACTGCAGTTCCACTTCATCAAGAGTGCCCTGACAGTCAACCCCTGCACGGTGAGAGGAATCATCATCGGTTTTATGAAAAGACACACACACACACACACACACACACTAAACATCAATTATCTGTTTGTTCCTCCCTCGGCTCTACAGAGTAACCAGGAGCAGGTGTTGCTCCACGGTGAAGACCGCCTCTACCTGACCTGTGGTGACCCCTCGCAGGTCCACAGCACCTCTGACACGCACCCTCACACACACTTGCACCCACACGACAGCAGCCCGCTGCACCATCCCCCGACCCCGGACTCCTCGGTCTCTCAGGGACTCAGCACTTTACTGGGACACAAGCACTGGCACGTGGTCCAGGTAAGGATGAGCTGCCATCACACCTCGTTGGCTGGGATTGATGCAACAGTTGCAGAGTTATGAAATATTACTTTGTGGCTTATTATATTTCTCTGCAGCCTCAGGCCAAGCAGTTAATACTGTTAAAAGCAAATACTGCTTGAATCGTATCATTACATCACATCAACACGTTGCTTTATTAAACAAGTGCCTTAATCTTGCCTGTAAGTGAACATAGTTTAATGGATGTGAAGAATATGATTATCGTTGTATTTCTCATGGCATATTTCTATTCCTCCAGATTCACAGCACATACCTAGAGAGCAACTGGCCTATACGGGTAAGCATGAGAATGAGTGTGTTTGTAATTTGGCCTCCCGCTCCTCAAGGTGTAGTGTCAGAACAGTTGTTAGTCATAGAAGCATCTATACTTTGAAAGTATCTCCCGTTATTATTCAACTTCTGAATATTCTAACTCTGGAAATTATCTTATACTATGTGGGACCCGTAGTATATATCAGAAATATTGTATCATAAACAGGTTATAACAATCAGTAATAACAGATAGCTGTTGTGAGCCTAAATAGCCCTTTTTTTGAATGATAGATGGTTATAGAAACAATCATGACTTTTCATTAGTAGTAATACAAATGTCTGTAAAACTGTAGGTGTGTGTATCCTGTGTCGATACATGACATTATATTGTTTTCCATATCAACGTGTGTGTTTGTGTGTGTACAGTTTGCAGCCATAGACACAGCAGGCCAGTGTATGGCTGTAGCAGGGAGGCGGGGCTTTGCACACTACTCCTTATTCACAAGAAAATGGAAGCTGTTTGGAAACATCACTCAAGTATGTGACACTGTAACATAGATAACATGTAACCCTCTCAAAATGGCTTTGTGGTGAGTGTTTTTGTGCCAAAGTAAATAATGTTAACATGCGTTTGTGCTTGCATTTCTCTGTAGGAGCAGAACATGACGGTGACGGGAGGTCTGGCCTGGTGGAAGGACTTTGTGGTGGTGGCGTGTTATAATTTTATAGACCAGCAAGAGCAGGTGAGACTGAAGCACCGCTTGTTGTTTCTTATAAATTTCACAATTTATTTCTATTCATCGTGATTCTAGTACGATTTTTTTTTTTTTCCTCTTTTCTCCTTCTCACACTAGTTGAGGCTCTATCAACGCTCAGCCAACCTGGACAACGCCTTTGCATCCGTCACGAAGCTGCCCTCAGACACTCTGCTGCTCAACGTCTTCAGAGATATGATCATCCTGTTCAGAGCCGACTGCTCTATCTGCCTCTATAGCATAGAGAGGAGGAACGACAGGTGGGGACCTGCCTTCACACATTGTACCTCCACAACTCAACTCACTCACAATAGAGCTTTAGATAATCTCATGTGTTTGCATTTCTACCCTTTTGTCCGACTTTGGCCTTTTAGTTTTTTTACTTTGAACATATTTCATTTCGGACCTTGTAACAGTAGGGATGATATGCCAGATGGATTATGCACCCTGAACATTTAACTGTTTTTCTTTCATTCACACACTCCAACACCAGGGAAATAAATCTCTGGCACCAGTAGTCATAATAATGTTAGGTAATAGCGTCACTCAGCCACGTTTTCCCTTGGGAAAAGAGGCTTTCAGTAAAAGCTTTTGACCTAAAACCCATCACACTACCCATCAGATGTAACAGTGTTACATCTGATGAGAGACATTGTTTTTAGTCATCAGTGTTTGGCCAACCCCAGAACCTTTAAACTTGTTCAGAATTGTAAAGATTTCTTACTTCACCTTTATTGTAGTAAAGCTTTTTTTTCTAATACCTTATAGTTAAAGTCCTCTAAGTCTTTGTCTTAGTTTTTCTGGTGCATTTGTGTTTTCCCTATAAGTGATTGTGTATATGTTTACCTCTATATGATGTCCCAGCCCACACCCAACAGCCAGCGTGGAGTTGTTGCAGGAGGTGTCAATGTCCCGCTACATCCCTCACCCTGCCCTGGTGGTCTCTGTCACTCTCACGTCTGTGCGCACAGAGACTGGCATCACATTGAAAGCCCCGCAGCAGGTAACACACTAGCATACACACACAGACACTATACTGTCTCTATAGGTGCATGTGTATTCATGTTTCATATTTGTGTGTCCATCTCAGGCCTGCATGGCAGAGAGCATCATGTTGAATCTGGCCGGCCAGCTGATCATGCTGCAGAGGGACCGTTCAGGGCCGCAGGTACGAGAGAAGGAGATGCCTGCCAACAACAAAAAGCTGGTGAGTCCAAACAATAATGCAATAACAATGGCAATGCTTCAAGAAGAACTACAAGTACAAATAATTAAAGTTGTACAAAGTGTATCAGGGTAAATGTTGCTTGCAAATCAATTGTGTTTATATCTTTTTCCTGTGCTTTATCACTGGTGCATTCAATGGTCAATAGTTGACAGCAGGTGATCTTGTTGTTGGTCTGATGACCTTGAGTTGAGGTGCTAGTTTATTAGATATAAGATAAAAAGCCAGTGTGGTTAAGCAAGAACACAAGGTTAATCTTTAAGGTCTTGTACAAATCTTAAGCAACTAAAGAAGCATATATCTATCTATAAAACACTTTTTTTTCTCCCCTAGCTACCATTTTGTCCTCCGGTGGTGCTGGCCCAGTGTGTGGAGAATGTCTGGACCACTTGTCGCTCCAACAGGAAGAAGCGCCACCTGCTGGAGGCCCTGTGGTTGTCCTGCGGCGAGGCGGGCATGAAAGTCTGGCTGCCGCTGTTTCCCCGAGACCATCGCAAGCCGCACTCCTTCCTCTCCAGACGCATCATGCTGCCCTTCCACATCAACATCTACCCTCTGGCTGTGCTGTTTGAGGATGCCCTGGTACTGGGGGCAACCAATGAGACTGTGCTCTATGACGGGCTGCAGGGATCCTCTGAGCCACTGGAGGCGCTGTTCCCCTACTGCACCGTGGAGAGGACCTCCCAAATCTACCTCCATCACATCCTGAGACAGCTGCTGGTTCGCAACCTGGGTGAACAGGTATGTGGAGCCTCCTGTCTCAACACCTCAGCATAATAAAACTGTATTCATAGTTTCACCACAATTCTTTCACTAACATGCTTTAATCTGTGCATTCTGTTGTATGTTTAAGTGATTATTTGTGAGTCCTCAAAGTACTTGAACTGAGTCCATTCTTTCCACCCCTGAATGTTCTCCAGGCTCTGATGCTGGCTCAGTCATGTGCCTCCCTCCCTTACTTCCCCCATGTCATGGAGCTGATGGTGCACGTCGTGCTGGAAGAGGAGGCGACATCGCGGGAGCCCATCCCCGACCCTCTGCTGCCCACCGTGGCCAAGTTCATCACGGAGTTCCCCCTCTTCCTCCAGACCATTGTCCATTGTGCCAGGAAGACGGAGTACGCTCTGTGGAATTACCTGTTTGCCGCTGTTGGGAACCCCAAAGACCTTTTTGAGGAGTGTCTCATGGCTCAGGACCTGGACACAGCAGCCTCCTATCTGATTATACTGCAGGTAGTGCACATATCCAGTTAGCTTTTCATAGCATACTGCATTAGACAATTTCAGCCTAGGACAGAAATATTTTAAGAAGTATTTAATGACAGCTAAAATCATTGTTCATTCCTGAATTATCAGTTAAGGGAGTCATGACATCATGAATTACATCTGTCCCTTCTTGTGTAAAGAACATGGAGGTTCCAGCGGTGAGCAGACAACACGCCACTCTACTCTTCAACACGGCGCTTGAGCAGGGCAAGTGGGACCTCTGTCGGCACATGATTCGTTTCCTCAAAGCCATTGGCTCTGGGGAGATGGAGACTCCGCCCCCGACACCCACCACTCAGGTAAAGAACTATAATACAACCTTGAAACTATTTATTTTATTTGCTTGCCACTTTTTTTTTTTTTTTTTTAGACTCTACAGATATAAGTAGACACCATAACTCAAAACTGTCTTTTTCAGAGAATAGTGTTCTGAAAATCTGCCTTTAGTGGATTCATGTGGATGGAAAGTCAAACAATATAGAACAAAATCAGTAACGCATTTTCTGTCCATTTCACATGAACACATGAGACCAGTACAAATGCATAAACTCATGATGTTTACATCACAGCAGTACATGAAAGCACACAAGGAATGTGTGTTCTTGGTGTCTAATAATAACTTTTCATAAAGAGATGATTCTTACATTTATAAACATGAAATGGTGAATGTGTTTAGGAACCCAGCTCAACTGGCGGTTTTGAGTTCTTCAGAAATCGCAGCATCAGTTTGTCACAGTCGGCAGACACCATCGCTACGGGCAAGTTCAATCTGCAGAAGACATTCAGTATGCCGTCTGGGGCCTCTTCTAAAAGGTACGGACACACACACATACAGAGTATTAGTACGCTGAGTTTAAATGTCCTCACCTTAACATCTTCATGTTTTCACATTTTCCTTCACTCTCTCATTCCTGTGTGTCAGTCGGGATGTGGATTGCGCAGAGAACATGTACATAGACATGATGCTGTGGCGCCACGCCCGCCACCTGCTGGAGCAGGTTCGCCTTCGCGACCTGGGTTGCTTCTCTGCACAGCTGGGCTTCGAACTCATTGGCTGGTTGTGTCGCGAACGAAACCGCGTGGCCCGCGTCGAGGATTTTGTTTCCGCATTAAAGAGGCTTCATAAGGACTTCCTCTGGCCCTTCCCTGTTATCCCCGTGGGAAGCGTCAGCTCACCTCTGAAGAACGGACGGTGTCGCACGGGTGAGTGGCATCGGATTCCAGCAATACAGGAGCTTTTTAGGGAACTGACCGAGTATGGCCGTATTTCCTGGTGTTTTTTTGTTCTTATTCTTAGTGCTGAGCACGCGGCTGTTGAAGTCGCAGTCAGCAGACAGCCTGTTGAACAGCGACATGGACACAGCGCCCCCTCAGGCAGCTTCTGCCAACCACGCCTGGCTGGACGGGCTCGAGCAGAGGGGCAAAGACATGGACACGGCTTCGTCTGCTCACTCCAACCAACACTCGCCACAGACGCACGAT
Source organism: Chelidonichthys spinosus (assembly GCA_029853015.1). Lineage (NCBI taxonomy): Eukaryota > Metazoa > Chordata > Actinopteri > Perciformes > Triglidae > Chelidonichthys > Chelidonichthys spinosus. The sequence continues at coordinate 10,828,749 of CM056840.1, forward strand.
GCGTTCCTGTCCCTGCTCACCAACAAAGGTAATAACTCGAACAGCACTTCAAAATGAATCAACAGTAGTCACCAGCTTTCCATCCTCCTGGAGACATGCCGTTGTCTTTGTTTCTCTCACCCCTCCAGTGGAAGAGTACAGCGTCGGCTCTGCCACAGACTTGACAGAGACCAGCTCAGTGGTGGATGGTGATTGGATGATGGTTGATGAGAACTCCTCCACTCTGAGCCTGAGCCAGGCCGAGTTGGAGCACATCTCCATGGAGCTAGCCAACAAGGGCCCGCACAAGTCACAGGTGCAGCTCAGGTGAGATACCATCACTGAACGTCACTTTGATTCAGTGTCAAACCAAAGGCAGAACTTGACAGCTGCTCCTCTCTTGTTTCCTTCAGGTATCTACTTCACGTGTTCATGGAAGCGGGCTGTCTGGAGTGGTGTGTCGTGATCGGTTTGATCCTGCGGGACGCCAACGTCATAAAGCAGGTGATCGGCTTCCTGGACAGTCCCGAGGTTCCCCAAGAAACCGTGCAGAGCGTCCGAAGCGGCTTGTTTGCTGTCGACGCGTGGGTCTCCATTGACTGGTGGGTAATAGCACAATATGTTGTTGTGCCTCTTCACTGACTACTGCAAATTATGTGTTGAGGTCCTCAAACGTGACACAAACATATAAAGATAAAGATCACTGTGACCATAACTCATGAAGGAATATGCTAATTGTAGAAGATTCACATAAATGTTGAATATGATACAGACATGGGTGTAACCTGCTCCTTCCGTGGTTGGCAGAGTAGTTTTTATAGCATTAAATGGAAATTCTGAATGAAAATGTTGAAAATGCTGTTGCAGGGAACAAACCTGAGTTCTATGTTTTATGTGATGAAGATAACAGCATCAGTACAGGCAGCTGACACTGCTTTGTAATACTGTGAATGGCTGTTTATGTAAAGTGTAAACATGTTCTCTTACATTAACTCTCTTCATCATCTTTCCAGCCTGGGTTACAAACCATTTCTCAACCTGATCCAGCCGCAGCTACAGGATCTGATGGACTCGGCAGCTGAGCAGGTCCAGGCCGAGGCCTTCCAGCCCACAAGCCAGAGCTCCAAGCTCAGCAGCTCCGAAGGGCCGGGAGGTGCAGCGGTGCCCCGCGCAGAGGACAGCAGGGGAGTAGCGGCTCCGCTGGGCCTCGCCCTGCCCTCCCTGGAACCCGCGGGGGGTTTTCCCCGCCCCCCCTCTGAGGACTGTCCTCCTGAACAGACGGAGGAGCAGGGAGAGGAGGAGGGAGCCTACGACTGCACCTTGTCCTGAAACGTGGAGCTTCCTCTGGATTCAGACCCATGAGGGAAGGAGTGGAGGAAGCGGCAGCAGGGATTGACTGAAATACTTTATGTATTTGTGTGTGTGCGTGCGTGCATGTGTGTGTGCCCTAGAAAGTACCTCTCCTGCAGGTTCTCACTTCAGTCAGTATTATCCACTTTAGGATTTGCCCTTTGTGTCGACTAGAAGCCCTGTGGATGTCGAGCTACCGACAGAGCGACAGACACCTGGCACAGACACACAGGACCAGTGAGACTGAACCCCGTCAGTCTGATGGTTTCTCTCTAACAGTGCTGCTGTTGGACAAAAGGCCACCAGTGTCAGTGTGTGCATCGGGTTGTGGTGTTTGGAAGCTGTAGACCAGCATAGTAAAGCACCAGGATCTTCTTTTTCTTTTATTATTATTCCAAGGCAGATGTTATGTGTGCTTAACTTTTGTTTGGCGCTCATGCAAGTGCAACTGGAGACTTTGGAATGTTTTTTTCTTTTCTTTGTCCAGACATTCATTGTTTCCTTCAGTTTAATGAAAACGGTGCAAGAATCAAAGACAAATAATAACAAAGAAACCCAGAGTGTGTTTGCATCGTCATCATCATCATCATCATCATGCTACATTGCTAAACAAAATGTAGAACAAGGTTGTCATCATGAACCATTTAAAGATGCACTGCAGTGCGTCCGAGCCTCCAGTACAGTCTGTGTGCAGAAGAGGTGTTTCATACTTTCATACCTCATATGATTTAAAAAAATATTTTGTGATACCTTTTTCAATGATGTAACCGTGTACAAGATAACATTATTTTTCTATCAATTACACCTCGCTCCTCTTAAATCCCCGTTTAACAAAAAAAAGTATGAATTCTATGTAATTCTTAAGAAGTGACGACCTTAAGATTTCTAAGAAAATGAGAAGAATCCACTGTTGCGAGGGCGAACTGATCAACTGTTTCCGATTGTGGTGACGGGGATTCTGAGCCAGAATCAGACCGTCTGATCTTCTTCATGTGGTCCAGATTTTAGACAACAAGCAGATCAGTGTTAAGCAGATTTAAGGCGCTATAAAAACCAAATCATATGATGCTTTATCGAGCTTATCAACACACGTTTGGATTTCGGTCTTCAAAATGTGTTTCCTATCAACAGCTTTGCAACTTGTTAATATTATTAAAGCCATCCTACTGTGTAGATTTTGTACCTATCCATTTGATTTACTTGTCAGAAGTGTTAACGGTGACACGTTCGCTTTTAAAACAAGAATGGGATGGATTTTTTTTTTTTTTTTTACACTGTTGCTGCGTAATTTGACCGTCATCATCTGATAAGGATTTATAATTCATCCAGCCTGATATGGATCATCACAGAGACAGTGATTACCGGTTTATGTGCTTCTGTGGGGATTTCTGAGCGCGTGAACCACGTTGTATTGAGAATGTGTCGACACGCTGGGTGAGATTCATCTCGGGCAAATAGATTTTATAGTATTGGTTCCCATTATTATTCCTATTATTTATTGGCATTATAGCGGAGTGATAATTACTTGATGCTCAGTTGGTTTTATTTGACTGAACTTTCCCCCCCCTTTTTAGTTAATCAAAATCATGTATTGGCTCTATCACAAGCACTATGTTTCATCACATATGTCAGTATTATCATGTTGTGCAATGTATTAAAATGTTACTCAGCTTTACTTTTTATGTTCACTCCCCTCCTGTTCGGTTTTACTTCTCGTGATAGACCAAATCATATTTTATAGATACATCTTTGCTCTGTTGTCGGTGTGTTCGATTCTACAGTGGTTTCCTGTTTTATGAACCGCCTGTGTTGTTGTAACGCTCACTATCCACGAAAGGGCGAAATGATGTGCTGTCGTCAGCGTCCCTCGTTCCCCTCTGAACAAGCCGACGGCCACGCCGAGCTGCTCCGCTGTACATTTCTTTGACTTGAAAACGGTAACACGACGAACCAAAGACTTTACGTCCAGAGGCCTTCTGTTTTCACCGGTTGCTTCGATTGAGTGCTTGACTTATTATGCAGAAGGGGGAAGAAAAAAAACCCGTAAACGTCCCTTACCCCATCCCTCTCATCAGGAACATAACCATTGATGCTCAAAACGAATGCTGACGGCATACGAGACAATTTCCTACGGAAATGTATATTGCAGATGGGTTTTTTGTGTGTTTTTTGTTTTTGGAGGAGCGGTCGGTCAGGTGCGTCTTGTGGTACTCGGGCGTCACTTCCTGTGTACAGTTAAAGTTTTATTTCTGGGGTGGCAGCAGCAAACATCCTCAATGCAGTGTAAAGATACTACTCTCTTGTACATTTGCCTTTTCTACTCATGGTTGGTTTTCTACTTAATTTTTTTTCCTTGTACATAAAGACCAATAAATTATTTTTAAAAATGGTTCGTTCGCTTGCATTTCTGTTGTTTGTGAGTGAATGTGGTAAATGTGTTGTAAATAGGACAGTGCAAACACCAGTGTTAACGTAAGCGTTTTTAATTGCTGTACAAGTGCTAATTCAATTCAAGCTTTTTGCATAAAGTAAAAATCATCCCGTCCATTCAACAGATGGATTACCCTGTAACCAGATCAATCCCAAAAATCACAGCTGTCCCATCGATCACGTCATTCCAATTGACAGACAAATATAACTTTTTTTAAATGCAAAACAGCAGTTCAAGGAATTAAAAATGGTCAAATCAATCACAAAAAGATCAGTCTATTAAATAAAAAAAATCTGAATTTAACTTTTAGAACAACAACAGTTCAAATAGGCATGGGTGAAAGAAAAGAAAAACAAAACTGTTTAATTAAACATTAAAAAAAAAAAATATGGGCATTAAGACATATCAATGTGTATCCAGGAATATATTTCTCAAGTTGATATGAATATTTGTGACTGATTCGTTTTCTCCGGCTGATGTGATGAAGATGAAGCTACGTCAAAGTGCGAGTTAATACACTGAACAACAAAAAACACACACTTTGCAGCGCTCGGTCAGGTCATTAAGACGTCAGAGGTTTAGTTGATTCTGAAAGCAGTTTGTTTTATTCACGGTAAACTCTAGCAGCGCTCTGTGTTTGCTTAACAGTTAGCTCCGCCCCACTATTACAGCAGTTCCTCCTGTGTTCGAGCTTTGATTAAAAACAAACGCACCTCTCGTTATTTATCAGCAGTCATCCCATTTAACTTGTGAAGAAAAGTCAAAACAAAATGGTCACATTTTAAGTGGAACAGAAATGGTCGTTACAAACAGGTAGTCTGTTCAAATTAAAAAATACAACTAATGTTAGTGGAAATACATTTGTTGAATACATTTGAAAACTTGTTTCCATGCTTTCCATCAGTCTCAAAAACATTTTTTTTTTAAATATCCATCTACACTTGTTAATAAAGCTTTTTCTCCCATAGAGCCGCCTCTTTCAACGAAACAGATTCCGATCATCTCCTGTGAGTTGGGAGTGTCCTCGTCACACAGAATCCATACAAAAACCAAGTGTATCTTCACAGGACTGCGACTACGTTTAAACTTGCCAGCAGACAACAGTTCACGTACATTAAAAACTGTACAGTGCAGCACCTGATGGCTTTAAGACCACGGAGACGTTTGTGTCCACAACAGTAAACATTTAGTGTTTCTTTGGAAACAAAATGTTAAGGCCGCCTTCATGCCAGCATTTTACTTATTTTGTGAGACTGAAGCCAAACGGACATGGACAACGACGACACGTCACCGGGTGCAGAAGACGATTTTGCAAAATCGGCTGCAAACAATCTCACAAGTCTTGATGAACCCGACGCCACCTCCGATTACATAAAGGTGGCGTCAACCTGGCTGTCAACCAGCAACTATTCGAACAGATTTCATCAGAGCGTGGGACTGAATGCAGGGATGAGACGCCCTGATTAAGTTCTTTTAAATATTAAATCAGAAGCACTCCGCGTGGATGAGCAAAACACAGAGGTAGCCCACAGACAAACACCATGATGCTTTATAAACCATCAAAAATAATCTCCCTCCAACACTAGCTAGCCAAATCATTCCAATCCTCCCAACGGTAACATTCAAGTCAGTCTATAGCTGTTGGTGTCGGACACAAAGGTTTGATCGTTGTGGAGGTAGTGGTGACAGTGAAGGCTCCAGGATACTGACGTCAGGTTGGGGAGATCTGGGATCAACCTGCCTCCACCGCGAGAAAGTGGCAACTTTTCTCCCAGTGTCCCCCCTAAAGCCGTAAACCCTGAACCCTCAGGGACTTTACTGACGTCACCTGTGTGTGAGAGGCTGTGAGTGCTTGAAATGGTAGGAATACAAGTGGGACGGCACATGGCATGTCACGTTACTTTGCTGACACAAAACGTATTATCTGAAAGTTTGGGTTTTTATTTTACAGCCTGATTTGAACGTCTTCCAGTCTCTTATCCTCCCAGAGGAGACGTCAAATTATCTTTTTACTTATTTTAGGTAAAACGGCTTCAATAAACTAAATTAAAATAAATGATGTATGATGGATGAATAAGTAGCCTAATGCTCTTATTCTATGTCTACGTGTTTAATGTTCCATATTAAATATTTAATTACATTTCTGTGTTAATTTAATATGCCCTTTTTTTAATTACTCTGCCCTTCCCTGGTAACCTCGACGCCATGATTTGTGGGTAATTCCCTGCATCGATGCTGACTTACGGAAAGTGGTTATAAAGGGCTCAAAAAGTGTGGACATGGAGATCGGGCCTAGCTCTCCTTTTCCATTCTTGGCACAACTATTTCTGTCACTTTTCACGTGAGCAACCAAGTGCACCAGCATGAAAGTATCTCTCTATACGACAACATGTGGTACGGTCCACCTCTTCTCTAGTGTAACGCAGCTCAAGTGAACTACGGTGTCCTGTGAGGTCGGCTAGGCATGTAAAACAGGTCACATTAACTGGCTTGTGGTTGTGATACTTCAGCTCGAGGTGGAACGAGACAAAAACGCAGCTCCACATGAGATGAGTGAAGAAACATGAGCAACACACCCAACAGAAGGAGGTACGATATGAGCTGTTGGCAGCAGCACCGGTGCAGAAGTATACATTTTTGAAGAAGAAATGAAGAGTTGGACATAATGCGACTCCTCAGTGGGTTGAATGCTGGATGTTTCACAGCTGGAAATCCTATGCGACCAAGGCTGGCTAACAAGATCCATCTTTACGGTTAACGTCCGTCTACAGCAGAGATTATTTACAGTTCATTCCCCTAAAACTATCTGTGTACAACTGCTTTTAAAGATGCTTAATTTTACCGGTCTGTTATTTTCTATTTAGTTAGGCACCAGTTGTGGGGGAGACATAACTTTCAAGAAAAGTTCAGTAAATATTCTGTCATTAATTAATGCAAACTTGACTTTGTAATGAATGTTGTGTGATGAATTGTCTGCTTGCCTGTGCACCAATTTGTTTTTGTACTATCAGATGGGAATTATTGGAGGTACACTGACTGAACATGGTTTTCCATGTGATAAGTATGAAAACACTTCTTTCCAGGAAACTTCAGAAAGATGATTCAAAAATTACAGACCCATAAAATAAAGCATCATCCATTTTTAAAACTTGGATATATATAAATTCTATATTCAGTCATTTTCCGTAGCTACTCCATTAGTTTGATGCCATTAGTGCTAAAAGTGATTAACTTATCTTCGTCATCAGTCATATAACTCAATAACTTTCCTTTACAACCAACAACTAACGGTTATTTACAGTATCAGTGTATCTCCAGATTATTTCCTCGATTCAGCGTTTAGTCTATATATTCTTCGATGCTGCTGAAGACAGCTCGTAGCACGGAGCAGAAGTCGATTACTATTACAGTAGCTGCTACTGTAGAGAACCAGCAGTTGCTCCGAGCTGACTGACAATGATGCTGTTAATGAGTGTGGAGTTGCATTGCTGGTTTTTCCACCCAGGACATTGAAATCTCAGGACATTCAGACCTCCACGGGTCCTTGTTTCCCTGCGATTTCTGGTCACTTCAAGCCCCAAAATGAATACACATGTGCTTGAACACATCGGGCAGAAAACTCCTTTTAAGAGGACATGTTGACGTTTTGATTTTGGCCAGCTGTTTTCTGCCTCTGCACGGCAGATTCTCTGACCATTAAAGCAGAATCCGGGTGTTCCTCATTGAAACACAGGGGCACAACTTTCTGCAAATCAGCGGTGTTATTGAGGAACGAAAATAACGATTTTAACACAAAAAACAAACTTGCTCAGATCACGAACAAGTGCGCGTTGACGAAAAGCAACTTTCAACTTGTCAAAGTTTCCAGTTAAAGTCGGAAGAGGGGTCAATCAAAAAAAGAATCCATCAGCAGATCGCTACACCTTCAGTGCAGATAACGGTGGTTTGTCATTTTCCTGCAGAGGAGACGCATCTAAGAATGGCCAAAGTGGTTTGCTGATAACTAGAGAGCAGGGGGAAGTAGCCATGCAACGCTATTCATTCAGGAAGCGTGAGAGAGGACGAACGGGAGGAAGTGAGCGCGAGGGAATGTTAGGAGGGGAGCGAGGTGGATGAAATAAAGCAAAGGCACGACAGATTGAGTACAGAAAAAGAAACGTAACCCCTTTGTTTCACTAACCCAGGAGTGAGCACGCAGCTTGTGGTGGCCAGTGCGTCTGCTGTCGAGTCAGTCAATGAGTAAGCTGTCCCATCAGCTTACCTCTGGCGAGCCTCAGCGCGTCTTCCTGGTCGGTTAGCTACTAAGCCTACTGACACAGTGTTGGGGGGTCTCTCAGGCAGACTGGGAGGGAGCGGGAGTGCGTGTCGGAGTGTGTGTTTGTGTCAGAGAGAGAAAAAGGCGTCAGGGGCTGGTCCTCAGTAACCTCAGCTCTCCTCGGCGTCGGCCTCTGTGCTGTGTGGCATCCTCAGTACCGGTACATGTCGTAGGTACTGACCCAAGACGAGGGAAAAGCCCACGTGGGGAACCTGAGGAGGATTTCCTCCAGTTGAGCAGTCCTCCTGTCTTGCCCAAAGAAATAGTGGGTGGAGATTGCAACGGAGATAATCCCTTCTGGGCCTGATGGGTCCGGGTCCCTGGGAGGCTGACGGAGGGGGAGAAAGGAAGAACACCATGAATCAACATGTGGGAAGATCAGAACCAGAGCTGCAGTTATTCCAGAAAAATCCCCTCGTCTTTAGCTTGATTGTGCTGCATGTGATTTAGCTCATGCAATGGATTCTAAAAGAGTCTTTAAAAGGTTATGGAGTTCGTTTCAGTTTTTTAAAAAATGAGCACATAATGGTTAAAACAGTCCAGTGTCCTACCAAGAGCTAATCTCCTGCAGACATCCCTGACTGAGGCGCAAAGCTATGTGATATGTGAGGAATGAAAAGAATGACATGAAGATGGATGGATTTCAAGCATGTCTTAGGAGCAGCAGCACCTCGTGATTTATTTAATATTCTAGGAAAGGGAAAGTATTTTAAAAAGATGTTTCGATATCTCTCTCAAGTTAGCTTAGCTTAGCATAAAGTCAGGGGTAAAACAGCTTGTCTTGTTGTGTCCAAAACAGTCGAGCTGTAAATCCATGTCTGGCTACAATGTCATCGTTTCAATACAGTGTATTTATAGAGGTTTTACATGGTACTCAAAAGGTTATTAACAGTTAAAATGTGAAGGTCGTAATATATCAGTGTAATATGGTATAACAAAATCTCATAGTCTAGTATGTCCTAAAAGCGTTACAGTATATTATGTCATAAAGAAATGTCAGTGTATGTCAGAAAAATACAACAGTATGACAAATAACACAGTACTTCTCATAAAAAAATATAGCATATACAAAATAAACAAAAAAGTCATGTTATATCATGTCATAAAATGTATCCATCATTTTATAGTATGCAATATAAAAAAAAGACAGAAATGTCATAAAAGTGTAATTGGTATAGTATAAAATGTCATAGCATAGTATTTCCTAAAATGTCATCATATAGTATTTCATAAAACATCACAGTATAGTCACCAAATTCTAATCAGTTCATCCTTGAGTGCATGAGGACGTTTGTGCCAGAGGTAATGACATTCACTCCTAAGATATCATGTTCACAGTAATGGCACAAACGGACAACAACATAATCAATACAAAAGAGAGCGGCAATGAAATGTTTAGAATGCTCCTTCAGCTGCAGACGGACGGTACCTGTATTTCAAACCAGAAGGTCCATGTGGGGGCGTCGAGGCCGTGGGAATAGAAGACAAAATATTCGCCGCTCAAGTCGAACTGAGGCGTTCCGTCACCGAAGGACCAGGTGGAGAGGCTGGCTCCTCGATGAGGCATCAGATACAGGGACATGTGGCTGGGGCCTACACACACACACACACACACACACACACACACACACACACACACACACACACACACACACACACACACACACACACACACACACACACACACACACACACACACACACACACACACACACACACACACACACACACACACACACAAAATACCTATAAATATATAGCATTGCACACAAATGTAGCTGTTCTGAATATGGATCTTTTTCCACTGTAGTACAAAGCCAAATGTCATTTTTCTGGGATGCTTTGAAGCCAACAAGGTGGGGCTGAGATCTCCTTACAGCGCTCAGAGGATGGAAACTTGTTTTGTCCAGTAATGTTTCCAAGGTCAAGGCTGAGCTTTCAATTGCCACGTTTTATGTTTCATAATCTCTCTTCATACATAATCCTAGTGTAAACTCTCCCAAGTGTTGCGTCGCCGCATATTTTCAGGATGCCCGCCAGCTCTGCCATCCCTGTCTGTGAACATGCTGATGTCAGCCAATTTTTTTTCATTATTTTTAACTCTGCCAACTAGTCCTAGAAAGAGTTTGTGTCTATAGTGTAGTATTTGTATTGATTAGGCCATTAAGTGTCCTGGCTTTGGGGCTCCTGATAGCTCAGTTGGTAGAGTTGGCTCACTGCAGCAGCCACAAGTCCGAATCGGACCGGCGGACCTTTCGGCCTGTCATCCCCCCCTCACTCCCTTAAATAACTTTAAAAAAAAAGTGTCCTGGCCTTTCACACTGAAGGTCATCTTGATCGTCCCCCAGCTGGTCTCCTCTCTGGACAGCAGGCTGAATTCCACTGGCGAGGTGGGAGACACTTCTGGAGCAGGAAGGTACCAGTTCTTCCTGCAAATACATCAAAATACTTGAGCTGAGGAAGAATACAAAGTATAAAGTATACAACTACATCAAGCGAATGAAGGCAAACAGCATGAAACAATGCCCGCGTTACTGACTTGCTGAGGGACTTCACGGGCAGGAACCAGGGGTAACCACAGAAGGGTCGGTCCTCGCGGCAACTGGTGCGAATGCTCTCGTTGATCTCAGGGATGTGGGGTGTGATGTGCTGTATGCCTGTGTAGTCAAAGCTGTTGATCCACAGACCAGAGTCTTGGCTCTCCACCTGGCCCTGGAGGTTGTGGAAGGTCCGCGTTGTATGCTGCAGGAGAGGGGACACAACATTTTTCGGCATTTTTAAGCGCACGTTTTCCTTCTTACAGCCGTTTTACAGAGTGAGTTTCTGCTCTGGCCAGAATTGCTTAATAGAGCTCTCTGCCATTTACATAAGCAGGTGAAGGATTGGAATCAGAGCACTTTTATCTAATCGTGATAACATGTGGAGATACGTCATGGTGTTCTGTGTCCCAGTTCCACAGAAATATGCTCTATAGGGGCTTTATGTTTCACCTGCTCCCAACAGGAGATTTTAATCATGCAAGAATGCAGCAGGACCTGCACTGCAGGATAGTCAACAACAACAACAACAACATGGAAACTGCTTCATATTCAAAATCCAAAATGAAGAATGGAACCTGCAGGAAGACTCGTTTCGGGCGTGGGCTCTCTGGACTGCCCGAATAAGGAAAGAGGAAGCCACAGGACACCAACAGGAACATGAAGATGAAGACTGAACCCAGACCAGCCAGGATCCACTTAGTGCCACGTGCCAAGTAGATGAAATGAAGCTGAGACAGACGGAGAAATAGAATATGTTACTGAAGTGGAGAACTGAACGATCTACATTGCATCCTTTTTTTTGAAATTACAACAAATATGAGTACATTAATGGTAAAAAAAATTAATTAAAAAAAGAGAGATTACTTTTCAGAAATACTCTATTAAGACAAATATAAAAAAACCTAAGCCACCATCTGCAAGATATCTTCTACTCAGTCAGCCAACTATACACAGCCGTTGGTTTACATATCTGTAGTCAAACAATGAAAGTCAATAAACTGCTCAACTCAAACTTTACTGCCGGGAACAACACAATAAACCAGCCGGGTCATGTGTATTCTGCCCTGCAAACACTCCCCTATGTCATTTCAAGGTGATTCTACAAATCCAGATTTGTTATTCATTGATGTACATAATGTGGGAATACTCACAAAAAAGGAGGAGAGGAAGATGGTTGCCAGGGTAACCAGGGTGGCCATCACCACCTCAGGAGGAATCTCTGTACCGCTGCGCCCCATGATGGGCGTGAAAATCTCAAACACCACCCAGATGAGGAACATGAAGTGGATGTAAGGCAACGTCAGGCCCAACAGATAGAGCACACTGTACTTGGCTGATGCTCCTGCAGAAAGATGGAGAGGTTACGGTTAGTCCAAGGATCAATTAATTTATTTCTTGACTCTGTCTATAACAGATACCACTTATTCAAATCAACCAAATGTAAAATGTACCTACAAATGTAAGATATATGTGTATATATATTTTTTTATTTGCCTTTATTATCTATAACATTCATTGTTAATAAAGTTGAGTTGTGCTTTCACCTCTATTTTTAAATTCTTTAGCCAGCAGCAGTCTGGTGAGCAGGGGGAAGGCCACCATGAGCATGGGCACATAGGCCGAACACAGGCCCTGGTGGGTCAGCCAGACCAGGCCGCAGCACCACAGCAACAAGCTCACGTCAAAGTAGAGATCACCGAGCTCCACCAGACGGACACCCTGCATGGAAAACACATAGAAGGGAGGGATATGAGTAGATTAGAGACTTTGGTAGGGTGTGGTATGATGCTTTGATGGATGGGGAATCAGCTGAAGTGTACAGCAGTGTTAAAACATCAATCAAAGTTAAGCTGATATGATATAATGGAGCACATGTGTCAACACACCAGGTTAGCTGGTTAGCTTAGCTAAGCATAAACACTGGACGCAGCAGGGGTGCTGATAGGTGGATTTTGTAGGGGGATACAGTCTATTTTATTAAAGCTATTTCCCAAAATGTCCAACTTTAGCTACATAAAAAAAAGATCCACTTACTCCATAGTACAAGTTCTTGGCCAGCGTGTGAATGAGGACCATCTTGCCCGTGGCAGCAGCCCCATAAAGGCAGATGGAGGCATAGAAGTGGTTGTACCAGAACATGGAGCGGCCCAGCAGAGTGACAAGCAGAGCAACGATCAGCACCGACATCAGGGTGACGAACCAACTCAGAACTGCTACGCCTGTGGCGTAGGCCAGATCCCGAACATATCGGCCGCCTGGGAGAGATGGATAGTAAATACAGACTTAACACACAATTTGGCCCAACAAGTCAGGACTAGAACATTCTTATATTGCAAGAAAAACAATTGAATAACCCACAAGGGGGGAAACACACAACACACACATCCAGTACAGGAAATGGCATAACATGCATCCACCACAGGAAATAGCAACCTACCCCCATTGCCTGGCAGGGAGGCTTTCTTGGCCAGGTAGAGCAAGGTTGCCGTGGCTACCATGTAGTTGAGGATGGTGCCAACACGAGCTGGATAAGCCACCACAACTACCCCCAGCACGTCGAAAAATACCATGTTGCCGTGACGATACTCTGAGGAATCGGCCAACTTCTCTGACATTACCAGGTACCTCAGGACTGCCAGGATGTTGTCCCCTGAAAACAGGATGCGAGTTTCAAGGTGAAAATAGGCTGAAATATTACACATCAAAGCTTCATTTAAATGGCATTGACATCTGCAGCACAGAGTTGGAGTACATCCGCTGGACAACCGCAGGATATGATCCACTCTAAGAACCAGGACTGTATAGAAAGGTTAATATGACTGCATGTGAAAGTGACGGTTTGATGTGAGAAAAGAAAGAGGCTCATCCTTGATAGAGCTGACACATCAAATGCAGTAGAGTTTACTGATGACTCAGACCGCCTTCTGACCAGCAGGGACAGGCTGCACTGAGGTAATGGCCTTTGTCATTCCTGCACATCCACCCAGTAATAAGACTGCACACGAACACCATGTAAATACTGAACAGGATACTCGTAATGAAGGTGTTTTACTGTGTATGGAGCCTTGGGCCTAATCAATTTTTTTAAATTGAATAAAAAAAAATCCAACATTTAATTGGCATTTACAGTATAAACAGTTCTGAAAGATGTATGGAAGCCATGAAATATAGTTGCTCTCGCAAACATCCTGTGTGATCTTACACATTTAACACTATCCTCTCCCACACACACTTCCACATTCTCTTACATGTACAATCCCCGTCACACTCCCCCACATAAGTTACCATTCAAACACACAGCTATTCTCTTACTATCTTCCTGTAAGAGAAGATACACGTGTCTGTCTTAGATACACTACTGTAGAGTGTTTTATAGTGTTTGTGTATGTTTGCGTGTGAGCAAACATGATACATGCCCCGAGGGGTAGAGTGTCAAAGGGTATAGAGGTGTGTGTGTGTGTGTGTGTGTGTGTGTGTGTGTGTGTGTGTGTCTGATTTATGGCCTTTATGTCCTGCTGTTGTTATATAAAAGTTATAAATCAGTATATGGGACATGTAGTGGATTTCACGGCTCCAGTCATAATGTTGAATGTAGAAGAACAATCTGGCTATGTGAAGGATTAGTAAGAGGTCGTTGTGTGGCACAGTTAAGTCGACACACGCACACACACACACACACACACACACACACACACACACACACACACACACACACACACACACACACACACACACACACACACACACACACACACACACACACACACACACACACACACACACACACACACACACACGAGACAGAGCTCCATTGTTCTTCCGCCTGGTAGGCCCACTGTTCCCTAAAAGAGTAAACAACAAGAGTGTACAACATCTACTTGTTCCTGTCGGGTTCACTGCTTAGCGACACCATTCCGTCTTCGTAATTTACCCACAACTTTCCTTTATGAATGTTGTTATGGCAAAGAAAACATGATAACATTAATTTAAAAAAGAACATCATATATAATAGTTTTATTGCACGGTAACACTGAACAGTTATATTGCCACACTCTTGTTTATATAGCAACTTTACTGCAAACAGATGCGGTGAATCTACATTAGAGCGATGCTAGCCTTGCACCTTGAACCCACTTTGTTGAAAAGCAGAGCCGTGAAAGAGATTTGAATGAGGCAGATGGGCATCGACACAGCAGAGCTACGAGTGTATCATCTACTCTGTTTCTGCCTCCTTCTCTACAGACTAAATATACCTTCTACCTACCTCTGAAATCTCACCTTCTCTCCCTAATAATGTATGCCTTTCACTGTGTGCTACTGTACACGTGTTGAGAAGGGATGTCCAGAAGCTGCTGAGGCTGCAAGGTTTGTATGGATGCATTTCTTAGGTCACTGGGAAATAATGAGATCAGCAGTCTGGTGACCGGTCTGAAACTGAGGGTCAATGCACGAAAGGACAGTGTGTGTTTGTGTCTATGTCAGAAAAACAGCATTTGGCAGCCGCCACTGCTGCAGGGACCGCTCTCTCCTCGGCAGTCAGACACACCCACAAGCTAACATGCGCTGCATATATTTGCAGTGAGTGTTAAATAAAAACTTGAGGTGACACCTTTCTCAAATTAGTACGTGTGGGTCTACGTGGATGCATGTGTGTGTGCCGTTTACCAGCTCGCTGGATCGAGTCTGTGAGGATCCTGTCAGCAGTGTCGTACTTTGTGTGATAGATGAAACCGTTTTCAATGAAAGCCAGATCGATGCCTGTAAAAAAAAAAACATGTATACATAAAATAAGAAACTTTGATTTGTATATCTATCAGCCACATATTTTCAACAACTTTCCTTGCTTCCACTACTAGGTTCTATACTCTGAAGACCTTGTTCTGCATTACCTGGGATGTTACCAAAGTCTCTGTAGATGCGGAAGTCAGTGTCAGCAGGGATGATGCCGCTCTGAAAGACCTCCTGGCCAACCACGGAGGCAAAGGGGTGTTTGGCTGCATGAACGTAGGCCTGGACCAGCCACGGGTTCTCTGGACCTTTTTTGGGGGAAAAAAGGCTTTTAGGATGTTTGACACATTGGACAATTATTATACTTTCCAAGGTTTTGTCACAAAGTAATGATTCTATATAACATGAGGGTTCTATAACCCTGTTTCTAGCTGCCTGTCTTTACCTCTAGATGTTGGTGGTTGTGTGATGTACGCCTTTAAGCTTGTTTAATATATAACACATATAATGTATATGACACGTGTATCAGTGAGTGCATCGGATAATGTCTACAATATAAATACAATGTTCAAGCACTTTGAGAACCATAATCAGGCAGCTAGTAATTCACATAGATATGGGATCGTTGCAGCCTGCAGAGAAATGTAAATGGATGGTTGGAGTAAGGCCATATACTGAAACTACATAGTGTTTCTCAGGCCTGCATTAGTGTCTCAACCTCACATTTTGCACTTTCTCAACGACAGGAAACAGAAATGCTGATGGCTACGCACATACACATACACAAAACAAACATGCAGAAGAGACCAGAGGAAAAACCTGCTAATAAACAAACAGTGAGGTGTTTGTTTGGTTGAGTACCTGTCTGAAAAACAACCTCCTTGCCCCCAACACCTGCCGCCTCCAAGTTAATGAAGGCTCGCACCTGCTTGGCCCACGGATGCTGAGTAATGAAACCGTGACTGGCCTGACGGAGAGAAGGTAAAAGAAGAAGAGTTTGGGAGAAAATAAGAAGGTAACAGAGGGAGAAATACAAAAATAGAGGAGGCATTGTTGACTTAATGAGGCTAGTCTGACATTGAAAGTGTAAAACGTGTGTCCTCGTAACTTTTATTTTACCTGAAGGATATTTTCCTCTGCGCCGTTAAAGAGGAAGATGACGCCATGATGAAGAGGAGTCGATTGGTTGGCTAGAGAATGGAGCACTTCCAGCATCACAGCACAGCTAACTGCGTCATCACTGGCACCTAAGACAAGGAAACCAGTGTGTGTGTGGGGGGGGGGGGCGCGTGTGGCAAAAATACTAAAAACCTGCAACAAAAGCTTGGGCTGGCCTGGCATTTACACAGAGAGACATTCAATTGTTAACTAACATCACCCTACTGTCCCGACCCAGTGGCTCAGTATTAGATTAGAAAACATGCAGGTGATAGAGCTGATAACCCTTGATGTACATCAGAATCTCATGTAGGCTCCAAATGCAAACTTGTGAAGAATGCGGCCAGCATGTAAGGAGCCAGCTCCCTGACTGCTTGTATAATGGTGAAAGCACAAAGGAAAAGGGGTCAAGATGAGAAGAAAAGAGCATGTGAACAGGGCATGTGACGCAGAGACATTACACAGGTTAGTCGTGAGGAAACCCCTTTAGTGAGAAGAAGTGAGAAGAAAAGGGGGGGGGAAATGGCCAAAGATCAGAGTCATGTGCTCCAGCTTTCTGGATTGAATGTGTTCACGAGGTGAGGGTAGGAGCCTGGTCACCGTGTATCTGGGTACCATTTATGCTTCCGTCACTGCCACTTATGTCAGCTACATATTAAAACCCTTGTCTCAAAAAAAAGCTCTGTGAGAAGAAGAATGCAGGAAAAAAGCAAAGACTGAATGCTTCAAATGTGCATATTGTAGTTTTAAACTCAATAAAAAGTAATAATAAGATATTTGACTCATCGGTTTGCTGTTCTGGCTGTGTTTGCCAATTCCAAGAAATCCAAGTCTTAGCAGGCAACAGTGGACACGGAAATATGTATGTGTATCTTCCTGGTCCACACCTCTTGGATGAATTTCCTATTTCTGGTGAAGCTGCGTGCGCACATTTGTGTGTGTGTGTGTGAGATAAGTGAAAAAATATGTCCCTCCTACAGGCTCATGGGTGTGGAGTGAAACAGGGAAAAATTCCTTAATCAACAAAAGACAAATAAAATATGACTTCGTAATGTGCTTTCTATCATTAACAGGCATGTATTGCTGGGCCATCTAGATATTTCCCCTGATTTCTGCTCAGTGCACTTAGGACACTCAAATTTCCTGCATTGCTTAATTTCCCACAGTGTGAGCCACATGACTACAGAGCACACTAGACACAAGTGAGGGTATTATCACCATAAAACAGCCGCTGGTAACCTCATGGCACTCTGTGAGGAAAAGAGCTGCAGGATCCATGTGTCAGAGATCCTTAACGCTATACGCTCACATCAGTATGCTAACAAGAATGCTAGCGTGTTGATATTTAGCAGGTATAATGTAATACATATTCGCCATCTTAGTTTAGCATATCTGCTAATGATGGGAAGTATTTGGTCAAAAACAAAGTATTAGACTCCTAAAACCAAGTGTACAATTCACCCTCTGGGGACCATGAATGCCTGAACCAGATTTCACAGCAAACCACCCAGAAGTTGTCAAAGATTTTCACTGTGAACAACAAACGACAACTACAAAAAAACAAATTCATACTATAAAGTTCTTTACAGAAACCACAGATTCACAATTTACTTTACAACTTCTACTTTCTGGTAATTCTAGTTTCTTTTCTGCATGTACCTACATGTAAACCGAGTCCCTAAATCTGTTCATATGAAGCTCAATCTCTTTCAGTGCCTTCAGTAAGAGCTTGCATACAGTAGACAGACTTCTTCAAGAGACGGGGACAGTTGTCTAACCTGGACTGTTGGCCACTGTATCAAAGTGGCAGTTGGCCAGCATGAGGTGCTGCGTCCCACCCTTAGGCTCCAGCCTGACAGCGATGTTGGTGACGCGGTCATAAAAGCTGGTGAAGCCTCCAAGAAAGTCAATGGAGAAAGTGCCGGTGGGGCGCTGCACATCCACCTTGAGCTGATGGGGGCCGGCTGCCGTCTCCACCCGGATGTTCTCAATCTGCTCCAACAAGTAGCCCACTGTCAGGACTTCATTCTCGTGGCTGCCCACCGGACGAGGGCCGACACTGGTAATCTGCTCCAGGTGCCGTCTATAGATCGTGGGGGAAGAGTGAAAAGAGAGAAGGACAATCTTGTGATGCTGTAAAGAGACGGAAAACCAAACCTGCATTTTCCATCACAACATTATTAAAGCAGAACACTCCATGGATTGCTTTTCAAAACCACCTCAAGGTTTTCGGTTTCAATATGATTTTTCAAGAAGTCAGAGTGCTTGCAGACATTATTGCAGTGTGTGTGTGTGTGTGTGTGTACCATACAGGAGAGTGGATAATAGAGTGCTACAATCGTTACTGCTGGCTGACACTTAAATGAATAGCTGAAGTGAAACCAGGTTCAAGTTCAGATATCTCTACTGAGTCTGGTGTTTATGTGATCGTCTACATCTTCGCCAAAGAAGTGTCTCATTACTGGTTCATTAGCATTTTTTAAATATATTCCACCCAAACAATTATGCTCCCCTTCATTGTGATTTATGTCTGGGTTTAAAATATTAAATATGAATACACATAAATATTTGCACAAGTAATACTGGCGATTTCAAAAATTATACAGTTTTATTTGACCGTTTTATTAGTGGGTTCAAAATCACTGCATCCCACACGCTACACATGTAGGAACTGAGTAAATGAAAGTACTGCATGAGTAAATGTAGTACTGTAGTAAATGAAAGTGACCAAGATAACCCCACAGACGACAGGACAAGAATAAAAACGAATGTGTTTTTAATTCAGTTTAAAAATAAACAGGGTGCAACCCGTCTTTGTTTTGCTAGCTGAGTTCAGAATTTGGACCACTTCTCTTACTTTGACCCAGTCTTCCTCGTCACTACTCAGACTCCCTCAGGAGAATGAAACAGGAAATTAAGCCAAACCACTCATATGGCAAGAAAAACAGATGCGTCATATCTTTTCTTTGCAGAAGCAGGTGCTGGTGGTTGTTTGCTGCAGCTGTTCAATAAAGGCCAATGTTAGCTCCTCTGCCTGCATCGGCTGGAGTGCTGCTGCGTTAGCTGATGCTGAAGGTGACAAATTAACGATGTGTCTTATCTAACCACGGTGGGTGAAGCCATATGCTGTAGTCCCACTCAGGCTCATAATTCAGATCTGGACTGGCTGGGCTTGGACTCTTGAAAGTCATGGTGACCAAAGAGGCTAAGAGCTCTAATCAGCATGTCTGATTCATTTAATGGTGCAACCAGCCAATTGATGGCACATCCCATCGGCCAGCACTTGAAAGAGCTCAACGGCAGCCGGAGGCCCTCAGATTCAGGACCATAATCCCTGTCTCCCCTTCTCACGGGGACTGAAAATCGGATAAAAATGTTGCACTGTAAAGCTTTTTAATCTAAACAGCTTCTTGGAACGAACAGAAGGTTGTTTTCTATCGCCATGCAGGCTGCATTTTATTATTAATTATTATTAATGGTTTCATTGGGGGGGGGGATGTCAGAAATGAAAGGTCAGCAGTGTGGCTTCCCCCTCACCATTTGTGAAGTTGTAAATTAATTTCCACAACAATTGATTTTCAAAATCATCACATTAAATTTTGCATTGTCATTCAAATCATTTGACTAATGCTTAATAGCTGCCAACAACTGGCGGCGGCAACAGATTTTCATTACTGATCAACTTGATTTTTTACAATCTCGAAAATCTCTGTTTCATTCACTTTGGCAGCGATAAGCAGAAGTAGTTTCGCAGAAATCCAGTGTCACCTTTGCCCTTTGGAATATCCCCCAATGATTTGACATCTTATTATTATTTGTTTAATACAACCCAGACATTCAGATTACATTTGTTTTTATAATGCATTTTACAGTTTAGTGTCTTCATATGTAAACGCACTTTAAACTGTGTTTATAGACTACAAATAAACATTACCCACCAAAAATGTCTACTTTTTGTACTTGTGTTTTTAAATTTCCATTTAAAGAAGAATATTTCTACGTTATAATTTTCCACTTTTAGTAGTAGAGATTTTGAATGTATGGAAGCTGCATTATGTAAAAGACCAGTCCTAGAGGTTGCTGTACCTCCACACTCTACACACGGTTCGAACAGCTGTCTGTCCTGCAGGTTACCTCGGAGGTAAATAGGTGGAGGTGGAGGGGACACCCGGTAGTGGTTTCTAGGCGGGTCTGTTGCCAAACTGGAGGAAAGGTTAGCTGGGTCTTAGCAAACGTTTACATTGCAGTAAGCGGGGTACAAACTCACCTGGCTCTCACTGCGTTGAACTCGCCGGTTGGCTTTCCAATGACGAGCTGCTGTAACGACAAATGAACAAGTCCCCACAGCACCAAAATAAACACAGAGACCAGGGAAGCTGCCAGCCCTTCCCGCAGCAGATATAGGTTCACTTCGGGCTTCCTCTCCGGTTCCCCGCTGTAGCCGTTATCCCCGCACCGTTCCCGGGAACCGTCGTTATCTTGCGCTACATAATTATGTATACCGAAGGGTTTTATTCTCCTGACAGCGGTGTCGCTCTCCATTTTTGAGCCAGCGGTACATCAGCTGCAAGCGTCGTCCTCAGGCGTCGCTTTTCTTTTTTTCTGAAAGAACGACGGATAGCGCTGAGGGACAAACTTCAACGAGAGGGCGAGACGCTCGAAAAATGAGAAGCAGAGGAGTGGAGGACATTTACGCACGGAATTGTTCTCTCGCATATAAGTATACACTAGATAATTACGTAGCAATTCTAACGTAAGAATACGTTACTCGCGGAAATGTGCGCCCTTTTGCCTAAATATGAAAATAGCCAGCTTAGTAATGTTAGAGTGGCAACTTAATTATCGTCTCATCTCACTCGTGAACTGCTCCTTTAACATGAACTCAATGAACTCCACACCCCCAGTACCAGTCAAAGCCCTGCAAGTATATCAATATTATCAGCACAATTACCATAACTAAAAGAAAGGCTCAATTATTTGCATAGTGCCTTTCAACAATAACATTTTACCCAAACAGAAAGGTCCCTTTCAGAGTGTGTATGTTTTATAATTGTTTTTCATCATCATCATCATCATCATCATCATCATCATCATCATCATCATTATTATTATATTATTATTATTATTATTATTATTATTATTTTATCATCATCATCATCAAGCAGCATTTTATATTTTTAAATACCTTTTACAGATTTTGTTCATGCAGTCTTGTCAATGAGTACAAGGTGTCACAAGTAATAAAATAGAATTTAAAAAGATAAAAAGCACATTAATTCATAAACGTATTGAATGTCCAATATACAGTTTTCGGGAGTATAGAGCCACATAGGAAATGTAATATGTAATATACATGTTACTCTTAAGCTTTAAATGAAACATTTCCTAAGCAAAGTAATCAATTGGTCTAAAAATAGACATCAACATAAATGTATTACAGTATTTATTTTGCATCGAGTGAAACTGTTGCTGGCTGAACTGATATCATAATGTTATATGATTCGATGCTAGGGCTACGCGGTTTATCTGCTGCTTTGTCGCCACCGAGTGGACAATGTAATATTAGTCAATGCGCGCTGACATTTCTCATATCACCATGCTTCTTTTTTTTTTTTTTTTTTTTAAGTTTTAAACTTCCAAACAAAACTTTAAACGTGTCACATCTCTTCTATCGTCCAGCCATTTAAGTACAGTTACAAAAAAAGCTTATAATCTGACAATTCAGTAACCATGCATACTCAATTAGCCTACAAGTAAAAACATTCAGAATGTAACATAAGAAAGGTACGTATTAGCAACAGAATGTACTTCACATCTCAAAAGCAGAAGTCTTTATTCCGCATTATGCAGAATAGTACCCAGGTGTTACATTATTATATTCATATGATTGATGTAATAACATGCAAGTAGTTCATTTGTGTTGTAGTCGCTCAGTCATTACTGATACTGATATATTATTTATAAATGCATAATATGCGATGAACAAATCAGATGTTTAAGTAAAACCCTAAAAAAAATCTAGCAAAGTAATTAGTAGGCCTATTGCTGTCAGATAAATGTAGTCAGTAATGGGTATAAAATGGCCCTTTCAAATGTACTGCATAAGCATAAGGGGGCTTATTAATTACACTGAAATCAACTTCCGCTAAAACAAATTAACTAATTGCTGCCAAGTGTGTCAAAATGACGCGAGCGGCTAAAATTATATGGAAACAACTGTCTTTCTGATGTGAGGTTAGAGTAGAATCTCCACCGTTTAGCGTTTCTGGTTAGCATTAGCTTGTTGTTAGCTAAAGAAGCTACAAGCTATTAGCTCAGTATGGGTCTTCCTCTTTCAAAATAAAAGCCCCAGTCTTTATTTATTGGGGAACGTATTTTTATAATAATGAGAGCGAAATTGAACTGAAGTAAAAAAAAAAAGTAAATGCAGAAAGGCCAATTCTGAAAACAGCCCCAATCGTATGCTTTGACAACAATATCCATCAATGTATATTGTGGAAAGGTGTGCATTTCTGCATACATTTAATTAATTAAATAATCAATTGTGCTGTCAATAGAAACAAGGAGTTTACACTTTACAACTAAAATATGTTTTATAAGACGATTTCAGAATTTTTGAAAATTCAGTGTGATTAAATTATTTTGAGACCAAATTAATCAGCATTAAGATATGTGTTCTTGGAAATTAAATTAACAATTAAACAGAAAAGACTACTACTACCTCAGTTCAGAGAAATTGCTGTATAAATGAAATGTTATATAAACCACGGTATATTAAAAGCATGTTGCATATAAAGTCTTGTTTTTTTCTCTTAATTTCTTAATATTTTTAAGTCAAAGAAAACAATGCAGCGGAAACGTTAAAGGTAACCTTCATTGCTGGTGACTTGACTGCTGTTTTTTTGGTAACAGCTCCAGTTCCGACTCTCCGAACGATCATTAGCTTGCCGAGCATAGCAGAGAGCAGTCAGCCCGTCGTGTCTCTACCCGAGGCCGGATGGTAAAATCCAACCTCCAGCGGATCCTAAACAGTCATTGCTTTGCTCGCGAGAAAGAAGGAAAACAACAGTATTCAACTACCATGGCGGATTTGAGTAATGGTATCTGTGACATTATTGGGAAGTAAGTAAACGATGAAAAATACCTCACCTAGCTAACCGCTAACCTTGATGTGGGGGAGGGGTGGCTAAGCTAGCGTAGCTTGCAACCGTGGAAAAGCGGAAGTAAAACGCGTTTAACTTTAAACGTACATTTCGTGTGTAATATGCTGTATTAATAACATCCCATTGTTGTGTGTTTTGGCGTCTATAGTACAATGTTATTAAAAATAAATAAATACTAATGTCATGTTGAAACAAGGTACGGATGTTGATGTTGGCCCTGGAGACGACATGAGCTAACGTTAGCTATAAACCATGTCGAACTTGAGATACGTCACAGGAGTTGGCTTCGCCAGCGAGCTAAACGGCTAGCATCAACATTACGACGTAGACGTAAAGTTGCGAAAGCAGAACGATAACAAATAACTTAAGATAGGCATATCTTCCGTTTAGTTCGGGGAACATTCACCAAGCGGCTTTAAATAGGATTATTCGGTTCCTCTCACGTCAGCCCATTTAAATACCAACCCGACTTTTCACGTTTATTAAGGAAATTTGACGTAACTTTGTTATATCCGTATGATACGGATTTGTCGCATAACGAGACAACGTGACCCGAGCTCACGTTACTTGGTGGATCTAGTTAAGGGAGGGCCGGAGAGAACAGGTTCCGCCAGGGTAAATATTTGCACGTATAGTCGTCAGGTGAGTGTACGTTAAACTCGTGAACTGACAAGAATCATTACGCAACAGACAGTTTACCGCAGCAGCAGCAGCCTCGTGATGGCAGGATGAAGTTACTGTACATCCGACCGGACGCAGAGAGGGTTGTTGTCGTTAATATTTAAAATTAATGTGTGGTCTGTTCCATTCCTACGTGGCCTTCGAATATCGAACCGAAAAGGATGGACATGGGTGTTGATTTAATTTACAAAAGTCCTTAAAAACGTGTAGGTAGAAAAAAAAAGAGTAATCGAAAATATTGATTAGGAACCCAGCTATTTAATGCAGCCATACGTTCAGTCTAAGGCAAGAAAGATAACCACTTGACTGAAGTGATAGCTGTTAGTATAGAGTGCTGTAATGCTTATGTGAAGGAAAGAAAAAAATCACTTGTATCCACAGAAAATGAATTGGCAATGTGAGCATTTTTTTTTGTCATAGTGGACTCAATAACTTTAGGCTTTTTGTTATTGTAAAACGTTGCCTTTAATGGAATACGGATTAAAATGATTAAAAAAAAAACATTTCATAGGTAAAGCTGTGAGGGGTTAGCAGCTTTACTTTTTAACTTCTAATACAACAAAGGGTATCTTCATGGTTTGGACAATGTAAGTAATTGAATTACATCACCCTATGCTTTAGGAAAATGTAATTGTTATTATAACAAATAATCAATAAATAATAACCACCAAATGTAACTGTTAGTTACTAATATGATCACCTACTGAGATGAGCTTATGTTAGTATCTTTTTCATTAGGTTTAATAAGGCACAAGACGCAGTATGTTTTCCTGACAGTTTGGTCAATTGTTACACCACCAAAATATTGTTTGTGGGCGTTCAGTAGATTTTAGGGGCTCTGCTTGCATTTCAACTTGCGCTGGCTCTTTCAGCTAATAACACAAAGATTTGACTTCAAGAATCCGAGTCTGGTTTTGTGGTTTTAGCAGCAAATATTTTTGGTTGGTTGCCTTCCACCCCGTCCTGCTGCGTTGGTGCACCGCTCTTAAAAAGTTCAGTTAACAACTCTGTAAACACAGTGCCATTGTTTTGTGGAACAGGAATTGTAAGTGGTTTGAAAGAGCACCCGTGACTGCTTGTCTAACATGTGTTGTTGATTGAGCTCTTAGATGTTGGTAGCTGCAGTATTAGGTAAAATGTACAACTTGCAGAAACTTTGCATCAGTATTGAATAATCTTACATTTTATTAGTAATAAAGCCAACAGCCTGTAGTTATTTGAGCAACTGCATAGACAATTAAAAGTCATTAGCTTAATCTTAGAATATACTGTATGTGCATTATATGGCATTGTCAATTCTTCTTGGTACACAATGGAGAAACTGGTCAACGCCCATATTTGTCTGTGTTTAGCCCCATAAAGTATTTGAGGTTGTAGTTATATGAATAATCCTGACAGCAATTTTTTACATGTATTATTATACAGTACACGTTGAATTACAGAAAATGCAAATTGTATTTTTGACTGTGTCCTTTCTATGTCCTCCCTTTCAGCCTGTCCCTGCATTGTAGTAGTACCCGCCACCCGGGGCCTCTGTGGTGCTCCTGATGCCCCTCTCCCACCCCTGAAGATCCCAGGTGGGCGAGGGAATGGCACACGGGATCACACTCCTTCAGCTCGGCTACTCCACTCAGTAAGTCTACACACACACACACACACACACACAATGTGCGCAGAAGAACTATAACGCAGATGCAGAAATGGAGAAAGCTGGTTTCGGAGGAAGAAATGTGTCAAAAATAGGAGCTTAAACCATTTCCTGGCACCTGATCCAGTGTCGGTTAATCACTGTTGCTGTTATAGATTGTACTTTTAAAGTTTTTAATGCACAATTACATTTTCTTATTGTGTACAAATCATCTGTGTCACATGACTGTCGGTATATGACGGTCAGTGTAAATCCTACAGTTTTTTCCTTCTTTTTCTGTTCTTTACTTTGAGAGAGATGAAAAAACTGAGTCAAATTCCTTGCATGTCAGAGGAAGGCGCACCCTGTTTTTACTTTATTCAGTCACCAACCCTCAGCAGTAAATCACCATTTGATTTCTTTTTCGCTTTTTTTTTCTTCCAGAGTTCAGTTTATATGTAATGGCTGTTGCCCTGCTTGGCCAGAGTTGCAGGCAGCATATAACGGGGCCAACATGTGCATGTAATTGTTTTGGCAACATTTCCATACTACTTAAATTATAATTGGATCTAAATGACACAATGAATGCCACCCACTGCTGATTTCAGATGTTACCATTGTTTCTTTCCAGGATCGAAAGTTGACTGTAACGGAGGAGCCAGCAGGGAATGGTCGCCCTGGGATACTCCATTTCCAAAGTCATCCCACTGTTACCAAGACGATACAGTGGGATGCCTTCCTAAGCAGCAGCGCACTCTATGTGGAGATACCTCTTGACCCTCTTCCTGAAGGCAGCAAGGAGAGGTGAGGCCAGATTGTTAGCAACAAGAGAGTCCACAAGTGGAATAAAGGCACATGTGAGCCATGCTACAGGAGAGTAAACAAGCATGAAAATCAAGTCAAACATATTTGGTAATAGTTGGTACGAACATGTTTTTTAAAAGATGACAGAAATATTATTGGACCTTTGGAACCTGTAGAAGTTTAAGATTACATGTTTATGTCTAGCCTGATTTTTAAGATTAAGGTTTCCTCACTTTGGTGGTGTTATTATAGGATGTGCATGCTATTTTATTTTTTGTGCCTGTATGTTAGAGGGTTGTGTTCCCTTCTCTAACCTAAGCTGCTCCCTGTCCTCCCTCCAGTTTCGCGGCTCTCCTAGAGTATGCTGAAGAACATCTGAAAGTTGTCAGTGTGTTTGTCTGCTTTTACAAGAACAGAGATGATCGTGGTACGTACCGACGGCCCTGTTTTCCCCAACATACATTTGTCATTGGGACAACTTGAACATGATTATTTTGATTTCTGTGTTGTGACTCGTACTGCGTTTAACATCCATTGTCCCAATCTTATTCTTACAGCTAAACTGGTGCGTACTTTCAGTTTCCTGGGCTTTGAGATTGTGAAACCGGGCCATGCCCTCGTCCCACCTCGACCTGATGTATTCTTCATGGCCTACAATTTTGACAGGGACTCCTCGGATGAGGAGTAGCCCTCTGGACAGCCCCTCTACCCCCTGCTTACTTCCCTTTTTTCTTCCTATTGTATGTTTGTCCATCCCAGTTTACTCATACTCCACACCATCTGTGTTAAACCCTTGACAGTAGTTCTCTGTATGCAAGTATTCTTTTCCCCCCATGCTTTTTGTGTTCAAGGGAATATGTAAGATGTGCATCTCCTGTTTCCACCATCTGTTTATTATACTGTTTTCATTGACGAATAATTGGTGTTGTCACTAAAAAAGGAGGGAACCTTTGTTTTTTGGACTTGCAATCACAGTGCAGTTGTCATAGCTATAAGTTAAGTGCATTTCTTGTTAAATCTTTTTTTTTTTTTTATATATTTTCTGTTATGATAGATTATGCTGAAGGAGTCTTCATTTCTTGAATGTACAGTAAAAAGGTCATCAGGTTTACACTCGGGTACTCCAGCTTTCTTTTGATTGGCTTATTAAGAAATGTGTCCCATTTCCTTTCTCTCTGAATTGGATAACAATCGTGTTTCAGTGGGACCAGTTTTATTTTGTGGCACCAACATCCTCTTTAATATTTTTGAAACGTGAGTGACAGCCCCAATAATTGGTACTTCATTGCTGGGTATTGAATCCATTTAGTCGAGAGGTGGTGAAAAGATGAATGCCGTTGCATGTGTGATGTAGACGCTTCATTTTCAAGTTAAAGATCCTACCATGAGTGTATTGGTACAATGCGAAAGGACAGTAAATAATCCAAAGTGCTTTTGCTTCTTTCTGACGATGTTGTTTTGGAGGTTGGATAAAAATGCTGTGATGTTATGATTGGATTTTTTTTATTAGCATTCCTTTTTAACTTCTTTTTCATGATAGTGTTGAGTTTGTTCACCTGCATAGTGGTACCTGTTGTGCTTCTGTGATAATAAAACAAAATGAAAACAATCCATTGTTTACTTCCTGTATTGGCTCACCAGAGCATTTCAACTAAACTCGGAGAAGAGCTCAGTCAGGTGGAAGTGGATTTTAAAAGCGTATTTATTTATTTCACAGTAATGTGTCTTACTATAAAAGCTATTCATATGCATCCTTACAACCTAACAGAATGTACTATAAAGCTCTTAATAGCTCCCAGTGATAACGTAACTAGTATTATGTGCTG
Organism: Chelidonichthys spinosus; assembly: GCA_029853015.1. Classification (NCBI taxonomy): domain Eukaryota; kingdom Metazoa; phylum Chordata; class Actinopteri; order Perciformes; family Triglidae; genus Chelidonichthys; species Chelidonichthys spinosus. The sequence goes on from CM056840.1 coordinate 10,857,351, forward strand.
ATCAGTCTGAAGAAAATGAGGTCAGTTACAAAACAGCAGACATCCAGAACATATCCTGTGTCTTCACGCCACCAGGAGGCTCCATAGGACACTGAACCATGCATGACCACAAGCCACTGGTTTTTAAAGTTGCATCTGCAGTATACATCAGTGTAAGATTTGCCATTTACCCAAACAAATGTGGTCAAACTGCTCGGGGCATGGCTGAGGGAGTCTTCTCACTGACTTCTAAGACCTATTTGTATGTGTGCAGTCTGTGCTTGACAGATGGTGTGTTAGTTTAGCTGCACCTTTTAGGGCATGACAACTTAAATATTTATGATTAGTACAGTAGTGTGGTGACCTCATGTTATTTCCAACATTTCCAAATAACCCTTTTAGATAACATCTTTGGTCATGTTGTGCCCTTATTTAATGACATATGCCAAAAAGAAAAATAACAAAATATAATTTTCTTTGTCCTTTTCAACTAGGAATCCACTATTTTTTTCTTCCGTGCTTACATCATCTAGTGCCCACTAATTTTAACCAACATCCATCCATCAATCAAATAATCTGCAACCATACAGAGCTGGAGAAGGTCGTGAGCTCATCTTTTCACTCGGAATATGTCACCACACGGAAGATAGATGCTCTGGAAATGCCGTTTCAGCTCACCTTTAATGAAGCGGAGGCAATATTGTGCAAAATCTTCCTCTTTTTCCCACTGCAGCCATTTTGCCTTATTGGAAGAGCACAGGTGTTGCAAATAACATTAATGATGGCACAATACCAGGACCCTCCAACCGGGACAGCGAGATGGGATTTAGCCATCCTTGATTTTTTGTCAAAATGTCTTCTGTAATAAATAGAATGAAATGAATGTATTTTCATGCACAGTGTAGTCTGCTGTAGACCTGCTTTATTTGAAATGTAATTTCCACTACTTTTTGATTTAAGATCGTAGTGATTACATGTTCATTTAGAGCTAAAAAGCTTAAAATTCACTTTATTTGCAGGCAGAAACACTGCCTGTTTAACATATCTATGGAAGGAACCTAAAGGGAAAAAGCCATAAAAAATACCCATTTACCATTTGTCATAAACAATAAAATAGAATGATCTCATCCATAGCTTTCAGAACAAAGTACCGGCAGTTTGGTGGAAGATATAATGTAGAGAACACCTTGCTAATTACTGCAAAGTAGAAAATATCTTAAAATATGTCTTTAATAGTGTTCAGGGAAATGTTATTATTCATCTAATGCATGGTGATTTCATCCAATTTCACTCTCATCACTCACTATAATGTACGGCTTCAGATTTTTCATTGAAAACATGAAGTATGTAAACGACAGGACAAAAGGAAGCATTTCTTTTTTTTTCTGGAATCCAAATATTTAATAGGTACATATCAATTATTATTATGACATGTATAAAATTTCAGATCACAATATGAAGCAATGAAACTCCTCAGACTGGCATACGCTGCAAACGTTTGAGGTCGCCACATAAAAATGACTAATGATTAAAATAGAAGAGAAGCAACTAAAATGGTAGAAAAATGGCGTACAGACATAGATAATAGTAAGCATTCTAGGGAAATTAAATGCGACTTTTTCAAACTTTTTTCTTCAATAGAGTGCAATAAAAAATAAAAAAACAACACAGCACTGAAGCCAAGCGTCCACAAGACGTCTAAAAAAATGTTAGTACTGTAGGTTCACGGAGGTCAGAGGAGAGGAGAGGGAGAGGAGGTCACAGCAGAGAAAGAAACGAGGGCTATTAGCTTGCCAGTCAATGCAGGGAGAAAATAATCTCTGAACAAGATTGAGCAACAGTGGAATTAATGCACATCACAGTTAGCTTTAAAGACCATAGTAGCATTTGTACTTGCGTGTTGTTGACAAAAAAAAAACAAAAAAAACATAAAAATAAAATCCTGAATGACTGAACAGAAAACAAGGACATCACCACAAACAAACAAACAGCCGGCCAATGAAAGGGGAACTGATGTGTACAGCAGCGTCGGGCTGCGTCTCCAGGTTACAGGTGAACGTGATGATGTCAGTGAACGAGGGCTACATTGGATTTTTTCTCCCACAACCAACTCAAGTGTGTGAACTATTTCAGATGCATTATCTGGAATTCACTCTCGCCTCTGCCCAGATCACAGAGTGCAGAGACGTCGCCGCTGCTCTCCATGGGGGGCATTTGTGTTTTGGTTCCTATCAGACCTGCCAACCCTGGACATTGTAGTACCGTATCAGCACTGGAAAAGATGCCAATCTGTGTCAGCCGCTCCAGATGTTCAACATTTTTAAGCTCGGGGTTGTGTAATATGTGTATAATATATTCAAAAGGTGTGTCAGATCAAACGTAAGAACTTGAAGATAACTGTAGTATAAGTGGCGGCGCAGTGTACATCATTACATGGCAACAATAAGCTTCTATCTGTCCTATATTACCATGTGGCACAAAAATAATTGGTCCAAAATCATTATCAAACTGTCCACGTAGGACAAAAGGTCTTTACAGTAGAAGATCAGGAAAGCCTACAAAAGAAACTTAAAAGCTGCATTAAAGGACTATTTGCTAGTACCAAATTCACAGCTGCCATTTTTATTTTCACGGATCATGGAAAGCAAGACCCGATGATCTCGTGAAACAAATGAGTTCCTCATATTGGTGTTTTTGTTTTGAGGCTACACAATCAAAGTGATTGACTGATGATGAAAACATTCACCTCTGTCCAACTAATTTAGGGAGAAAACAAACAAAGACATTGCTTTTATACATCGCTTGTACGAGACGATTAAATGAGCTTGTTTCTCTCTTTGCAACCAACTCTCTGTATTAAACCTGTTTCTGTATTTACGTATTTAAGATCTACGTATTCACACGTTCCACAATCAGACCTGATCGGGCTTCTCAAACATTTGCTGTCTTTTCAGTGTTAAAAGTTTGACATAATTCAAACGTTACCGTGCACACACACACACACACACATATTTTACCTTTGCCAAAGGTTTTTCAGTTTGGTTGGTTTGTCTGTCAGCAGGATTCACCGGGCGGATGCACACATTATTTTTCACTTACGGAAACAGCCTTGGCGGAGTTCTGGGCTCTCCGAGTGCCCTTCTAGTTCCATTATGCATTCAATGTTACGTTGTATGCAAGCCTATTGAAGCATTCAATAGTGTATTGCACACACAGAACTACTGAAATGTGTCCTTTTCATATACGAGCAGTGAACACTCACAGACGCTCTCTTGAGCTAGTATTAGAGTCGATCCAATGCTTGATTTCAAGTTTCAGCTAAACCTTATTGATACTCAATTTTTTAACAAAATAAGTTCTGAACTTTTAAAATGTATCTAAACACAAGCAACCATTCATTCTATTTCTGATTCAAAATAATACGTTTGCAACATTAGGAAACTGGCCAGTCATCGGACACAGTAACAGTTTACCCGTTGTATACAATATATTGGAAAGCTGCACATTTTGGCCTCTGATGGTGTGAATCCACATAAATATGCTGGACTGAAAACTCTTGTCAGGGAATAAAAAATAAAACAAATCAGTGGCCTTATTTTCAGGCTCAACCATAGCAACAAATAATTCCCATCATCCTGGCTGTGCAATCACTTCTCAGACTACGTTTCTAAAACGCCAGGGAGAAGCAGATCACGTTGGACACCCGGAGCTCTCTGCTGAACATTATGCTAAATCTTACAGTGAAAACGATAGCGGATGAATATCTGCCGAAACACAAAATATGCTAACCGTCTCTGTGTGAAGTCCTGCTTGATTGTGGTTGCTTGGTAACGCCAGGGACGACCACAGTGTGCCCTTCTGGGCATCAATGAAAAGAACATGCAAGCAAGTAAACATGTAAATGGTTACTTTATAGAGTATTTCTCAGATAGACAAGTTAATGTCTCTACAGACAGATGATCAATTGGTGAGGTCTTTCCCAAATCGATACTCCACCAGTGCATTTTAGCGTTACATATCAGAAATGACCAGTGCTTTTTAAAAGCAGATTTCTGAAGGTATTTGCCCCTGACCTGCTCCACGGCCGTCGTCTTTGGTATGTTTATGAAGTAAGTGCCATATATGTTTTCATCTTAGAGGGTTGTGCCTGTTGATCACTGTTGTGTTCACTGAGAATGGAAGGTTGCTGCTGTGTTGGGCCCTCCAGACAAAGCTGCCACTTTGTTCTCCTCAAATGCACTGAAAGGATCTCTGGCGAGACGTTTGCTATTCTTATTAGCTCAAGGCATGGCAATAATCCAAGTGACGCGAGCAGTTAGCAGAATGTTCCAGTGTGCTCCACATTAACCTACAAAATAAGTCCCGTCATTGATAAAGTGCTTCAAAAAGGCATAAAACATTGTGTGCTTTCCTCATTTTACCTTGCCTGAACAGACCACCTCTCAGTCACATGACCTACTTGCTCATTCTGAATGTTGTGCAGGGAGGGTGTTGTGTCCTGCTGTGCCTAAATCACCGTATTAAACTAGCACCTGGTGTAAAACTACGTGCGGGGTACACAAAAATGCTGATAGGTTGGCAGAAGTCTGATGGCGTGATTTTGTAATATTGCCAGGGAGAAATTTGCACCCAAACAAAAATTGTTTGTGTATTTCAATTGATGGAAGCAGTGAATTACACAGGGGAGTGGCACAAAAAATAAAAGAGGCAAATCTTGAGCTGGCTAGTGGGTGTGAATTGGGGCTCCTTTTGTGCGTTTGTGGGGGCAGGAGTAGTGAGTTTAAAAAATGTCCTTGGTTGAATTTCAGGCTGGTGATGTTAATTGAGACTGTCCAGGTTTATCAGATGAGGTCAGTCCCTACTGAGGTTGTTTGTGTATGAATGATTGTATACATAAATGGCTGTATATGCAATATACATTTGCCCGTGTGTACAGTATGAGTGTGCAATGCGTTTTAAAGTGGAGCTCTAGGTACTTGACGGTATACGGGAGGGGGAAGGAGAGGGGGAGGGGGGGTGCACAGAATGGATGCGCATGTGCATGTGTGTATGTGTTCTATTTATAAATGTGACCTCATCGGCCCTTGCTGTAGCCGGGGTAGAACTGGTCAAGCAGCACCTGAAGGGTCACGTTTTGGGCCATGACGTAGTCTTTGCCCAAGTCGTGACGGCAGGCGGGGCAGGTGTAGACCTGCGCTCGGAACGACCGCTGTAGACAAGTCTGGGGAGAGGGGGCGGGGGTTAAAACACAAATACCAGGACGGGATTGTCAAGTGGTGCACGCAGTCAGTACACACCTTGCACACGTTGTGCGTGCAGACGGTGGTGATTGGCTGGAAGGCCAACTCCTGGCAGCACACGCACATGAAGATCTGCTCCATCTTCTGCAGGAAATTCTTTGTACAAAGACAGAAACGAAAAAAGTGAAGAAAAAAAAACTGTAAGAACTTTTCCAAATATATGGGTGCTACTGTCATTTTAACTTCTACATCAGTTTGCAGGCTAGACAGCTAATTAGCTTCAAAGCTTCACATTAAGCAGCATGTAAACCTGCACATGTCACTTTGTTCCGGTTAGATGCTGGTACGGGCCTTTCTCTTCTAAATCCCTGCTAACAACACACTGTCTGCCTGTGATATGTAGCTACAACACAAGTTTGTTTACTTTGGCACATCGACACCCCCCTCCAGGAAGCTAGGATGAAAAGTAGCAGCTCTGATATTTCTCCCAGGACCTGTCTTCTTTTTAGCCATCCAAAAAGTGTGAACAATATTTTCTAAAACCACACAAAAAGGGATGACTAAGTATGATTTCAGTTGCACTTTTGTGGAGAAGCCTGAGATGTGTTAGCGTCATACCGGCCCCTCTTTAAGGTATCCCATGGCTTCATCCCAGAGTTTCTTGTTGGCTGTGTCCTCCCGGATCAACTGCTGCTGCTGCTCAGACAGCTGGAAAGTCTCCTCCACTTTCACCTTTTTGGAGGGAGGCTCCACTGCTGGTGACGGCTCTGGTAAAGACACGCGAGTAAGAACCCAAACAATGCAGTGACGCTTGGAGAATGAATTGAAAATGACCGTTCACAGTAGTGGATGCTTGACCGGTGGAAGCTATCTTAAATGGAAGTTTCACTCCTGTGCTGTTCTCACCTGTCTTCTTCTCACACCTTGTCTGACCTGCTTTGATTCGTCTGTAAAAGCACCCACCGCTCTCTCCGGTCGTCTTCTGCTCTCCATTACTCGGCGGCCCCTCTTCTTCCACACTGGCCATCGGCTGCTCTTCCTCCTCTTCCTCGTCATTCTCTTCTTTTTCCTTGATCTTGCGTCTCCGCGGCCTCCCCCTTCCCGGGTAGTGCTTACTCCGGCCGCCGCGACCGGGTCGGGCACAGGCCTCCTTCTTTGTTTTGTTAGCCATTGCTGACAAGTAGCCGGGCGGGTACTGCAGACAGTGGCGCTTAGTAAAACACATGGAAAGAACAAACCACATACAGTATATACATTATGTATAACTTATATATGTTCTGTCTAAACAGAGTTCACACACAGACGGTTACGCTCGCAGACTCACCTGAACAGCAAGGCCTAGTTTTTTGATCCTCTCCACTCCTTCAGGCGTCCACGGCGCTGGTTCCAGGTCGTCCCGTCTCAGCAGGTACCGCCACACCAGGTAGCCACACTTTCCAATCTCTGGCCAGTACTTTACCACCTTCACATTCACACCAGAATACCATGAAATATGATCAACCTTTGTATTTTAAGCGGCTTTACTTGAAATGAGCAGATCTATTTTTACACTACAAAAAAAAGCAACAAAATGAGCGTCTGTACCTTGTAGATACCGTCGTAGCGATTTCCCTCCTCAGGAGCATATTTGCTGATGCGTCGACCTTTGGAGCTGCGCACCACTCTCACCGGCTTTCCTGCCCGCCAGTTCCTGGACTCGGCCCCGTCTTTGTCATTCAGAGGTGCATCGCAGTTTAAGGCCAACGCCCTGATGGAGTCGGTGTCCAAGAGCAATAGACAAGACAGAACAATGTTCGTCAAGTCCGACTAACGGTTAGAGATGTTCATGGATAAGACGTTCATCATTCTAGCCAAGTGTAGAAAAGTCAGTTAGCGTTCCATTCATCTTTAAGTGTTGTACCTGTTCATGTGTGTCAGGGTCTGGTCAAAAGAGTGCTCTCCGATCCGCTTGTTTCCTGAGAGGTCACGACCCCCGCTGCCTGTGTAGGTGAACTCATCTCCCCGGTCCTACAGCAGGCGATGGAACCATAACAAAGTTATCAGTCTACTTAATGCAAATCCCCTACTTCATACGTAGGAGATAATTAAATTATTTATACACATTTGGTAAAAAAAAAACACACCACTTCATCCTCAAAGCCCCCAGCCAGCACCAGCGAATAGGAGCCATCGTTACTGCGCCCATGGATGCCACCAACATGCGGCCTGTGCACGCCTGCCTCACTCACCTGAAGAGAGTCAGAGAAAGAAACGGCGAAGCAGAGGAAACGCATTCATGATACTGGAAGTGATAGAACAGAAATCAGATTAGAGAAAGATGTGACAATGCAATCCATAAACTCCTAATACTGAGTGTAAAGTACAGGATGAGACATGGGAGACTTAACAGACATTTTCACCAAATTCATTTGTGATGCCAACGGCTCACCTGAACTCTGAACTTCCAGGTGGTTCCAACAGGAACACCCGGTATGGGTCCATAGTGGTTCGAAGGAACAATGGTGCACTCCTTGGTACGCCCCACACAGGCCATACCCTGCAATGACATCAGGAAAGACGACAAAGGAATTTAAACTGCATGCACAGAAATACCATTAAATATTAACAAGTCCTTTAGATCATTTAAATACTGTGATGAAGAGCAGAGTTGCTGAAGTGTTTTTACTTTCCGAAATCACCCAGAATCCCATTCAGGACTTACAGAGGATTTCAAAAGTGAGAAGACAAAGAAAAGTATTTTATTTTAAGGGTAATAAAATTGCAATAATGTGAAAGGCAAGAATAAATGCAGTGTGACTCACAGCACTTAAATGTGCCCAAACACACAAGCGGGGCTGTTTTCAATTAGTCCACAGAGAAAGGGAGCATTCTGGTAAAGAAAACGAGTTATTTTCCGTTGGCAGTTCCAGGAAAGTGGCTAAGTCATGCTTAATGGCATTGTTCACAGTACACCATGGAGCAGAGAGGATGGAACCGAGCCACACAATATCTCAAAGTGTTGCCATGAGAAGACTCTGGGGAGATTTTAGAAAAAAACATTTAACAGTATGCTTAAAACAGATGCTTTTAAAAAAAAAAAAAAACAATTTTAAATATGTGACAGCTGTCCTCCTCCGCAGTGCACATGAGATCATTTTAGTTTTTTTGTCAATAAAAAGTTGAAACGCAAAATTGACCTCACAAGACATAAAGGGGTTCAGTGTTCATTAGTCACGTTGGGACTATTTGACAAGAGCCTGATAATCGATAGCATGCCAATATTTATAGAAATGCCCGCATCTGCAAAAAGGTGCTATGACCAAACATCAAACAAAATTATTAATCAACTCCAGGGAGCCTGGTCCAACATTAACAACATATTAAGAATTGTGGACTGGATCAAAAACTTGATCTGATCGTTTGATTTGAGGGGAAAAGTCACGGCGTGGTCGGGCAATATTAAGCAGAGCTTCAAAGAACTCCTCACATGAAACCATATCTCCATCAAGAACAACAGACACAGCAGATTACACACACAAAATATTAAACACGTGAAATGGTACACTAAAAAACACACCAGTTTGCAGGACGTAAATGGTGTGTGTAACGCATGCACTGAATGAATGAATCAATTAATGAATGGCTCACCCAAACCTTTGCTGCTGGCGGTGTACTCTATAAGAACGATATGTAACTGCTGTATAACCTTTTACATTTAAGTAGAACCAGTTGTCTATTATCATCGTTTTTATTTTAGGGCTTTTTTAAACAGCAACAGTTATGAGTTTAAATTGAATATGATATACTAGAAAATGTAATGCGTTTAATTATATCAAATGAGGAGGTCTTTTTATTCTTCTTTTATGTTCATTGACTTTTTTTAATTCATGAAGTGGTATATACTCTTGTTGGGAGAATTTTCAGGCTTCTTGAGCCTACAACATATGAGCTATGAGGTTTTTTGTTTTTTTTACACAAACTGCTCCTTCATATTCATTCACATATCCTTTCCTCTGAGGAGGAACCACAGACCTTCCCTCAGGCTTACTGTTTAAATCTTTTTACAGTCTTGCAGAGCCTCTGTCACCAGTACACCTGGTGTATGTGTGTGCCTTAGGGTGCAATTGGGTCTCACCTTTCCCCAGTCCCTTTGACTCTCAGTTGTTGCCGAAGGCATCTTGGCTTTCTTCTTGCTAGCTTTGAGTTTCTCTCCCGCCTTAACAACCTCACTGGTGTCGTTCTTACAGGTGGGACAGTACCTGGCAGAATGAGAGGAAATCGTTTCTGTGGATGTCGGCAGCTGTGTGTGTGTGTGTGTGTGTGTGTGTGTGTGTGTTGCTGTGACAGAAAAGGTGGTTAATGAATGTTGTCAGTCAATTTCATGTTTAACCGTTTGAGTTCTGTTGAGCAACACAAGACACATTCTTTTAAATCACACCGTCATTTCTGTTAGACAAAGAGACATTTGAAGGCACTTCACTAGACAAACTCACACCTGCATTATGTCATTATTTTATATTGATTTCACCCTCAATCACCACTTAATTATCACACTGAACACCATTAATCAACCTCCTTAAATGGATTGTAAAGCGCATGGTGTTGCGGCTAATTGCCGAGCTACAGTCTGTCTCACCAGTCCTCGTCATCGGGGATGGTGGCGAGCGGCGGGTTGAGGCAGTAGATGTGGAACGCCATGTTACACTCGTCGCACAGCAGCTGCATGTGGGCATCCTGCTTCCCGCCGCACACGCAGCAGGAGCAGAAGCGGCACTCGGCTTCGGGGTCGGCCTTGCAGTGCTTACACTCCGGGCCGCTCTTCCCTGGAAGAAGCAAACATTCACACACGCATGCACATGTACTTGCAGATTGTCTTATGGTGTGGGTGTGTGTGTGTGTGTGTGTGTGTGTGTATGAGAGTGTGCAGTCTAGTGCCTACGTTTAAATTGTCCATCTAAAGCGGAGAGTGCTCGAGCTCCAGGTTTCTCCACCTTGTAGATTTCATCCAGAAACTGGACTTTACAATCCCCGATTATATCTCCGGGACCCCTGGAGGGAGGGCGAGAGACAAGAGAGAGAAATGGAGAGAGACAAAGAGAGAGAGAGAGAGAGAGAGAGAGCACAAGAAAAGGAAACCGAAGAGGAGCGATGAAAAGACATGTTACGGAGCGTGTTGCAGAGAGACGGAAAGGAACTCAAAACAGAGAAATATTAGACTTTCATTTACAAAGCAACAAACACAAGCAGATACTCTAATGAAGAAATTAAAACTGCAATCCTCCCTTCCTCACCCCAGGAGGATCTTGACTCTCAGCTCCTTGTTGGTCCGGGACGCTTGATTGACGGTCTGAACCTCGGCATCGAACCAGAAGCCCCTCTCGTCTGGCGTCTCCAGGTTGTAGTTGACCATCACGTGCATGCCCACTTGGAGGTCATCCCACCGCAGCAGGGTCCGGGCACGTGGCCGCACCTCCGCCGGCCGCACCGCCACCACGCCGTTCTCTGGGTAGCTGGAGAAGGGAGAGGAGGAGTGAGAAGGAAGGGGTTGTATGAAATCTTTATGTCACTCTGCTGTCTTCTCTTCACAGAATAAAGTCCTTTGGAGGTCAATGGATCTGCAAAGATCCATTTTTGTACAAAACAAATGTGCATTTCATGACACATTTTACACACCGTCCATGTTATTGGGAATTTAAAGTATTCACTTCTTTATACGTTTGCCAATGTGCCACGGAAAGGGTTGAGCTTCCACTGAGCACTTGACATCATTTGTTGTATTCTAATGGTTGGAAGAGAAAAAACCTTGAGCACAAAACTGAACAGTGTAAAAAAAAATTCTCTGCAAAAAACAGCTATTCAGGACAGTGTGTTCAGTAAATGCTCAATGCGTTAAGTCACACACTGTTCCAATGATAAGCAATTTAAGCGTCCGTACAGGAACACAAGTCCAGAAAGACGAGCACAGAGGGGCAAGAGCTGTTTTATGTCTTGATTTTGCACGAAAGCTGAATTATCATTTTAGGTAACTGGCATTGCAGACATATTTCCATCATGTGAATTTTGCACAGAAAATATATGATTTGTTTTTTTCCTAGAAACTGTTTGTTCCAGATATAGAAAACAAATATAATTCAACATTAATTACTTTTCACCAATTTTGTATAAAACTGTAGATTCTCAAAGACTTGTCTCTACATAACATGAGACAAATGCACACAACATAGACTGAATATAAGAAGTAAATGGAGTCACTGTGATGTCACCCACTGGTTTGCGGACTATAGTTTTGGCCGCCGCCATCTTGGCTTTTTGCAACGAGACACAAGAGGGTGGAGCTAAGTACGACCTCATGCTTAATGAGACATTTTTAGGCGACCAAAAAGGTTCCAAATAATTTCCCCAACTGAAAACACACTGTGAAAAGTTTAAAGTTGGAATAGAAACACATGAAAACCCAAACTAGACACCACAGTAGAGACCTGTCAATCACAGGGTAGCCCCGCCCTAAAGCACATCCTGTTTGATTCTAAATGGGACCATGATTTACTAAATGGACAGCAGCTGTATCCAAGCACACAACAGCTTTCCGACTGGGTTTTTGGAGCAAAGGATTATGGAGGATGTTCACTACTATGAGTCACTTCAAGTTAACGTTCATATAGATGGAACTCAGTCCACAGCATTCTCCACATTCTTTTGCGAAACAGCACATTTTCGGGGGGATCCCCGCTTGAGCCGCTGCTTTAAGGACAGAACAAAGCAGCGTTATTACATTTACACCACACACACTGTTCAAGCTCTCTTAACAAAGTCAAACATTTAAGGAAATGAGGGAACTGGTTCGATCGGGTTTGAGTTATCTCCATCCAGATCGTGATTTCTGGGAACTTCTGCACCGTTTGCCAACTGCCACAAAAGTGAGGTGACTAAAGATCCGCCAAGATAAACAAATATGTAGTAATGACAGGATTCTGGGGGAATAAAACATCTACATAGTCACTGTTTTAGATATTTCATGTGGTTTGTGGTTTTGAGGCTTTGGGTCAAATTTTGCTGACGGACTACATACGTACATGCATGACATGACCCTGAATGAACTGCAGAATACAATTTGTTTGGGACATTTTTAGATAATTGGCATCAGAAGATTAAAGACGGGAGTCCTAATACAGCATTTTGTTTTTGTCCCAGTTTATCTTCTTTTTTACAAAGACTGTGTCTTTATTTACATTTTTTTTAAAGTAACACCATCATCACCACAAAAATCTAAATTAAACCAATTACAAATTGATTGCCGGGTCTTTAAAAGAATAGTTTGTTTTGGGAAAATAATCTGTGTTCTATTAACAATAATAGTCTTGATGCCAGCGTGAGGTTACCAGCAACCAACAGAAACTCCAGAAAATGATTGTACCCAGTCGAGAAATAGTCACACATAACCCCCCATGAAAAGATGGAAAAAAGTTTAAACCTTTCTTTTGGACGGATGAGAAACTAAGGGCCTTCGGAGGTGTTGCAAGCCAGATTTTGTTACATTTAGACGGAGCCAAGCTAGCCTTTTTCCCCCTTGGCTCTCATCTTTGTGCTAAGATAGCTAGCTTCATACTTACCATGCAGACGTTAGACTGTGAGCTCAGAACTAAGACCAGACAAAAAACACACAGGTGTATTTGTTTGTTTCCTCTGGTGAGCAGAGCTTTTGATTTTTTTTTTTTTTTTTTATAATGCTGCATGTCCCTTAGGAAAACTAGCAGCACATTCTGTGCAACTCAAATTGTTCCTCCTTCGCCAAAAGTGAAAGAACCTCAACAAGTGTGAAATGTGTTCTTGTCTAGCAAACTTGGAGTGGAGGTATGAGGTTAATTGCGCAGGTTTCCTGCCTGCCAATCATCATTAACTGTAAGGATCAGGACTGACTCAGAAATGAATTAACAGCTTGCTTGCTTGCCAATAGCTAGCTTACGGACCAACAATGTGTTAGCTCTGAAGTTTAACTGCACACCAGCCTGCACACTCAGGTCCGCTCACACAGTGGGAGGTGAAGGGGGAAGGAGAGAATTGTGTGCATGAGTGAGCAGTGTGTGTGTGTGTGTGTTTGAGGGAAAGCTGCTGAGAAACTGGGCACTTTTTCAGTCTGTACTGAAACCAAATGATGCCACATTATAAGATTTGATCCAGTCCAAATATGCACTACTTATGCTTTACTTACGCAGACAAGACTACGCTGCATATTTTAAGCCATTGTTAATCGACAGGAGAGGCCCCACAGAGGCAGCCTGTAAAAGTAGCACACAACTAGCGTACTCCCAGGAAGAGGCCAGGGCACAGTGCAGGGATTTCCTTTTTTAGGCCCAAGGGATTACTGCGGTTTTGGGTAGGGTGTGTGTGCGTGGGTGACTAGGGGGGGGGCACACATACACACACACACACACAGGCAAGGAATATCAACCTTGGAGCACAATAGGACTCAGCATGAACAGAAGGGGAACACGGAGCAACACAAGGGGAGCAGAAGTACCAGAGTTTAAGACCACACAAGCTCACACACTGTGTGCTGCTGTACACTGATCCTAGTTCAGATGCTAACCCTCCCCTGACGGAAGCCCTAGATACACAGATGACATCAGAAAAATAAAATATTACAGGCTGCGATGTGAAGTAGAGGATTATACTTCATGATTTCAGTGAGGAGATTTAGGGAGAGACACTTTGACCTACACTGACTGCAACAGTAGAAAAGGATTGAATTCCTCTCATACACCTAAAAAACAACGGAATCACATAATGGATGCGTCACAATCATCTTAATGGGAAAAATAACTGCCCACTCCCTGACTGGGATGAATTCAACAGAGACCCTGCAATGTGATACGTCATTTAGAAACGTAGTTTTGTCTAGGTTGCTCGTTCCTGCATCTGACTAAACCTGCATGTATGTTGTAGTAATATGCATATAATTATATTATTATTGGGACTTTTATTGCTACCTATCCGAGCACACTTACTGAAAAATGATTACTTGATTCAAAACTATGACTCCGATTCAGATTTGGTCAAAATACTATTGACATTGTTCTGTTTTGCGTTGAATCATCCGACAACAATTCAACGAGAGACATCACTATCTTATGCGACTGCCCATGGTTGATGGATAGGCCACTTTCTATCAATGATGCTTCCAAGGTCATCCCAAATATGTGGTGTGTGGTTTGACATGAATGTCCCTAAAAAACTTTCCAGGATAATTATAAGACACTAAGATGTTAAAGCGAGAAAATGTAGGTTTTATATGAAGAAATGCCATCCTCTTATGAATATTTATAGTTGGACTTACGAGCAATAAAAGACAAAAAGAGAAGAAAAGAGTTTTGCTGCTACAACCTGACTTGGTCTGGTGTGACCAGACGCTTCTGGTGGTTTACTGGTTCTAAATCTCCTAAAACCTCATTCGGCCTTTCTGTTCTGCAATTTCTTGTCATTTAGCATCGACATATACACCAACAGACACATCACAATATATCTAATATCTGCAAATAAAGCCAATAACGGACAAATTATCGGGCTGGCTCTAATGAAGGTATGTGTTAGCACTCACTCAAATGACATTTTATCTGCAGAAAACAGCTTGGGATTTATTTTTGTAAAAATATATCGACTCATGCATCTCAATAAAAGTATATTCAGTAAGAAACGTGGAAAACTCTTTAACGCTATCGACTATACTCTTCACAAGTACAACCTGTCATCATCTTGTCCTTCCTCGGCCCTACTGCCACACATAATGATGTCTGGCTTTCTTTGAGAACACAATACAGTGTTTCCATCAGAAACAGGGATAGTTATTCCACCTGCAGACTCAACGCACCCAGAATATAAGAACCTAAGCTGTAAATCTGAAGGAAAGAAATGTAACATTGGAAGCATCGGTGTTAAATCTCCACACAGTTGGCTTGTCTATCCGCCCACGCTGTCACAGTGGGTAAACCCAGAGCCTGGTATTAAGAGCAAAATGTTCCTGCTGTTGTGGGAAGAAGGAAGAAAGACTTTCAGGCTCAGAACAAGAACATCGCGTCAACACTTTTATCAATGCCTAGTGCACATACGATGTAGAAACCTATTTAAATCAGTAGTGAAACTGAGACATGACTTATCTACAGAGGAGCTCTTACACTCCCGTCTGTTATGAAACCATCATTAGCGCTCTGTGTGCTTAACTGAGGTTTTTTTTTTCTCTAAAGAGAAAGAAAATTAGAAATCCTCAATTTGCTGATAAGCAGAAATATATTCTGACACTAAACAAGCTAAATATAATTGCTTCAACAGTCGCGAGGAAAAGTGACTGCAGTCTCTCTTTAACCTCGACTTTGTTAGTAATTGAGGCCAAAATGTGAAGCTACAACTTTTTAGAAATACTTATCTAAATTACCTGAATTTTAAAGTTCAGTCAAGAGACAGACATCAGAAAACAACTTCAGCTCGTAAAATGGGGCAATTTGCTATTTTTCAACCTGAATCCTATTATCCTAATGTGGCAGCAGCTCCAATCTATTTTTCTCTGAAATCCACGGAAGTCAACATAACATATTACCTATTTGTAGAATAAACTATCATAGTGACGGTCGGACGACACTAGAACCTGACCAATATCAGATGTTTGACTGCATTTGGGCGGGGATCACAGATGTGTGATTGTTTTTAGCAAACAATATTTATAACATTATATATTTTTTGTATGTATGTAACATATATTTTTTTTATTGAAGATTTTGGATGTAACAATTTCTGAGATTTGGTGATAATGTGCAGAATTCAAAAGATGTTATAAATGCAAAGTGATGACACACCAAAGATATCCATGTAATGAGGGAGGGTCTTACCCAGTTGACCAAAAAGCCTTTTTCCCAGCAGACAGTGCGACTTGTCCAAGTAGGAAAAGAACAGGGGTTTTATATATATATATATATATATATAACATTAGCAATGGCAGAGCCAGCAGCACGAACAAAACCTGGAGGCATCTGAACCGAATTCAGCCATCATTAATTATTGTAATTACACCTCTGCTTCTTCACATTAATAGCGCACTAAACTACATATTATCGGATATCTGAATATGAACACACCATTATGCTCATACAGATATAACCGTATTAAACAAATGTTAATCATCTAGTATCTCAAGGATCAAATACTGACTGAAACTTTGTCACGTCCTAAATTAGAAACGGCTGCAAATAAAACTCTCAGCTGCATAGCAGCCATAGTCCGATAAGAGCGGGCCAACTGACGCAGCTTTAGATGCTGGTAAGATCTCTAACAAGGCATCGATGTCGATCCTGGTCAATTAGAAGACAGAGCCTCTTTAAGAAGCTCTCAAGCCTCTCTTTTAAACAAAACCTTCCCAAAACACCCATTTTAGTTGAAACAGCCACATATCAAGCGTGGTTTAACCCAGTCCCATTTCTCACATGAGGTGCAGAGGTCCAGATGGCGGTAGGTCTTTTTCATGGCAGAGTTGCTATTGTAAGAAGGGCACAGGTGTTCCTAATAACATTAACAATAACTACATTATATCCAGGTGTCCAGTAAACCACCAGCCAGCATGCACAATAACCTGGACCCTCAAACTCAAGCAGCTAAATGGAATTCATTCGCCATTTTCTATTATAGTATAGTTGTAGTGGGTAGCACTGTAGCCTCACGGGTTCGATTCCCAGCTCGGGTTCAAGTTCCTTCTGTGTTTGCATCTTCTCATGTCAGCCTTGTGATAGACTGGTTACCTGTCTGTCTCTACATGTCGGCCCTGTGATAGACTGGTTACCTGTCTGTCTCTACATGTCTCCCTGTGATAGACTGGTTACCTGTCTGTCTCTACATGTCAGCCCTGTGATAGACTGGTTACCTGTCTGTCTCTACATGTCAGCCCTGTGATAGACTGGTTACCTGTCTGTCTCTACATGTCGGCCCTGTGATAGACTGGTTACCTGTCTGTCTCTACATGTTAGCCCTGTGATGGACTGGTTACCTGGCTGTCTCTACATGTCAGCCCTGTGATAGACTGGTTACCTGTCTGTCTCTACATGTCAGCCCTGTGATAGACTGGTTACCTGTCTGTCTCTACATGTCGGCCCTGTGATAGACTGGTTACCTGTCTGTCTCTACATGTCAGCCCTGTGATAGACTGGTTACCTGTCTGTCTCTACATGTCAGCCCTGTGATAGACTGGTTACCTGTCTGTCTACATGTCAGCCCTGTGATGGACTGGCATCCTGTCCAGGGTGTACCCCGCCTTCACCCAATGACAGCTGGGATCGCGACCCTGAATACAGGATAAACAGTAGATGATGTTTTGACATTTGGGATTTTTTGCCAAATAAATTGGCTTGCAGCACCACTAAAATTTGCCTATTTTATGTCTATATTTGTAACTCTCTCCACAGATAATCTTACACATATGTTGCACTCAGCCAAGAATTAACCATGAAACCATATCAGAGTCTTGGTTTTGAAGAGACGCACACGCACGAACGCACACACACACACAAACGCGCGCACACACACACACACACACACACACACACACACACTTCTCTAAACATATCCCTTTGATTTTGTGGCTTTTTACATTCGGTAGAAATGCCATCCAGAACAGCCAGCAGAAAAATGGCAGGTCAGTAGGGCTGGTTTGCAATTGCATTTGTAGCAGTGGCTTCTCCGCGGCATACAAAACTGCGGTTGCATTTGGTGAAGATGCAAATCACCCATTAATGTGGCATACTGGCTTCAAAACCAGTGTGGGACGTTTGTTGTCATTCTCTGCTCACTCTCGCTCCCTACCCTGCCTCTCTTGACTGCCAGCTATCAAACAAAGCAAACGAGGATCATGAGACAAAAACAATAATCTGAATAAACAGACATAAATAATTAAAACCATGAATTTGGACATAAAAGGGGGAACACAAAATGGTGGGTGTTATTGGATTTTGCCTGCAGAATCACTCCTGTACGGTTGCAAATAACGAAACAATATAATAAAGGCCGAATAACAGGGATTTGGAAGATGCAAAATGTCAAATGAGGAAGATGTCTTCCAAAAAAAAAACAACACATATCTGCAGCTCTACAACCCTTGATACCGTTTCTCTGGCACAACATCCCATGACACACACACATGCAGACACACACACATGCAGACACACACACACGCAGACACACACACACACGCAGACGCAGACACACACACACACACACACTATGATAGACGCAGTGAGGAGGCTATGTCTCACCGGTGGCATGTTCACAGCAATTACAGACAAAGCCGAAGGAGGCAAGCAAAGAAGTAATGCTCCTGAGAACTCATGAGTTACCATGGAAACATCGGCTTTTGAATGAATTTGCTGGGAAACGGAGAGCGCAAGAGATAGAGTCCAAATTGTAGCACTAACTACACAAACCCCCTCTTTCCATCCCCTGAACTGCCAGGAGAAGCAGAGGCTGCAATTCCCAACGGGATGAACCACCGTTTCTGATGCTTGCAGCCACTGCCATACACACACACACACGCACACATACAGCATACACATACACACAACACCACACAATAGCAGCATGTGCAAATGCATTTTCAACATTGGCATAAGTGGCGAGAAGAAAACCCAATTTTCTGCTTCATACAATGAGAAGGCAACGACAGCGCTGTGCATTCCAATCTGAAACAGCATTTATCATCTGTATGAGTTTTTTTGTTCACTAAAATGCTGCCGTGCTGACACTGGGCAGCTGTTAGCTAAAATGCAAAATGAAACCCCGCAATTCTATTAAAACCCATGGTGATGCGTTTATCACCGCAACGAAAATCAGCTCAGTTGAAGCAGGAACACTTCCCAGCATAATGAGCCATCACTTACTCTTCATATTTAATGTGGTAAATTACATCCTCTTCTCTCTCCTTGGTCTCTGTAGCTGCTGTAGAGTCTGTCTGAGAGGTGGAGGCTCCGTTACTCTCGGAGCTTAACACAACATTATTCCTGTTACTGTCTGTGGTTTGGCCCTGGCCCTGCTCGGCCTCCAGCTTTCCGTTAGTCCTTTTTGGGGGCCGACCCACCTTGCCCTTGGTGGGTGTGATCTGTCCTTTGGGAGCGCGTGTCACATTTTCGAGGCAGGCTTCAAACCAGGCACCGATGCTGACGTCCCTGCAGTCCACCAGCTCGTTTATCTGAGGAGACACAAACACGACAATAACACCTTGTTCCTTTTGATCCCATCTGTCAGGTGAATAAGGAAACACGCCGTGTTTAGCTATGAATTATATTCGTAAAATTAAAACCTGACGTCAACTTTCAGACTGGGAATTTCTTCAAAGTCAAGATTGTGTCACCAATTACCATCGTAAGTGCATTCGTATATATATCAAACTGCAAATTAATTTGTTACTACTACTCACATGCACTATTACCAACAGCATCCTGGAACTTGAACCCATTAAACACCAGAATAATAAACATCCCTTTAACATTCAACATCCGAGTGAGATTCATGGTTTTCTTCAAATTCTTCAGGTCACAAATGTTTGAGATGCAGTCTTGAATTAATTTGTATCCGTGGCGGTGTTATGTGTTCCTTTGTGAAGACCACATAAAATACGTCTGAGTCTGTAGTGAATGCTTAAAAGGCATTTGACCTTGATATCCACTGAAGATGCACAATTTACGACTCGTCTGCTTAGTGACAGTATTGATCTTCCCTCATGCTGGACGTTTGGCATCAAAAGGAGTCCAGTCCAAAACATAATTCTCAGACATGTGGGACAGTGAGCAAAGCTCAGTAGAGCAGACTCACCAACGTATGGGTTTTGGACTGGAGTCTATTTATAATCTGGTTAGTGACAGGGTTATAAAGACCTGTTTCTTAATGTCTGGTTTGTGCCTCCCTGGTGAGGATAGCCACATGCTTGGGTACATGCCATTAGTCCTAATAAATTTAAAAGCATTCAGGGTATCTGACCTAAAGACAGAGCGGTTTAAATAGTGAGAATGGAAGGATTTATTTGGCTAGAATACTAAACAGTCTCAGTCAGACAGTGAGGAAAGGAGCACTGCACTCGTAAAAAGCACAAAAGAAACCGAAAAAGAAATCACCACAAGCACAGAGGCAACTAAAGTCATAGTCATGTTAGTTCTTCCACTATTTCTGTTAGGTTCAAAATCACCATTATAGCAAACTGCTGCACTGCACCGACTGAATACATTTATTTGGGAAAATATTAAGGTATAAAACTTAGTATGCAAAACATGAACATTCATGTAGTAAATTAAGCTAAATTATGCCACCGTAGAATCCACTCTCATCCTCACCTTGTACACACCAAGTCCTGGGTTGACAAGTGTGTGTCTGCTGGATGTGGGGGGCTGGGTGTCCCGTGCTGGACTGGGGGACTTGAATCCATTTTTGGTAGTGGCTGAGTTACTGGTAGCGCTGGTGTCCGGCTTGGTTTCGATAACAGTGCTGGTAGTGACGCTGCTGCTGTCATTGTCTTTAGTGGTAGGGGTTTCTATAGCAGCGGGCGAGGCAGGGACTGGAGAGCTGTGGCTTTCTGACCTGGAGTCAGTGGGGGCGGCTGAACTACAGGCCACACCAGAGGAGTCCTTGGCGGCGGGGCTGTCTGGAGGGTCGGTCTGTGAGCGGATCAGCAGCTGGACGATGTCATTGAGTCCCACGTTATAATCAAACAGTGTCTGACCATCTTCCATCTAAAAAAAGACACAAACAAAATTAACGGGTATGGATAGATTCAGCTTTACGGATGCAAAAAGCCATAATTGTATATTGTGCTGCAACACACTATTATTTTCAGTCCAACAATTATTTTCATTACTCATTTGCTTTCAAATGGCTTGTTTTTAATTCTAGTCATGAACCCTAAATATTACCCCAATTTTGACATTTTAAAAAGGCAAATAAATACATTTACAAAGCTCTCACTAGAAATAAGTTGCCTTTTTAAAATCACAACAATTAACCATCAAATTTTCATTCAAATAGTGATTGCATTAATAATTGTATCTTAGTTTAACAGGCATCATCTTAATATCCTAAGACAGCCTTTATTAAACGTTGTCACACATTTCTTTCTTAATAATAGACATCCATGTGTTGTGAAATGAACACCACTGCCCTCAGACAAATACTGCCGGCTGCTTGTCAAGGACAAACAAAGAACACATACGACGGAAAACAACATTGAGCACAGTGAGAGAAAAAAACATTATGTATTGCTACTGCACGCAACAGCATATAGAGGACATTAAAATACACACACGGCACTTCAATAAATCCAGGTGCCTTTAAATGCACCAGTGGTGTTTAAGGACATTGCGTACGAGTCCACAACAAAAACATCTGCTCTGTTCTCTAACGAGCCCGTGTTTAGCTAGTGATTAAATCCACATAACTAAACATCAAAGTGGACCTCTGAACTGATTTTTTTTTTAAACAATTTTAAAATGGGGAAAACAATGGACCAATTAATAACTGTGATCGGTAAGCTATTACTTGGTACTACTGATTAACCCCGTTTGTAGTGGTTTACATATCCAGTCCAATGAATGCTGAACTGCAGCTCCGCTCGCATGTACTCCGCACCGGTTTTCTACAAGAAATAAAAGAAAAAATAAATAAAAGAAATGCATGCATGAATTAAAGTGATAGGAGATGTAGCTGGAGGGAAGAAATGACTGCGTTGCTATGACAACTGAACGAGAGCACCCCCAGCCCCCAACCCCATGATCCTGAATCATGTATACAATCTCTGCCGACACCAACCCACCACCATGACCGCCATCGCCAGCGTCATCAACATCAGCGCGACCCTTTCAGGCAGCGCGGCGTAGGGACATTTGAAAAAAGGTTTCTGTTCAAAAACGAGCTGTTGAAGGAACAATGAGGGCCGACTAGAAACCCATATTTAATCTTCTCCCACCACCCCGATCTACTGTTAAGTGTACAGTACAACCGGCGCCTTAGGTGTGGAGCTCATGGCGGGCACATCAACTCATTACAGACACCAGCGATTCATTTCAGTCCTCAACCCCACAAGCCCATTGTGCTGGAGAGGCGAGCATGTCCGCCGCTCTCACTCACGCTCCCCTTCTCTTCTCCGTTATTTGACAGCGAGGAGGAGAGCGGTTAGAGGCGTAGCAGGAGAGCAGTAGAGGGAGCGAGCGCAATTTCCCCATCCCTCCCTGTTTTTAATAGTCTCATGAAATTTAGATCAGAGGAGCAGTGGTGCAAACACAGCCATACAGTGGCTGCTATACTCACCTGTCTGCCTGTTTTTCCTCTGCTAGTCTATCTCAGCATTTCTTTGTTTTTCCTCCCTGCCTAAACTCGGTCTTCGATTTAGTCTCAGTAATTGCCTATCCTTCTCTGTCTTGTGCTACTTGATGCCGCATTAAGGAAAGACAGGCACAGAAAACACACCGACAGAAATCATTTGACGCAGACAACAAGATCGCTGGTCGGACCGGCAGCAGGCGGTCTTGCTGTTAGGAAGTGCAGATGGACAGAAAATTACAGCAGACAGACCCGGGGATCAGAACCACGCTGTAGAATTAAACGCACCGCACCAAAAAAAATAAAAAAATAAATTACGTCTAAGCTGTACCCGCTTTCCTTGGCGCCTTCATTGTGCCTCGCTGCGAGGTGCTACAGCCCTGACATCAGTAATAACCAGCCGAATAATCCTTCAAACAAAAGAACCAGCATCTAAACGGGCGATGTCAGAAAAATGCCTCATATATTCACGGAGGTCATGATGTCTTTGGAAGAAATATTGTCTTGTTGACTTTCTCTGGCATGCAGGATGAATACAATCACCAAAGATATGATATTTTCTCCGTCATCATAACTTATGCAGAATAATAATACATTGGTACAACACATTGGTTCTGGTACATTCGTTGTGTGTTCCAGACTTCAGTCCTGAGCACACGTCACAACAAACCAGAGACACTCAATGTGAAGATTTCTCAAAAGGCTAAAAGCAAATCAGTCGAAAAGTCATCGGCATGGCAACAATGTGTATGCACATGCATCACATTGTTGGGTATTAACGCCTATCAACAGGCAGATAATAATTTCTTGTTGTAACAGGAACCAAACTACACGTCAGAAAGAACGTCAAACAAAGACAAGAAAAAGACCTGTGGCTGCTTAAAAAAAAAAAAAAATCACACTGAACTCAGAGAAGATATTACCTCAATTCTGCCTATTTTTATATCAGCTAATATCAGTGATGGAACAAATGTGTTAATGTTATGATAAAACCGCAGGCAATTATACCCATCATAGAGCAGAAACAACGGGTGGGCAGAGATTTGGCTGGAATGTTGCGTTTTAGGTTTTATTATTGAACCATGCTGTCACACAGAAACTAACTATTTAAATCACTAAATGCAGAAATCATCCGGAAATTAAAGTAAGCAACACCTACGTATCTATGCCTGCATAGCAGTGATAGAACATGTTAAGGCATTAAGTAAAGGCAGGCCCAAATGGAAAGACAAAGAAATCACGGTGGCACATTTGATATCACTGCCTTGTTCTAAAAGGAGGCTTAGGTGTGAAAACCTAAGCCGGACCCACGCTGCTGGTGGAGAGCAGATTTCAGAGCGGAGCATAAATTAGTCTCCTTTGCTCAGGCACGCCTTCCAGACCCCTTACTCCTACACAATTTCTTCAACACCCTCGTCTCCGCCCACAGGCCGTCGTAGCGAAGAGCTGAGCAAAATAGGTCAGATTTCCAAAAACAATGACATGGGGTGTGTCTGAGTGCCTACCATCGACCAAGCTTCCATCTTTAGTCGTCTATCCCTCTATTTTTCTGGCCACAATCATTTATTCTTTTGCCAAAAATGTCCACCGTTAATTAGCATGAATTACCTGGGAAGGTGACAAAGGATTGCAGCTCTTTTCATTACTCGGTGTTAGTTCCTACATGTAAGCCCAGTCTTTTTTATCCACGTAACTTTGACCTAAATACACATTATTGTTTTGTATGTTTGGGATACAGACGTCAATGTTTTCCTTGTTTCTTTGTGTTTGTTTCACAACTGATCATAATTGTTTACAGGCTGTGTTTACAAACATTACTGATGTAAACATCCCTTTATTAAAATAATAACATACCATAGATTTAGTTGTTGTGTAGAGGTTAACGAACACAGCAGCAGTTGCGATCCTACATTTTGAATTCGGTTATGAGATGACCCTTTATCACAGATTTTTATATGCTTATTACCTGCAAACATGGGCCATCATTGAGGAAAGAACCCAAACCCAAGAAACGTGGGACAATTGGGTGTAAAAACCTGGGCAGTCCTCTAGTAACCTGAGCTTAAGAACTATTCAAAATAACGCTAACAAGTAGGACATTTGACCACTACGTAATCTAAAGCGACTATGAGAAGGAGTGGCGAAAGTTTGAAAACATGTGGGAGTGTTAGAATGCCTGCAGTTGTAGTCGAGGTTTAGTGCCTTCTCTCTTTGTCTTTGCTCTTTGTCCGGCATATCTGTCGGAGAAGGGTGTGACTGTGCACATGCACGGCTGCAGTGAACTCCACTTCCCCTGACATTCTCTGTGAAATTCTACAGCTTGGCGATGCCCAAAGAAAACCCATCAGTCGAAGAGCCACAATATCCATGCATGTATAATCAAATTGTAACGATATCTAGGTCACAGCCGCTGTCTGCGTGAAAGGAAGCGCGTCAATAAAGCTTTCCTACAGCCCAACAATAGGCGAGAAGCTAACAGTGGAGGACAGCCCAACCATTTAAACATGTTGCTGTCTCCGTAGAAAAAACAACAAATGAACTACAGCCTTATATTGGAAGCACAGACGCAGCTCTAAAACACTTAATAAATAGGTCAACCCTTTCTTTTCTTCTTAAATTAGTAAACGCGAAGTCTACTGCAAAAGTGAGTGGGTGTTGAGCAGAAAGGCTGCAAGGACAGTGGAAGGTGTGTGTGTGTGTGTGTGTGCGCGAGCATGTGTGTGTGTGTGTGTGTGTGTGCACTCGTGAATGTGAGTGACATGCGTTGGGTGAAACAGAGACACGATGAGGAGTGCACAGGCAAATTGCAAAACCTATAAAAAAACAAAAAACAAACAAACACTGAGGCAAAGTTGCGTGGCTGCTGGCTTGAGACCCTTCTGAGTCAAGGACAAGCATGACTTTGAACCGGAGAGGCAGCGTACGCAGTGAGCTGGAGGGAAAAACAAGACGCCATTTTGAAAAGGAATTAGACTGAGTTATTCTGCTACAATCCGAACAGAGCGCAGGCCGTGCATGTAAGGGCACTAGCTAGTGTACAGTGCACTGCGTGTCCCTGGTTCATTCCATGTATTACTTGACATATGGGAATCCCCCCATCAACCCTGCCCACTTATTTTCCAGCGTAATGAAGGAAGTGCAGGATTTACTACACGGGCCTAGCCTTTTGCAATCACAGCTCCAAATACTCCAGTATGTCTAAGAAGCAATGCCTTGTTAACAAAGCAAACATGTAAATCAGCAACATTGTGACTATTACTGTTGATTAACAGTCTTGCTTGTTTAAGTTGCACAAGATAACTCAATTTCCCACATTTCTTTTTACATGTTTACATAGTTTGTTTGTAAAAACCTAGAAGAATGCATCCAAGGACACTGGTGCAAAGAGCGTATAACAGTATGTCTTTTCAAAATAATGGTTTGCCATCATTAGGTTTGCCACGTAAACCACTGTTTTGTTTGCTACATGTGCTGTAGCCTACAGGGACAAAAGCAATAGCACTCTAGGAATTACAATTCTGCACTGTTCTTGAGGTATTTTCCCTCCATCCTGCAGTACATACGCACCACAAACAGAGAGAAAAATCAACTCATTGTGGGCCGCATCGCTCAGAACTTCATCATTCACAGGAAGTAGATTAGATAACTTGTACATGCAGAAAAACATCCATTGAGGAATTTCTTGGCCTGTAATACTGCCCGACAAATGAATGAAGGAAAGTGTTACTAAATGTAAACAATGTGAGATCACCACATTGTGTGGGCTGTTTGCTTCCTTCAGACTTATCTGTCTGGCTGAGTCATACTGTGTTAATACCAACGATGTAATGCTATGCTTAAATGCTAAATAAATCATGGCACCAGTGTCCTGTCAGCAGTGCATCTGCTTCTTACGGATGGAACAGCTGGTACAGTGAATGCTTCCACCAACCTTCACACATTAGACACATTAAGAGACGGTGGGTTTGTCTTTTAGATTTTGATTATATTCCAAACATGTACATGAATAGTGAATGATGGCAGACATCTATTCAGACACTCACATAGTGCAGCGCTACATGTAAGGGTGCAGGAAATACATTACGCAAGTGTGTGTCTGTGGTAGATCATAAAAATATCCCTGTGTGTTCAAGTAGTAGGAACCACAAGCTCTGAGCGTGCAATGCAGGCTGCATGCAATCATCCGCCATGACACACAAACACGTGTCCATGGTAGGATGGCAGGTTACGGTTTCCATACCATTGTTTTCCCTGGCTGCTGGCATGTTATAACATTAAACTTGATTCAATCAACACGGAGAGTGAGAGACAAAGTTCACTAACATCTGTTCACAGTAATATATGAATCATCATTCGGTCATAGATGAATCATCAGATTCATTTCTAACACAGCATGAGAAATTGGGAAATTGCCATCCCACCAGGAGGGTGAATAAAAATTCCAGCCCGGTTTAAGCATTACGACCAACGCCATCTTTTTAGTCTTGAACGGTAATTCTCACTTTGCACGTTTCCTCCTAAAAAGTGACACAGTATTATCTGAACATTAACCAGTCCTCTGAGTCAGAATTACAACAATGTTGAAATGCTTCCACAAACCACCAACAATGATTATTTATGACTGAAAAGCTGTAATTAAAACCACATACTAAAACAGTTAAAGCCACTCCATTTTTCAAACCTGTATCCAGTATTTTCTTAAATATTTGACATCTGATGCTGTGACAGAATATTAACTTCATATTAACTTTAAATCACAATATCTTGATATGAAGCATTTGCCATGACGCGGTTATAAGGAGAAACAAAGTGCTTAGGAGTGTGTGATGCAGTAAACCCAAAACTACATTGAAATGTTGGTTAAAAAAAAGAGGAAAAAATACTATCTACCTCATTTGTGTGGAATTAAATGTGAACTGAAACAGGGAGATAGAAAAGTATTTTCAGGATGGTAAACTGATTGCCATTACTGATTTAAATACCCCTTAGAACTGAACTATTTCCCCCAATAATAATAATAATAAATCAAAATCATGCTGTACTTTAGAAGAGCTGGAAGCAGTCCTGGCTTAAATACAACATTAGGAAGCCTGACACTCATCTAAATCTGGTATACAGTGTGTGGACTACTGTATTACGAGGCCATTAGAAGACAGGCTGGCACCTTTGCAGCAGACAGCCCTATCCGTCCTCGCTGCACAGTGTGCATAACTCCACTCGCTTTCCGATGCCAGGGCACGTGGAGCCGTGAGTCCCCTCCTTCCCTCGAATTATCATTAACATCCTCATCAGACACCACACGCACGAACCCGGCGGCTCGGTGCAGTTCGGACCACGGTGCCACATGTCACCCGATACACGACAGACATGCGCAATTAACGTCAGATAGATGTGTAACGACGCTGGTTTGTATGTGTTAAATGTTAATTCGGTCATCCGTGAGTGTTGTGAGCTGTGTTGTTGTTGTTGTTGTTGTTTTGCCCTGCACTACTCTAGTGTACATGTGGAAACAAGAGGGCGACGTTCTCGTTTCTCTCGCGCGCCAATGTAAACAAACATGTCTACGGCGCGAGACATTTGTTGCATGCAGGGCTCCATTGCTCGAAACCTAAACAACACAATGTGGTCCCACAATAGGACCGCACGTCCGGGGTGATATCTACTGGGGTTTTTTTCTCTCCTTCGGGGGGCTGCCACATCGTGTACCCCCGGGGGCTCTTGCGCAATAAACTATTGGCGAATTCCCATCAAAACAGGAAGCTCGCATGGGTCCGAAACGGGCTCCAACACCTAGAGGACCACTCACTCCCCCACCAGCACCGGAGCCTGCCAAAACACCAGAAACCGACTGTTGCGTGACGACTCGACACAAACATTGCGTTTACCTGCTTCCCTCGGTAGAACAGGCGCTGCTGCTGCGGGCTCACGCTGAAGATGTCCTGTATTTTCAACCGTAAAGACTCAATTTTGGTCAATCTAGAAAGATCCTCAACGGTTCGCGTCTCCTTCCCGTCTATGGTGCGAACCTGGATCCACATTGTTGCGCCGCCCTGTTACGCCTCGGATGAATAGCAGATAAAGCGGCGTTTGGACGCGAATGTTGTTTTCCCGGGCGGTCAAAGCAGATAGAAACGAAAAATATTCAGGGCTCCATTGCGTTTTCCGCTGCAGAGGTAACGTCGGACTGGCTCTCGCAGGAGGTGCCTCACATGAGGTCGCGGCGCCAAGCAAATCTCGCGAAATAACGTTTAAGCGAGCACAGTTTGCAGTTAAAGGCGCAGGTCTCTCTTTTAGGCGAAGAGCCTCGTCTGAAGGCCTTTGCGGTACTATAGTGGCCACTTAATCTTAGAATATGTATGGGGTCAAGACATAGTGACCTGTCGTTTATACGTGGGCTAAAGAGTAGCCTAACATTTTTCTTTCTTTCTTTCTTTCTTTAGATCAGGACCCTGACTATATTTGAATGCATGCTTGGATCACTTTGAGCTACTTATTCACTCCCATTTCAATCAAGCGTTATCTTTTAAACCCCTACATGTGTCTGCACATTTACATACAACACTTGAGCAAATACAATTGCTATGTTGCCTAATAATATAAAAGGAGCTGCATATTGAGCATTTTTTTATACTTTCCTTTAGGTTTACTGTGTGGCAACATGAACAAACACAAATTCATCAATGCACTATGTAGGCTAATTATCAAGGAGATAATTAAGGTATAGTATCTAGACTGTGACATAGAGTCTTCACTACAAGGCTTCAATCTCAGCTACTGAAAAAGGACTCACCTTAAGGCCTCTATCAAAGTGATTTGTCAGTGCTCATTCTAATTTTCTTAAACAAATTTGTAATGGATCAAATTACAAAGTACTCACCACACAGTGACCCTGGGGTTTTTGCCGTCCGGCCCTTGGGAGTTTGGGGCCCAGGGCACTTTGTCCGAAAGGTAATCCAGTGTTGGTTAATGCAGTATATTATAGGATTAACCTACTAAGGACCAAGCCTCGCGTCTACTGTCTTCCCAAAAAAAGACAATTATACAACAGCAGCAAAACCAGAATGCTGCTACGATAGTTCTAACAAGAAACAGTAAAACCGAGCCCATTGGCTCAGGAAGTTATATAATCGATTTTTAAGGCCTGCTGCCAGTTTACAAATCACTTAATGGCCTTGGGCTAAAATATATAAATGGTGTGCCTTAAAAAATAAACAAAATAAGCTCATAGGACTAATAGTAGGACCTTGTGTCAGAACCAAACAGGGTGAAGCTGCTTTTAACAGTTTATAGAGATGTAACCAACTTTCCACTATCTTTTGTGTGACCAAAATGTTACTTTCAAATTATATTTAAAATCTCTCCTGTTCCCCTGTGCCTTAGATTCATTTCCTTACTGCACTTTTATTATATTGGTGACACTTATTACTTCCTTATCATTTATTTTTCATACTTTTAAATGTTGTCATGCATTTCATTGCCTTTAGCAAACATATTTCACATTATGTTGGTCATCATTACTGAAATGCAGTATCTCAGTTCAGTATGAGAACCATATCATATACAGTGATCTAATAATTAATTATAATACATTTTTTCAAACATTTTGTCAAAACACAAATCAATAAAATGCAAATGAGCAAATCATAACATGTTTTGGTACACTGCCTCATAAATCTGTCATAGTCAATAATACAGTAGCAGCCTAGAAGCCACTTAAAGCCGTCCCCCTGGAGTTCTCTGGGCCTGTCTCAATCCATGTCCCTCTATTTGTTTTTGCACGCTGCAGCGACGCACATGAGGGAAAGAAGGGCTATTTTGGTCTGAAAACCCTTGCGTCACAATGTCTCCTAGCTGCGCTAAGATCGCTGTAAAGCACATGCCTCTCGTGGCATAATTGCTTAATTAACAATTGTCCCAGGTGGAGACCTCCTCGATGTGCCACCGGCAAGACTGTAACTGTTAGAATAATGGGCCTACATTAATTGGCATTTTGCTCACAGTGTGACTTAAAACTTTGCAGTTATGTTAAAACAAAGTGTGGTGCTAAATATATCCAGGAACACGGTTTTTAAGAGATCCGCCTGGTGATTATCAACCCCCGCCTCAGCCATAGACTGTTTAAGGCCAAAGCCATATCTCTGGTTCTTTTGCCCTGATTATGGTCTGCCGGTTAGTCGGTTTTCTTGAGGAGGTGTAGACAACTTGCCTCATATAATCTGCGCACAGTCCCAAAACATAAACATAACCAGATTAATTATGTAGTGGAGTTTTTAGGAAGCGGTAAACAACAACATATGGAGCTACCTTAGAGGCTGAACAATGGGCGGAGAATAGCCCACCAACTACATGGTGTACACTAGTGACTAGCGACATCTAGCGGTTAAAGGTAGGTCATGCGTGCCAGTGAAGTTTACACTGTATGGAGGAGTGTGTTTTCTGTAACTAATATATAATATCGCATTAGCGCTCAAACTACGGACGAGAGTACTACTGATTATTTGCCGTGGACAAATGTGTTGTCAACGTGCAATTGTTCAATGTTGTTGTTTTTTTAAATGGAAGTTGTCTCAAGAAGCTCATATTTCAGTGGCGATGGACGACACAATCACAGTCGGTTCATAATACGGTGTCGGCAATAGCTTCGACATAAAAATAACAATTTGTGTGTGTGTGTGTGTGACACGCGACTAGCTCGCTACGTCAAGCTGCGCACGTTTGCATCGGGCGCACGCAAGGTGGAAGTGAAGTGGTCGGCACAGTAACGTTCAGTCTTCAAGCGAGCCAGACAGCTGTCGTCGTCCGCAAGCTTTTTGTAAAAGCCTACGTGGGTTCAGAAGATATCTGACACACGGCGCAAATCTGTCTCTAAAGTGAACCCAGAATTGTATTTTTTCTTTTTTACTTATCATAAAGTGGATGTCAACTTGCAAACCTAGCTGGTTAGCTGGACGGCTACTGATAATGAACTGTTATTCATTGTCGGACAGTCTGCTAGTGTTACTCCGGCTAATGCTCCTTTAGCCATCTTGCTGACACTGGCATCACTCCTTGCGCTGACGACATGAGATGTCTGCATAACTTTTTATCTGCTGGACATTTATTCGCGACAACA
The DNA here is from genome assembly GCA_029853015.1 of Chelidonichthys spinosus. Classification (NCBI taxonomy): domain Eukaryota; kingdom Metazoa; phylum Chordata; class Actinopteri; order Perciformes; family Triglidae; genus Chelidonichthys; species Chelidonichthys spinosus. Next base: position 10,888,992 of record CM056840.1, read on the forward strand.
CTTCCATTATGGACAGCGAACGCAGCAATTGCAGGCCCCAGGTTGGAGACAATAGCAAGCTAGCCTAGCTAGCAGGCTGCTAAGCTCGGTACAAGCTGTCTTGCTTGGTGCGCGTCTGGATCCGCACTGAAAAACGTCGAGGTATGTTATTTAACTAGCCGAGCTCTGCCTCTCGGCAGTTTGTCTGGGCCTTAGTTTGTACATGAGGTGAGACCGGATGTGATAAGCTAGTGAACCGTAAATCCCTCTATGACCAAGCAGAACAAAGTTTGTTTACTTATTGTTGTTTCCAATACCGTTAGCTCGCTCGCTAATAGCTTTCAAGCTAACTAGCCGTTGGTCCGCGGAAAATGAAAAGTTTTCAAAGATTGGGCAGGTGGATATAGTGAGTTTAACTGCTAGCAATGTGGGCACAACCACAGTGTAAACACCCCGTTGTTCAGAGCATCATGTGGCTGTAATAATGTAAACACCTGCCATGACAGGAATGGTAATGTCATCAAACATAGCGTAGCGATCTTAGTATGTTGGCTATGACAGCATCATCTCCCTGCTGCCATTTATTTTGAACCTCGCAGTATACATACTTAGCAAACACTGTTTAATTGTCTTGGTTTAGTTTCCTTTTGCATCAAAACACTGTCGTTGTGTTCTTTGCAACATCATTTCTTGTTTTATTTTTTTATTATTGTTATTTTTTATTATTATTATTTACCTTAGATGACACCTGTTACCCGTTTCAGGTCACAATGGATCAGGTGGATGTGACAGACCAAATCACAACAACGTTGTTTCACAACCGAGACCTGACTGCGACGGATCAAGACTCAGAGCCCCAGCAGCCCGGTTCAGACATCATGTGTTCACAATCCAAATGGGGGAGCAGCAGCACTGAAGACACTGACCTGAACATAACTGAGGATGTGCTCAGCAATGGCACCTGTGAAATAGAGACTATGGTAGCATTGCGCTGTCCTGGCGATAGTGAAGATGTTACCGCTGAGGGTGACCAACTTGCACTTAGCAATGATGGCATGTCAGAGTTTTCTAACAGTGACCTCTCTCTGCCTGAGGTCTGCATTTCAACCAACAGCAATAGCTTTGAGGAGGATATGAACTATGAGGTCCAACAAGCTTATAAGATATTCACTGGCTTTCTCTTGGACAAGCACAAAGGGATCACCGGTCCGTTCCTCCATCCCATTGGCCACCAAGAGGCCCTGCACGGTATTGGGGGGGTCCGGGGCCGGGGTCAGGCACAACTGAGGCAGTCAATGTGCTTGCGAAGGATGGAGGAGAAGTTTATCAACCAAGAATACGGGACCATAACAGAATTTGTTGCAGACTTCAGGCTGATGTTGGAGAACTGTTATCGCTACCATGGGGTGGATCACTGGACCTCCAAACAGGCTCAAAAGCTGGAAATCATGCTTGAGCAGAAGCTGACATTGCTATCGAGGTACACAATAACATTATGTAATAACACTGTTGAACAAATTGCTTAGCTGGCAAACAGTCAAATCCATGATGCATAGAGGATGTAGATGACTGATGATTCACTCTGTAACAGATTTTAAAATGGCCATAAGCTAATTCGTTATGCATTTTGATCAAATGTTTCCTTGTTGGTTTGCATTAGTGGTGTAGATAAACTGTCTGTTTAAATCTAAAAATCCTGACACCCACCATGCAGCAACTTTAATCATATATTATAACATATCTTTCTCTTTAACTGTCAAACCAGGACGCTGCGAGAGAAGACAACCTTGGCAGTGACTTCTAAAGGACGTTTTGGTGCAGAGGAAGAACGGGGTTCTGGGGGCACCTCCACGAGGAGGAGGCTGGCACCTCGTAGCCTGGCTACCATCACTGTCGGTGGGCATGAGTCTATCATGGTCCAGGCCCTACGGCTGGAAGAACAACAGAGGGTCAAGGAGGAGAAAAGGTGAGAGGATATTTGAGAGGGATTAAGGTGCCGTTGTAAAGCTGCTAACAATCTATGTTTTCTGACTTTTCAGGCAACGTGAGCTTGAGAAGAAAGAGGCAGAGGAAATGTCAGCCAAAGAGGTTGAAGAGTGGGAGAAGACTTTGTTGTCCCAGGCTGCCCCCTACACTGTAGACACACTTTGGGAACTCCCTGCTATAGGGCACTTCCTCTGTCTGGCTCAGACTGCCCTTAACCTCCCAGAGATAATATTTTTTGATCTGGAGCGTTGTTTGCTCATGCCCCGTTGCAGCCTCCTCCTGTCCAAAATTATGTCTTCCCTACTGTGTCCATCCCAGCGGAGGGCCACTCTGCACCGCCGGCCTGTCCTGCCTTACCGCCGCTGGGAGTCAGAACTCAGGCAGCGGGTCATGGGCTGGTATCGTACTGTTGGTGCCTCCCATGATCAGCCAGGTCGGGCTGAGCAGCTGGGACTCTGCAGACAATTTTTCAGCACTCTCGGGGAGGTTAGTCCTTTGGAGGAAAAACCCTTTCACTTGCTCCCCGTCTACCAGCGAGTATGGCTTCTGAAGGGGCTGTGTGATCATGTCTATGAGACACAGAAATATGTGCAGGATGCTCTCCTGGCCCAACCCATCCATGAATGTAGAGAATCTATTTTGGGCTATGACAGCAAGGAGAATGCCTATATACATTTCCCACATTTCTGTGGGGCAGACCTGAGAATCTACTGCCAGAGCCCCAGCACACCCCCAGCTTTCCCTTTCCCTTCTGTATGGGTCAAAAAGGTTGTTATAGAGCCAGGGACAGAGGGTGAAGAGTCGGATGGAATTAAGGAAGAGATGGTCACAAGTGACAGAGGGTGTTATGGAGGCTCAATGGACACAGGAGAGTCTGAGGATTTTGGAAAGGAGAGAGAAGAGACACTGGGGGTTTTCAAGGTGGAAAATGGGGATGGAGAAAATAAAAAAAGTTTTAAATTATGGTCACTGAAGAAAGAGGAGGGGTCTGAACCAGGAACATCTAATGGAGACTCTTGTGAAGACTCGAAATTGGATTTAAAAATGCACACTAACTCGTTTTCACACACAGGTCCTATTGGAGGAAGTGGTGTGGCAATGAATTTGAAGGAAGAACCTGTTGAGTTGGAGCATCAATCCAAGCAATTCACTTTAAAACAGGAGCAAGACTTCTCATCGGGCTCATTGCGCACGATTAAAGCAGAGACACAGGAGCCTTGTCTAAGTGTAGGGGAACACAGCTACACAGGCAGGTCACCTGCTCGCTTAGTGAATCCGGCTTCCCCAACCAAACCAATGAAAATGGAGGGAGGAAGTCCCAATTGGGGACACCAAAAGTCTTCCTGTTTGGATTGTTGTAAAAGCAAGACTAGTAATATTGAACCTGAGGAGCATGACTGCTGCTGTGGGACATCCAGCCAAGCGCAGTTGTCTTCTGAGAGTTCTCAAAGCTCAAGTGAAGAGAGGGTGAATGAGAAAATCTGGACCAAGAAAAAAAAGCGTAAGAAAAAGCAAGGGAGGGAACCACTGCCGAGGGTAAATGCTGATCACAAGCAGCCGCACCATGGAGACAGCATGAGGCTGTCTCCAGCTGACACTACCAAGTCTGCAGTGGGAAGAGTTGCCAGAACGATCAAAAGAAAAGACAAGAAGAAAAAACATAAAACGGGTGAGGGGAAAAAAGCTCTATGTTGACCAGTGGTTTCTTTTGGTATTGCATCCAGCTTGTTAGTAAGTGTGCTTTCATAGCCACATAATATGTAGTTTGTTTTCCAATAATATGTTGGTTTATGGATTATTTCCATTATTTCATTGACAGGAAAAAAGCTCGAGTCCTCAAAGAAAATTAAAGATGAGCCTCCAGTTCAGCCATCATTTAAGGTAGTCACACTCATGCTGAATTCTCTATATTTTTATATATATATATATATATATACAAAAATCATCTTTAGAATTGTATTTTTAATACTATATTGATTGAGCATTTATGAAGCCTGACCAATCTTCTCCCTTTCTTTCTCCATCTGTATTAAGAATTACTTAATCGATTTTCTTGTTCATCCTCTGTAGTTGGTATGCACCAGTCTCGAGCAGTTGCGAGAGTTGATCAGTAAAACAGAAGATGAGCTTGATGACCTGGAGAGCACCAAAAAGAGATTGGTATGTGGAAATCAATGTTCTGCTAAGAGGATTTACTGTCATGCTCCAGAGCCTTCTGTATCTGGTAGAGAATACAATGTGGTCACACAATGTAATGCTGTTGACTTGACTGAGGTTTCCTTTGAATTTTTGAACTGACAGGGTCGGTGGTATTATAGGAGAGAAGCAGTAAAAGACCTCCACAGCACTCTAATCAGACTATTGAATGAGCTGTCACCCTGGGAACCCAAACTTGTTAAGGCGTACCAAAGGAACAGGTTTGTTTTTTTTGTCAAAGCTATGGCCTGATAATTCTTAGTCTTGTGCAGTGAGCTCAGCTGACCAGGACAAAGCGACTTACCACATTTATGATTTAAATAGCTCTTTGTCTCATAAAACGGTTGCTGGACTGGAGACAAATAATCTTATCTTTTCTTCTCTTGCTTTACATCAGGCTTCGTTTGAAGAAGGAATTTGATGAGTTCAAGAAGCATCCAGAATACAATAACTTTGTGCGCGAGGAAAGTATTTCATCGTCATCATCAGATGATGATGACAACGATGAAGAGAGGGATTTGGGGAAGAGATTGTGTTCACTCTCGGATCATTATAGAAGATCAGAAGACGATGACCTGGAACATTTGGTCCCCAGAGGTCTTTGGAGTGGAGGTAAAATAGTACTGTAGTGAGTTATTTAACTGAAAGTGTTAACTGTCTTAGAGGAATTTAAATTAATGTTTGATCCTGATTGATCAGTACATCCCTAACAGACATCTCTATTTTGTTCTCAGCAAACACCAGGGAGTTAGTGGCTGAGTCTGCTGGAGAAAGAGCAGTGACCTACAAATCTCTCAACCACCCAAAACATCCTCTGGCCAGCACAGAGAAAATCATCAGTTTGCTGCCAAGCAGTCAGACCGACATATCAACCCCTGACTCTGGGCCACAGTCTAGGTGTGAACTGAGGCCATTGAATCCATCCAGAGATTCAAACTCAGCAAGGGTGCCAGCCCAGGCTTCCCCGTCACCCAGAACCCCCATCCTCCATCCCACCACTGGACTACCTAAGGGCTACACGCCCATCCCCACCCTACTGGCTAAGAGTGTGGGAAACAAAGTGACCTTAATGAAACGGCCTGCAGATTTTACAGGGATCAACATCGTAGATAGACAGAGCAAAGGGTCTTTGGTCTCCCTGCCTACCACTGCGGTGACTACCACACAACTTTCAAAAGCACAAAGCTCTCCATCTAGTTCCCAGCAGAACTTGCAACAAATGCAGGCGCAAGGACTACAACAGACAGAAGTACAAAGAAAACCAGTAATGGCTACAGTGATGGCAGCTCTTCCCAAATCACCACTGACGAAACCAACCCAGGCTGTACCAAAAAATCCTGTCCAAGTGGTGTACAAAGTACCTGAGAGGCTGGCTCACCTTGTCAGGAAAGACAGCTGCAGTCCAGTCAAGATTTCTGTTCATCCTGTTGTGGACCAGAACACTGGGGAGAAGGTCATGCAGAAATTGGTGATTCTGCCTTCTAATCTTCTCATTCACAAAACAGAAGAAAAGGCGTCTTCTCTAAATCTACAACAACCGTCTAAGGTCATTCAGGTCCCAGTTTCCAAAGTGGCCAGCCCCTTTTCCATGTCCACCAATGTGCCTGGGTTCACTATTCCTGACAACAGAATCCCTGTTCAGCAAGTGTCTCCCCTAAAAGATGCCAGGACAGTGAGGATAACCTCTCCTTCTGTTTCCTCTCATATGCAACAGGGCATTCGAAACACAGCAGGGCTCAAGAGGGCACAGGTCTGCAGTCCCCAAGCTCGCACACCACAAGGTGTCAAGCAAAACCCCACGCCCATCACAACTCCTTCTCGTGCAGTTTCTACTGAGCCTGTTAAATCTGCAGACCTCAAACAGGAGCTTAAGACTGTCTGTATCCGCGACTCACAGTCCATCCTGGTAACAACTAGAGGAGGCAATACAGGCATTGTCAAAGTTCAGACATCCTCAGACCAGAATGCCCATGGTTCTTTGCCCACCAGCCCAGTTATCACCATCTCACCTCAGTTTAAAGCCTTCCTCGTCTCCAAGACATCACAGACTCTCTCTCCTTCTGCTCCCTCTCAGACTTCCCCGTGCAACATGCCAGCAGTGACAAGTATCTCAGTGGCCCAACCTCAGAAGCATTTTCCTTCCCTGTTGAAGTCCACATCCACTCTCGCAGCTCCCATGCGCACTGCAGTCACGGGTAGCATTCCTGTTACGGGCACAACTATTATAAGTCAATGCACCCACACCACAGCTGTTTCTACAGCTGCAACAGAGATTGGCCAGCTAGTGCAGACACCTGCTGCTGGTTCTCATTTTCAAGCTTCCTTAGTAAAAAACACTGTTGTTGTCCCATCACTGAGTAGTCCTGGCGTTCCCCAACAAACGGAATTCAAGACTGGTGTGAAGCGGGCCAGTCCAGATGAGAGCTCCCAAGTTACCAAATTCATCCTAGTTACTCCCTCTTCTTCCTCTGGCTCAAATGTAGCCTTATCAAAATGTACGCCCTCTTATACAAAATCCCTTCCAAGCTCAAGAGTCATGTTCATCAGCCAGCCAGGGACATCATCCACTGCCTCTGTGGGAAACATTCCAAAACAGGCAATAGCAACAGGGGCTAGTGGACAGCTGCAGACCACTTCATTAACAAGTCATTCTGTAAAGATGGGATTAGGCACAGGCCAACCTGTTGTCAGCTCAGAAGCTTTTTCCAAGGTGAAGAACATCACTCTGCCCTCAGGTGGGTTTGTTTGATGTTTTGTTTGCATTATGTCTGCTGCAACACATATTCGATTCAGTCTGTGAAATTTGGCAAAAATTGTGAAAAAAAAAAAACATTTTCACAGGTAAAATTCCTCTCTTGTATGTCTCCAACAGTTCAATTCCAGTTGTCTGGGAAGACGACAACCATTGGACAGACCATAGGTGCCCTGTCGTGTTCTCCTTCGAAGATCACACCGGTGTCTGTCTCAGATACAGGCCGTCCCACAGCCACCACCACCGGACCGGTCCCAGTCACAGCTTCAAATACCATCACAAGCTGTTCTTCCCAGCTCGCCTCTCACGCTTCTCTGAACACCAGCTGTCAGCTCAAGGGTATCTCTTCCTTTGCCATGATCTCCCAACCAGGCTCTTCCACGTCCATGTCTACTGTTGCCACTCTGCCTGCAGGAAACATGATCAAGAAAGATCTTGGTATACCTGCAAGTATACTTTCCAGCAACTCTCCTGCTCAGGTAACTACTGGTGTGCAGAGTAGCTCAGCCCAAACTTCCAAACCCACTCTTGTCCATCAGTCTTCAAATATCCAAGGTGGCATTGGTAAGGAAACCACTTCCTTCTTATCTTCCTCTCAACTTGCTCACAGTAAAACCCAAACACCCATCTCCTCTGCAACAACCACGAATACCCCATTCACCACCTCTGCTACTGGCACAATTCAGCAGAGGATAGTCATTAACACCTCTACGCCCCTTGCTGCTGGCACACAGATCCTCCTTAACAATGCACGTTTTGTAGTCCCTCCCCAGGGTTTGGGCCCAGGCAGCCATGTCCTTATCATCTCTAGCCCCGCAACACAAGTGCCTACTGCCAGTGCAAGCACTGGAGCATCAGTACCTCCCCAAGCGGCAAGTCATGTCACTGTAGCCCCTCGAGCACCAGGTTTGCCCCAATCCCCAGCCAGGCTGCCTGGTGTGCCAGTCATAAGTTCTCCTTTTGTAGCATGCACACCTGCTGTTGGTCCATCATTGCTAGCAACCACTCCAAATGTCACACCAGTTCGACTTACGGGAACGCTTGGCCTGGGCTCAACCTGGTTACCCAGTAAAACCAATGTAGTGTCTGGTCTGCCTCGGTTGCCAGCTGCACAGGCTGGTGACTTTGCATCACCACCTGTAGGTTCACCCACCCTGGTCTCATCCCCGCCACGGTTAGGCAGTGTACCAGCCCTAGTTTCTCCAGTGGTGACCAGCACCCCTGCTCTTGGCTCAGCTATGACAACAATCAGGTTAGCTGCTGGTACACCCATGCCAGCTGAATGTTCATCCACCATTTTGCCTGCAGGACCACCCTCCTACCCCAAATTGTCAGCACCTCTATCATCCCTGCCTGTTTTATCCAGCCCGTCAGCAGTTGCCCTGCCAAGTCCTGGCATACCACCCCTCTCCCCAGCTGTAACTCCTGTGGTAGCAGGTACACCAGCTTTGCATTCTTCTTTTACTGCCCAGCAGGTGGTTTCAGTGACGACCCTCGACCCAGGCAAACAGCAGACAGCACATGGAATTGCAGCACCCTCCACTGGCCCATCACAGCCTTTAGTGTGTATGGAAATGCATCAAGGCAACACATCAGTCAGAAACACAGAGCCTGCAGTCATGCAACCAGTGCTTGCTGGTGCACGAACACAGGTTTTGCCGAAAGTGACTGTCTCACAAATTGTAAGTACAGTGTCTAGGATGCAGACACTGCCCATTGCTTCGGTTCCACCGATTGGAAGCACTGTCAACACTTTTGAAACGACACCTGTGGTCCCAGCGCCTTCCTCCAGCAGCACTGTAATAATCACTCCAGCTCAACTGATAACATCACCGAAGACGCACAACGCCATCCACCCACATGTCGTTCTGACCAACCAAGCACTTGGAAAGCACTCACCGCAGTCCTCGTCGGTAGGTATGCATACCAATGTTGGATCCAAGCTACTCATCAGTCCTGACGGCGCTGTTTTGAACAAAGTTCAGTGCCAGGTCAATCCAGTTGCCTGCCCCAAACCGCTGGATGCTCCAGTGGTTTCCCCCAACAGTTCCACTGGACTACTACACACACGTGATTCCTCTTTACAGGCAGACAGAAAGTGAACCAATTTACTGAGACTATGCCAGCTATGTGAGGACTCAGACACCACTTTTCAGCTGCTTTGTTTTGCCAGGGCTCATATCCACTGCTTGTATTACTCCTAGGGTTAGTTAACCTGCTTTCCAGCTGTAGTTTGCCTAGTAACTTACATTTAGGATACAGTAGGTTATACCCTCTGGTTAGATCATCTTATAGGTATTGTATGCTCAATCATACATACTGGAAATGTATACTGTGATGGTTTCCTCGATTGAAAACTGGTGAGGTTGCCCTCGGATGAATGTTATAGACTCTTGATTTTACTTTTTTACTTCATGGCCAGTAATGAAACCTGTTATTAAAAAAAGATGTAGATTTGGATGGAAAATAATATTCATTTCAACTCAAGCTTTTGTAATACTTTTCAATGCCATTAGATACTGCTTCAATAAGTAATAATTGGGATACTAGTCATTAGTAGGACTTGTTCTACTTTGTCAGTTTGAACAATACAACTGTGTATCCACTGAGTCTTTCATGTCGTCCTTTTTTTAACTAGTAGCTGTTAAAAAAAAAACTACATTTTACTTTTTAGAATTATAAACTAATAGATGGATTTGTACTACATGTTTGAGCCCATAAAAAATGTTTTGAAGTCACACTTTATTTATTTTTATCATATAGATTTTTCAAAAACAGGTACCTTTTCATTGAACAAATGTGGGCATTACTGCATGGGAATAAACAATGCGACTGTCCCCAACAAGTGTGTTTGAGAGATCATTTTTATTTATTGAGGCAACCTGCATTATATACATTGTGACTGCTCATGTGAATTTTACAAAGTGGGGGATAGAATAGTTCACCTATTGGTATATTTCGCTACGAAGCATTTGGAAAATATTGATAATGATAGTAATAGTGACAACAATATATCATCAGACAACAGATGAAGTTTTGAGTTTTCTCTCTGGTATTTTCCTTTCTTTTTCTTCAGACATCTGTCCATCTTCTACAGAAGTACTTTAGGGGGAATAGGGAGGAGGCAGCGGCCCTGAGGAAATCTTTTCATAGGCTGGAGGAGCATTAGGAACCTGGAGTGAAAGACAACAGATGCATCCAAATGAAACAGCTGAAAATCCAGACAACTCATGACTGTTTTTTTGTTTTGTTTTTTACAGTACTTAATATTTAAACAGATATTGCCTTTTTATGGCTAAAACATACCATTTTTATACATACGCATGAAATTCAGCATTATATCTGAACATTTTAGAGACTGGATTTAAACAATCTTGGTCTTTGTATCTGTGCACTCAACAGCAGGTCCAGCAGGATTAAAATACTTTTTGAACTCCAGTAACTTCTGCAGTGTAAAAGGATGTGCATTGTGCTTTTTCAACTTCACCTCACGTGTGAGGGTGCTGATCTTGTCCCTCCTCCCTTTTCTTTTCCTGCACACATGGATACATCTAACTCCCTTGGGAATTTTTAAAACCTACCCCATGTCTGGTGACACAATAATCTCCCCTTCAGGCATCCGGCTTCACATGCTCTGCAACGTGTTGTGCTCAACGACCCTCTGTCTCCGACTGCATAGTCTATCCACTAGTTAATTCTTCATTTGTGATGCACTAAAATGATTGATATACTTTAAAAAGATGTGCCTCCTATGTGTCCAGTTGTTGACTGTGTTATCAATCTTTTTACTGACAAAAAAACAGTTTTGACTTGGGGACAGGGGAGATACAATGGAAAGAGAGTAAAGTCAGTTATGGTGCAGCTTCCTGTCCCTCACCGTAGGTCGGAAGCTGCCGAAGTCAGTTAGAGCCATCTTGTTTTCTGATGAAGGTCCTGCCTCTGAGTACTGCCCTCCGGTGTGACTAGGAGACCCCGATCTAGGGCTCTGCAGAGGAAAGAAAGATGGGAAAATACAGATAGGGAAAGCAGACTGAACATATATACAAAAAGGAACATATTTGGGTATTTTAGAATTCAATGTGAAGGCTTTAGAAAGAATAGTCTCACCCTGAGTATTTTGTAGCCACTCCTCTTCTTGAAGTACCAGCAGCCCAGGACGAAGAGAGCTGCCAGGATTACCACCAGCAGAATTATGCCCACTGCCCTGTGGTTCACAACACAATTCATATCTTTACCTATGTTTTGGCAAATCGTTTTCTTTTATTGTATTCACCAAAATAAACAATAGACCAATGAAAAAGACCATAATACAAAAAGCTTGATAGTAAAATCAAAGCATTGATCTCTGATTTCAGATACACATACTCCTCAGCTCTGACGAATCCTCGTCTGCTGCTGGCAAAATAAATGTTGAAGTCTCCGCGAGGCATCCCGTCTGTACGATTACACGGCATCAAGCTGGAGGTCAATGGAAAATCACTTTAGAAACTGACCAAAAGCATAGTAACAACAACAGGCCATAAGTTCTTCCAGTGCATCAAATCGTATTCCCTTTAATCATGTAAATAAAGTTAAAGAATGGCCTAAATAATAACAGGTTTCAGCACTCTGCTGTACTTAATATTAAATACTAGAACATAATTCCCAGGATGCATATAAATGAATAAAGACCATAAAGCTCTGCACTGTTAAAATTAATTAGTTACCTTTAGAATATAACCCTTTTAACTTTCAAAATTGAATTGAATTGGGTATTTTCTTTATAAGCCTAAACCATTCTTACTTAGAAATGGATGATTTTTTTTCTTTCTTTTGTGGGTTAAATGTTGTGTATCTATTTGTCAGTGTCTTTTTGTGACATACAATATTGCTTCTGCCTTCTGGATAAAAATGTTCTGCATTCGAAAATTCAGATAAAGTTAAATTCATTCTACATATTAAAATAAAATTGGATTGGCTTCTTCATGCATCAGTGCCCTCACTCCTCAGAGCTATTGTAATCCCCCCTCTCTCTCTCTCTCTCTACGTGTTGACATATGCTCTCTCTCCCAGTAGGCTATTAAGACACTAAAAGTCGTGTTTGACAATATGCGAGTAGATAGACATACAAAAACGAAAATGCATAGCTATAATTAACATTGTCACACCTAACCTTGGGTTGCATATAAAGCCACATCAATGCTACAGTTTTCAACAGGCAGTAGACCAATCGGAATCATAATCATGCATCATAGATGTAAAATACCAATTAATGCCAGACAATCTACTTCAGCAGCACCTACTCTATCTGTCCTGTCTGATGGGTAAACATGTTTGATTCAGCTGACATTAATATTCATCAAAAGTAACTCTCTAGATACCTCTGCTAGAAAACAAACAAACAAACTGGCCATCATCTTACCAAATTGAATAATTAGATTGCGCGGAGCAGTTCCTCTGGTTGTGATGCCTTCTCAGAAAGACTCGGTCCTCGGAGCTCGGTATTACTTCACTCCTCAAAAATCTTGCCTCAGTCTGTCCGAGAGCAGAAAGGGGCAGAAAACCCTCATGACCGTCACGGGTTAGAGGCTCATGGATAAATCCATTGAAGCGGAGTAATTACCGTGAAACCCCGCGGCCCTGAACGCAACATTATTACCCACTCGTGAAACTACAGGCGTCAGCTGCTGGCTTTTCATATGAAAGTCTGTGTGTGTGTGTGTGTGTGTGTGTGTGTGTGTGTGTGTGTGTGTGTGTGTGTGTGTGTGTGTGGTATTGTTATTCACAAATATCCTAATCCAAGGCATACAGAGGACTAATTCAACCCAATAAATATTATATATTGGTATGAAATCAATATCAAGGTGTGTTGATAATGATTTTAAATATTATTGTTGTATCGTCAAATACAAATATCATAAAACTAACATTAGGTCATGTATCAAGCAGGCATACTGAAAAGTTAAAGAACCCCCAATATTTGACTGACATTTTTTTGTCTGCAAAACAAAACACATTTCCGTGTCAAGTCAATGTGGGGTAAAAAGTGCTTTTTTTTAGGTAAAATATTAATTGGCGTTAAAGAATTAACTCTGCTACACCATATCAGAAGAGGAAAGGATATTTAGATATTTATACTTTTATTTCCCCAGTAAACCTTATTGCTGAAGCATACAGGAAGTACTGAAGGCATCATTTTTAGTTTCAGAAGGATTCAGTGTTTCAGTGCAATTTCTCCTGAATAATAAGGGAATAAAGTTGTTTTTAAATAAATCACACCATTGATCTTTGTCTTCATACACAATAAATGTCAGTGTGAGACTATTTTCTGATAGTGGCTCATTCTCAAAGCAATACATTTTTTTTTTTTTAGGTTTTTGTTCACAACACAAAACTGGTGTGTTGCACAGATATTTTCCTCAGATGATCAAAATTGAAATGTGACAGTCTAAAAAGAGTAAACTGCACAAGGAGGTGCCCAGAATGGAAGACAGGAAAACTTTGCTTTAGTCTGCAAAAATATGTTACATTTTCTCCACAAGAGGGAGACCAAAACCTTCTAATGAAATTGCCTACCTCAGCGCATCATCACAGCAGCCTCCATGGTGGTCTGGAAGTCTGATACTATGAATTAGAGATGTTTTCAATTGGCCTGGGTGTGTCTACAGATCTACATCGCTAAATAGTTTTCAGCATGTGAGAAAAGCTAAGACTTGGCCAACTGTGGCCCACTGCCCATTTTTTAATGGCCCGAAGTGATTAAAAAAAAAAAAAAAAAACATTAAAAAGCTTAAGCATATTTCTACTAAATTGCATGGTCTGTACACTATATGTGTGTGTTGACTAAATTCTGTGAAATTATCTCGGCCATAACCTCTTCTGCCTGTTGTGTTTGTTACATCTTAATATTAGACTTGCAGATTTACATCTTACATTTGCATTTGCATCACACTATTTTGGGCGCTTTGGCCCAGAACAGAAACCAATATTTGGCAATATCTGCCTGTTTTAACTTTACTTTTCTCCATATTTACATGATAATATTTACGTGGGCATGCGCTCTATTAGGGTTTAAAAGTAGCCCTAGTGATTTCATTTAAATGACATTTAAGAGCAGCAGATGCAGAAATGTAATACTGTGAGCACACCAATAAATCACTGTAATATCTAACATTGTTTTTGTAGTTTGCATAGTTATTTTTTGATAGAAAGTGAATAAATATGGCACATTGATTTTCCTGCTGTGTAGTTGAGATAATTTGCTAGTGTTTGGCCCATGACTCCTTCTATCTTTCTGTATTTGGACAATGCCACTTCTCGGATTAATAAACAAGACAAATAAAATGAAAAGAAAATACTAATGGGACATGATCAGAAAATTACTATAATTAAATTATTTTTGTCAAGGAAATGACAAGATCCCCCCTGTTTAAGCTCCAGATGTAACACACATAACAGACAATTGTTATAAACGACTGGCTTATCATTAGTGTATTTCATAATTTCATGTGTGAATATGTGCTTTGAAAAAAATAAATAAATAATAAAAAGTAGCACCGTGTTAACGTTTAAGGATCCCAGGAGGTCCTTCCTCCCAGTTATCATTGGTCATAAGCCATGTCTCCTCACCGGTTGAAAGTATTATTCCTTTTATCGGTTCTTCCGGTCGTCATTTTGAGAGAGAGAGAGGGGGGGAGAGAGGGAGAGAGGGAGAGAGAAAGAGGGGTTAGGGGGATAGACAATGTGGATCCCCATTTTCTCTGTGACTCGATTATTTTTTAATCAGCTCAAATTAATCGTGTAACATAGCAAAGTCTAAAGCAGAAACCGTCGCCTGATTGAGGCCGGCTCGGAGGGACGCCTTCCCCATCCCGGCAGACATGTTCGCCGTGAGAAAGAAGAAACCCCCCCCAGCCCACCCGACGGAGATCACCGCCGTTGTGTAAGCTCTTCCTCGGTGGAGCTGTTTGAACAGTGGGACGGAGAGGGAGCCAGAGACTCTTCTCCAGCTCCAGCTGCCATCCTACTCCTGCTCCTCCCCCTCCTCCTCCTCCTTTACCAGAATCACTTCTCTTTCTCATCACATCCAGAGGTAAATAAGCCAGATTCAACAATAACAACCTCTATTCAACACAAATTGCTTAGCCGCCTGAGTGTTTCCGGGTTGTCACACACACCGTGGCAGCCGTTGGGAACCGTTGACGGGATCAGCCAAGGCGATATTCCTGGTTTGTGATGGGGTCTTCGCTTTGTACCCCTGCCTCCCTGGCGTCGGGTCGGGGTTAACGTTGCGCTTCCTAAGGCAAGCCCGAGGTCCACTTTGTGAGCTAGAGATGCACCGAGGAAGGCCATAGTAAGTGCGAGGTGAAAATCTAAACCATTACACGACCTGCACGATAAAAAAAGAGCGACACAGAGTAGGCTAACTGGGGTTTGATGCACTCCCGGTGATGCTAGCTTGATGTTAGGCAAGTTACAGTACCTTGCCAGTTAGCATAGGTTAGCTAACTACCTCGCCAGTTGTTGCTAGCCGGCTAACCCGAGTTGATTTTAGTCACTTTCACAGACGTCGCTGTGCTGCCAGTCGTTTTTAGCAAGTCTTTAAAACGTCAAAAACTGTAATAAACGAATAACAATACAGTCGCATCTGATGTTAAGATAAGCTAACGCTAATGTCGCTGGTATGTGTTTGGACAGCCCCGGAAACCTTAGCTGACATTGTAACAAAAGAAATAATTCGAGATATAATGTTAACTACAATGTTTTCTGAATGGCATTTTGCTTGTAGGATTCAGCTACGACTATTATTATAAAACAAACTCAAGACAAGCTGACTTTGGGATTAGAGATGCATCGAGACAGAAAGAGAGAGGCAGAATCGTTGTAACTTTTTTTCCCCCTTTATCATTTACGTTTATTCTGTCACATAGCTAGCTAGGGTTGTCACCACTCGAGTCTCGCAATGCACGACGGACTGCATTGTGTGAGAGAATATTGACGATTGTACATGTCTGCAGTAATTGCATGTTCCGAGTTGAGCAGGTTGAAATGAGAAAAAGAAAAGAGATGCACGCACTGAAGCTGAGTATGAATGGAGGACAGGGGGGCAAGATGGTTTGGGCACCGAGCTCATGTAAATCAGTGACTTGTGTAGGCATGCTCAGGCTTGCAGTGTTGTGTCGAATACGGTATCGCCGTCGTTACGTCCCCCCCCATATCGAAACCTGAACCAGCCTTTATCCTCAACCTTATCACCGAGGGGGGGCGCTATCATTTTAACGGAAGGGCAAGAACAGACTTCGACATAACACCGGTGTAAACTGCCTACGTCAGATGTGCTGTTATGTTGGCAGTGTAATAATGCACACTCATAAGCTGACGCTTAAAAAAAAAAAAATACCCAGAATAAACACACTGTAGTTATATGGAAAACATTTGTCTATTACTTAATATTCATACTCCTAATATGAGCAGTGCTGCATGTAATAGCATCCACCCCTTGTTGACAGTGAACAGTCTGTAAAAGTGTCTGATGCCTTTTTTTTTTGTCTTTGCAGAATTTTGGAGATGTGAGGAATAGGAAGAGATTGGCGATATTAAGCAGCCTGTGCATTGACACGACCTCTTGACCTCATCTTCAGCATGAATGGTGATATGCCTCATGTTCCCATCACTACTCTTGCTGGAATTGCTAGCCTGACAGACCGTAAGTGCAACATCATCTCTCTTTAATGCTTGTTCACATGGCCTAAACAGGGACATTCAAACCAAGATGTGACACGTTTAAGGAATACATGTATGTTATTGTTCTAGTGCTTGTAGTGTAACTGGTAATTGTGATGCTTCTCATCACTGGTGATTTCAGGTAAGACAGAAGTGAAGTGGCTTATGTGCCTGAAGATGGGTAGTTGTAGGCTCAAAGAACCCAAATCTGTTTTGATAAAAGAAAAACATGGATAACTATTAAAACAATGGAAATGTAACAATTTTACATTTCACAAAGATATGATTTTATGCTGAGCTATTGTATTTGATCACATTAGATGGTACAAAGTGTTGGTAGCTTCATGAACTCATAGGTCGATGGACTTTTCGTCACTCCTAATGAGGCCTTTTGATGAAAAGATGAAAAGCACGTTTATTATGTTATTGCAGCATTTTTTTTGTCAGTTTGGAATGTATTCTAAGGCCTTCAACACGTTTATTCTAATTAGAAATGCAAACACTACATTTAAATCCAATAAATGTTTGCCCCACAAAAAATACAAGTAAAACAAATAAAGCTTAAATTGGCATTACCAAAATGTACATTGTCTATAAACTCAGATTGTATCACTGACATTTGGCATCTCTACCAAATAGAGCGGGCCAGTTGCATGTTTTCACATGTTAAAATTCTTACATCCACAAATATTTCCATGTACTTATCTCTTTCCAAAACAGTTTGCTTTATTGTAGTTCCCATCCTACTTCCTTTCATTTTCCAGCCAACCTAACTTTTCTCTCCATCATTCTTCTAGTGTTGAACCAGCTGCCCTTGCCTTCTCCTCTCCCAGCCACCACTGCTAAGAGCCTGCTCTACAATGGAAGGATCTCCGAAGAGGTCAGCAGCCTGCTGGTGTGCCGGGATGAAAATCTGGTGACTCAGCTGGCGCATAGCCTTAACCAGGTCTCCACTGAACACATGTACGTACCCCTCACCCATCTTTCACAACATTTTTCGAGAATTGAAATTTGAGAGAGAGGAAAGCTTGGCAGTAGCTACCACAGTAAGTTTGTAGCTCTGAAATGTGGTTTGAATTTGGGAAGCAATCATTGTTAAGCAGACTTTCTTGTCAACTGTGTGAGATAGTAATGGATATCTTTAGGATTTTATCGACACTGCTACTCTTATTGATACTCCTTTTCGGTTGGGTTCTTTGTTGATACTCTAATCGGTTCTTTTTCATTACTCAATACTTGCTTTTTAATACATTATTAACGAAATAAACTCAATAATATCTCACAGTAAACTAATCTTAAATGTCAATAAAATAAATAATATTCTTGAGAGATGTTTACAGAAGAATGAAGAACACAGACATCAGTCAGTAACAGTCTCATCCTCTCCACCCTCTGCTGATGTGATTCACTGTCTGCAGGTACCACTGGCAGAGGGAGGAAGGGTTTATTAGTCTCAGTCAGCAGCTAAGCTAAACATTTGGAATACATAGAGACAGCTTTTGTTTTAGCTTGTTTGTAACAATTCTCTATTAGCCAAGCTAGTGTGCTGTGCATGTGTAAACATAGCGGCAGTGGATACGAGACTGCAGACAGAACAGATTCAAATGTTGTTTTTCTACATGTTTATGCTCGCTTGTTGCTCAGTGTGTGTGTGTTTGTGTGTGTGTACTTGGAGAAGCTCAGCACCAACACAGAGAGCAGAGAAGATGCTCACTGCAGCGTGATAATACATGACACCAAAACATTAGAAATTACGGAACGTCAGATCATATCAATAATCTGGTCTTCAATAATTTAGCATTGGTGCCCTTTTGATACCAGGTTGCGGTACCCATCCCTTGTGTTGGAGTGGAAATGCAAGTGTTTTCACTGGTTACTTTAACAGGGAAGTCAAGGCATTGATGGTTCAATTTCAATGATCGTATTACAGTCATTACTTTACCAGAAAGGTCAGCTCATTTTCCGAGTTGTCAGAATCGTGAAGGGTTAGTCTAAACTGCACTGAAAATAATAACTGGTAATTGAGACGGGAAAGAATCAGAGTGTATTTGTCAAAACTGCACTCAGGGCCAGTGAGCAGCCTGCTTGATGACTGTGACCTATACTTTTGTTTGCTTTCCAGAGAGTTGAAGGACAACTTGGGGAATGATGAACCCGAGGGTGACATGCCAATGCTTCTTCAAACTTTGCTGTCCAGGAACCCCAAAATCTTCAGGGACAAAAGTATGCCATCTCAGTACAAGGTTTGGGGTGGTAAGGAGGAGGCATCGGCCTGTTGCAGTTCAGCTCAGTGCATGCTCTCTGCCTGGCTGCGCTCTTAGTTTTCACTGCAACCAGTTGCTCACCTGAGCATTTCCTGTGTCAGATGCACTAGTTGTGCCTAGTTTCACTGCATTGCCGGTTCCCAAGCTGGGGACAGAGCTAATGCTGGAGGAAGAACATCGCGTTAAACTGAAGTTGAATGGACCTTTTTCACAACAGGCCTTTCAAGCTGTAAAACACAGGTGTAACTAATACCATTATTAATCTTGAGCTGCATTGCAGTTATTACATGGACTCAGCCATCATTGCTGTTATTAGTTCCGCCTGTATTTTTTCCCGCTTTAAGAAGTCAAAGGGAATTTTTCGGCTTCAAAAAGGGAGGGCATGTCCGGAAAAAGGAAGTCGTTCCATTTCACAACCCAGTTGGAGTGGATTATCCGGTGAAACAGAGACATTGTTTTTTGTTGTCGCTTTAGGCCTTCATTAGACAGCACCAGTGGGTAGAAAATAGGAAATGAGGGGAGAGAGATGCAACAGAGGTCCCCCGCCGGACTCAACCCAGGGTCGTTATGGTTCATGCATCTTCAGCTTCACTTAGCTTGACGGGACGTGGCGTCCCACTGTTGAATTATTTTATGTCATTATCCTAGGCAGTGAGCACCAAAATGGAATACCGTTCAGCTTGTATTGGGAAGAAATCTGGAATCTGAACCAACCCTTTACCCAATACAATATGCATTAAAATCAATCCTGACCACACAGCAAATCTATCATCTCTTAGTCTCTTTTAAAATCTACTTTTACAGAAGTAGGAATTTCAAGTAATTGTTTATAGTTTGTCATCAAAAAAGTACAATATTTACAATACTGTGCGAAATATGTGGCTTTTTAGACAGCAGTAGGAACTTAGTGCTTCTGATCCAGTGAATATGTGCTCAGTGTATACATAACCTTGCACCTTGGTAAATTCCCCATTGTCCTGCAGCTATAACTTAATCCTTTATCTCCCTGAACT
Organism: Chelidonichthys spinosus; assembly: GCA_029853015.1. Lineage (NCBI taxonomy): Eukaryota > Metazoa > Chordata > Actinopteri > Perciformes > Triglidae > Chelidonichthys > Chelidonichthys spinosus. Next base: position 10,908,884 of record CM056840.1, read on the forward strand.
CATTTTTATGGAGATCTATTTTATTTTCAACAAGTACAAAAGATAACGCTTGCAGTACATAAACAGTAGTTTGACCACTGGGAAGTGGGGGCAGAATAGAAATCAGGGGCAGCAGAATAGTCAGAATCCCTCTCAATATAATGCTTTCCGGTACAACACCTATCTGATACACTGCTAATAGGGAAAAGGACAGTAAGATTTATAAGATTGTTGCTTATTAGTAGTACCCAGTATTTCTATTGAGTTTGGTTTAGCTGGAGCCTGTTGATACACTGGTGGTTTTGTTCTATTTGACTTTTGAACATTTTGTTCAATCAGAGCTATCTATTTCAAGAAGTGTAGATGTGATCAGATGTATAATCCTATGTAACTGAGTTTGTATTCCTAAGGCACATATAGGTGAGTTTTGTTACTGTGGAATTGACGCTTGGCTAAGCCCCATTCCCCGCTGCTACTCCGTCAAGCTGTCAGAGCTCCCATGGAGCCCACACTATCACTAACTACACTCTCTAAATAAATATTATTCATTTTTTTGGTAGGACGAAGATGTGATTTCAGAGAGAAGCTTCTACAATTATACAATATGCATTTTAAGGATATATCTAGGAATGTGAAACTGATTCAGCAGCTTAAACAGCTTAAAAAGAGAAACCCCACTTGTCTGACCTTAATTGTAGAATAATAGTAATTGTGTGTTTTTGTATCCTTATCTCTTAGGTGTAATGCAGCAGCCAATGATGCAACAGTATAAGATGTCTCAGAATCAGGTGCATGGGAGTCCAGGATCAAATTATCAGCCAAGCACCGTCACTCAAAGTCCCTCTGGGTAAGGTAGAGCCAGCATACAGTCAGATGATGAAGAGGCAGAAGTGTCTGTATTTTTACTAAAATGACATCTTCCTCCTTCACAGATGCTTTACATCTCCTCAGTCTGGATCAGGTGCTCGCTTTGTACCCCAGCAGAACAGTCCTATACCCAGTCCATATACCCCTCAGAGTCCTGCAGACTACATGCCGTACAACCCACCCAGTTATTCCCAACACCAACAGACACAGCAAGGTGAGTACACATTCAAATCAAGAAAAACGTGTCTAACTTCCTGCCATGCCTCTGTGAGGAACAGCAAATAGCAACGGTTTGATTGAGGTGAATAACATAGAATAATTTTCATTTTGTGTGCATTTGGACTGGTTTAAAACAAGTCAAGGTGGACAATATTCTATGAGTACTGTGTAGTGATAGTGACATGCATTTCATTTTAATTATCAATCTTGATTTTCATGAGCAAGACATTTAAAGCTTCAGCTATGTAAACATCTTCAAAGTCTTCCCACTATTTTTTGGAGGAAAACAAATATACTTTTAAAAACTTGTATTCACACTTATTAAGCAGGGAGTCACTTGATAAGCTGACGCTTTGTTCAAGGAAGTATGGTAAAAGTGTTGTAAAAGAATGTATCTCTCAGAGAGATGGGAGCCCTTTCACAAATAACTTGGATAATAATGTGGATATCTTATTTTGCTCTCTGTTTTAGTTAGAAATATCCATGCCGACAAGGTCTCTGGTCAGCTTTCGAGTACTTCTAATCATAATGCAAGACTTGGCTCAGATGAAGACTACATCAACATGGCTCACAGATTGGGAAATGAGGTAATGCAGAGATATCAAGATATCATAAACTGGACCGTAGCAGATGTTGGCTGTTTAAAGGGATGATAAATGCTTTGTGTTCCAACAGGAGAACGACCCCTCCATGAGGGCTGCCACGGTTCCAGTTAAATCCCCACAGTCTGTGTGTTCCCCTGCTGGGAGTGAAGAGACTGCAAAAAGTATGCTGCCTCGGGAACGACTCAAAATCAAAAATCTAAATTAATGCACCAATTCTTTGCAAAGACTTATTCTGTGGTTGTTACTTTATCTTGAATTTCTTTTGTGTTATGCAGGGTCCAGGCCTCCCCTTATCATGCAGTCCCCTCCTCCTGATATGCCACCAGGTGCAGGACCTGACTTTCTCCTTTCCTCTGCTGACCGCAAAAAGAAGCAGAAAGAAAGGAGAAAAGAAGAAAACGAGCTGATGGACAAAAACTCCTCATATGACATTGTTAGTTCCCCACCAAAAGAGTCCACCAGGCTGACTATAAAACTATCCCGAGTGAAGTTTTCAGACATGGATCCATCTCAAGAACTTCCTCTCGGGCCACATGTCGACTCAGATCATGAATCTGATTTGACGAATAATAATAATAATCAGTTGTCAAGGACTGCCCAGGATCTGTCACACAAGTTGGGCCCTGAGGAGCAGGCAAACTGTCAGCAGGTTCCTGCTAGGCCAAATGCCAAGGAGACTGGAGTCATCAGTGGGGTTGTGTTTGATGATGCTGAGATAGAAACACTGGCAGAGATTGAGAGAATAGAACGTGAGTCGGCCAGCGAGAGAGAAAGGTGGTCTAAAGAAGTCCAGGATAAAGGTAATTGCCATGTGTCTTTTTTAAAAATATGTCATGACCTAGATATGTTTGTATTTGAAGAAGATCTAAGCTACATTTTCTCTTTATTGCAGATAAGCCACTAAAGAAACGGAAGCAAGACTCGTATCCTCAGGAATCCGGAGCTGAGTCAAATGACGGGCCTACTTTACAAGGGGGCAACGCGGACAACAAGTTGAGACACAAGAAGACGAATGCAGCAAGTAACGGTGCCAGTCGGCCTGCTTTGATGGTCAGTATTGATCTGCAGCAAGCTGGCAGAATGATAGGACATCCTGTAGTGGTCTTGGAAGCCCAGAAGTTGTGTCAGGACCACCTACGGCAACTAAAGTCAAAGGCTGATGGAAAGGTTGATAAAGTTGTTGAAAACCGACCTGGGATCATCAAGCAGAATGCTGACAACCCCAAGAAGCCTGTCTCAGATGGACAACCCGAAGCCCCGAAACAGAAGCAGGAAAGTCGACGTGAATCCAAACACAGACATGACGGCAAAACTGTTAGCAGCAAGAGACACTCGGATGACAAACGTCCAGACACACCACGGCAGAAACATGACAAGCATTCAGACTTGCGCCACAAAGAGGAAAAGAACCACAACAGTCATCGATCCCATGCCAGCAACCCTGAGACTCCAAAAACCATGAGCAAGGTGGAGCGTAACGCCAGACATGGAGAAGGCAAAGCCAGGGATAGAGATAGGGATAAGGACAGAGATAGAGACAACGTTGGAGATAAAGATGGGGATATCAACAGAGATAGAGACAAAGTTGGAGACAAAGATAGGGATAAGGACAGCATTAGAGACAAAGTTGGAGATAAAGAAAGGGATAAGGACAGCATTAGAGACAAAGTTGGAGATAAAGAAAGGGATAAGGACAGAGATAGAGACAAAGTTGGAGACAAAGATAGGGATAAGGACAGAGATAGAGACAAAGTTGGAGACAAAGATAGGGATAAGGACAGCATTAGAGACAAAGTTGGAGACAAAGATAGGGATAAGGACAGCATTAGAGACAAAGTTGGAGATAAAGATAGGGATAAGGACAGAGATAGAGACAAAGTTGGAGACAAAGATAGGGATAAGGACAGCATTAGAGACAAAGTTGGAGATAAAGATAGGGATAAGGACAGAGAGAGAGACAAAGTTGGAGATAAAGATAGGGATAAGGACAGAGAGAGAGACAAAGTTGGAGATAAAGATAGGGATAAGGACAGAGACAAATTTGGAGAAAGAGAAAAAGACAAAGATAGAGATAAAGTTGGAAATAGAGATAGGGTTAAGGACAAAGAGAAAGTTGGAGATAGGGATAAGGAAAGAGACAAGGATAAAGCTAGAGATGGGGATAAAGATAGAGATAGGGGTAAGGACAGAGATAAAGATAGAGATGGGGACAAAGATAGAGATACGGATAAGGACAGAGATGGTGACAGGGATAGGAAGCACAAGACTTCAAGGGAAAACTGCAACAGACACTCTCCTAACCGGCATACTAAACCTGACAGCCCTAGAGTGAAGCAAGATGAAAGAAAAAAATCCACTGACCTCAATGGTCGACAGAAGACAGAGAATTCCAGCCTTCAAAATGCCCAAAATAAGAAGGACAGGAAAAGTGGGGATGGCAGCATTAGCGGCCAAGCTGGAAACAAACAGCAGTCTTCTGAGACAAAACGTTGTGAGTTCCCCTCATACCTGCTGGGCGGCAACTCAGGAAGTCTGAAGAACTTTGTGATTCCTAAATTAAAACGGGAGGCGAAAGATCTCCAACTTCCAACCAAATTGATAGAGGGCTGGAGCGAACCCCTGGTCAGGCTGGAGAGATTGTCATTGATAAAGAACTTAAACAAAGGTGCAAAGCCCATTGTTGTGCTCAACAAACTCAGTATTGATGAGGTTAAAAGGATTATTAAGGAAAGCAGGAATGCACACAGCTCCAGATCCTTTGAGAAATCAGGGAGAGGTACGATTTACTTTGTTTCTTAAATAGGTACGAAAAAGTGTAGGCTGTCGATACGTGCAATATGACTGTGCTCAGTTTCCGGATTATTTACTTTAAACCACTGTATCAGGAATCATTATCACAGTCATTATGAGTTACTGAAGGTATTTTGTTTTGAAGTCTAGATTATTCTGTGCTGATTGTTCTTGTGCTTACAGAGATGTCAGTTTGTGAGAAGAAGCGAAAGCACAGTATGATCAGTAAGAAATCCAAGTACGCCGAGTCGGATGAAGATGACGAAGATGACGATGGAGATAAATCTGACAATGAGTGTCCGTATTAAAGCTAAAAACTTTTCATATTAGTAGATACACTTCAGAGTCCTGCAAAAGCACTATGCTGTCTCCACTTTTGACAGAATTTTGTTTAACCATGCAGTAATTCTTCAGATTTTCTATTATAATATTACATTTTATTTGTTTATTCAAGCAATAATTGGAGCTTAAAGAGCGTAATATTTTCTGACTTATCACCTCTCTGTTATTGTTACAGCTCCAAAGAAAAAGTCCCGGAAAGATCACGACAAGACATGGAAGCAGGAAGAGAAGAGGGCTTCTGGACACCACAGAGGAAGTGGAGGTCCAAATGCTGCTCGGGGGTCCAGCAGCCGTCACCGTGAATTGAGCCCAAGTGATTCAGAAGAAAACTGTCCACCACCAAGCCTGCGTGAGGGTGAGTATTTCTTGCGTAGGCTTGCCAGTGGGCATAAGCAACAGAAAAGAAAAAAAAAATGTTTTTAATCTAACCTATATAAGTTCAGATAATAAACAAAACGTTGTGTTCTTTTTGCTCAGTTGCCAGAAAATTGAAGAAAAAGGAGAAACAGAAAAACAGGATAGCGTATGATTCGAAGCTTTCAACAGAGGGTATTGTTTTCCCACTTTGATTCTTTAATAATATTATTGCATTTTAAATACTACATATTTTCATTAATCAATTTGTTTATGTTTGTATAACAGAAAAGATGAGTTCTTCCACATTTAAGAGATTCAAGGCCAACATGAACGGCATTCTTGAGAACCTCGAGGATGTGGACCTCACCACCATAGGTAAACATCAAGCACAGCCCAGTATCCAAAGTTCATGACATTTGTTGGAAATGTTGAGTGGAAAAATGGTAACGTTGTGCACTCAAACAGATGATGATGAGATACCTGAAGAGCTCTTGCTAGGAAAGCACCAGTTGAGTGAGCTCAGCAGCGATTCTGTAAAGATCAAAGCTATGTGCATCTTTAACAAGGTAAGTGGAGTATGTTTGTGCAGCCTCACAAGGTTCAACTCCGGTTTCACAGTTGATTCTTAGCTGCTGTAAAGACATCGTCAATCACAATCACATGAATTCACAGCCGCATCATTGTGACAGTAACCTGTAATTTGTTTGATCCGTAGATGTCGACCTCTAAACTGGTGAAAATGTTGAATATCCTGGAGAAAAACATTCAGGACAGCGTCAAACTTTCCACACTAATGAATCACGTATGTTGCCAGATGTGATTTTCCTTATATGATTTTCTGTTAAAACCTTTCACCAACGTCCTATGTTTGTTTTAACTAATTGATTTTAAACTGTGTAGGATAACGAGTCTGTGGATGAGGAGCGGTTGTGGCGTGACCTCATCATGGAGCGGGTGGCTAAGTCTGCTGATGCCAGTTTGGCTGCCCTCAACATCATGACATCTCCACACATGCCCAAGGCTGTTTATATAGAGGATGTGATTGAGAGGGTGTTGCAGTACACCAAGTACCATCTGCAAAACTCGTTGTATCCTCAGTATGACCCGGTCTACAGAAAAGGTCAGCACCATTTTCTTCTGTTCTACAAGAGTTGCCAAAAATCTTTGAGCTCTTTTTATGCACCAAAAGATCTAATATCCATAAGCTGAATAGGCCGCTCTATGGTTGTCCAGTAATCCTTGCCCATATTTGACAAATACCTCTAATGGGGAGTTAAAAATTGGTATTGGTATTTTGCAAGTGGTTTACTTATCTTTTATTCAACTCTTATTTTCCTTTTATCTTCCTCACCTAAGGTGGCATGCATGCTTCGAAGTCCAAGAGAGCAAAAGGTTCCACCCACAAGCAGAAGGTGGTAGTCATGCTCTATGACAAAGTGTGTGATATTGTTAGCAACATGTCAGAGCTCCTGGAGATCCAGCTGCTAACTGACACCACTATTCTCCAGGTGAGACTCTGACGTCATTTAAAAATTGTCCGTTTCACCTTTGACTCTTGAGGTCAAACACGCCTGACTGCTTTTGTGCCCAACTTTTAGGTGTCCACCATGGGTATTACACCCTTTTTTGTGGAGAATGTCAGTGAGCTGCAGTTATGTGCCATCACGCTGGTGACAGCAGTAAGTCTGCCATGGCATGCAATTTTATTTAATTTCATATTATTTTAGTAATCAATTTAGCTTTGGATTGTTTTTTCTTTATGCTTTGATTAAGTGCTTTGCATTTTACTTTTCTTGAGGTGTTCTCTCGTTACGAGAAGCACAGGCAGCTCATTCTTGAAGAGATCTTCACCTCCCTGGCTAGACTGCCTACTAGCAAACGCAGCCTCAGGAACTTTAGGTAACTACATCTTGCTAAAAAAAATTACATTCATGAAGAAATTGATTGCTGAGGTCCTCTGATTTGTTCAGTAAACCTGATGATGTCTAATACTCCCCCAGACTAAACACTGATTCGGATGAAGAGCCCTTGTATATCCAGATGGTCACAGCACTGGTTCTTCAGCTCATCCAGTGTGTGGTTCGTCTTCCCTCAGAGAGGGACGCAGAGGATGAACACAATAAAAAGGTAACCGTCAACATTTAACAGATATTTTAATCACATTAATCTGAAAAGATGTTTTTTCTTTAGAAATTGTTTTACATAATAGGGACTTTTTTTTCTAGGTGGATAAAGATGCCTTCATCACAAACTCATACGAAACTGCCATGAGGACAGCTCAGAACTTCCTATCAGTGTTTCTCAAGAAGTGAGTCATTGGCCTGTAGATTGTTAAAGGGGGACTTTTGCATAGATTGCCTTTACACAGTACACCTTCTACCGTGGAACAGGCTGTAATATCAACTGTCTTGGTGTACACACATAACAACAAATTGTATTCTGCATGCTTCAGGTGTGGCAGTAAGCAGGGAGAGGATGACTACAGGCCTCTGTTTGAGAACTTTGTTCATGACCTGCTGTCTACAGTCAACAGGCCGGAGTGGCCTGCAGCTGAACTGCTCCTCAGTTTACTGGGCAGGCTGTTGGTGAGGATCATCAATCACTTCACAGTTATCACCACCCACCATCTGTCCAGTCGATAGTACAGTTTGTTGTGACACTGCACTTCTTGTGCTCCAGGTGCACCAGTTCAGTAACAAGCAGACAGAAATGGCACTCAGGGTGGCATCGCTGGACTACCTTGGCACTGTTGCCTCTAGTCTGCGTAAAGATGCTGTCACTAGCAACATGGACCAAAAGGCTATTGACAGAGTCCTCAACGAGGTAGGCTAGATGATTATGGAGATATTTTACCAGATGTAAATTAACAGTAGTGTACTCGACTACTCTTTGGATGCTCCTGACCTGTTGATCTCCTTACAGACTCAAGGCAATGATGAAGTCCAGAAACTCCAGAAGGCCTTGCTAGACTACCTAAATGAGAAACTTGAGACAGATCCATCTCTAGTGGTGAGCATTTCATTTTTATATACTAATCTGTGTATTTACTGAAATCATGATGGTCACATTAATGATTATCTATGGCCTCAATGCTCAGTGTACATGCAGTAATAATATCAACAACAGTGGTAAAACAGGGTTCCTTAGTGTCAAAGCAGTATTATACTCTTTATCATGCCTTGTAATGTTGTGTTTTTATTACATATGTATGCATTTGTTTCATGTAGTTTGCCAGGAAGTTTTATATTGCCCAGTGGTTCAGGGACACTACAGTTGAGGCAGAAAAGGCGATGAAGTCTCAAAACGATGACGAGGAGTTGAAAGGCCGATATTATTCCGAGGATGTCGACACGACTGAAGAGATCGTACAGAAAGCCGAGACTCGGAAAAAATTCCTCCGCAAGATCATGAAGACATCAACACCAGATTTCAGTTCTGTGAGGTAAATACTGAACTCTGGAGGTCTGTACTAATATGTTACGCTGTTTGACTTGTTCACCGATCCTGGTTTCCAATGGTCCTCTTGATTTGTCTTTCAGCATTAACTCTGACACAGTAGACTATGTGGACTCATGTCTGATCGTCAGATATCTGGCCTCCATGAGGCCATTTGCACAGAGTTTTGATATTTATTTATCACAGGTAAGATGATTAATTTTTAAATGAATGTCAAAGAGAGATTATATTGTGTTGGCTGTCTTTAACTTTTTTTCTTGTATAGATTCTGAGAGTGCTGGGTGAGAGTGCGATTGCAGTTAGAACTAAAGCCATGAAGTGTCTGTCTGAAGTAGTAGCTGTGGATCCAAGTATTCTGGCACGGGTAAGTCATCCCCAACAGGACATTCTGTGTTATGGTATTACCAGTTATTTTACCAGTTTACCACAGTCACACTAACAGTTTAACATTCAGTAATGTATATCTGCGCCAGCCTAATCTCCCCTATATGCTTTGCAGTTGGATATGCAGCGTGGGGTTCACTGTCGCCTCATGGACAACTCCACCAGTGTGCGAGAGGCAGCCGTGGAGCTCCTTGGGCGTTTTGTGCTCAGTCGACCGCAGCTCATTGAGCAGTACTATGACATGCTCATTGAAAGGATATTGGTAATTTCTTAAGCTTCCCTCTTGATCTTTTTTCAACACCTCACGTGAGCTTCTGTCATACATAAATGTTATGTTATTTTCTCAGGCGGTAAAGTTTGAATATATTTGGTCACCTCACGTTCCCTCTTAGGGTTTTGTGTAAAAGGCAACATCTATCATAAAACAGACCCAAGTGGAAACTCTCATTACAAACTTGGACCAAAAACTTAATTCAAAGTGCAAAAGATCTTTTCCCACACTGCCACCTAAAGAGCAAATGATGAACTGCAGCCATTTAGCAGTTGAAAGTGCCATTGTCTATATTGAGATGTCCTCATATCATTTTTTGTCTTTCCACAGGACACAGGTATTAGTGTAAGGAAGAGGGTCATTAAGATCTTGAGGGATATTTGCTTGGAGCAGCCAGACTTCCACAAGATCACTGAGATGTGTGTCAAGATGATACGAAGGGTCAACGATGAAGAGGGCATCAAGGTTTGTGTTTATTATTATTATGTGAATGCTGCTTAATAGTGGCTGTTTTTTAGTTATTAATATACAGCTTATACACATAAATGTATCTTCCTGTGCAGAAACTGGTGAATGAGACATTCCAGAAAATCTGGTTCACTCCCACACCCAGTCATGACAAAAATGCCATGACTCGGAAGATCCTGAACATCACAGATGTGGTGCGTACTACCTAGACTCGTGACAAAAATGTTGGCGCCATCATTCCAATTAAAAACATTTTGCTGTTTGACACTGTCTGACTCATGTCATGTTTTCGATTTCATCCCAGGTTTCAGCATGTAAAGATTCCGGCTATGACTGGTTTGAACAGCTTCTCCAAAATGTGAGTTGTTTAACTTGTTTGGTTCTTTGATATCTCAACATCAGATTGTGTATTTTTATCATCGCTGGTGAGTGCAAATTTTGTCGGGCATCTTACATAACCTCTCCATGACATCTGTTTAGCTTTTGAAGTCAGAAGAGCAAGCTTCGTACAAACCTGCCAAGAAGGCTTGTGTTCAGTTGGTGGACAATCTGATGGAACACATAATGAAATACGAGGACTCGCTTGCAGGTAATACAAATAAATGTAAATTGCTTACAAAATTCGTATTGCCATGTCATTGTGACAAATGGTTTCTGTGTTTGCATTTCAGACTGTGAGGACAAAGGGGTCAACTCAGGTCGCCTGGTATCATGCATCACCACTCTCTACCTGTTCAGCAAGATCAGAGCACAGTTAATGGTCAAGCATGCCATGACTATGCAGCCCTACTTGACTACCAAGTGCAATGTAAGTACAACATGATTTTTGTTCAATATTAGTCTTTTTATTTTTTCAATGTCTGAAACTATGAGAAACCATTTGTTGAGTCTCACAGGACATAATTTAACAACACCAACTTTTATGTTGTACTATAGGGCCATCTAGTGGCAGCTGAAATGAACACAGGGTCCATCACAATAAGCTGTATTTGCTAGCATTTAAGTGCCTACTTGTTTGACATTTTAAGACAGAGCTCACTGGGACACGCATGATTTATAAGGACACCCCATCACTCATGCCAATACGAATACTGCACATGGAACTCTGTATTGACATTTCAGACTCAGAATGACTTCATGGTGATATGCAACGTGGCAAAGATCTTGGAGCTGGTCGTGCCTCTGATGGAGCAACCAAGTGAGACTTTCCTCAATACCCTTGAAGAAGACCTGATGAAGCTCATCATCAAATATGGCATGACGGTCAGTGTAGAGCTGTCACAGATAGCTCTTTAAAAAACATTAACTCGAATGTGGAACTGCTGCTCTGAGCATACAGATCTCATTTGAATATGATGTCATTTGTTATGTTTGCTTCTCAGGTTGTACAGCACTGTGTAAGCTGTCTTGGCGCCGTTGTCAACAAAGTCACACACAACTACAAGTTTGTCTGGGCTTGTTTCAATCGCTACTATGGTAAGGCTTTTACACCATACATGTATACCTTCTTATACCAGAATTCTGATATACCTTGACATGCAATTGGCTGAAAAAGCTATGTAAATACACCAACATTTTAGAAACGGGTACATATTGCACATACTTTCCACCTTTTTATTCACCTTCAAATTAAAGGTTTGATCATGCAAATAAATAAGAGCATTGAGCACACACCAAAAAAATGTTTTATTGTCCAGATTATTTGTTAGTGAGTGTGAATGAGAAGAACAAGTTTCACTGCCTATATGTATCATTCTATAGGAGCTCTGGCAAAACTGAAGACACAGCACCAAGAGGACGCCAGCAGTTCCACTCTGGCTGCTAACAAACCCACTCTCCTGCGCTCGTTGTTCACGGTGGGGGCTCTCTGTCGGCACTTTGATTTTGACCAAGAGGAATTCAAGGGCGCGAACAAGGTAAACAACAGCGATCTGCTTGGACTATGTGTACAGAATGACTGTTGAACCTGTTTTGTTGACTGACCTCGCATGTTTCTTTTAGATTGTCATCAAGGACAAAGTGTTGGAGCTTCTGTTGTACTTCACCACTCATGAAGATGAAGAGGTCCAGATCAAGGCCATCACGGGTTTAGGTATACTGCACCTCCTCTCAGACTAACCGAAGATTTAAACACTGTATTTATACTGTATTTCTTGTTTTAAGAGTTAGGGTTAGGTTTCCTCTAAATTAATTATATTTCAACCATTTCTGCTGTTTCAGGCTTCCAGTTCATCATGCATCCAGAGCTCATGTTTGTGCAGGATGTGAAGGTTCTCTATAACAATACCCTGTCAGATGAAAGCAGTTTGGTCAGCCTGAAGATCCAGGTGCTAAAAAACCTGCAGACATATCTGCAAGAAGAGGACTCTCGAATGCAGGAGGCCGATCGTGAATGTGAGTTTAACAAATGTGTCTCATGTGTTGTTGTTACTCGGCTCATGTAGAACATCTACTAATAAAGCTGATGTTTTGTGTTTATTCAGGGAAGAAGCAATCCACGCAGGAGGATCTGAAAGAAATGGGGGATATCTCATCAGGCATGAGCAGCTCCATCATGCAGATTTACCTGAAGCAGGTGCTGGAGTCCTTCTTCAACTCACAGTCAACTGTTAGGCACTTTGCCCTGAGTGTCATTACGCTGACTCTCAGCCAGGGCCTCATCCATCCTGTACAGGTATGTTCATAGTCTCACACATGCATGCTCACCCAAGATTAATGGTGATTATGGGTCCTTTTTCTGTTCAGACTATAGTTCATACGGTCATTTCTTTCCCCTTCAACAGTTGCACAGACACTTCCACACAGAGCACTGTGCTTTTTCTCATTCCTTCCCTCTAAAACATCTATTTTAAATGAATATGAAAACATAACCTTCAAACAACTGTATGTATTCAGGTTTCTGGCCAAAAACCCTCTTTGCCCAGTACCATTTGTTACTTATGAGCTTGAACGCATCATACTGTAACTCCTCTGTGAATGTCGTTAGCTGTTAGTTCCGTTATTTAGTCAAGCAAAACTTTGATCCCCACCAGCAGCTCCTGCAGATTTTCACTCAGATCTGCTGTTCACAATGTGGATTGTGGATTTTTATAGTATGATTTAATATTTAACATAATAGATTTGAAATGACAACATCCTCTGTTGTCTTGAATGCATCATGAGGTGTTCACAGATTTGGAACAATTTTTTTTTCTTTAGTGTGTACCCTACTTGATTGCCATGGGAACAGACCCTGAGCCAACCATGAAGAACAAGGCTGATCAACAGCTGGCAGAGATTGACAAGAAATATTCAGGCTTCATCCATGTAAGTGGCTTGCTGTTTTATGATCACCAGACCAGGTATGAAAGTGCATATGAGATAGTTTGCATTAAAAGTATCTGTGGGCAGGGGTGCGTATATTTTATTATTGCTGTAGAATTTAAAACTTCACTGAATGCTGTGAGGCATTAACTTGACTTTACACTCATATTTGAATGTTATACGGAAGCTTAGAAGGTACACAAAACATGTATTTCTTTACTTTTATTTGTTATATAAAAAACATAATGTATTGTAGTTCAACTTTTGATCCTAGACTTGAGGTCTGATTAAAAAATAAAATACAGGCTTCATAAAAATCGTATTTATAGGAAGGATTTCAACCATCATCCTTTTATCTACATACATGCTGAGTTGTATCTCCATGACTTCACAGATGAAGGCCGTCGCAGGGTTGAAGATGTCCTATCAGGTGCAACAGGCCATTAATGGACCCAAAGGTGCAGCGATTCGAGGTTTTCGTCACGACGACACCGACTCTGCTCTCTGCTCTCATCTCTTCACTCTGGTCCGAGGGAACCGACAACATCGACGGGCTTTCCTCATTTCCCTTCTCAGCCTGTTTGATGACAGCTCAGTAGGTTCCCCTTTTTCTGCTTCTCTTTGTGATTTGTAGGCATGTGTGTCTTCAACCAGCCGCAATCCAAGCATCACAGCTGGCCACGAACAGTTCATTTAAGTAGTGATGTTTTACACTTTGTCCCCTGCAGAAAACAGAGGTGAACATGCTGTTGTTCATAGCAGACAACTTGGCCTGCTTCCCCTTCCAGAGCCAGGAGGAGCCTCTTTTCATCATGCACCATATAGAAATCACTCTGTCTGTCTCTGGTAGCAACCTGCTCCAGTCTTTCAAGGAGGTGAGAAGTTTTTTTTATTTTTGTTTTGTATATCATGGTCTTAGTTGTTTTTGTTTATTATGAGGTGTAAATCAAATCAAGTGATTTTTGAGTTTGAGTGATTTTGTTCTCTGTGCAGTCTCTACAGAAAGGGCCTGTACTGCAGGAAAAGAAGACAAAGACAAAGAAGCAGAAGAAGAAGAAAAAAAAGAAGAAGCCTCAGAGGAGAAAATACGGCTCTGATGATGATGATGAGGATGATAACGACCATGATGATGATGAAGAGGATGATGAGCAGAGCAGTAGCTCATCCAGCAGCAGTGATGAGGATGAGGAGGTGGTCCAGAGGCAGAATAAATCTGCGCATTCGGATTCTGATGGTGACATGGAAGATGAGGATGCAGTGATGAGCCGTCTGCCTGACAACCCCAACCCCCTGCTAGACTTCGCCAGTGCTTCGCAGGGCATTCTACTGCTGCTTATGCTGAAACAACATCTGAAGAATCTGTATGGCTTCTCAGACAGGTAGGCTCGAATACAAAACTCTTCCATCAAGTGTTAGCAATGCAGTTGTTTACACAAAGTTGTTTACGACTGAACTTTTTGTTTGCAGCAAAATCCAGAAATATTCCCCGACGGAGTCTGCCAAAGTGTACGAAAAGGCAGTGAACAGGAAACCTAAGGTGCACTTCAACCCTCGTCAGACATTGGATTACCTGAAGCGGGACCTGGCCAACACAGAGCTCAGCTATGAGACCAAGAGGAATATTGTGAAACAGTATTTGGATGTAAGCATTAAGCACTATTTTGAGTTTATGGTAGGGCTGAGCCATATGGAGAAGAGCAATATTTCAGACTAAATGCCTTGATTGTACAGGTGACACTTGGTACTTTCACAAAATATTTAAACAATGATATTTTTTGATAACTGATCATCAGTTATGTGGATATGATGAATAAGTGGGTAAAGGCAAATACAACAGCGAGAACAGTCTGGTAAGAAAATGGCATTGCTTTACTGTAATGTAGCCTTTAAAACCAGGAAAAGAGACCACTTATGCCATGTGACAATATAATGAACATCTTACATGGTATCTAGTCTCATATTGATGTAATGTTGATGATATATTGCCAATACAGCCCTAGATTAAATATGTATTATTGCAGTATCAGGAATATGAGGAATCTGTCTGCTTTTATCTCTCAGTTCAAGGTACTGATGGAACACTTGGATCGTGACGAAGAGGATGCGGAGGGTGAAGCAAGTGCCAATGCCAGAAACAAAGCCATCACATCACTGCTCAAAGTCCCAAAATCTTCAAACCAGAACCACAATAATATTGACACTGCTCCAGTGGAGACAGATGAGGAGGAGAGTGAGGATGAAGATCCCCCTGTGGTAGGAATTTTATGCACTTATGCAAACAGCCTAATGGGTTGAATGGATTTTACACAGCTCTGCTAGTATTCCTACTGCAGCTTCCTGTCTAAAAATGCTTCTTCTGTCCACAGCAGAAACCAAGGAAAGGCAAGGAGCTCACAGAGGATACAGGTCACATGAATGAGAGAGTGAAGGCCATGGACATCATTGCAATCTGCTGTCCCAAGTACAAAGACAGACCACAGATTGCCAGGGTCGTCCAGAGAATCAAAACTGGCTACAGTATACACTGGATGACCGGATCTTACTCGGGGCCCTGGGTTGAGGTAAAGAAACGGGACGGTCGCAAAAAGGTGCCTTGGGTTGACACCATCAAGGAGTCAGACATAATTTATAAGAAAATATCTTTGACGAGCGGACACAAGCTGACAAACAAAGTGGCACAGACGTTACGGGCGCTATATGCTGCCAAGGACGGGGACTAAGAGTTTAATTAACTGAAACCTCACAGCCCAAATCTATGTGGAGCCAATATGTTACAGAGAGAAAACGAAACCTCCTTAGATTTAAGGACCTATGGAGGGAAAGTATTGAGACCACTGATCTGTTTGAGTACAGACATGTTTAAGTTTAACACAAGAAAAACACAAGAAGGAAATGTTTTGGAAAACATTGTGTGGGAGTTCCTTCGCTGTTGTGCAGCAACTTCGTTGTTTGATTTTTACTCCCACTGTATCATAGTTTAACTAAACACATGTTTATATCTGAACATAATTCTGTAAAAAAATAAACTGAATGTTGGAAGTGAGTGTATTGATGATGTTCTTAATAAAGTGTTTTTGGAGTTTAAACTAGCACCAGATGGATTTATTCACTTGATCTGAGCTCCAACAACTTTCTCTTTTTTTCCTCCTGGTTTTGACCTTTTGTTGTTTACCCGCCCTGTTTCATGGAGTATCTTTGATACAGTTTATTTATGTTAAGAGCAGTGCAGTGAGCCTATATGCAGGGGAAGTTATATTGTTTTCAATATAGATTTCGATGTTATAGAACACAGAGCAAGAAAAGAATGACCCCTCGCTCTACTGGTGGAAGAAATACTGCAATAAATTTTTCTTACGTCTTTGTTACTTGTTTGCTCATGTTTTTGGAAGTACTGTGATTCCCTCACCTGTGTGATAGAGATGAGGGCCACTGAAGAAAAAGAAAATCTTGGAGTTTTTTCCCCCCGTTCTGATAGGACAGGTCTATCTAATAATACTAGTTTCCTAGTCTTACTACTAGTTTCCTAGTCTTACATAAGCATTGACTTGCTAGGCAAAGTTTGACATACGGATAAACGGATAAACCCCTCTCAGACTTTCCACACAAGGTTGATGTACTGTACAAAATGTATCTGTTCACTTTAAGATTTTATGGATTTTGGTAGAAAAGTTTAGATTTAAATACACACTGTAAGCACTGCATGTTGTGTACTAACTGTCCCTGTTTTAAATTGAGCCAATCAGAATTCATCTAACCAAGAATGCCCTTTTACTATTACCATGACCCTGTGTGTCTTTTTGTTATGACCGGTGGTTGAGTCACATGCTTCTGAAGTACAGAAATGCATAGTATCAAAAAGATATAAAGGGGACTCAAAACATGCACATTTACAGTATCACTTCAAAGTGTAAAAAAAACACCACAGGTCTGACATATATGTCTTGTTAACAAAATTATATTTTTCTGCTTTTGCTGCTGAAATAATAAAACCAACTTGCAATATTTTTATGAATTGAAAAGAAGAAATTCTGTTGGATAATGTAATAATTAAAACACAATTTCACTTAAGACAATTGATTGAATCATTTAATTATATATTTTTTTTTATTGTGTACCTTGTGTGGTGAATATTTAAACTAGAACACATTGACCGCTAGATGGCAGCATAACGTTTCACTTGGCCCAGCCTGCGAAATAATGAGTACACGAAGAAGAAGATGACTCACCGGAAAAAAACCTTTCACCTCTGCCGCTGTGCATGAGGTTGGCGGGCTGCTTGTTGTGTGTGCTTTGGATGTATCTGTTTGAATTCTGCTGCCAAACTGGTGAAGAAAACTTCTCCGCCAAATAACTCACTATCACGCGGAATCGTTTCAGTCGGGTAAAGCAACGAGTTAACTTAAAAACACACTTACTTCACACTTAGTTAGCATTTAGCTTGCATGCTAAATAATAAGCGTTTAAAGCTAGCTTACCAACCGGCGTTCTTCTACGAGCCTGCTAACATTAGCTGGTGCTGGACAGAACATTTACGTTAACTTGCTGTGCATTTGGCAGCCTACCTCTATATTATTCACGTGTGACATGTTACCTAGCTTTGCCAACGCACTTGTTTAACTCTGGTTGAACGGTCCTGTAGGTAAGTTAACGGCTGTAGCTCAGCCATGCCGTCCAGCGCTGGACCCAGCAGCCCCGCCGCTGCGCTTGCCGAAGCTCTGGAGAACTCCTCACGGCTGATTGACAGACACCTGCAGGAGGACCGCTGCTTTCCTGACCTGTCGGAGCTGCTCAGCGTCCCCTCTCACAGTGAGTCATGATTATGGAAGGAGCAGAAGAGAGATTTACCGAACACTATCAAACAAAAGTGTTTCTGTTTACTCGAGGGATGCCATGCCAAAGTACAAACTGAGGATAACGTAGGCGGTTGGATTATGTTGTTAAAAGTGAATAAAGCAATTGTTTTGACACATCTTTGATACAGAAGAGTGAGTCAATGTTGGTTGTTTAAACACACACACATAAGCGCAAGACGAGAAGGTTTTGAGGAATGATCCTATGTAATTGAATATGATGACGAAGAAGACTAAGGGACACAGTCCTGTACATTCACAGAGTTGGTCTTATAACATTTAATTGTAATACATCAAAAGAAAAGTTGCAAATCTTAAAATAAATAAATAAATAAAATGAGAACATATGGCTGCCAAAATATCCCCTCCACTGTAATTCATCCAGAATAGACTGATAAAAATGGGTCATAAGTTGTTGTAAGTATGTGGAACATGAAGATGGTTAACCATCCTTGTAGCTCAGGTTATACAGGGGAAACGTACAATGAAAAAAAATACAAACACTTTTGTCTTGGCTCCCATTTTTCATGAGGTTAAACTGAACATTTAAGACTTTCTGTGCATATCACAAGACACAAAATGAATGCACATTACACATTACTCCATTTCAAAGACAATCCATCCACCTGACAAGTGTGTTTACAGTTTGCTCTACGATGGAATATGTTGTATTGATCAGGATCAAATTTGATTAACTCTGTTGTTGTTGACTGTGTTGATAGATATGCCATCCCTCTCTGGAGTGTCGGATATGGACTACCCCCTCCAGGGACCAGGTTTACTCAGTGTGCCAAATCTCCCGGAGCTCAGTGCAGTCCGCCGAGTCCCTCTGCCACCTGAGCTGGTGGAGCAGTTCAGCCGTATCCTTTTGGTCATGAAAAACTGAGTGTTTTCACTTTCAATGGACCCAAAGGTTTCCATCAGCCACATAGTATTTAAGTTTAACACAAGAAAAACACAAGAAGGAAATGTTTTGGAAAACATTGTGTGGGAGTTCCTTCGCTGTTGTGCAGCAACTTCGTTGTTTGATTTTTACTCCCACTGTATCATAGTTTAACTAAACACATGTTTATATCTGAACATAATTCTGTAAAAAAATAAACTGAATGTTGGAAGTGAGTGTATTGATGATGTTCTTAATAAAGTGTTTTTGGAGTTTAAACTAGCACCAGATGGATTTATTCACTTGATCTGAGCTCCAACAACTTTCTCTTTTTTTCCTCCTGGTTTTGACCTTTTGTTGTTTACCCGCCCTGTTTCATGGAGTATCTTTGATACAGTTTATTTATGTTAAGAGCAGTGCAGTGAGCCTATATGCAGGGGAAGTTATATTGTTTTCAATATAGATTTCGATGTTATAGAACACAGAGCAAGAAAAGAATGACCCCTCGCTCTACTGGTGGAAGAAATACTGCAATAAATTTTTCTTACGTCTTTGTTACTTGTTTGCTCATGTTTTTGGAAGTACTGTGATTCCCTCACCTGTGTGATAGAGATGAGGGCCACTGAAGAAAAAGAAAATCTTGGAGTTTTTTCCCCCCGTTCTGATCGGACAGGTCTATCTAATAATACTAGTTTCCTAGTCTTACATAAGCATGACTTGCTAGGCAAAGTATGACATACGGATAAACGGATAAACCCCTCTCAGACTTTCCACACAAGGTTGATGTACTGTACAAAATGTATCTGTTCACTTTAAGATTTTATGGATTTTGGTAGAAAAGTTTAGATTTAAATACACACTGTAAGCACTGCATGTTGTGTACTAACTGTCCCTGTTTTAAATTGAGCCAATCAGAATTCATCTAACCAAGAATGCCCTTTTACTATTACCATGACCCTGTGTGTCTTTTTGTTATAACCGGTGGTTGAGTCACATGCTTCTGAAGTACAGAAATGCATAGTATCAAAAAGATATAAAGGGGACTCAAAACATGCACATTTACAGTATCACTTCAAAGTGTAAAAAAAACACCACAGGTCTGACAATATGTCTTGTTAACAAAATTATATTTTTCTGCTTTTGCTGCTGAAATAATAAAACCAACTTGCAATATTTTTATGAATTGAAAAGAAGAAATTCTGTTGGATAATGTAATAATTAAAACACAATTTCACTTAAGACAATTGATTGAATCATTTAATTATATATATTTTTTTATTGTGTACCTTGTGTGGTGAATATTTAAACTAGAACACATTGACCGCTAGATGGCAGCATAACGTTTCACTTGGCCCAGCCTGCGAAATAATGAGTACACGAAGAAGAAGATGACTCACCGGAAAAAAACCTTTCACCTCTGCCGCTGTGCATGAGGTTGGCGGGCTGCTTGTTGTGTGTGCTTTGGATGTATCTGTTTGAATTCTGCTGCCAAACTGGTGAAGAAAACTTCTCCGCCAAATAACTCACTATCACGCGGAATCGTTTCAGTCGGGTAAAGCAACGAGTTAACTTAAAAACACACTTACTTCACACTTAGTTAGCATTTAGCTTGCATGCTAAATAATAAGCGTTTAAAGCTAGCTTACCAACCGGCGTTCTTCTACGAGCCTGCTAACATTAGCTGGTGCTGGACAGAACATTTACGTTAACTTGCTGTGCATTTGGCAGCCTACCTCTATATTATTCACGTGTGACATGTTACCTAGCTTTGCCAACGCACTTGTTTAACTCTGGTTGAACGGTCCTGTAGGTAAGTTAACGGCTGTAGCTCAGCCATGCCGTCCAGCGCTGGACCCAGCAGCCCCGCCGCTGCGCTTGCCGAAGCTCTGGAGAACTCCTCACGGCTGATTGACAGACACCTGCAGGAGGACCGCTGCTTTCCTGACCTGTCGGAGCTGCTCAGCGTCCCCTCTCACAGTGAGTCATGATTATGGAAGGAGCAGAAGAGAGATTTACCGAACACTATCAAACAAAAGTGTTTCTGTTTACTCGAGGGATGCCATGCCAAAGTACAAACTGAGGATAACGTAGGAGTTTGGATTATGTTGTTATAAGTGAATAAAGCAATTGTTTTGACACATCTTTGATACAGAAGAGTGAGTCAATGTTGGTTGTTTAAACACACACACATAAGCGCAAGACGAGAAGGTTTTGAGGAATGATCCTATGTAATTGAATATGATGACGAAGAAGACTAAGGGACACAGTCCTGTACATTCACAGAGTTGGTCTTATAACATTTAATTGTAATACATCAAAAGAAAAGTTGCAAATCTTAAAATAAATAAATAAATAAAATGAGAACATATGGCTGCCAAAATATCCCCTCCACTGTAATTCATCCAGAATAGACTGATAAAAATGGGTCATAAGTTGTTGTAAGTATGTGGAACATGAAGATGGTTAACCATCCTTGTAGCTCAGGTTATACAGGGGAAACGTACACTGAACAAAAATACAAACACTTTTGTCTTGGCTCCCATTTTTCATGAGGTTAAACTGAACATTTAAGACTTTCTGTGCATATCACAAGACACAAAATTAATGCACATTACACATTACTCCATTTCAAAGACAATCAATCCACCTGACAAGTGTGTTTACAGTTTGCTCTACGATGGAATATGTTGTATTGATCAGGATCAAATTTGATTAACTGTGTTGTTGTTGACTGTGTTGATAGATATGCCATCCCTCTCTGGAGTGTCGGATATGGACTACCCCCTCCAGGGACCAGGTTTACTCAGTGTGCCAAATCTCCCGGAGCTCAGTGCAGTCCGCCGAGTCCCTCTGCCACCTGAGCTGGTGGAGCAGTTCAGCCGTATCCTTTTGGTCATGAAAAACTGAGTGTTTTCACTTTCAATGGACCCAAAGGTTTCCATCAGCCACATAGTAAAACTATTTTGATTTGATTGCCTTGTTTTGAGTTGAAGTTGTGTTTCAGCTTAACACTTTTACAGATATGCAATGTAACTGCATGATGGGAGTTTTTCCAGAGATCTGTCGAGCGTGGCTTACTATTGACAATGACATCTTCATGTGGAATTATGAAGATGGGTGAGTACATTTATTTTATATCGGACTGATTGACAAAATTAGTGATTAGCGTTACATGAAACCAAGAGACCCAGTGCACTTACTGTATTATTAGTCTTTTATTGTGATCTTCCACCTATGTTAATTCTGCATTGAATACAATTGTTTATTTTCATTCTCCTATATTCTTTGCAGAGGAGATGTGGCCTATTTTGATGGCCTTATTGAAACCATTTTGGCAGTGGGCCTTGTAAAACCAAAACAAGGTATGTGTAGACATCTAAACTCAGCATTGATTTAACATTTCTATTTATTTGGGTAATGTTTATGGATTTGTGTTTTTCTTCTCAGGGATACTACAGCCACACATTCACTACCTGTTAGTATTGGCCACTTCTGTGGATGTGGTGATCCTCGGGCTGAGCTTCCCCAAGAGCCAGGCTGGTGAGTCCTTCCTACAACTCCTATCACATAGACACTGCATTTGAGTTGTTCCCTGTTGCAATTATCTTTTTTTTCTCTCTTTGTTTTGTTGTAGGCCTGAATGACAGCATGTCTGGAGCCATGCAGCTCCTACCAGACCCCCTCTTCTCCATCCCTACAGACAACACCTACATCCTATCCATCACCTCCACAGACCTGGGACGCATCTTTATGGCAGGAAAGGACGGCTGCCTCTATGAGATAGCGTACCAGGCGGAGGCAGGATGGCTGAGCCAGCGATGCAGAAAAATCAACCACTCCAAAAGCTCTCTGTCCTTCCTCGTCCCCTCTGTGCTCCAGTTCTCTTTCTCTGAAGACGGTAAGGAGAGGGACAGTGTTCCATGTGGAAAGATGTCCTCAATTTAATTAAACATAACTTTAAATTGTTTCTTTGTTCTTGTGTTCCACAGACCCCATTGTGCAGATTGCTATCGACAACTCCCGCAACATACTGTTCACACGCTCTGAGAAAGGTGTCCTGCAGGTATGACGTTCAGTGAATATCATGTCAATTTTTTTACATGCATGGCGGTTTATTATTAGCTGAGAAACCAACACGTGTGGTCATCGTCAGTGTGCTGAAATCATTAATGTATCTGTTTGTTTAGGTGTATGACCTGGGGGCTGATGGGCAGGGTATGAGTCGTGTGGCAACCATGTCACAGAGCACCATTGTCGCAGCCGCAGGAAACATTGCCAGGTATGTCCAGATTTGTTAACCCTCAAATGTGTTTCTTTCACATCGACTTATTAATTCTCCTTATAGGGGAGTAAGTATTCATTTTTTGTCTCTCTGAAACTCTCTTTGCTTTGCAGGACAATTGATCGTTCTGTCTTCAAACCTATTGTCCAGATCTCTGTGATTGACAGATCAGAGTCCTCAGACTGTCACCTGCTAGCTGTCACTCATGCAGGTATGCAGTACAGCAGTGAAGATGAGCAAAAACTGTATGTTAATATGAAATGTTTATACTTTATGTATGCCTGTAACCTTTTTGGTTTCTGTAGGTGTGCGTCTCTACTTCAGCACCACACCTTTTGCCCTTCCGCACCAGAGGCACGTGGCAGTACGACCTAGCCTGCTAGCTTTGGTCCATGTCCGTTTGCCACCAGGGTTTTCTGCATCCTCTACCCTGCAGAAGCCTGCAAAGGTCCATAAAGCACTACACAGCAAAGGTAAAACTTACTAGAAAGACCCAATGGGAGTCCAACTCGACATTGTTTTTTAACTTTAAATTAGTCTGCAGCACACAGGCCCACCTATATCGATAATTCTGTAATACCATTTTGTTGTTTGTTCGTTTTAATCTTGCAGGCATTCTCTTAATGGCTGCTTCTGAGACAGAGGACAGTGACATTCTGTGGTGCATCAACCATGACTCATTCCCCTTCAAGAAACCCTTGATGGAGACTCAGGTTGGTGCATAAGAAACTAACAATAAATCGATTAAAATTGTAGGTGACTGTCAGTTTAAGGTGTCTTATTACGATTGGTCGCTGCTCTGTAGTGCACCCTGTGTGTTCAAGTGCGTTTTGGTCAGAAACAACACACCTTTTGAGTTACTTTTTTTTTGTCAGATACCACCTAAAACCCAGGCTACACTGCTTAGAAATCCCCAAAAGTTAATTTCTTTCCTCTTGTCTTGTATTGCAGATGATGTCTAATGTAGATGGACACTCTTGGGCTCTCTGTGCCATTAACGAGGAGAGACCATCCAAGATATTTACTCCTCTGAACAAGGATCAGATCCCCATCACTGATTCACCTGTGGTGGTCCAGCAGCATAATATCCCTCCACAGAAGTTTGTGCTTCTGTCTGCAAAGGTTAAAACTACTGCTGTGACGCATAATGTTGCACACGCTCATTTTTGTTGTAGTGCACCAAAACAATGTCTTCATTCTGTATATTAAGTGTGGACTACTTGTCGTCCTGTAGGGGAGTCATATCTTCCAAAAACTGCGGCCGGTAGACCAACTCCGTCACCTGCTGGTGAGCTGTGCTGGAGGAGAAAGTGAAGAGGTTGAACGATTCTTCAAGCTGCACAGGGTACAGAGCTAAGATATTTATTTATTTATAACACACACACACACACTGTCACACATTCATGGTTTTATGCTACACATTGTGATACGGCAGACTGTATGACACATTTGAATTGTTAATCTATTCCATACAGGAGGAGCAGGCTTGTGCCACAGCGCTGATCCTAGCTTGTTCCAGCGCTGCATGTGACAGAGAGGTTTCACAGTGGGCAACCAGAGCCTTCTTCAGGTGAGATAACATTTTTTGTTTATACGTTCACAGATTAACACTCGCGCACACTGTACATAAACTAAAATCTTTGTTGTTGCATGATCAGATATGGAGGAGAAGCACAGATGAGATTCCCAGCAGCCTTGACATCTCCCAGTAACGTGGGACCTGTGATGAGCTCTCCGGTACCAGGTAAATCAGAAGTGAATGCTGACATGGGGATAAATAGACAGCTTAAACTCTAACATTGTGTAAAGCCTCATACACACATTACTCTTTCTGCAAGTATTTGACTAACTGGCATACATCAGGATATACAAACAGTGCATTGTTGTACATTTCAGATATCATATTTGGTAATATGACATGTGTAATATTTACATGTGCGAATTTTAGGGCGAATATTCTGAATTCAACTTCACGAATCAGCCGTTCTTTGTCCATTGAAACAGGGTGTCCATCAAAGTTCTAGCTCAGAACGGTGGACAGAAAGACACCGAGCCATGGCTGTAATGGAAATGTTTTTTTAACAAAACACACAGTCGTTTTTTTGGCCAATTTTGACAGCCCCAGTGAACTTTATTAATTTTGTTGCTCTCTCCTCAGGCATGATGCCCCCAGCTTTGGCCACACCTTTTGCACAAATGCATTCTGGGTCTGCCCCCATCACACCCATGACAGCTGGCCCAGAGGTGATTTTCTCAGGGAAACACAACGGGATCTGTATCTACTTTGCTCGCATTCTCGGGTAAGTAAATCCTGTCATCATCGTTTCACAAAAACATGCCAAACGTCTTCATTCAGAGGTGTGGATGTGTGACGACGCTGTCAAAACTGATCAATATGTTTTTCTCCCTTGTTCCCTGCCAACATCACTAACAGAAATATTTGGGATGGCAGTCTTGCTGTTGAGAAAACTATGAGCAAAGGAAATCAGACTGTCAGTATTGTAAGTAACATAATTTAACCGGGGATTTATTTAACAATTTTATAGTGACTGTGTACATTTTTAGAATGATGCTTGTAGTAGTCAGTTCACGATAACTGTTATCTGTTGTCTCCCCAGTTGGAAAGCAGCGTTTGTTTGTTTGATCTGGAGTCAGTCCTTATGGAGCTCAACGGTTTGCGGGAGTTTCTTGATAAAAACTCTCAGTTCAGTCCGTCTGCTCTTGGTGCTGCAAGGTAAGATCTCCTTTAATGCCTTAATAGCGTCTTCTTAGTTCAACATCCAAAAACAGGATCCACATCTGCAAAAACTACAGTAACTGAATCTTGCTTCCCATCCCCCCCTGAATAACATCTCTTCTGCTCCCTGTTAGTTTCAGCTCCCCTGCCAACCTGCAGCAAAGGCTGCTGGGATTTATGCGTCCTGACGGCACCAGCTCTCAGCAGGTCCAGCAGGAGCTCCAGAGGAAATATCACAGTGAGTAATGAGTGCAGGTTTCCACATTTCTCTGCATAGTCATGAGAATCAATATCAAATTATCAAATGTTATTATGAATCAATATGAAGTAAATGTGGAACTTGATGTGCCAATAAAAGAAGAAAAAGTGCTTCACGTTTTTTCTCTCATAACTGATGTCTTTATTGCTTCAAATTCCTGTAACTCCTTCCTCTTTGTGTTTCCCTGCATCCAGCCAAGGCTCAGGTCTATGAGAAAGTGTCCCTGCAGGGCATCCAGCAGTTAGTGCATCGCTCTTATCAGACACTGGCCCTCTTGAAGCTCCTCTGTGATCATCAGTTCAGCCTCATTATGTCTGAGCTGCCAAAGGTACGTGTGCGCAACACATCTGGTGTAGACAACTGCAGATGCTCATGCATCATCGCTGCGTTATTCATCTGCTTGTCGTCCTCAATGTAATACCTTTTTGTTGTCAGCCATAAACCCAGTGTACAATGTGAGCGCCGCCTCTGATGAGTTCTTTCTGTGTTTGCAGGAGTTTCAAGATCAGATGAAGGGAGCAGGTTTTAAGGATGTGGTGATCCGGGGCAAGGAGCTGTCTGGAGCGCTTATCACAGCGCTCATTAATGTCTACATCAAGGATAATGCCTCTGTGGAGGCCATCAGCAATCACCTGCGCGACATCTGTCCCCTTCTGTACAGCAGCGATGACAGCGTTTGCTCCAAGGTACAAGCATATGGTCTTTTGGGTCAATGAAAGTTATTAAAATACTCTTAGCTGAATTATCTCAGCATCTTTAAAGGTACTAGATGTGTCGGCCTTTATTACTGCTTCAGGAGTCAGCATTTCTAGTTTTATTGATGTCTCCGTGCTTTTGCATTTCTTGCAATCTTCAGGATAATTTTAGGGGTATCAAAGTCTTTAATGTATTGATTTACCCACATTGATTCATGTGTCTTAATGCTGAATTTGTTGCTTTTTTCCCTCCCACTCAGGCTAATGAGTTGCTGCAGAGCTCCAAGCAGATTCAGAATAAAGCAGATAAAGAGCGAACACTGAGGGAGTCTCTGCGGCTCTATCAGCAGATCAGTCAACACACAGATCTGCCGCTGGTCTGCTCCCAGTACAGACAAGGTAAGACACACTAGATACACTTTCTGTGTTTGTTTGGCTTTCATGTGAAATTTACTCTAATGCAAATCAACTGTGTCAGTGCGTTTCTACGAGGGAGTCCTTGAGTTGTGCCTCACAGCAGCAGACAAGAAGGATCCACAGAGATTGGGGCCCCACTTCTACAAGAACGGCGAGCCTGAGGAGGATGGCGTGGGACAGCAGGCCTTCCAGGAAAGGTAACGCAACAAAGAAGTAGCACACAAATCACCAGCATTGATGGTAGTTTTAGCCAATAGTGAACAAAATGTTCACCCCTCCTGTGTTTGCTCCAGACTTTCGTGTTATAAGTGCATCACAGACACCATGCAGGAGCTGGTGAACCAGAGCAAAGCCGCCCCTCAGTCCCCCAGCGTCCCGAAGCAGCCTGGGCCTCCTGTCATGACCTCCGACCCTAACATGCTTAGCAACGAAGAAGCTACAGCTCATGTGAGTAAGAAGGGGTCGATTCATTCTTATTTCTTTCCAGAGCAGTGTACATGATCCGTATTGATAATGGAAATATGTTGTTTCTTTGTAGTTTGAGCAGATCCTTGGTCTGGCCCAGAGGTCTCAGGACGAGCTGTTTCACATCGCTCTTTACAACTGGTTGATTCAGGCCGACCTGACGGACAAGCTGCTGGAGGTAGTGTTGTTTGTGCTGTTTATATGTGGGGTTTTTCTTCTTTTATAAAACATGAAACTTGACTTAAAGGAAGAATATGTAAAACTCATGGCTAGTGTTTAAAATGGGTAATGCTAGCCATTGATAGCTGTCTAATTTTATTTCCCCCACTGTTGTCCAGGTGAATTCTCTGTACTTGGAGGAACACCTGATGCATATGATCAAGCAGGACCAGAGTAAGGTGCACAATATGGATCTGTTGTGGCGCTACTACGAAAAGAACCGTAACTTTGGCAAGGCAGCTCATGTGCTGGCCCGTCTCGCCGACATGCACAGGTTTGGACAGACAACAGCTGGATATGGGTTTAATTTCAGGCATCCAAAATAAAAATAATAATCACAAACACTGACTCTTCAGTAAACCCTGGTTACCGAAAATACTGTATACTGTATGTATATGTACTTCATGGTCTCTTCTAATTGTCTGTAAAGTGAAGACATGATTTTTAAAAGTGCCTTGTTCGTTCTATGATTATGCAGCACTGAGATCTCATTGAAGCAGCGTTTGGAGTACATCGCCCGAGCCATCCTGTCTGCTAAGAGTTCCTCCTGCATCTCGGCTCAGGCCTCTGATGGAGAGTTCCTTCATGAGCTGGAAGAAAAGATGGAGGTATGTGTGCTGTGTGGTGGCGATCATGGTGAACGTCATCTATGAGAGATCCAGCGTTGTAACCACTCGATTTCTGTGTTTGTTTTCCCAGCTGGTGCGTATCCAAGTACAGATCCAGGACACCCTGATCAGACAGTATTCCCATCATCCCTCAGTGAAGAATGTCATCTCTCAGTTGGACTCGGAGCTCATGGACATCACCAAGGTAACACGCAGAAGCTGCAACAATCGGGAGTTGAAGAATTTCTTTATTAAAGTGAATGGAAAATGTTGATTATTATATGTTAATTGCTAAATAATTTGTTCCCTGGTGTAGCTCTATGGGGAGTTTGCCGACCATTTCAAATTGTCTGAGTGCAAGCTGGCAATCATCCACTGTGCAGGACACTCTGACCCAATCCTGGTGCACTCGCTGTGGCAGGAGATCATGGAAAAAGGCAAGTGAAAAGTCAACACCTCACAAAAATGTACCGCAGCCACACTCTTTTCTAAATGCCCTTTCCATGCTATATATGATGTTGGTGTCAGTGATGATTGTTTTGT
Source organism: Chelidonichthys spinosus (assembly GCA_029853015.1). NCBI lineage: Eukaryota > Metazoa > Chordata > Actinopteri > Perciformes > Triglidae > Chelidonichthys > Chelidonichthys spinosus. Next base: position 10,937,883 of record CM056840.1, read on the forward strand.
CTCGTCTAGAGCTGGGAGACACCGTGGCTATGAGTCCAGCAGACAGGATGAGGTCTCTCAGTTTGAAACTGGTGTCACTGGGAAAGATTTACGCAGGAACACCAAGATATTTCCCTCTAGGTAAGCATTCACACCTTCCTGTAATCATGTTCAGTTTCCTCTCGTTAGAATTTTTCAGCCATTTTGTTAACATTAATATAATTAGACTTCCCTGTTGCATCATTTAAGTCAGCATGTCTCAGCGCTAAAGGCTTGCAAGGTCGTGCTGGAGCTCTAGGTGATTGCTTAATTATCCTCAATACAGCCAGCCTGTTCAAACTTGTCTTCTCCACGGAGTAAATTATTCATTTTATATGTATCCTTGGTACTTGCATGCATGCACAGATTCAATTATAGCAGACACAAAGCATCTTTCCCTACTGATTTTGCAAATTGTTGAGTATGCAGTGCTAACCAGTGCTGATCCTGTCCTGTGATTGTAGAGTTCCTGGTAAAGTTTCTAGAGCAGGAGGTGTGTCGCATGAACTGGGACGTGGGCTTCGTCACCTCCACCATGCAGGAGATTGGAGTACAGCTGCCCCGTCTTCTTGAGGTCTATGACCAACTCTTCAAAACCCGGGTACTTGCTCTGGATAAGATATCATTTTTCATTGAATCACTGATGCACATCATTATAAACAGGAGGTTGGGGATTAAATTGTCTCTTTCTTAATCCACCAATCTGCTTCATTCCTGCTCGCTGTAGGATCCCTGTTGGCAGCGGCTGAAGAAACCTCTCCACTTGGTGGAGTGTATCCACGTGCTTCTGTCAGGATACGTGGATGATCCCAGCAGAGTACCAACCTATGACAGGTAATCACTGTCTGAGTAGCTGTTCAGCTTCTATGCTGTAGTGGGCGCTGTGGTGTGGGGTTTAGGTATACAGAGCTTTCCTGTAGAACTTTGATCATAGCTCTGTTGTACTTAAGGTATCCTTACTGAACAGCTACTACTTGACTCAGATGAGGACCTAACACTTGTTTCTATTTTTTCGCTCTTACTTTATCGGCAATATGTTGTGGTTTCTTTCTATTGACAAATGTACTTATTGTAAGTCGCTTTGGACAAAAAATGCATAAGGTCCCTGGTTAAAGTCCTCTGACAGTTAATGCTGCAATCCCACCAAAGTCCATGAGCAAGACAAACATCTAAGCTGTCATCTCGATCGTACTGAGGTGTTGTTTTTGCAGGGAGATGTATTTTTGCTCGGTTTCTAGGAAGCAGATTATGTCTGTCAATCACTTGTGCACTAAAACCAGGAGCTGCATTCAGTCAGTCAAACGCACAGCAGACAGACACGACCAAATGCCCACTGTTTATCCAAGATTGATGCTTATTGTTTGTGTCAGGATCATTTCTCTGTGAGAACTACTCGCCACAGGGGGGTTGTTATTTCAAGGATAGGTTCACACTTATTCAAGTCTGTCTGAAAGCACTACTCACATGCCCATAGTTACATTGACAGGTTTATTCTCCGCTGTAAGTGTTCCTCTTGTCCATACTGGCTTCCAAGAATACCTAAAGCACTTCTAATGCAACAGATGGATAGTGGACATCCTCCAAAATTTGTATTTTTGGTTTCAATTTCTCTCCACCACAGCTCAGCAAGTATACACTGTCAGGGGAAATACAAATTTGCTTGATTTGCCTTACTCAGACTACTACCTCATGAGTTGCAGCAGCCTAGTGCTTTACTGACCCTTTCAAAACCTGCAATAAACCTGCATTAATCTTGGTTTAACCGCTTGTTTCCCTCCCTTCCAGACGGCGATTCACTAACGTGTGCCTTGACAACATCTGTGGATACCTTGTGGAGCTGCAGTCTCTGAGCCCAAACTCGGCCCTCCAACAAACCATCGGCAACTTCAAGTCCCTGCAGGCGAAGTTGGAGAAACTCCACTGATGCTACTAATGACGTTCTTCACAGGACACTGGACAGGTGACCTCTGGATCTTGCACTGCAGGGTGTTAATTAAACAGCTGATTCTAAAGTGATCCACAATCAGCACATGCAACGTTTGTTTGTATTCCAGAGTAGAGTTTGCTTCTTTGCCTCTTCAGTCTGTTACAGCTTAGCAAGAGCTTGATGTTAAGGGACAGATGGAGCAGATGACAGTAAAGCATTCTCATAAATAAGAAAAAGACAGAAGAGACAAGTTTTATAACTTATTTAATACATTTTGTTATACGTCTAAACATTATGCTGAAATACAGCTTTGGAAAGCAAGGCACTGTTGGTTATTTGCCTTGTGTGCAAATAGCTGTGCCTTTGCACACAATGCATTACAAAGCTGAGTTACCTTGTATACATCAAAACACACCAAACTCTGAATTTTACATGTGAATTTTCATATATTGAAAATGCACTAATTTACGATGGATTTGGGACACTGCTACATATGCTAGACTAAAGCCTTTTGATCGCAGGGGAATAATTTGATTTGATTGTTTTACATTTGCCTCCAAACAAACAAATGTTGGATGTTGTAATTATGTATATAACTTGGCCACAGTGTTGTCTCTTCTGCCAAAGGCCACGCACACACACCATGTGCATTATTTACAGTCAGCATTTTGCCTACTTGGCTGATAAATTTAACAAGGATGTTGTGATTGTTTTCAATGTAGAAGATTTTTTTTAACACTGTGCAGTTAAAGCGCTGCACTGAAAACGTTGAGAGAAAAAAAATCATAAAACATTTTTATAAAGAAATAAAACTTGTCATTGATTTTGTGTATGAGAATCTTTTGAAAACACTACTGTTGTGACCTGTGAACCTACAACCGTATTTACTTCTATACAATATTCTAGTTTACAAATAATCTGCATCAGAAAGGAGGATTTATTCTTGCTCTGAGTTGATAATGTGACACAGCAGAGGGAGCGCAATTATGGATTTATGTCTTCACTGTTTGTGTTTACGTAATTATCTTTAATTGAAAAGGGCACTTTGTGTTTCTTACAGTCATCACCATCAGGAATTGCTGCAGTAATTGCTAATTTTTCTCTCTCCAATTTACTTTACACTCTAGTGCACAATTATGCTAAATCTGTATCCTAATGAAAAATAATTCTTACTTGATGCTGCGTTGATTTAGCTTTTAAGTAAAAATGAGTTTGTATTCTTATACCATACATTACGGTAACTGGAAATAAAACCGTCTCAGCGCTTCCATGAAAATCTCACTCTTAACTTTAAATCTTTATCGAGTCTTTAGGCATCTTGAATTAAGGTCGACATAAGGTTCAAAACTGTAACACCACTTTTGAGAAACGGACACCAGATGCGACACGGCGTTGGAGTTGAAATGTAAAATAGGGCTGGACATTTTCCTTTTCTGTTAATCTACTGATTATTTTCTCAATAAATCCCTTCATCTGGTTTGAAATGGTAGAAAAGTGCCAATCCAAACCCCCGCGATATTCAGTTTACCATCCGACAAGACAAAGAAATGCAGTAAATTCTCACATCTGAAAAATGTAAACCTCCTAATGTTTGATACTTTTGCTTGAAAGAAGATATGATTATTTGGTTATTAAAATATTTTCAATCGATCGACTAATTTTTCAGCTCTAAATTAGTACTAAATAAAAAGTATAAGAGAGATAATGTCATTATGGACAAGTTGTTTTGCACTTAAACCACATGTAAAATCCCCGTCTCGCTCATCCTAAGTAATGGATGCTTTTATTTACCTACGAGCAGATTCTGACGGCTGTGGACGTGATGGACACATTTCTACCTTTTGCATGAGCAAGAAAGCTTTTTCACTCCGTACAGGAATATGTAGGGGATGATGCTGGTGTAGGAGGCCGCGATATAGCTCGCCACCTCCACCAACATCGACGAGGTGTGGATGTTGTTGGTGATTCGCAGGAGCAGATGAGTCAGCCAGCAGACCAGGAACACGCTGGCTACAGCCACCACGCTCTTGGCTGCCCTCACCTGAGTGCTCGCGCTCTGACTGGGCTTGGCTGGCATCTGGCTGGGCCTTGAAAGGTTTGGTGGAGCTCCAACACTGCTGAATGTGTTAGTTTCCCCGTTGACGGCACAGCTGGGATCTGACAGCCCTCCACTTTGGCAGGAGGAAGCGGGTATGCCTGCGTAAATATGTATTGGGGATGCAGACTCTTTGGGATCTTTGGAGGTGCTTGGTCCAGAAACGGTGCTGATTGATTCGTTCTCAATACTCTTGTCTTTATCCTGAACCATCTCCTTGGTAGCGTCCGAATTAATTCCCCGTATGCGTTGCTGGTTTTGGAGTAAAGTGATGACAATCTGGACACTGGCAAACACAATCCCAGCAACAGGGAGAGCGTTAGCCAGGGTCAAATAAAGGATATCATAGGTTTGCCTAGCAATTTTGTTGGGGAAGACATCTACACAGTCTTCGTGGCTCTCATTTCCACTCTCCACCGCGACGAAGAAAAAGTGCGGGATACTGAAGGCCACTGCCAGCGTCCAGCTCCCAGCCAGGAGACACCCCACCAAACGCAGGCTGTCCAGCTGCACCGGGGCGCCCCCGCGCTTCAGGGAGCCGACGAGCTTCTGGTGCCAGAAAGCACTGATGAAGAAGGTGGAGTAGATGCTGCTGGTTTCGGAGAGGTCGGCACAGAAGCGGAACACGCCACAGAAGGTTTCCCCAAGGAACCAATGTCCAGCAAAGTCTGCTATGGTGTCGGGCAGGTCCACCAGGCAGTTGGTGATGAGGTTGGAGACGGCAAGGTTGATGAAGAGGACCTCGTTGGTGCGGATGCCAGATTTGTTCCCGGGCAGGGAGCGTACAGCCAGCCAGTTGTTCCCCAGGATCCCTGCCAGGAACATGAGTGCTCTGATGATGGATTCAATTAACTCCTCTGCATCCATCGTTTCACGAGATCTTCACGAGACTTCACTGTGCAGTCAATCGGCCTCCTAGTTTCCCAGGCTTGTAATGTGGGATGGTTTGGACCTTTAAAGAGATGGCTGTGAAGTCATGAGCCAATCACAATGTAGAGTCTCTCTGTGGGACTTCATCATGATGTCCCACTGAGATCCTTTTCATGACAGGCCCTCCTATCTTAAAGGAGAATACCGCCCATTTGATCATTTCACTTTGTTCCTGCTTCTTTGCAAAATATATAAAAAACAGACTGCGTGGACCTCCTGCATGCAGATTATCTTAATTCCATCTTAACTCTTTTTACAGCTGCACAAAGTGTGGCCCATTATTTCTCCATGCCGCATCACTTGATTTTCACACCCAGTGGGGAGACAAATTAGTGATTTACTCTCTGATTTAATCTTTAGAAATGAACAAACACAGACTGAACTCTCTGCATGCAATATCTGAATATTGTAGCCTTCCCCCTTTATGTTTAAGAAGTTTGTCTAATGCCATTAGAACGTTTGGCACCATTTTCTTCTTTTAATAAAAGGTCATGACAATTATTAGTGGTTAATAAGTCCTTAACTAATGCTTTATAAATGTTGGTAATCATCAATAAATGCTCATGGGTTTCTCATCTTCTCAAAATCCACTTGTAAATGTTCAAGATCTTTTGATGAATTATGTTATATTATTATAAAAGGTCATGCTGGAAGAGTGAGTTTCCACAACCTGCCTTTCAAGTATTATTATCCATTAACCATTAATAAAGCCATTAGTTACAACTTGTATAGAGAAAATTGTGCCATTTAAACTCACTTTGTGGAGACTTGGGACGGAAATACTAGTTTATAAAATAGGTGGATAAGATTAGTTGTTTTTTAATGAACAATCTCACATAATTAATAACTCCAGCCTGATATGGACACTAATGCACATGATTTTAATTATTCTGCTCGTCCGGTGTGTGTGCGTGCGTGTGTGCGTGTGTGTGTGTGTGTGTGTGTGGGAGGGGGTGGTAGTGTAGTAGTGCTCCACGTGATTCATGACTAAAAGCTCCACCTTTTGGAGAAACCGGAGGCGGCGTCCGTTAGCTGCTGCCTGCCGGGACGGACAGACGGGACGGGATGCTGATCAGTGCCGCTGCGGGCTTTCGCTATCGGGGATCTTTTCTCTTTTTTCCCTCCCCCTCCTCCCTTTTGACTATGCTTCTCGTTCCGCGACGCTCCTGAGGTCGATGCGAGGCGGGGACCGGACACGCAACAAACAGGTGCTCGCGCGCTGCGCTTCGCCGTCGCTTTCCTCCTCATGAGAGTCTGATGAGCGCGAGGACAGGATGCCCGCCAGCGGCGCCGACTCGCTGAGACCCAGCGCCTTCATCCCGGTGTGCACGGCCGCCTGCCTGCTGCTCGGCTCGACCTCCCTGTTCTTCGTCTTCACGTAAGTGCCGGCCGGGCGAAAAGGGAAAAGTTGGTGACATGTAACTGTTTGGTTTGCTCCGCAGAGAAGTCATCCATCCATCCACGCACTCATCCCCCCATCCTTCATCCAGCACGCAGCAGGTAGCCTGTTCTTAATGCAAGTGTGTATGTGTTTGCATGAACTGGATTCTGAGAAGTTAAATATTGTAATAATACTCCAATTTTTAAATATTTTACTTTTAGACACTTTTCAATAAAAAAAAAATACATGAAGAGCTCCTCTTGTTCCTCTCACTGACTTCCCCTCCCGCTGGCAGTCCCACCAGGGGTGGCTATCATCTGACCCGGTTGGCTCTCAGTGTGGGCCAGCCTGGGTGCCTGCCCATGCACCCTGAGGACTCACAGTAAGCACAGTTAAGGGGATAAGCCACCCACAGTCAACATGCATCAAAGCGCCGTTATGACCCACATGTGTCATACATTTAGCTGACGGAAAGGCGAATACCAACTCCAACGACGTGGTTTTTCTCGAGATCAGATGGCCTGATCTGGAATTGGAAGTTTTTATACAACGTTTGGTGAAAGCGTTGAAATGGTTAATTTTAGCCTCCTCGTTTTGACCTATTTGTGAGGAACTGGTGGGAGGCTGGAAAGATATGCACTCAAGCCAACGCTGGTATGCAGGGAAAAAAAGAAAGAAATATAAAGTACATAATACCCTGGAATCCAATTTAAATAAGGCCTATAGGTTAGTCAGAGTTATCTATATATTGCAAAGGCTTTGCATTAAGAACCACAAAGGGAACAACACCAGGGTCAGATATTAAGTACCTCACTTTCAATATGAAAACCCCTCTGACATCTACTGTTGACTCGCTGGTCGAAGGCTTCCACCTCATCAGCTCTATCAACCAGTCGACTGACCCATGACTTCTGGAGCCATATTTGGCCTAGTTTCTCCCCTGTTCTCCAGCAGCGCACCGTTTCCACTGGAATCTGACACCAGATTGGGACTACGGGATTAGGATCCTCTTGCCAATGCCATGTGATCCCCATCTGGGAAAATGGAGTCTGGGATCTTTGATTTAGTGTGTTTCTTTTTCCACACATCATTACATTTCCTTTATTTCCATTCTCTTTGTGAAAAAGCTGAGAGTTATGGATACCAGCAGAAATGTGAGATCTTTAAAAGAAACATGCTTTGATTGAAATTGTGTTGAGTCTTTCATTTATATGGTAGATAATACCACGTCATGCTTAAAGAGAGAGCGCTAAAACAGGAGTGCACCAGACAGGCTGGATACAGGTTTATTCAGGAAAATGATATGTATTTTAGAACATCAAAGAAAGCAAACGTGTTGAGAAGTATGAGCCTTAAAACAAGCATAACATGCTCCCTTTAAAATGAATAATATCACCAAAAGCAGAGCTGGGCAGGTGCCTCGTACTGTTCAGCCTCGGTGACACTGAGTCAAAGGGACGCCGCTTGTCATCTGCCATAACACTGCCTCTGCCTTTACCCCGGTTGCTGTGAATCATGGGAACACGTGAATATCCAGTCAGGCCTTTTGTTTTGTCACGTTTTGTATTGATGTTCACTTTCGACCCCAATTTGAATCATAAACCCTGCAGTCATATAAAGTCCATCTGTTAATAATCTTGCAGTTTGTGTGTGTTAGTGTGTATGTGTGTGTGTGTGTGTGTGTGTGCGTGTGTGTGTGCGCATTAATAGTGGAAGCACGCATGCTACCATTTTCCATTGCCGGTTTGGTAGAGTTAGAAAGGGCTCTTTTGTTTTCCTTTGCCTGATAAAATACATCAGTTACTGGTTTCCTGCTTTTGTTCCTCTGACCGTGAACTGTTGTTTGGGTTAGTGCTTCAGGTTTTGTGCATTGTTAAACTCAGGCCGGTCGCCTACGCCCAACAAAGACATCGGAGAGACCATGAAAAATGTCCCTTGTTAATTAAGCTATGGTCGGCTCTGCCCAGACTCAGAAATAAACTGTTCAGAATGCTGAAATGTGTTGAAACGAGAAAAAGGCAACAAGTGTGAAAAATGTAGATGCAAACACTGCAGGCAGGTTAGAACATCAGTCTTGCATGTGACATATTATACAGGAATTGCAGTTTAAATTGAGACACTTAAAGCGAGACTATGTAACCTCTGCTGAACAGCGGCCACTGTGGTCACAAATTGCAATTACACAGTGCTAAATGCTAATTCTGTATATGCATAATGTATACACACATTAACAGCAGCGCCGATAGAGAAGAGACTCTGTAAGTTACACTGTTATTTGTCAAGTTGGCTAACATTGATGAGTTAAGGCTGCTGCAGTAAAACCCCTGAGTGTCTTACATTGAGATGGGCTGCGTTTTTATTGTTGATGAATTCAACTTTTCATATTTTTTAAATTTAATTTTGAAATGTGCATCTTATATAAACTGTTGCCCATAAAGATGGAATATTTTGTTTTGGTGAAAATGTATTCATGCATGACATTTATTTGACATTTGCAAATGATTCCAACTTTCTAGGCGACGCTGTATAAAGAGATACTGTACATCCCCGCTCAGTTTCTGGGCAGATTTAAAGATGCTGAGCTAGCTGTGCTAACAGTGTGAACGCTGTATGCTTAAAGTGTTAAATACCAATGCTGACAGAGCCAACAATGTTAACCTGAGCAGAGAACTGGAGGGTGGGCCGCTCTCCTGACGGGATGGCGGTATCGCCTGTAACCGCCATATGAGCACAGTCCAGAGCTAGCTAGTTATTAATGCTATGAATGCATATAGAGAACATTTAGAGCTGATGCAACACATCAGTGCTTTCTGTCTAGAAATCTTGCGGACCACATGTCTGTGATGTCATTCATGTAACCGTGGCAATATTTCACAAAAGGAGCCCTGGCTGCCAGCACTAGTGGACTTGCGGCTCGACCAACTGTGCTGCGTCTGCTGTGCCACTGACCCACTGCGGAGATGAGGCCAGTGTGCAGATTGCAAGAGCAGCTTACTGTTCTGTGTGATTTAATACAGCTCTGCCTGGGCTGTTTCATTAGGTGGGGCTTGTCTCGGCCACGCCGCAGTGTAATGAACTGTCCCTCCCTGCGGGTCGAGATGGCCTCAGACCGATGACGGAGGCTCACTGTCCACACGGAGGCGTGAAGAAACTTCGGACAGTCTTCCGGCTCACCTTCAGTGTTTCATCTGCTGCACTTTCATCCACTTGGAGCTGTGTTTGGCATATTGTAGAAACATCTTCATAAATTACATGCAAAATGAAACAATTGTCACAATCCATCAAGCATCTTTTGCGATCATTTCTATTAGATGTTGTTTTTTTCCCCATCGTCTCCTGAATTGATGACTTGGTGGACTGTCGTCCTAAAGGATGTTTCCGATGTTGTCCATGCTTCCTTTGTGCCATGCCGTACTGAGAAACACTCAGCGGTCTGTCAACAAATTACAGTACAGACAGTTAATGTGAATCTGTCCAATCTCAGCACCAAGGCTGTGTTTCTTTGTAATGTTGACATTGATATCAGCCAAAGCCATGTGTATTTTCTCATCATTCTCAGAAAACTCCTCCCTAGTACCGTTATAACGACAACATCGCTCATTCCGACTACTTGTGCTTGTCATTTTGATGGCTCTGCCATGTTCACTGACACAAATATGTATAATTTGTCGGATTTGAAGCAAATTACAGGCTTTTGCAGGTAATCCATTGTGCGGTGACGCAATTACTGTTTTACTGAAATGAATCAAAGCATCCAAAAGATAATTCGGTGAAATTGCTGTCGTTTATAAAGAAAGAGTGTGCGTTTCTTCTTTCAAAGACTCAGGGTAAACAGTATTTATTTGTAGGATCTCATGCAGAATGATGAGAGGGTTGTTGAACACTAACCAGCTTCAGTTACACAGATTATTGTATCTGATCAGCTATGACAGTTTAAGCGCGTGTCAAACAAGACCAGTTTAATGAGAAGAACTTTGACACACATCCTGAAAAGCAGCCTTTGGAGGGGGGGGGGGGTCGGATCATGCTATGCTCCTTAATCTTTTTGTCACATATTCACTGCCTCCTCATAATTTCATTATGCTAAATTTGTTCACATCTACAAAGGGATTCTTGTCCTATTTCCATTTTCCTTTCTCATTATCCGTGGTGAGCGGGAGCCGTCTGCAGGTGTCGACTTGTAGCAGCGAACCGATTGGCTTCATGTCACGATACAAGCAGTGCATAGTAACGTGTGATATATGGTGAACGCGCAATCTGTGTATTTAGCATCTAATGTGAGGAATCCACAATGCAGCGGAGCGGCAGGAACGGTCTATAATCCAGAGATCATAATCCAGGGATTACTGCGTTTGCAGCTGGCATGGCATCAGCAGGCATTCCTCTGGAGGGCGTGGACCCCTCCCCCACTCCCTAAAACCAGCCGGGGGGTTTGGGGATTGGAGCCACAATGGGATGAAGCGCATAATTGAAGCGGATGACTCTTCATTTTGTCCGAGTTTTCACTTTCGATAATACTTTTGGTTTAAAATGCTTGTTTTTTTTACGGTTTACTTGGCCCTCGAGTCATAGCGGGGAAAATCCATGAAGATAGAACCAGACACTTGTTATACTATTACCATTCAATACGGGGCATGATTATCATTTGTCTCTTACTGAGACCAGAACTGTAGCATTTAGAACATTCAAATAGAACATTCCCATACAGTATATATGTAGGTTAAACATATGATGTTCAATCACACTGTTAATATAATCCAGTGAATCTTTTCCTCTGGAACCTGATTACACCGCCCCTCCCTCTAATCTCACACAGTAGAGATATAATCATACTCCCATTCAGTAGAATACTGTTGAAGAGACGGAGTGATGGTTCTCTAAGATTTTAGGACACGTGGAAAGATGTTACACAATCCTGACATATCTCAGTACTGTGTTTCAAAAAAAGAATAGTTTGAATAGTTTTGAACCTAGGCCTGCAACTAACGATTTTTTCATTTAACAATCTGCTGATTACTTTCTCAATTAATCAATTAGTTATCACATGTCAGAGAATAACAAGAAATGCCATCATAAAGTCTAAGATGATGTTTTAAAATGTCTTGTTGTTTGATACAAGCCCAAAATGATTTGTTTTTGTTATAAAACAGGGAAAAATTTCGATCAATTCACTAATTGATTGACCATTTTAGAGCTAAACAAAGCTATGAACCTGTCCCATCGTAAACAATCTTTTTATAACGCAACACTAATACGACGGCCCACCTCACTCGTCTTTTGTCAGATTCTTAAATGATAAAGGAAGATGGAAAATAACCTTCATCATTTTTAATAATTAAGTAAGTTGAATATTTTGGGGTTTGTTAGTGGTGTCCAGATCTGCTTCATCGGTGACACAGATGCAGATGTTTCTGCAGGGTGCAGACACTGTTTTTTCCGTGAGAGACCCCATGATTTAATCCCTTGTTGCTCACTGTTGAACGCACTAATACGTGCTTATCTCTCCACTGTAAACAATTACCTTTGGGATCCAGTGCTCCCATCAGAATAAATGGGATGAAGATTATCCCTTGAAATCTTTGTTGTAGATCCTTGATTTGTGTTAACCCAAGTCGAGGCTGGATAATTGCATGGTTGAGAAACGCTGTGAAACCCTTTTGATTTACATCAGGACTTCGGCTTTGAATGAACACTCAAGTACAGGAAATGTTTTTTTCCTTCCCCCCTCCCCGTGTTTGCATATTCAGATGCCCGTGGCTGGCTGTAACCATCTGCCCTGCCGTGCCACCATGCTGCGCCACCCTCTTCCTTTTTGTGCTGGCCAACTTCACCATGGCAACATTCATGGATGCTGGTGTGCTCCCGATGGGTAAGTCATCTTTCATGTGTGTGTGTGTGTGTGTGTGTGTGTGTGGGTGGGTGGGGGGTTCATTTGTTGAAATGTTATTTAACCAGTTTCACATATTGTTTTCCAGCAAACGAGGACGAGGACAAGGATGACGAGTTCCGCGCTCCTCTGTACAAGAATGTGGACGTGAAGGGCGTCCAGGTGCGGATGAAGTGGTGCGCTTCCTGTCATTTCTACAGACCGCCACGCTGCTCCCACTGCAGCGTATGCGATCACTGTGTGGAGGTTAGTGTGGGTTATTTTTAGCAAGAAAAAACTAGAAAACACTTTGAATGGGGGAAATGAGTGATAAGACCATGGGTAGTGCCTGTGGGTGAGTGTGGGGAAAGTCAATAAAGGGGCTTTCTGCAGTGAATGATGGACAGAGTGTGATGGAGGGGGAGAGAGATCTCATTAATCAGGTTAATCCTTTTCTCAGATCCCTTGTAGTCTCAGTAGAAATGCAATTTGAAAAAGGGTTCAGGGAGTCTGCATTAAACAAAGTGTATTTAGAAAGCAGTTTTCAACGAATGCTTAATTTTCACTTATGTGTGTTCTTTAATTTGATTTCTGTTTTCCCACGTTTCCCCCCTCCCCAGGATTTTGACCACCACTGTCCGTGGGTGAACAACTGCATCGGGAGGAGAAACTACCGCTATTTCTTCCTGTTTCTGTTGTCGCTGACAGTTCACATGATCTGCGTCTTCACCTTTGGCCTCATATACGTCCTGCACCACATGGACGAGTTATGGAAGCTGCACTGCACAGTCACGTATCCTCAGTATGTGTGTGACATGTTAACATGTCGTGTAAACGTACGAAACGTCTGTCTGGTTGAGTTTTCCTCAACAGCATCTGCAGTTTGGTCGTGATCAGCATATCAGGGCTGTTTCTCATCCCGGTCCTCGGTCTCACTGGATTCCACTTGTACCTGGTGTCCAGAGGACGCACCACCAATGAACAAGTCAGTTTGGTTCGATTGAAACTGAAGTATAACTATAATTTTAAGACTTAATCATTCTGTTATTTTGATTTCATTCTCTTCATGACCTGCAGGTAACTGGGAAGTTTCAAGGAGGAGTGAATCCGTTCACCCGAGGTTGTTGCAACAACCTGGAGTATCTGGTTTGCAGCCCCATCTCGCCAAAGTAAGAGCCATTTATTTCCCCTAATCTTCAGATTTTCAGGAAGCCTTGTAACTCACTGGCTGACACCCTGTTTGTCATGTGACCCCAGCTACACAGCGAGGCCCTGTAAGAAAACAGTGATCCACGTTCAGCCTCCCTTCCTGAGACCTGAGATCGACCGACAGAGGCAGATGAAAGTCAGAGACAATGGGATACTAAATAAAGTATGCATGAAAAAAAAAAGCTAAGTTATAATTAAGTCATTTTTTTAATGTTCTTTCATCATCTAAAGATTTTTTTTTTCTCCTGCCAGCGAACCTCAGCCGGATCTGTCGAGCTGTCAGAACTCACGCAAATAAAAACGCCACCTCCACTGCCACCCAAACCAGACCATGGCCTGCTGAAAAGCCAACTCGCTGTCATGGATGGTACTGTAGGATGATACATATGTAATGTGATAACCAGAAGCCAATTTGTACTGCATACATAGCCTACTTGTGTGGTGACAAAGATACTGCAACATCAAGGATACATCTTATTGTATATGCCTGAAGAGCCAAAGCCTGATACAGTTTATGTGCCATTTTTGTTCCAAAAAAAACCACGAGGGCATTGCAGTTTATTTTGAGTTGATTCCAAATACACTGTGCAGTATTTACATACTGGTTACTGCACCAAATGTATATTAATCCGCTGGTGAAAGTAGGCCCCGATAGAGCTGTTTTTAAAATGTAAAATTTATATTTATGACTGGCTTTTTATAGATTCCAAATGTATTTAGGAACTAAAGGAATTAGCTAATCCTGCATCGGTTTGGGTCTTTTCATGGAATTTGTTGACAATAAGAAAAATATAGAATGTTTGTAATCTGTATCCTCATCACAGTGTTTTATTTTGCAGAGATGGGACACCACACCAAATCTATCATTCCTGTATCCATTCCCACGGTCCCGCAGCTACGGCCGGTCCTGGAAGCCATATCCAGAGGATCGTCCCCCATCCCTCCAGAGCAGGTGCTTTATTAATTAGTATGAGTAAGAGCCTCAATATCCAAGCCCTGTTTTTATCCATTTCACTGACGGACAGGGACTGTTTTTGTTGTTGTTTAGTTGCTGAAGTCATCAGAGCAGCAAGGGACCAACAGAGTTCCTGACGTCTGCACAAAGACATCTGAGTCCAAACAAAGCCCCGGGAGAGGCAGCCGGCAGGCCGGACTTCCTGTCCAGGCCAACACCATCTCCAGCTCGCTGCAGCTCAACTCTCTGACGCTCAACTCCCGCTCTCTCACCCTCAAACACAACAGTCGCCACGGCAATAAAGCCCAGCTACCTGCCATGCATGGTGACGGTTTGGGATCCAATCCCCTGCCGGGCATCGTCAGCTCTTCCAGCCCACTGGCCAACCAAAACAGCAGTCTCTCCTATGATACCCTCATCAGCTCCGCAGACCCTCAGTTCCTGGCTCAGAGAGGGGCCCCGTCAGTCGGCTACCACCCTCATTTTATGGCTCTAGGCGTAGATGGGACTGTGGTGCAGCGGGCCCCTCCTCACGGCTACAGCCCCGTGTTTATGGGTGTTGCCAGACAGTCTCCTCAGCCTAGAGACCCCTCACCTTCTTTACAGGGTCTCACCTCAAGGGATCCCTCGCCCTCCTTTCAGGGTTTCACTCAGAGGGAATCCTGTCCGTCTTTTCAAGGAGCGATGCCGAGAGACCTTGCATCCCAAAGCGTGACATCACGAGACTTCGCCATTCCAGGTCTGGCGATGCGAGATATGACCTCTCAGAATCTCCGAGACAGCCTTCGCGACCTTGGTCCGCAGGGTTTGACGCCTCAGAAGTCTGTGGCCGCACGCTATGACAACTTTTCAAAAACCATCATGGCGTCCATCCAGGAGAGACGGGAGATGGAGGAGAGGGAGAGGATGCTGCGTCTCCAGGCCAGATCCCAGGTCCTCTACGGCCCAGACATGGGGATCTACGACATACCCAGCAGGAGGAGTCTACCGCCGGACAACACCCGACCCCCGGGTTCCCGTGGACCGACTCCTCCGGCCTACGGCTCCAGGGAGTTTCTGATGAGTACCGGCATCCTCGGTTACGGCATGAGGACCTCGCCTCTCTCCAGCTCCTCCACGTCGTCTCTGACTCGAGGGCCGAAAACGTCCAGCTCCCCTCTGCAGAGCAGCAGCAGCAGCAGCCTGCAAAGCAAGGGGAAGTCTTCCTCTCCGGCTTACGGGCCTCCTGACAGACAGACTCAACTCCTCCCTTCCTCCACATCCACTCTGCCCCGTTTGCCTTCCTCCTCCACCTCCTCTGCCTCCTCCGCCCCCTCGTACGCCTCCTACGCCACGGCAAAACGATCCTCGCTCACATACTCCTCTGAGGGGAAGGACTCGGTCACCTTGGGAGCCCTGAAATAATACAAAAAAGCCTCTGTGGTTCTGACGGTGCAAATGAATCATCTATGCAGTGTTAGTCTCAGTCTTCACAGCTCCAATATACTTTGTAAATAAGAGGCCATATGGGACTTTCCTGTGTGGGATGGTGAGAACACACAGTGAAGGATACATATTCTTGAAATATCATGCAAGTGTGACCAAATCCGCAAAAAAAAAAAAAAAACACAAAAAACGGCGAATCTCAGGATCTCAGGACTTCCTCTTACAAACGGAGCGAGCTCTGTAAACTCAGTCAAAGTGGAAGAGCCAAGTGAAGAATACATATTAACTTATTATCTCTTTGTATGTGTTTTGATATTGCTTTTGTGAAATGATGTAATACCATATCATCTAATGTGTCCCGCTGCAAAATACCCATTTTAATAGAATTTTGTAGTTGTTTATATAAATAAAGTTATTTTGTAATTTTCACTCCTGTTGTTACGTTATTTATTTATTTATTTATTTATTGTATATATTATATAGGCTGCATCTTTTTCCAGATCACATGATCATTTTGGCTCATAACAGTTTGGAGAGTCATAATATACTTACACTCATTTCCATCTAAACCTGCTGCAGTGCATATAACAGTGATGATAGTACGACTGGAAAAAATCATGACATATAATGGGGATTTGAATGAAATATAACACTGGTGGAATAATTCAAGGCCACTGCAATGCCAGTTTCTACACTGCATTTATGTATGGCACCCTCTAGTGAAGAGTTTCAGAAGGTGGTGTGAAGTTGGCCAGGCAGTCAGGGCCAGCAGATGATGCTATTGTGTGTAAAATGCCAGAAAAAAGCACGTCATTCATGTCGAAGGCTACACGACATGGAAAAGACCAGGGGAGGGGGCTCAGTAGTGTGGCCTGTATTCCAAAAGGTCCATTTCACACCACAGTTTATCATCACAACAGGTAGTTAATATTAAAATGATACAAAAAAGCAGGAAAGATGTAAAAACATCATAAATCAGAACTCTGCTTTTTTAATTTTTTTATTTAACCTACAAGAGAAGAGGTTTGATGAGTCATCAAGTGACACATTTAGCTTTTTTCTATTCCAAGAGGTCAAACATCTGCTTTTCTGGCCAGCCTTCCGTCTAAGGACATACGTGTGACTCATTCAGGGGCTTTGTGACAGAAAGATTTCTAATAACCGGAACTTTTATTACCTTGAGCCATGATTGACAATCACACAGTTTTGTTTAGCCGTTAAATTACGAGCCCTGACACTTTGAGGTTGGAGATTTTTCATATGAGTTATTGATGCACTTGACCTTATAGCAGGTGGGGAAGTGCAGATTTGACAAGAGGAAGGCTTGAAAGGATTGACTGATTTAAAGTGTTGGCTTGAATTAACAACGCAGCGGATCTCTCACAGGACTGGTAAATTAATTGAGATTTTACAATCATCACTAGTTCAGGCCTTGACAACAACAAAAGACTTGGAGCAGGAACAACAACAACAAAAAAGCCTCTTGGTTGGAGTGCCAGGGTGCAACAAGTAACGTGTAAACAACACACCCTCAGAGCAGTTGTTCTTGCCAAAAAAGGTCTAACGAGATTGCAGCTTATATTACACAGGGTTTTCACACGAGGGATTGT
The DNA here is from genome assembly GCA_029853015.1 of Chelidonichthys spinosus. Taxonomy (NCBI): domain Eukaryota; kingdom Metazoa; phylum Chordata; class Actinopteri; order Perciformes; family Triglidae; genus Chelidonichthys; species Chelidonichthys spinosus. Next base: position 10,955,299 of record CM056840.1, read on the forward strand.
GTGAAAACCAGTCAGGAAATCCAAAGAGAGAGACGAGGACAACATCTGGGCCTTCAAAGCATCACAAGAACGGAGAGCACTGTGAACAAGCTGCAGTTTATGAGTTATTGACGTCTTCCCCCGAAGCATATGTGAGCCAGAGCTCGATAGATTTTTAAAAGTGTTGTTTTATTTCTGATCTATTTCTTGTTATGGGGAAAAGTATGCAGCATCGACCACAAACCACTGCAATTGTTGATGAAGCTGCAGCATTTTTTCATCTTTGCCTACGTTTCTAAAAAAATAAATATTAATACACACAGCTCTGAAAAGAGTGTTTGCATTTTGTGTTTCAGTCCTTTATCCACTGTTACGTCCACTGACGTCCTTTAAGCCCCTCCCCTTTTGTGTTTCAGGTCTGCCACACCCCCTTTATCTGCTTGATCACTCACACCTGATCATAGTCACCTATACCAGCATATAACCCTCAGCAGCTGAGTTCCCCTGTTTGGCCATGAGGCTGTATGCTGGGCTGCTGTGTGCCATTTGAATCTGTGGGACATCTGTATTTTTTTTATTTTTACCCCTATTGGGTTCCAGCAGCTTTTGGGTCACTTATTTTACTCGCCATGTTGCCCTGGAAACTATATTTTGGTTGTAACATCCACACTTAGCATTGTCATTGATGATGAAGCCAGCCCAGAGTGTGATTCTAATGAGTTTCCTTTTTGGTGAGCATGTACAGAGAGAAATCCCAATATAACAGAAAATACACGACACACCTACAGATAAGAACAAGCCTTTCCTGTAGTCTCTATTATTCTCTTGTAATGCTAAGTCAGTTGTTGTTGGTCTTGGGGACGAAGTGGAACTGAAGTGTTCAAATGACTCTTCTCCAATCCAACATAAACCTTTCACGGTTCTGTGTTCACATTGATAATGATAATTGCTTGACTATTTGTCTGTTTGCCCCAAAAATGTTATTTTTGTCAGGAGAGGCATTTGGCTGTTGTTTTGTCGCTTGTCTTGCTTGCTCTTTTCCTTGTTGTTTTCCCGTTCACCGTAGCGTCTGTAGCCGGAGGTAAAATGGTAATGACGGTAATGACAAGGTTGCATTCCAATGAGGGATTGCAGGTCGTTGAGTTAGAGGAGTGGATCAAAAGTGTTTGGTGCCGAATGCGTTTTCTGTGAAGCCCCCTCCGTGTTACATCATGCTATTTTTACAGTTTGTCACCGTGTCAAATTCAACTTAGAAAAGAGTTTATGTCTCAAATGTCTCAAGCTGTGATCAATAAACCACATGTTTGCTAGTTTTGCAATGTAACCATAAGGCATCATGCTTTTATATATATAATAATATACACTGTGAATAGCAATGAAAAGCAGATTGACAGCAGCTGGCTGAGCTCCTGTCCCTGAACACGAGATGAGGTCAACAATCTTGGCTCGGGCTCACAAGTCTTGGACAGACCAGGTTTAGTAGCAGTGGAATTGAAGATGGCAAGTAAAATGCTTTAATGGCGCTTTAGGGCGGGGCTACCTTGTGATTGACAGGTCACCAATGCAATTAGCTACTATGACGACTTTCACGCTTAGCAGTAAAGTTGACCTTGAATTATGGAAGCTAACTTAGCTTCATACCGACTACCAGGTCGAGCCAGATCCAGTATGTGTTCATCAGATCCACCCGTCGCTCCTCCACAGTCCAAATATGGTCACCTCCATTCACTGGTTGCAAAAGAAACCAAGATGGCGACAGCCAAAACTTGAGGCTTCAAAACCGTATTCCAGGAAAGGAAGGAACCCTCGGGGGCTTATTTTTCATCAGAATGGTAGCTGATGGGTTCCCGGATCGGTGACCTTCTGCTTTGTACTGGTTGATAAATTATGGAGACAGAGACATGGCTGCAATAATAAAGAATACCATTATAAAATCAAAATAAAATCAAATATGCATTTCTCCTTTTTGATTTCTGATGTATTGCTCAAAGGAGAACACGGTAGTGTTTTTAAAGAGAAGGACAGAGCAGACAAAAACAAACCAGAATAGATTTTCTTTCAGTTGGACGGTTACGTTTCTGTTCACCCAACTGACAAAAGACTTTCTCTCTTCTAGTGATAAAATCCACAGTCCATTCAGTTCTGCTTAACACATGTACCTTTATCACCAAACTAGCGTATATTTATTAGTAAGTCCTAATTAATGACTGATCACCTTCAGTCCTCTAGACATGGAGATCAAAAGGTTTGTCATTTCACAAATTAAACTTAACGATAATGACAATAATAATAACAACAACCATATTCTGTTTTTTTTTTCTGCCTCCGGATGAGAGATTCTCCTGCGTTGCCATGGTTCTCGTTGCCTCTGGATGCATGCTATTATGATAAATGGAGCAATAAGAAAGGAGCAAATAATAATAATGGGATGCTTCCTCTGAGGAATATGGACTCTTGACTTGAGTTGATTTCATTCTGATCAATCAAGTCAACTAATGATACTTCTAGATGCTGCAGATTGACCTACATTTTTGCCTGACTCTCTCTCTCTCTGTAGCAGCGGGTCTCTCTGTCTCTCTCTCTCTCTCTCTCTCTCTGTCTCTGTCTCTTTCTCTCAGCTCATTGATATGCCTGATCATCAGAGGCATCGCTGAATTGGCTGATTGTCATTTCAGCTGCAGTGCCACTGATGCATTTCATTCCCTCCTCGGGCTCTCTGTTGTTGTGATTAAGCACTTGCTGCAGTCACACTTGACAAAGAGGAGTTGGATTAATAGCACCCTGATTTTTTTTTTTTATGATTTACATTATTTATCAAACCACTGCGATGGGATTCACCGTGGCGCTGCTCCAGGAGTTGCTCCTCTGTATGGATAAGACCCGACTGGTAGATAGTGCTGTTACTGCAGCTCACGGAGGGGGCGCAGCAGCAAGTCCATGTGAGAGTCGGGGCGTCAGGTGTTGCTTTGTCATTTATAGTCTGAGGGCAAACTCTCAATTTGACTGGATCCTTTCATTCAATCTGTCCAATTTACACACATTTCAGGTTAACTTCCTGTCAATTGGTGCTAAGCGTATGTTCAGATCCCCTTTGAATATTTGTATATGAAAATGAGACGTGACCTTTCCCTTCTGAAGTGGAATTTTGGTGACCTTTTTCTGGTATTTCCAGTAGTTATTATGCACTCCGTGTGGCGGTGCCATCTGAACTACGTGCAGCATTCAACACAACGCTGGCACAGATTTCCTATTCTTTTGTAAACTCTTGATAGATGTTTTGCCTCTGTGTTAAATCGTATTAGCTTCGGCTGCACACGCCAGCCTGAACAGAGCAGAGGTGGGCAGTGTGGGGGTTTAATTAGGACAGAAATCTGCACTAACTCCGACTGCGTGAGTCCACAGTACAAAACAATGTGAAATGCCCCGCTGAGCACCAAAGCATGTGTGGGCATTTCATTGCAATTAATGCAGCATCATCCACGCTGTAATATAATATGTCTTTTTCTATGTGGGTGTTTGTTGACGGATCCCGTGTATTGCACTTTACTCTGTCCCCTCTGTGTTCATCCCAGTGTGTTTAGATTATGAGCAGCAGTAATTACGTTCATCTCTGTCAAATGGCCGTGCCAATTTACAATCCGGTTATTGTGGTTGTGCGACAGCTGCAGCAAAACTGTGTTTACACATAAAACTGAGGTGTGTGGTTGCAATAAACCGAGTAGAACAGGATTTATTCTTTACTGTTTACATACTGAAAATGGTTTCCTGTGTGTGTGTGTGTGTGAGGAAATGAGCAAACAAAGAAATAAATACCACTGGAAATAATTACAAAATTACAAAGCCAGTTTAAACAAGTGATGGTATCAGGCGATGCGTAGGAGTAGAGAATACATCACAGTCTGTAGAAAAGCAACCAAATAAAGAGAAATTCTGGTATGATGGGTGTCTAGGTAGACGGTAGAAGAACATGCCCTTTTGTAAAAGACGAAAATAATAAAAAACATGGTTGGCGTTCTAACATTTTAATCCCAAAGCAGAATGTCCTTGGCATGAACGGACTATGCAGGGAAGTCGCCGCTGTGGATTCCTGAAAGGAGTTTTCACTGTCGTTTTTTATGAGTTGGTAAACAGACAGTAAACAGTGGAGAGTGCTATGAAATATAGAGGGTGATAATGATAAAAAATGGCCCCCAGCCCAGGATGTTGCACGCATTTGAATACATAATACAAAGAAGGCCTATGCATCTCAGATTATGTAAATTCCCAACTTGCTGAATTTAAAAAGAAATTCTTGCGGTTCATCTGTTTGAGGGGAATTAAACGGACAAATACTTTGAATTATTTCATGAATGCACTGCTCCGATTTGCCTTTTAGACCCCTGCTGAAACTGGACAGAGATGAAAAAGGTTTGATGTGAGGAAAGGTTTCATCTTGTTTGGGTTTAAAGCCACCACATGTAGAAATGATAATGTTGCGATTAGACTTTATGCAGCAACAAAAGCGTTTATCTGACCCCATTACACAGAATAATAAACCGTCTCCTCTCCAGCACCGATCTCCATCTTTAGGACGGGGTTGATAACACACAGAGCTCCTCCAACTGGGTTTTAAAGAGGGCTCTTAACCTTGCTGACATTGCCGCGCTCCCTGCAGTCTTTCATGACCTTCTTACCTGAGTCAATGAAAACATAAATTGTTCACTGAGAGGCAGAAAACGTCTCCCAGTGTTCTCGCTTCATGTTTGCAACTGAAAAAAGAAAGAATATTTGATGTGTGACAACTCGCATCTGCCTTGTGCTGTATTGGTTCGATCCCTCTGAAGAGCATTTATATCTGCGCATGCACACAAACAAGGCAATAACAGTTTCTCTAAGAGTTGTCTGTGCAGTCGTTTTGGATCAACACCGCATAAGTTACAGAAAAGCAAGATAATGGGGGAAAGAAGAGAGGCAGAGCAACGACACGCTGAAGGTTACATGAAGTTATTTGAAAAACGAAATTAAAAACAGGCCAGCTCACCCCCCCAACTAGGACTTTTCATTAAATGTACAGTGTGCAGCTCGGCTTTACCTTCTACCGCTGTCACACATCCCCACACCGTCTGCAGGCTCCGGAGACTCTGTTATAGTGTGAAATATTACAGTTTAAGCCTGCTGTAACCCCAAAGAGAGTCAAGCAATGTCTGTAATATAAAGTCATGTTGAATCATCATTTTCATCCTATGGCGAAAGCAGGCATAGCTGCACTTTTCCCAGCTCCATCCACAGACCCTCTGTCGATAGGAGACGGTTTGATGGGCGTGAGAAATCATGTGATATTAAAAAATATAAGTATGATTATGGTGGTAAAAAGGATGCAAAATGTTTTGGTTCGCAAAATAAGATGGATGCAGAGATACATTTCACTTCAACTGAGCAGCGACATAAAAAATATGTTTACGCTGAATGTTTGCAGAATTGTCCAGTAGGACTGCGAAAACCTGGGGATGCTGGGCTGACTAGCGGCAGAAGGCAGTGAGGGGAAAGGTGAAATTTGGTGATTGTGGCGGTTCTCTATTCAGCCTGTAGATGCGACGCATACGAAAGTCTTTTGAGTAACAAGTTGTAGTTTAGACTACTTTAAAAGAAGAGCATGCGTGCGAGGTTGTATCAGGTAAAGTTTGAGCTGAGAGACTCATAATGAACGAAAGATTAATTTGGGATCACAGATCTATACAGCTGACATTTCGTAACATTCCGTGCCCTAAGCTCAAAGTAATTTTCGGAAATCCACACCCTGAGGAAATGTCAATAAATTCAGTGTAATTCATTTGAAGTATAAAAAGGTCTCATCCATCGTGAGTGACATTTTCAGCTGAGGTGTAATTCGTCGTTATGTCACGTCGACTCCCGGCCACCTTTTTAGTTTTTAACTTCTTGCTTGTTTTGAGGAACCTGTGCAAGGCTGTGGGGAGAGGACGTTCAGATGTAACATGATCAATTTGAACAATTTCAGATGGATATTATGAAGATTATGAAGCTGTATGTTTATAGTTTACAATGTTAAAAACCATACATAGCTGGTATGGAGAAAAAGATGAATATCTGGATTATAATATACATGGGCAAAATGCAAAGTGATGCCATTTGTTGCAGACAGATTTGAGGGTTACCTTTTGCTATTCTGGCCTTATTCCAAAGAATTTCACCTTGTTTTAAGTCATTTGCTGGCAGCATAGCTCAGTGGACGCTAGGTTGGTCAGTTGTAGTCCAGATTATCTGAAATTTTGTACCAACATTCATGTTCCCCAGAGGATGAATCACGACCTTGATGATTTTTTTTAGTGAAAAAAAAAAAGAGTTTTTCTTTTCGATAATGTTCATGCACTTCTTTTGTTTCACACCACCGGGGTCGGTAGGTTGATCAGATTCAAGGAGCTTAACATCCAACTCGGTTAGAGAATATCATCGAACCAAGATAACTGAAGACAGAGAATTAGTTGCAGTTAAAAATCTGTGCGCTACTTTAGCACCACGGACAGCGCCATTAAATACACAGCACAGTTGGGCTGCTGATATTTCAGAACCGCGGTCGGGGCCATAGATTCTTGCTGCACAAAAGTCAGTCAGGACATTTTTCCCCCTGAGTGACAGCATCTTTTTTTCAGTTCTTCCCAAAGGAGAGAAATAGTTTTCAGCTTCCTAGAGAGGAAAAAAACACTACTTTTGTTTGGCTACTTGTTGAGAATCTCTGAACTTTTCAGAAAGGTGTTGTCACTGTCGTTCCTTTCTTTATATTAGATGTCACCCTCGTTACTGTTTTGATGGAGCGCTTGGATGAATCCAATCTTAAGAGGCATTTTGATTATTTTGCTAACAAGGGGGATAGCATCACACAGACAGACAGACAGACAGACAGAGACTCCTTCCATTTTATTAAGATGTAGATTACCTATATAATGATTCTTTTGATAATAAAGTTAATGATTTTGCTGCCTTCAACACATTTCTTTAAAGGCTTTGAGGTTAAAACCACCTACAGCTAGCGAATACATCCTTGATGAAGGCTTCTCTGTTTAAAACTATATTTGTATTCCGTCTGCAATGGATGTCTTTGTTCACGTTCCCTTGTATTTCCACAGGACACCCTCTTTTCTAAATTAACTTCAGTGGAACAAAAAGTTTAAAAATACCCAGTGTGATGAAGATGCTCTGGTGCCTGTCAGTGACCCAAAACCATTAAGACACTTAATGTTCGTATTTTCCATTTGATGGAACTTCAAGTGTGGCGATGGAACGGCAGGAGAGCAGTGAACAGCAGCAATAATTCCTGGAACAAATGGATCTGTGTTTGCCAGTCTGTAATTCTTTCTAATGTGAAAACATGCCGTTTCATGGACGTTGCTTTTTAGCTGATAAAATGAATCACTTATTTCAGTGAAGTCAAGGTTCTTTTTAAGCTTTCCTTTCTGTTGCAACTGCGCTGCTGTGTGTCTTCGGAATCACATTATCAAGGAGGTCTCCTAAGGTGAACAACATCACCAACAAGGGATTACATAAAATGAAAATGAGAAAAGGCTGACTGAGCCGAGGGGTTTAATGAAACAGACCTTAAAATGCAAAGGTGTTAGCTTGGAAAAATAACAAACTGCAGTTAATTTGCAAAGTTTGGACAAACCCAGATGGAAGAAATTCCACAGAGGCCAATGAGGATTTCTAAATGCGCCAGGATCACTGACATTGAGGGGTTCTCTGAAATCAATGAAGACAGCTGATGGGGAGCACTGATCTGTAGATGATGGCAGATTTTTGGATTATTGCTCAGTCTCTGTGCAAGTGGTTTGATGGAAAATAGGTGTCCTGGATTGTTTTATCAAAATTGAGAAAGCAAGGACTTCTATCATTTCAGACCACAGCTGATAGACTCATAAAATGCGATAATACCTGCAAAATCATAAATGAGGGATTCAAGACATAATGGTGACTACATCTAAATAAACCCCTAAAAAACATCCTCCTTTAGTTTTGTTTCTGTGCTCGGACCCAACAACAATGCATTAAGGAGGTGCTGTAAGAAGATTCGTGGGCAGACAGGGATGGGTGGTGAAAAGGGGCTTTTGGTGTGCAGAACAAAGCTGGTTCAGTATGGAGCTGGTGGTGCTGAACACGGTGTTAATGCGCCTTCCCATCCCTCGCCCTTTATCATGCCGCACATGGGTGACATAGGACTGAACTATTGCGGGCTGCTCCAGCTGCATCTGCTTGTGAGCCCACAGGGAAGGATGTGTGTGTGTGTGTGTGTGTGTGTGTGTGTGTGTGTGAAATCTCTCTGCGCACCAAGTCTGCCAGAAAATATGGGTAGAGCACATGATTGCAGGGCTCTGCACTCACCTAAGCTCGGCATCACACAGTTGATTCAGCACCTTGCTAATAGCGCACACATTAACTGCAGCACAGATCAGAGGAGGAGCACGGCAATGAGAGAGAGAGCCCGGCGTTTATTGCTTCTCACTGTGTGTGTGTGTGTGTGTGTGGACATCAGTGTTGAGCAAATGTGTGCATGGTGCGTCTAGTGTGTGTTTGAGAGAGAAAAAGAGCCAGAGAGAGGGAGAGAGGGAGGGAGGGACAGAGTAGAGAGAGAGAGAGAGTGAGAGAGAGAGGATGAGAGCGGACGTGTGTTAGTGAGAGCTGGGAGGAAGGATGGCTGCTCATGTTTGAACTGCCTCAAATGCTCAAAGGGAGAGTCAAGGCAACAATTCAGCAGAGAAACAGACGTCTTACTGGGGGACGCATCTTGTTCATCATTCGTGGGGAAGCACAGAAGATTTGGCAATGCCTGCTGAAGTGAAAGAGGTAAGTGTGTGGTGGAATGGCTCTATTTGCTCTGTACCCTCCCTCTTTTTTTTTTTTTTGCCTTTTTTTTTCTCCTTTCCTGCAGATGAACTGTATAGCTCTCCACAGCTTTGCATTCTGCCTCTATGATATGAATGAAGGAGGCGTGAATCGCTTCCTTGCTCCTCTCACTGCTGTTCGGTGCAGTCTCCTTGTGTGCATGGGGGACATGATGCTAACATCTTCATCAAGTGCGTCTATGAGTGTGTGTGTGTGTGTGTGTGTGTACACGCGCGTGGCCGTGCACGTGTGCAAATGCATAGGCAAGCTTATATGGGGATCATGTTGGATTGCATCATGAGGGGAGGTTGTCCCCTCAGGGAGAAAATGCTGCACACACTCCGGTAAGTGTATTGCCATCATGTATCAGAGAGACGTTACATCTGACCATGCAGCATTTAACTATTTGAGGATCAGAGGAATGAAAAAAGAGGCTCCAGATAGAAAGTTTGAGAATGAATGTCCTTCCTCTCCCTTTCCATCGTCTCTAAATAGACCAGCCTGGATGAATTATGACCAAAGAGGATGCATCACATGATGGACAAAGCTGTCGCTGCGAGGAACAAGTCTTAAACGAGTCTTTTTTAAATACATGGGTCCTCTTGGTGCCATCTTGATTCACAATGTACAGCGACGCTGTGTGGATTTATAGTAAACAATGTGAGTTTCACTGATTCAACAGATAGTGGAGGGCAGATGAGCTGTGACAAAGTTGTGACTAATGTCTCCTGACATCGGTGGGCTGATGTCATGTTTTATTATCAAATGGCAGCATTACTTGTTCAATCGCACAGTTGGATAAAGACAAATTGCCTGCTAAAGTCAATTTATTCCAAGTTTGATCACTAAAAAAAAAGGACTTTGGCCCTACTTATTCAATTGCATTTGAGAGTGCTCATTTTTCAAATCATCTTCTTCATTTCCCCCCCTTTTCTGAAATGGATTTGTGACAAGTTTGAATCATGGCTTCGGGCCTGTTGTTCCTTTTTGAGCTGGTCACCAAGACGTGAACTCTCTCAGCGTAGATCAGACTCTGCGTCTCCCAAAATAATACCCTGGCTGCAGCTGGCCTCAATACCCAGAGTTGACTGGAACAAGATGCTAATCGTGCCGTTCTATCTCCTGCTCTTGCACCTAACGTCTATATACCATACTTTGTTTCTTTTTTAAAAGCTGGAGTCAGATTGAGAATCGTCATCTCGACCTATTTGGCTCTGTGAGCACACTTAGTTAGTGATGCTGCAGTGAGTTATTTAAATGAGGGTTGACTCACAGCGGCCTGGCCTTCCCTGGAGCTTGAATCAGATGGGGACAGCACGCAGGGCCCTGTCCAGCCTGTTGTCGTCTTCCAAATCCTAAATCACGCTTTCTCACAGTGGTACCCCCCGTCTGTCATTTGGCCCTGCGTTCATTTAATGCTGCTGAACAATATCCAATCAGCCTCCCCCGGAGGTGTTCAAAACCAGGATCATCTCCCTGCTGCCAGGTCCTCCCGTGTGACCCTTTCATCTCCTCGTCCTCTCCGACACGCTTTTTTCTACGCCGATACGAGGAGCTCTCCTGGTTGCTGAGGTGTTTGAAAAAAAAAAGCGAATCGAGCCCTCTACCTTCCACAGTCAGACAGCTGCTCACTGCAGCCTGATTTAATGCAGTGGAGTTGAGTTCTCAGCGCTTGTTCGCTTTAATGCCGCAGCCTCAAAAAGAAGAGTTTGGGAGATTTAACAGCGTTTTATCCCCCACTGAATCATTCTGGATAGTTTGTCTGTGCTATTTCCTCAAAATGAAAATGGATTTAGAGTGGATAAGCAAGTCCAATAGTAAAATGGCTTGTAAACTGTAGTGGAATTGATTTCTACCCCCCCACTATAAAACCTTTTAATCATACTCTTATGTTTTGATGGGTTGTTTGCATTGTTGTTTGCACTACATTTTAGATAAATTCAGCTGCTGCAATCAGAACGCCCTCCAGACTGAGAAAAGTTTCTATCAGATAATCAGCTATTGTTTAAGATCAATGGAGCAGTGAAGCAAACGTGTTGTAGACACACAGAGATGAAGGTGAAGTTAGTTAGAAAATCATCCTTAAATGTGTTTACAGTCAAATACTGCCTCCAGTTCTGTCTCAGACCAGGATGCTGAATAATTAATCCACTCCAGTTGATGAAACACATTTTGCAGAGAAGAAGAAAAAAAGGAGCATTTAAGTTCTACATGAAATAAACAAGTGGAAATTAGAGAAATATCCACATGTTGTTCCAGAGCAGCAGCTGGGTTGTGGATTCAAGCGTCGATGGTGGAAAATCAGGTCTCCCACCAAATATTAAATGCCCCATCTTTCTGTAGGGTATTTTGTCATTTTATACATGCTTACATAACACAATGAGGAACGTCAACATCTGCTGAGAGGGATTCAAGCTGAAAAGTAAGTCTATTAAAGTGAATAGATCTGCTCTCGGCTGTTTGGACCTTTTTGGCCAACACAGATACAGATAATGGGTACAAATATTGTTTGTATTGTTCCATTTCATGTTTGATGTTCCCATTAGTCGAGGTGACCTATAAACTGGAGCTGAGAAGTGGATGCATACTTGTGAAAAGCACTGCTCCCTCCTGTCTTTTATGCTTATTGCCAAACACTGTCTGTGTCTACTTGTTGTTGCTTCTCCTGTTTTTGTCACACAGCGGTCTGATCTGCCAACGCCTATTTGTGAATAACATGCACCCTCAAAATCACAACAAACGTTTTAACAACTCACTTTTTAAAGCGGCTAGTGATGCATTCAAACAGGAATTGAAAATCGTAATTAAGAAACCAATCATCCATGTAGCGAATGATTCAGAAATGAATTAGTCCTTGTTATGCCAATAGGATATTTTAAAAACAATTATGACCTAAAGATAGGCTGATTGATAAATGGTGCATCCAGGTCTGCACACAGGATATGACACCGGAGAAAAACCTCCAGGTATTTAATTAAATAAGCCATGAATGGCATCTCTCATCCTTTATTATATCAGTCCCTATTTATTTTCTGCTGTCTACACATGATCCCTGGCTCTGCACCAGCTCCAGTATTGTTGCCCTATGGACAGACTGCTCAATTACATTACAGCTCACCAAATAGCTTAAACACTGAAAAAATGCCTCCGATTTTCCAGACATATATTAGTGTAATTCAATAATAAGTGTGCACTCACACACACACACACACACACACACACACACACACACACACACTGTGAATTCAACAGATCGAATTTCAGATTATACAAATGATATGGTAATGGAGTGGAAATGAGTTGTGCTCTCAACATTGACTTTAATCATAGCGGCTCATCAAATGCAGCGCTCTTATCATGTGAGGACGCCGTTAATGACATGGTGTGCTGTCATGGTGATGTCTAACCTGTAATTATTCCCCCACTGTGTGTGACGCAAACATTGTGTATGTACTGCATACAAAAACAACATGCCGATGAGCTCCTGCTTTACCTTGTTTGCATGCTCCAGGAGCAGAGTTCAGAGGGGCCTCCTCCACTATCTCTGTCTCAGGAGGCTAAAGAGGCAACGCTGGATAACCCATCCGCCAATGACGAGCTGGACACGCCCACCTCCATCGCCTCGGTGATGACCTCGACCAACGAGAGCTCCACGGAGACGGACACCCCGCAGCAGACAGACACTGAGGTGTGTGATTTTATGTCAACTCTTAGTGTTTGAATGGTGCAGACCACAGAATTAAAAAAAAATCAAAGGCCATAAAAAAGGATATTCTCTTAATCTTTTCCACAAAGGTATTTTATTCACTTGCAGTTTCAGTTGTAATTGAATCGTCAGCTAATAAGAGTCATTTCTCACTTTTGTGATCCACAAATCCTCCGGGAACTTCTTTAATCCTTTATTAACTGTCATCAAACTGTGTTTTAAGAAATATAAAAAATATGTGAATTCTAAAGGGAAATGCAATTGCAATAACTCACGAGACAGACAGACACACACACACACACACACACATTTCCCCTCTGGGTCAACAACGAACCGCAATCATGTTTAATCTCATAGAGTTGGTACATATTTACATATCTTTTGTGCTAAAATACTTTTGCTCACTCTCAGGAAAGAGTTAAAACCAAATTCAGTTTTTCAGGCGATTAAATTTACAGCAATTTCCAAACAGTGGCTGGACCTCAAGTTGTTTCACTGGAGTCCAATCTAAACTCATTTTCAACCAGAGGAATTCATTATTGTTTGGCAGTGAAAGAAGAATCCATTACTTTACTGGTGGCAGAAATGATGATGATTGATCATCACTGTGAGAAATGAGCCTGGGTGGGCTGTACAGTTCAAATGGTAATTAAACACATACTTTTGGTAGCAGAAACATGTTTGCTCAATTCCAAGTAAATTAAGACCAAATAGACGGTAAACACACTCATTTGGTGGCATTTAATCGGAGAGACGAGACCTGTGACCTTTCAGCCAAATGGGATTTTAAAGAGTAACAGAAGTTCTGATTCGATTTCTGTGGCGATAACGGTTGTGGTCAATCCTTGTAGGAGTCCAAGGCCTTGGAACAAGAGGGCGAACCGGCCCAGACCCACGAATCCTCAGAGACAAAGCAGGAGGACTTCCAGACACCGGACACACCTGATCTCACATCAACACCAGAGGCTCAAGATAACACTCCCATTGAGCAACCCATTCCCGAAGCAAACACTCAACCCATTGAGTCTGTCAAAGCGACCAGCAGCACCACCCATCAACCTCAGGTGGTGCAGCAGTCTGAGGAGCCTCAGCCAGTGAACCCAGACAGGCAGAGCAGAGTGTACACCCTCCCTGACAGCTACAGAGGCATCGGGGGTGACTTATGCGCTGGCTATGGAAGCCTGTCCCGCGCAACCCTCCACGGCTACCTCCCTGCCAAGAACTTCCAGCCCGGGGCTCACTACACCTTACCCTTCCTCAGGGACAGCTACGCTCCGGTGGGTCTCAGCCGCCAGGCGGAGGAGGACGGCGTCAGCGAACGGGGAGAAAACCCTCTGGACATGAAGCCTGACCACCCAGCTGCCAGCTACCCAACACTGGGAGGGATCCATCAGTTCAGGCCAATCACCACCATGGAGCTCCTCAGGGAGCCCTCGAGAACCAGGTAAATGTATTGATCCCTCGGGGGAGACAAATGGTAAATGGTCAAATATGAGTCTCTACATGTATTCAGCCACTTTGAAAGGGCCTTGGGACAATTAATTGGTAAAATTTGCATGTTGCTTTGTCACTAAAATACACTAAAGAAAAGTCTGTATATTTAAGGTCAATCTTTGATCTCATTAAACATTTCTGGTCAGGAAGCAGGCAGGAGAGGTAAAGGATACTCAGTCTGTGTCACTGAAATATCAATAAAGCCCCCGATAATGAGATCACCTTTAACAAAGGCGACCAGACGGCCACCAGAGAGCCTATTCACCTTTGACAGTAATTGCATCAATAAGGGACAGCAGTAAAGTAACTATTTGATGTAAATTCGACCCCAAGCTGATTTATATGGAGTACATTGGTTTACCTATATGGTTTGACTGGATTTCATAATATTAGATATTACACTAAATAACTTCTTAATACACATGACTTAAGTACAAATGAAGACTAATTCTATCACAGAGGACCCGCTGTGGAAATGATACATCAAACTTTGTGGCTGCACAGGCACCCGGTGGTTGCCTTTATCTTGGTCCTGTGAGTCCGCCTGGACAATAGAAAGACATATGGACGGCAGGTAAGGAGCAGCTGGTATCAATCAGAACCGGCAGCCTGCTGTAAAGGCGATAAATAAGGAGGTTTCACCTGTTATTGCCTGCCAGAAGCTTTTCCTTATCCCATAGCAAGTGACAGAACTGTTCACAAAAGATACAAGCAACTCACTTACGCAGTTAAACTGCCTGAAGCCCAGTCTATTAGACTAAGAGATGGCATTAAACCATTTTTCACCCAACCTGTTGAATATACTGTATCATAAAAGGAACAGATTGACATTTTGGGAAATACTCTCATTGACTTTGTTTTTAACTGACGATTTAATCTCATATTTATCTATTAAATATGAGTGAACAATCAGGGGACATTTAGCTTTTCTTAGCTTTAAGACTGGAAGCATAAGGAAACTATGTGTAACATGTTAATTAGTGAGCTTGAGGTACCTTTTTAACCTTTGGAGCCAGGCTAGCTGCTTCCCCCTGTTTCCAGGCTTCAGGTTACGCTAAGCTAATCAGTCAGTCATGCTGGCTGTAGTTTACACATAGATCTTACCTCTCAGCAAGAATGCAAATTAGTTTAGTTCTCAAAAGGTTGATCAACACTCAAATCTAAAAGCCACTCGGGTGTTTTCAGTTAATCTGGCTGATTAGACCTCTTCTCAGGACTGTGTGGGTTTATAGACGCTCATTTATCTTCCCGAGCCTCCTGTTAGCTTTGTTGCCCCCATTACGAGTGGGCAAAGTGCACATTTATCATTCTTATTGGTTGGAAATTTGTGACCCCATGAATTCAAATCACAGCTCCCACCTTCCACCTGAGCGGAGGTCTAACCAGCCAGAATAACCAAAGACCCTTTGTGGGTGTTCAGAGCCTTTAAAATTCAAGATTGATAGTCCTATTTTTTTTTTTTTTTTGTCCTGACTTCAGCATGCATGCGTGCCTTTTTTTCTCAGAGGTGGATATGACGACGCCTTCATGGCCCAGCTGGAGGGGAACCTGAATCCTTTCTTCCAGGCCATGTGCCGAGCACAGACCCTGCAGTTCCCCCACAAACGCAGCAGCATGGTCAGCCTGGACAGCATCCGCAGAGACCCCCGCTGGAGGGACCCCAACCTGCACGAGGTGATCTCGATGCTCAGCCACCCGATGGACCCGGTCAAGTCCAACGCCGCTGCCTATCTGCAGCACCTGTGTTATGAGAACGACCGCATCAAGCAAGAGGTGCGCCAGCTCAATGGGGTGCCGATCCTGGTGGAACTATTGGACCACCCTAAGCCCGAAGTCCACCGCAAGGCCTGTGGCGCTTTGCGCAACATATCCTACGGAAAAGACCACAATAACAAAATGACCATCAAGAACTGTGACGGCATCCAAGCTTTAGTGAGACTAATGAGGAAGTCCAGCAGCATGGAGGTCAAAGAGTTAGTCACAGGTACGGCCCAAGTCCTCGCTCTACCTGGAGCCAGAACCTGCGATCCTTCTTATCTCTATAGCCTTTGAATTCTCTCCTTTGCAGGAACTCTGTGGAACTTGTCCTCACACGAGCCACTGAAGATGATGGTAATCAACAACGGGCTCCAAACGCTGACCGACGAGATCATCATCCCGCACTCTGGCTGGAGGAGAGACTCGGCCGACCCCTCCAAACTGCTGAGCGCCGAGTGGACCACGGTCTTCAAGAACACCTCTGGGTGTCTGAGGTAACCTCCGCCTACTACAAAGCAGACTTGTGACGGGGCCTAGTTCTCTTTGCTAACAAAGTTGTTTCTGCAGGAACGTCAGCTCGGATGGGGCGGAGGCTCGGCAGAGGTTGAGGGAGTGCGAGGGGCTGGTGGACGCCCTCCTTCACGCCCTTCAGTCAGCTGTTGTCAACAAGGACACTGACAATAAGGTCGCTGACTCAAATTTAGAGACTTAATTAAAAAATTATACATTTAGATCATACCAAACTTGGCACCATGGTTCATTCATGCAAATTCGCTAAATTATTGGGTAATGACTTAATTATTTTGATAATTAAATACTGTGGTGTAATAGTTTGTTTTTTCTTGAAGGGCTCAGTCAAGTGAGTTATTTTTTGTAATGGCCAATTACCCTCAAATTGGTATCCTTTTCCCCTTGTTTCTCATACTTCACTGATTTAGCATCAAATCTAAATTAATAGCCTGCACACAACTGCATTATGTTCAGACGGTTAATGAAAGTCACCAAAGTAACTATGATATGGATGAGGTTATCCAATCAAAAATCCTCAACACAGAGAGTCGGTCGGTGTAAACGCTTGTGTGACCACTGCTACTGTACATGTTTCTGCACAGCATCTCTGAATGGACTCTTCTGTCTTTGTCCTCCATTCAGTCGGTGGAGAACTGCGTGTGCATCCTGCGAAACCTGTCCTATCATGTTCACAAAGAGATACCCGGAGCCGAGCGCTTTCAAGAGCCCCACGCCAACCATCCGATGAGATCAGTGGGCCACCAGAAGAAGAAGAATGAGACCGACTGCTTCGGAGGGAAAAGACCCAAAGGTCGATAGACCATTATGTTTGATGACATCAACATGCTCTATTTGAGATTCCTGATAGGGGCTTGGATGCGAGCACTGAGTCATTTTCTAAAGGTTTTAGAGGTTTATTTTATTGTTCGATTCTTTGTTTCTCCTCCTCCCCTCCCCAAACTCAGGGGTTTGTTGCCCCTTTTCATCCCAAGCCTAAATGTTTCATAACCCCGCTCGTTCAGGAGCTGATTATATGTATTTTGCTCTTCTGGAGGAGTGTTGGCTTCTAAAACAAAACGTGTTTATACTATGTGATTTTTGCACCGTGCAACTGATGTAACAAGCAAGAGGGTTTTTTAAACTGAACCCCCCCCTCCCGTTAGTCATGCATAACGCAATGCGAGTCATAATGTGAATTACATCTGATTTACAGTGACTAATAGGCTGCAGCAGTTTGTGCTGCAGGACACCGCTTAATGGAGAAACGATAGGGTTAGAGTTAATTGTGATTTAAAGTTTTATGGCTCTCCCCCAATGCTAACCTTTCAGCTAATTGCGCAAAATTGACAAATGCTTCTCTGAGCCAAATATCAACCTGATACTGTCAGTACCCCCAGTGACTCACCACATGGAGGAGCTCTGTGTTTTCTGACGCTGTCTAATCTAATCTTTATTCTTCTTTTCCCTTCGAACCCTATTACTCAGAGGAGTGGTTCAATCAAGGTCAGTCTTCTCGTTACAGCTGAATACTTTGACGCTGGTAATATTGTGATTCGATACCACATTGAATTTGCTGACATAATGAAAACCCGTGTTTGTATTTGTGTGCATGTTATGTGTCTGTGATGTACAGGTTGGAAAAATGGATTAATGGACAGAAAGTACGGTACATTGGATTTACCAAAACGTACACAACAAATGAAAGGTATACACTGAGGAGATGTAATATCAACTTCACATAAAACACTGCATTTTTAAATTATACTGATGGTATGACTCAGTCACATTTGGAAATAAATAGGCCACACATCGTAGCCAGATTGAATGAGCTTCCATCATATATCATCATCATACAGCATCATAATCAAGCATCAGTTACCTGCTTATGTTATGTGCTTTGTATGCATGACGTTGGCATGGCCTGAAAGAGAATGGATTTGAATGCAAAGCCACACTCCTGCACCTGCACCACTTCAGGAGAGTATCATTACGAAAACAAAAATGACCCTCCAACTCGAAAGTCTGGCAAACATCTAGACGAGGAACATTTCCTCTGGCAGGCACTTGAAGAGGACACTATATTTTCTTTCCTTTTGAATCGTTACTAGAATGAATTCTGCGTGAGTGTGTGTACATTTATAATGGGGATTTTTACTGAACAGTCCTGTGCTGAATACTGTATATGTGGATCTGGCTGCTGTTTGAATAGTTTGAAGCTATGCTTATGCCTCTGACACTCCGGCCGGTGAATGCAAATCTGTTTGACCAGCATGTAATGGTCCCAGGTCAGTTTTATACGACTTGTTAAACATCCAGCAGTCTCCACTGGCTCAGTACAAACAAACAAAAAAACTCTGCAGGAGTCAGCGTTTACTACTACAGACCTGATTAACCCAGATTGAGGAAATCGTGGAACAATGGCATGATAACAACACTGTTGTGTAATGAATTAGCAGCTGATGGTCCTGCAGGTACTTCACAGCTGCTTGACTATCATATCTGAGTTCCTCTGCCTTTTCTTTTTTGTAAAGGCTTGGAGCTGCTGTATCAGCCAGAGGTGGTGAGGCTCTACCTCTCTCTCCTTACCTGCAGTCACAACCACAACACCCTGGAGGCAGCTGCGGGGGCCCTGCAGAACCTCGCTGCGGGACACTGGGCTGTGAGTACATGGAGCCCTTCCAGCTCTTACACTCTTTACACAAGGGGTTGTGAGTGTGTCGTTTATTCTTGAAACATAAAAATGATCTCTAAGAAGCTGGAAATGGGAGCATTAAACTTTAAATTGATGGTGGTTATCAAATGACACATTGTTGGCCCTATAGCCAAATGGGATCGCCATGCAGCTGCTGTCATAGTGTCCTAGTGTCCTTATACCTCTATGGAGCAGGTCCAGGATTTGTCTCTGGATGACATTATCGCTATCACCCTCTTCGCTCTCATTCTAAGGGGGGGAATTAAAATGAACTGGACTATAAATGTCTAACTCAAGTTGAGGATGTATTTAGCTTCTAACTCAGTCCGCACTATACAGGGGTCAAATAAGACAACCTCCCCATATCAGGCCCTCAGGTGAGGGCCTCCCTGCCCACAGCTTTTTCCTTGCAGCTGTGGTTGTATTACAGACACCGTATCAATGTTCAAGTGTGCCGAAAGTGGGAGATGTAGGGTTGATCGTCTTAATCCAACTGGACTCTCTAGATTGATTCTGCCGCCAGCCTGTATGATCAACACTCACTTCATACCGCCGTACCCCAAGTGGGGCCGTAGGCCTGTCAAATAATGTGCTTTGCCAAGATATACTGAGCCACGAGTGTCACTATGATTTAAAGCTCGCAGCGCTCAGGAGGAAGGAGTTTCAAAATCATTGGAATCAAGTTGCATCACACACACGAGCAGTCGAGGGAGCAAACTTAGTTATTACTTATGGTGTTTTTATAGTGCACTTATATGAGTGGGGGTTTTGTAAAATGTGGAGAATTGAGTGGAAAGTTAAGAGGGCCCTAAAAGTAAAAAACCTCAGCTACTCCCGAAACATCACTCAACTGTAATTTGTGTTGACTCCTGTAGTGGTCCAGCTACATCCGGGCCACAGTGAGGAAAGAGAAAGGGCTGCCGATTCTAGTGGAGCTGCTGCGCTCTGACGTGGACAAAGTGGTGCGAGCCGTGGCTATTGCTCTTCGCAATCTGGCAATGGACAGGAGGAATAAAGACTTAATAGGTACAGGCTTCTCATCTGCATACAGGCCACTCCCCGCCCCGCACGCTGACTCTGCTACGTTTGTCTCTCCGTCACACAGGGAGCTATGCTTTGAGGGACCTCGTCGGTAATCTGCCGTGTGGGCAGCAGCACCCGGCAAAGAATCTGGACGGCGATACGGTGGTGTCTATTCTGAACACCATCCACGAGATCATCACAGATAGCCCAGAGAACGCCCGGGCACTCATACAGGGTCATGCGGTGCAGAAACTGGTGGCCATCAACAAGTCAAGGTACTTAAAGGCCTTCCAACTCAATTGGGAATAGCATTCCTTTTAGTACTTCAGACACAAGCTTGATGTAATAGCCCATGTCATTAGAAGTATCATGTCCCAGGGTGATCAGATCAGATTGTTTTAAATCTACGGGACAGTATTGTCTCTGAGCCATCCTTTGTTGTTTAATACAATGTCTGATGATTTTGTCATCAGCCAAGCAACACGGGAGACCAAGGCAGCTTCCCATGTGCTCCAGACAATATGGGCCTACAAGGACCTGAGAAACGCTCTGATCAAGGCCGGTTGGACCAAGAGCCACTTTAAGGTATTTGTAACTATTTCCTGGATGTGGCGTGATTGTGCAAACCCCTTTCTAGCTGGTGGTAGAGAAGTAACAAACAGACATATGTTCAACTGTGAAAGTGGGACAGTGACATTGATCAGTGACGTTGATCTGAACATAGAGAATCCTTGTGCACAGTAGGCTGCAGGCACCAGGACACAAGACACCCTTTATGCAAAGGTGTAAAATGGATCAAAACATTTACATTTACAAAACATGAAAAAAAAAAAAAAAGGTGTGTTACTGTCCAACACTCAGTCGTTCTAATCAAAACCGGTCCAATACCCTTTTATGAAATTGGATCAACAGGAAAGCATGACATTCTGGTTGCCATCCAGGAACCTAATCCTCTTTTTGTCTTTCGAAGCCAACAACTACCGGAGTGACTAAAAAATCCAAGAGCGGCAAGCAAGGCAGCGATGATATCACTTTGCCTCTCATGGATAAAACCCAAGGTCAGCAAATCATTGCACGCACTCCCTCAGCAAAATGTCGTTAAACCATAATCTAAATGAGAGAAGTGTCCTCCAGCTCAGAGAACAAAAAAAAGAAAATGCTTTTTAAACACACTGTGGTTCGTGTCATGTCAGGGACAAAGAAATGGGCATTTTGAGTCCGGGACCATATCGTTCTGAAACATAGCCTTAAACCAGTGATGTGCTGCCAAGGTTATCAGTGCAGAGCCTTGGCTTATTAGCCTGAACAGGCTCTCCCAGAGGCAGGGCAGGCTCACGCATCACCAGTCACATTAATTTGAATGTTGTTCCAGAAGGGCATCCGTTTTCCCACGTCAAGAGCGACCTCTAGCTTCCCACCAAAACAGGGATTTTCTATTAACGATTCTTTATGAATTATGAACATCATAAAAAAACACCCTTTGAAATATGAATCGTGGGGAATGGGTACAAACTCTATTCGTTTAATTTCATTGCATTGCATTTTAAATGTTATTCTTTTTCATAGCTAATGATTCAGAAATGGGTGAAAGCAACTTGCTATACAGTATTGGGTAAAATTGAGCCACATTTATAGACTGAAAAATGTGTTCTTTCAACTATGTAGAGTATAATAGGTTGTTATTTACATTTATAGGCTAGAATCTATAAACTTTTTGGTTTTATAGCAGCAATAGCCTAATAACACCTAATAACTGAGTAAAGTTAGCCATGTAACATTAGCAGAATGAGGAATAATCAACATAGCATCTAGCTTCATTAGCTTAGCGTGGCGAATGCTAGCAAGCATGAATTCAAATAAAATATGTTCACAACCATATGCTGCTTGTTGACCCAACACGTTTATTTAAATTGCACAAAATTACAGGAAAATGTCCAATTAACGTTAGGTAGTTACAAGGTTAGCTCATTAAAAAATGATTGAACTCACTTTCCAAAAGTAAGGATACTTAGACTTTAGCGCATTTAGTACAAATCAGTTCTTTTTCTCTCAATATATTTTAAGACTCGTCTATGCATTACTGTTTCCATATTGCATTTCCGTATTGTCTAATGCTAAAATGATTATAATTTTCCCTTACAGATGTATATTCCACTTTGGAGCCAAACGATAGAGTTGGCGATGGAAAAGGGCCAGTTGTGGAAAGAGACACTCTCCAGGTAATTGGCCCATTTGAATGAACTGAATTTCAGATTACGTGTGTACTTCACACCTATCCCTGGTATGGAAGCATAAATTGTGACAATTGTTTTACAGGATTTTGTTTAAAAGGATTACTTCCGTGTGACTTCGCTTGTCAAGTGTTTTTTCGTGCATTGACGATTTGCATATTTCTTTACCTAGGCGATAAGTGAGAGGAAGCACTTCATCAGAGCTGGCAGGCCTGCAGTGGGCCTCATGGATAACAAGCCTCCACCACTGGACTCCTGGGTGTAAACATGACAACACAGCGAGCCAAGCTCAAATCCTGCAGAGACACTTTCCGCGGATGAAACGTGGATTTGTGCCGCGTTCTCATTGTTGTACAGACAAACACGTTAAACGAAAATAAAAAAGATAAATAATCTCCTTTGTTTACAGGAAATAATGTGCCAAACATTTACATGTATTTATTATGGAGCTTATTTGGCAAAAGATTTAATAGATTTTTTTGGTCATTTAGGATGGTATACTGTCTGAAACTCATGATGGATTATGTGTGACATCTGAAATAGCCTAAATATGCAAACTGTGGTGAATCATGACTCCAAAGAATATATGACATGTACAATTTGAGTTTTATTGCTAGTATGAGACAAGTCAGAAGACTTCTAGTTTGTCAAGCTTAAGGCCTAAAAGTGACACGTGGATCTCTTGTTGTCCATCCCCGTGGGTTCTGGGCTAAAGACAATTGTGATATAAAAACATTTTAAAGTATTTTTAGCCAGTGTTTGAGATAATTAGGATTAGGGCTATTGTCAGTCTAGCCATCAAAAACATCCAAATGATTTGGAATTCAGTCTATTCTTGACAAACCTGCCATCAGACTAGACCGTGTGATCATCAGCAAAGCCGCTCTGTTCCATTTGTTTCATGGTAGGCAAAATGGGATTGTAAATGTGTAACAAAGGACTGTTAATATTCTAAATGAAGGTATTTATATTGTAATATTTATTGTAATACCCATGTTATTAATTAAAGGTATATTGATGTGCATTAGCTAATACCGGTAAGTGGTCCTCCATTCTATAAAACTCTGCTTTGCAGTGGTCCTTTTTGCATCGCGATGTTGAATGAAGAATTAAAATAAATGATGTGCATAATTTCTCATTTTTTATTTGCATTCTCTTTTTGTACCACAGCCTGGATTTTATTCCCTCTTGTATTTCACGAGTGGGAACCTGTTATATTAAACATCACCCACTGGTAAAAACACTGTTTGGAACACCCCCTACTGGGATCCACCTCCCGCTTTGAAAACCTCTTTGGTGCATTTTCTGTGTAGAACCAGACAAGCTGTCAAGACGCTCATATGACCTCAGATCCGCAGCAGCCAGCAGGGGTGATTATGAACTTCTGAACTCTTATGGTGCATGCTGCCACAGAGAGGGCTGCAAGTTTTGGCATTAGTCATGCTCCCTCCTTCCTCCTGCAGGCTGCAGGGCTCACTTGCATGTGTGGAGGCATTTTAGATGCATGCATGCACTGTGGCTTCATGTATATAAATACACACATATATATTCATGTCAAGTCATATGTCTCATATACACTGATGAAGCGTTATGGTGTAGTGTAGTCGTATTGATGTTTGATTTAAGTCACAATCTATTCAAATGATGCAGTTAAAAAACAATTAGTTCTCATTACGCATTATTTATTTGTTGAAGCAGATGTGCATTGAAATGATAGCAATGGTTGCATTTGCTATTAGAAGACAAAACCAGTAATTAATTATAAGTATATGCATACTTTTGCACCTGATGAAAAAGTTAAATTAAACTAAAATAATGAAGCACTGGCCTCTACACAGAAATTAACAATATTATTAATTGATTACACAGGAAATACTACCCACAACATAATTTGTCCCACTTTTTGGTGCTATAAATTCCTTATCTCTAAATGTAATAAAAAATAAAGTATCACGGTATGGTATGGTACCACATATAGATGTTCAACTGTCATGTAAGTCACTGTATGGACGTTTTATGGTCAAACAAAAGGGAAAAGCGTACATCACAATGAGACCGAACATCAGTGGAAAGGATATTGATACTCATAAGTTCCTGGTGGGGAGAGAGAGAGGAGGGCTGAGCAGGGTCTTCGTGACATCTCCAAACATGTCAGCACAGCACATTGGACAGCACAGCCCTGCCCTCAGAACCAAACCTCACGATCAACAAGGGCGAAGCTGTTTCCTCTTTACCCCAACAGCAACCCGTCGTCTTTAAAACGAAGGAGAGTCCTTCCCTCGGGAGGCTGAGCTGTCTGCAGGTGTCCTCTCCATAGGAGCCCTCGCGTCGTCTCATCTGATCCCCAATCTCTGGATTTAAACCATGACCGTTTCAGTCTTCTCCAACCTCGGGTTTATCCGCTCCCTGAACGTCCTACTTCTGATGTTGACTGGTTTGAGCCTGAGCAGTCCCATCAGGTCCCCTGAGAACCGTCACAGGGTATCAGTCGGTAGGGATGTGGGTGTTAATCCGCTACTTGATGCACAGGACTTTCTCAGCCAGTTCCTATCCACAATGAACCTCACAGAGCTGAGGCCCCAGACCAGGCCCCTCGCTGCCCGCAAGGAGCCACCAGAGTACATGCTGGAGCTGTACGACCGGTTTGCTAACGACCCCACGGCTGTGCCCTCGGCCAATGTTGTGCGCAGTTTCAAGAACGAAGGTACAATTTTTTTGTTTTTTTTGTTCAACCTTACAAAAAGCTCAGGAAATGTATGTATTGCACAGAAAAATAAGAACTTTGCATTTGATTTTTTTCAACCAGTTGAAGGATTAGCACTCAAATCATTGGATCTTGTTTGACATTGTAATAATTTCATGATATAAAATTGGATAACATTGATTTATGGAAGTCAAAATGCTACAAAATTTCAAAGTGTTAATAGCTTAAATTGAAACAATGAAGCTGCAACTAAGTCCTGACATTTTATGAATAATATGATTCAAACCAAAAGCATCTATTATGAGTATTCGATACAAGGCTATATATGAATATTTGTTTAATTTGACTTTTGACTCCACAAATTGATATTTTGATTGCAGATTCTTCCCCCTACAGTATAACACCCAGGGGTGTGAGGATACACCCGCTGCTATTCAACATCTCAATGCACCACCACGAGCACATAACACTCGCCGAGCTTCGCCTGTTCACCCTGTTCCAGAAGGCCCAGAGACCACATGCCGGCATTGACTGCAAGGTGACCATCTACAAAATACATGAGGGCGTCGTTTGGACAAAAGAGGTGAGGAGAGAAGGGAGAAGGAGGGATAAAGAGGAGGTGGTGGAGATGAAGGATATGGAGGAACTGGTGACAAAGCATATCCATGCCAAAGATAACAGCTGGGTGTCGTTTGATCTGACTCATGCGGTCGCACTCTGGCAGAAGTCTGGGTGTTCGACTCACAGACTGGAGGTCCATATATCGGGCCTGGGGTCAGAAGAGGAAGGGGCCACGCGAGGGGTCACAGAACAGGTCGGGAGGTCGGCTGAGATCGATATCGACAGGAGCTTGGAGGGGAGACACAACGCGGCGATGATCGTATTCTCAGACGATCAGAGTAGAGACCGCAGACAGGATAAACAAGACCTCGGCCAGATGATCGAGCACGAGAATGACCTTCCTGAGAACGTGGGCCGGAGCCAACAGGCTTTCTGGGGCCACGCTAATCACAACAGTGGCGAGGCCGACCAAGACGGGCCTGTCACGCAACTGCAGTCCAACCTTATCTACGACACGCCCCCGCGAATCCGTCGCAATGTTAAGAGCGAGCCGTGCAAGAGGACCCCGCTCTTTGTGGATTTTAAAGACATCGGCTGGGACACCTGGATCATCCAGCCTCTGAGCTACGAGGCGTACGAGTGCAATGGCGTGTGCAACCCGCCGATGACCTCCGAGGTCTCACCCACCAAGCATGCCATCGTGCAGACGCTGCTGAGTGTGAAGAGTCCAGACAGAGCCTCGCGTGCCTGCTGTGTGCCCACTAAACTGGAGCCAATCTCGCTTCTTTATCACGATAACGGGGTGATCACTTTCAACCACAAGTATGAGGGAATGGTGGTGGCAGAGTGTGGCTGTAGATAGTCCTACACAGAGACTGTGCACTGATGTCTGCTATCTATCTATCTATCTATCTATCTATCTATCTATCTATCTATCTATCTATCTATCTATCTATCTATCTATCTATCTATCTATCTATCTATCTATCTATCTATCTATCTATCTATCTATCTATCTATCTATCTATCTATCTATCTATCTATCTAAGATCTATACAGCGGTGTGTAAAAACACAAGACTAGACTAGTTGTAAATTAGGGATGGACACAAATCTCTGCTACATGATGTAAATTTGTAATTGTATAAAGGTAAATCAGTTTTTATTGTATAATGTTGAATATAAAAGCTGTCAGTCATGATTTATTATAATTATTTGCCTTTTTTTGTGTTTTAGAATGCTTTTGGATGAGTTCCACATTTCATTGTAAATTAAAATGTTGCACCAGTCCCATTTGACACAGTGACAGACCAAAAGAAGATGAGAAATGGAAGCTGTGATAGAAGATGTCTGAACATCCTGGTAAAAAAAAAAAAAAAATGTTTTTCAGATGAAGTGAGCTCCGTGTGATTCGGGCGAGTCAAAAGGTTCAATACCACAGATTTCATACCAGTTACAATCACATTCTTCTGAATCATTTGGAAATGCGTGTGTGAGATAAAAGCACAAAAGATGTGTGCGAGGTTTCAATCTGACAAAAGTGAAGTTTGCACTTGTAGGGTAATTTCAAAGGAGTACTGGAACAGAATATACTTTGATTGATAGACAAGCCATCTTATTGCAAAATCTACATGCATTATCGCTGACTTATTATAGAGCTTTTTCTAACTTTCTATTTTCCACCTGCATTTTGCCAGCTTATTCAAACTGAAAAATCTACATTTAGGATAGCCACCAGATTACAATGATTTGCACTACTTATAAGATGCTGAATGTTTTTTAAATATGATATATCTCTTAAATGTAATTTAACCATATTCTTGACAGAATTGTTTATAGATGCTGCAGGTTTGTTAATTTGCTTCTGTGCACTGTGATATGATGGAGCCATTTAAATATATTTCCTCGTATTTGCTTGCCAAACTTGCAGATGAGTTTCACAGTGTCTTGGAGCTCTTCATGGCTTCTTGTCTGACGAATGAATAGTTTCTCTAACCGAACATCAATTGCTGTGAAATCTTCCTTCACATTGCAGCCATTCATATCCTGCTTTTGGCTCTCACACCAATATTAATGTTATTATGGTTGTACAAATAAAACATCTAAAAACAAACATAGCCACTGAGCAAGTTTGGATCTCTTGTGCACCCTCTTTCGTTGTCAGGTAATCACAGCATTCCCTACCTAACAACCTTAATCCCCATCCCTCTAGCGCCACATGCCTGGCGGGCCTCTCTCTGCCCGCTTCCATGCCACGGTGATAACGAGGTGTCAGAGCCTGGAGTCCTGCAGACCGTCACTCAGGATGAGACGCCACTCCAAGTGGCAGCGTTTGGGAGGTGAGGTGGTGTCAAATTCCTGGTCTCCAACGCCAACATGCTCTATTAACAATCCTACCATCAGGTTGCCTGGTGCCCTCTGAACCCTCCCACTTCCCTTTTCTGACACGGGCATGCTGACGCCCTTATCGAGGCCACGGCAACAGTACAAATGGAAAAATTACATGTCACATCATCACCCAGCCTCTGCTGTTAACAGTCGGAAGAAGATAACAATAATGGAATAACACTGTTGAACTTTATAACTTAATAGGATCCTCCGTCAGCACGCAGATCTACATAGGCCAAGCGTGCCGGGCAGAGATATCGACTGGCAGTGAACAAATTGATTTCCCTCTGTGGACCTATTTTATTAAATTGAAAATTTGAATAAAGTGCCAATATACAAAGTCTATTCCTAAAATATCCCTTACTTGTTCACATGAGAATTGATATTTTCTTAAGTTTGAGGACAAAACTATTGGGGAGAGGAAAAAGGGATAAATCTTATTAATGATTTATAAAAAGCCAAGACCTTCCCCTATATATTCAAGTCCAGTATTTGTAAAGCACATTTTACACACTTTGACTCTCCTTTTGACTTAGAATACAACTACAATATCTTGCCTTTAAAGTTTAATATATCAATGACAATCATAATAAGAATGGTAAAAACAAAGAAATACAACACATTTTCTTTTTTGCCAACTTGAACTGTTATATTAACTAGTATGTTGTTACTTGTTGTATTTTATGTAAAATATAATCTAGAACTGCACCTATTGTGTAAACATTGACAGAGCTTCAATAAAAATACAAAAAAGAAGAAATACGCCTCCAAAAATAAATATATATACATATAATTGTTCTTTTTAATTATGATACATCAATTACTATTTAGATACTGTAATTATGATACTTCACTTGGGCTAGATTTTTCTTTAAAGGTAGAGAAATATACGACTCACCACAATTAGAATTACTTTCACTGTTAACGAAACGATACATTAAATGATATCTGCTTTAAAAATAATAACATCCCTTTAACAAACACACTAACTAACATGGTCTGGAAAAGGGATCCACCAAGACTATATGTCAACAACACAGTTGGAGCGGGTTGGTGTGATGGCAGCTTTGTTCACAAGGCTGTTGTTGTTCATGGGAGGTCAACATGAAATCATAAACACATGGTTAATCTCATTGGGAGATATGGAAGAGAGAGCGTGAGAGAGATTTGGACAGGGGACTGTTGTCATTACTGTGATGCCACACTATGTTATAACCACAAGGGGGAGACTTTATATTTAAGTAAAAACCCATCACACCACAAAATCTTTCACCTGAATTATGTGTTTTAAAGAACATAACCTTAAGGATAAGTCTTGTCCAAATAAATGTTGAGAAGACACTACTAAGCATGCACCCAGCAAATAAAAAATTATATTACAACCAACTTCTTTCTATGGTGACAAACATCTTGTGCCATGAAGACACTGATTTGTAAAAAAAAAAAGGTGTCAATCCAGCTGCGGCTCTCATTGCTTCCCCATTCACTCCAACCCTTTCTGACTCTGTCGGGTATAGTTCACACAGCAGGCTACACTTTGCAGCTTTCAGCCCAAGAAACCAACATGCAGTCAAATAATTACGACAATGTCTTTTAATTATAGAGCATGTTTCAAGCCATCAGCACTACTTAATACTGCACGATTTTGATTCAGCAGCACTCAGCAGCGTCTCAACATAAGTTAACAGCATAGTTATAGACCTGGAGATAGACATTTTGAAATATATATATATATATATCTCACACACACACACACACACACACACACACACACCATATCACCAGCGCCACGCCTGTAACATCTACGCGTGCATGCGCAGTGGGATCGAGGTGGGTGGATTTTTGTTTATTTTCGTGGCCAATTGACGAAAAACGTGTTGCTATATTATTATTATTAAGTACTTTTTTTCTTCTGCCGTTTTAGTGTAATAAAGCTAACAGGTAAACGGGCATGCGTGTAGTTCATATGCTGGTTGTTTACCATTTCACGAGCAGGGGATTTGGGCCGTCAGAGGAGAAGGTTAGCCAGCGAGCTAGCGTGAAGTTGAGGGTCCTGCAACGCTAGTTAGCTGTTAGCAAGCTAGTCCAGATGCCGTAAATGCAAGCTCGTTAACGGCACACAGCGTGTCGAAATGTAGGTAGCTTGAACATCTCACGTATCGTCTTGCACCACTGGGAGAAACGCGACTGCGCGGAGAAATAAGCGTGAGTCCACAAATCGGTTTGAGGTAATGTTAGCTAATGTATAGAGGCGGTGATTAGCGTTAGCTAGCTATCGCTCACGGTGTTCTACGGGAAGCCCAGTGACGGCTAACGCCAACAGAGCCACTCGACACTAACTGGGCAATGTTAGCTGGCCTCAGCGATTGTTCACCTACAAAACATGTGTTATTACGATAATAAGTGAGCATCACATTCAGATTAGGTTGGGTTGTAAAGGGAGCTCCCGAGGCATTGTTAGGAGGGACACACTGCATGTGTTTATGAGTTAGATTAGCTCTCCCATCTAGGCTAACGTTAGCTTCGTTTGTTGTGAAAACGCTCTTAAAACCTAACTTAATGTTCAGTTATCACAATCCTAATGTGATAAACCGACTATGGAAGTTGAGAATGCACGGTCACATCAGTGCCGTACGAATATGTCGTGTTGCATTCCAGCCTAGATGTGATGTCCATGTTTGCAGAGGAAACCCGCTGAGAGTTTCTGCACGACTGACCGAGCTGTAATGATAAGGAAGAGTGGTTGTCAAAGTGTAATGTTGCTGAAGGCAGAATCCGCGTGGCTGTAAACACATGATGCATTAAGCTGGTCCCTGTGCTATTTTTTTTAATGCCATTTGTCATTTTAAAGGGACATTAGATTGATTTGAGAGATCACTGAACATGATGATCCATCCTCTTTCTGCACCTGGCATTAAGTCAGGTTGATGCACACATTGTTGCTTTTGGATGGTTGGCATAACATCTGAACTCTCAGTAATAACGCACTTGTTCTCTCTGTTTTAGGTTGCTACGCTTGGGCAACATCAGAAATACAGCATTTTAGCCTTGACACTCAAACTGGTAAAGTCATAGAGGATACAACTTGAAAGTCTCCCCAAGGTTGAAACCTAAGGAGCAAGATGTCAATCACGAACACTCCCACGAGTAACGATGCCTGTCTGAGCATTGTGCATAGCCTGATGTGCCATCGACAGGGAGGGGAGAGCGAAAGCTTCGCTAAGCGAGCTATTGAGAGTCTCGTCAAGAAGCTGAAGGAGAAAAAAGATGAGCTGGACTCCCTCATTACAGCCATCACTACAAACGGAGCTCATCCCAGCAAGTGTGTAACCATACAGAGAACTTTGGATGGACGCCTACAGGTATAGTAGCAGATATACTGTGTCAAGTTGGTTTAATATTTTGTTCCACATAATTGTAAGAGAAAACAACAACCAATCTCATTAGATCCACCTGTCTGTGCTCTAGGTTGCAGGACGCAAAGGTTTTCCCCATGTTGTTTATGCCCGACTGTGGCGATGGCCTGACCTGCACAAGAATGAGTTAAAACATGTGAAATATTGCCAGTATGCCTTTGACTTGAAATGTGACAATGTTTGTGTCAATCCATACCACTATGAGAGGGTCGTCTCCCCTGGCATTGGTAAGTAAGCATCCCAGGTTTGTTAGTCTTGACTAACATTTTAAATGTATGGTTCGGCACTCCTGATACTCCACATTCTTAGTGATCTGATTGACAAAATAACAGCATGTGTTTTAATTCTTACTGAGAATATTAGTCTACGTTCACTGATTGATTGACCTATCTGTTCTATTTTGGGTTTTGCAGACTTGTCAGGGCTGACCCTTTCAACTTCAGGTAAGGAGGCACCAAAGGTTACCTGTTTTCTAACTGAAGATTTTGTGGATCAGTCTTACCTATGTCTGTTGTCTTCGTGCAGGTCCACTCATGGTCAAGGATGAGTACGACTATGACAATCAGCAATCTCACTCAAGCTCTGAAAGCCACATGCAGACAATCCAGCATCCTCCATCAAGACCCAGTCCACAGGACACGTTCATCAACCCCGCTCTGCTCCCCCCATCGGAGGGCAGCAGTTCAGCGTCAACCTCCGCTTTCACCACCATCAGTGTTGGACCCTCAAGTGAGACAATACTAAAGAGATTATATTGATGCCAAACATAATGGAAGATGCCCTCTGTGCTCTTTTTTGCCAATGAGAAATACATTTATTCAACCAAGGAAAAAAAATGTTAAATTATTACATCTGTGTAATTATATACACACGTCAGACACTTTTTATGAGGATTGATTGATTGAAACAACATTTTTTGCATTTAGCTTTATCATCTGATCTACCTTTACAGACGCAACAATTTAATGATTTTTATTTACAGATCCTACCCCTAATTGGAGCAGAAACAACAGCTTCACCCCTGCAGTGCCTCAACATCAGAATGGGCATCTACAGCATCACCCTCCCATGCCTCACACAGGGCATTACTGTGAGTGAATGGAAATTCTCCTCAAGCCGTTAAATAGTCCTAATCCTTTCTTTTATCTGATGGAACCTCCTAAGCTGTTTTCCACATTAGGATCATTTACCAGATGTAAAAGTCTTAAGTGACATAGGTGTTGTAGATCAAAGCTCCACCCCTCTCATTTCATGAACTCATTTTAAGCACAGTTACTGCATGATCTGTGCTGCATGACAACGTGTCAGTCAAAGTAATGTTGACGTGTTCTTGCAGGGCCTGTTACCAATGAAATTGCATTCCAGCCACCCATATCCAATCACCCTGGTGAGCATCGAGCTGCAGATGGAAGACAATCCACATATTTTCAATAATCAGTGTAACCCATTTGACTTGTGGTTGTCTGTTGGCTTGTTCAGCTCCAGAATACTGGTGCTCCATTGCATACTTTGAGATGGATGTCCAAGTGGGAGAGACGTTTAAGGTGCCGTCCACATGTCCGATAGTGACTGTGGATGGCTACGTTGATCCCTCGGGAGGGGACCGCTTTTGCTTGGGCCAGCTGAGCAATGTCCACAGGACGGAGAACATAGAGAGGGCCAGGTACTTCCCCATTTTCTTGGAGATATATCATCATACAGTTAATTCAAGCAACTCATGTTTACTGCATGTCTTGGTATTGGATTGGGAAACTGTTGGTGATGTCACTTTCTGACTGTGTTTATCACTTTACCCCCTCCTCTCTGTCCTTTTAGGCTCCACATCGGCAAAGGCATGCAGCTGGAGTGCAAAGGTGAAGGGGACGTGTGGGTGCGCTGTCTGAGTGACCATGCAGTGTTCGTGCAGAGCTATTACCTGGATCGGGAGGCTGGACGTGCCCCCGGAGATGCAGTTCACAAGATCTACCCCAGCGCTTACATCAAGGTGAGATTGCAGTACAAAGGTCATGGTAGAGACCAAGGAGGTGTTCTGCCCATTTGCAAATTCCTGATTACTCTTAGCACTGGCTGCAGTTACAGTACATGCACACCAATGAACCAGGCATAATGTGATTAAGGCTCTAATATAAGTAAGATTGAACTACGGTAATACAAAAAAAAGCTCTAATTTAATGAAATTATGCTAATATTAGTTGGAGTAGCCATAATCAGAGTACATTATGTGCAGCGTTCAGTTGTATTATTCAAGGAAATGATTTCCCCATGTATAAATGTTCAATAGCTTTTCTTCGGATTGAAGCATTGGTCTTGTCCCCTGCTAGGTGTTTGACTTGCGTCAGTGCCACAGGCAGATGCAGCAGCAGGCGGCGACGGCTCAGGCAGCAGCTGCAGCCCAGGCAGCAGCAGTGGCTGGGAACATTCCCGGGCCCGGCTCTGTGGGAGGCATCGCTCCCGCCATCAGTGAGTTCATACTGCTGCACTTACCCTTCAACAAGTGTGTTATTATGACTGCACAGCGTTGTGTGCGAGATAATTATATAACGGCATGAACAGGAACCTGCCGTGTCTGTTAATTATAAGGAAAATAGAAGTGGGATATGGATAGTTATATATATAGTCAGCATATCTTAACTAAATTGGAGTTTAACTATTTGAATTTAGCGATTTGTGTTGTCTGTGCAACTGCGTAGGAAAATGTAGGTACTGGGTCAGGATATGGTATCAACATATTCAATATGAAGTGAGGTTGTTGAAAGTCAAATTGGCCCAAACTTAGTATTTGTCTTTGGTGTTAGGAAGTTGATGTATAGCAGCATTGTGAGATATGTATGATAGAAGGGATTGGATAATTGCTCTGAAACTCAAAAGCATTGGATCATGTGTTTCAAACTATGAATACTACACATAGTTTTAGAACAAATAATGACCACATTAACAGTTTCACATAGCTAACACCATTAAACAACTAACTGATTTACATAATGAATCTGTTCTGTGGGTTTTAGTTTGAATGCAGTGAGACACGTGAGGCCTGATCTGATTGAGACATATGCATATGACAGTAGTACTACTACCCAGTATATGCTGAAACTTTCCCTCCAAGAGGAACTTAGCTAACTTATCTCTGCAATCTTTGGCCTTTCGTGCCACATTGATCTAAAAGTTGCTGCCTGTAATTCCCCCACAGGTCTGTCTGCTGCTGCAGGCATTGGGGTTGATGACCTGCGCAGGCTGTGCATCCTGCGGATGAGCTTTGTGAAAGGCTGGGGGCCCGACTACCCACGGCAAAGCATCAAAGAGACACCGTGTTGGATCGAGATCCATTTACACCGAGCGCTCCAGCTTCTGGATGAAGTTCTGCACACCATGCCCATAGCTGACCCTCAACCCCTTGACTGAGTCAAAAGACACAAACTGTACAATCAAAGAAAACAATGGGACTGTACTTTTTAACCAACCACTCCACCTACAGCCCCGGGGTGCTGGAGGAGGACTGCAACCCCAGGGATGCTGAGTAGATTATAAGAGGATGAATAAGGACATACAGGCCGGCAGTATACTCCAACAAACTGCTTTCAAATCCAGCACTGCAAGCAGTTACTAGTATACCGAGTGGAACTCCAGGTCTGTAAGTGTCAGTGACTTCCAGACAACAACTGGAGGAATATGTCAAGTTCCTGCAAACATGCTGTCAAGAGGCTCAAATTGGAACTCGAAAATGGCATGAAGCGAACAAGGCTGTGTGTCTCTCAAATCTTGAACTGTTGATAACAAAAATATTCACATTGATATGAATTAAAGAACATTTCCACAAGGTTTTTGACACACAATTCCCTTTTTAATGCAATTTCTAAAGAGGGCGAACTATTTGACTTGAAACTAGTCAAGCTGAGTACAATGTGATGCCTCGTATTGGATGAAAACTTGTCTGAATATACTATATGTCATTTCAGTTGGAGTATACTGCCGATCCAGTTCTCCTTCATTGGCTCTTTGGTGCTTATATGGCTTCATGTAAGTGGAGTTTTTCACCTCACAAATCATGGACATTTATGAAAACCATGTTATTCATTACTTATGCTCGTGTTATATGTAATCTTTAATATTTTTCAATGCTGGTAGTCCTTTGTTTGATGTTTATTGATTTATATTGCCCCTCTGGATAGTTGTTCTTATTGATTTGAAAAGCTAATTTACGCTGACCTCGGCTTCTCTCTCAACACTATACCATGTTCATTATGCCAGTCAAGGCTGTTATATTTAGAAGTGATGCATTTCAAATGCCAAAATCACTCAAATTCTTAAAAAATTACGAAGTATTTTCAAAAGAAAAAAAAGCTTATTATAACACATTGTAATATTTATAATTGTAATTTGTTTTATTAGTTGCCCACATAGTGTCTTTTAGCACTTAATGAATTATTGTAAAATGTATTTTGTCTTGTTTTGTAGTCTCATGCGTGGTTATACTTGTACCCATATAATTTCTTAGCACAGTTGAAAAATGTTTCTTACTTGCAACCTTGTTGAGATCCATGAAAAGAAAATTGTCCGCCTAAAATGTTTCCGGTATCAAACACTCACCCACAGCTGGACTGAGAGGTGCATTTAGCTCGACTCTGGGAACATGGTGACTGCAACATATTCACTTGTGTTGTAAGAATATGAAATTTGAAATCCTGTGGGATAAAACTACCGTTAAAATAACCACCTTATAAACCTGCAAGCGGTGAATCTTTGATACTCTGATGCGTTTTTGGGTGGAACGTGACTTTAAGATGAGTCACGTCCAACCATTTTAATTTGATTATTATTTGGACGACACTTACCCGAACGGGTTCTAGACAACAGCTGAGTGAAAGAGGCGGGATGAACTGTGAGAGGAAGTGTAAGCCATATTGACGCCAAATATACTGTATGAAAAGGTCATCAGACTGCCCTCGTTTCAGTGTTCTGTTGCTTGTAAAAGCTTGGTTTTTATTAACTGAATGAGTTCAGTTTTTTGCTCCGCACAAATCAATATTTTGATATTTGGAGTTCTGTTTACCTACAGCTGTTGCAGTATTTTATATCGATATCTCTTTTGCTACCTTCACAGCGATGAACGACAAAAAGAAGAATGCTGTAAAATGTTCAGGAAATGCAAGTTCATGCTCATCTTAATCTTTACAGTTGTCATACATTCTGAATATGTACTGCGTTTGAATGACATTGATGTTATATGTATGAGTATGGTTGAATAAAATTCACTGGGCTGACAGTCGAGGAAATGTCCTTTTTATTTGGAATTAGTGTGTAGAGTCAAAATTATGAGACGACGCGCGACTTGAACAAGAAAACGTTTATTACTGCAGAGACGAGTCACAAATTTAAGAAAACAACACTAAGAAGCTAGCCTGAGCTGAGATCTGAAATATTCAGAAAACCAAACTACATGTGTCTTTAATAGTTTCTATATTCATCAATACGACACACTAAATGATAATGTCTTTATAAATATAAAAGTCCCCCAAGTGTCCTTGTTTTTTTATGTAAAATACACAATACAAATCACCCTACACGCATTAGTTTGTTTGCCAATTTGAGAAAAACGGAATTGCACACAAAAAAAGTCACAGAAGTTTGTGTGTATATATTATATCAGATATTATACATTATCCAAAAAAGAGGAAAGAAATCACAAAAGCACTTAAGCCAACATATCTGATAGAATGTTCACCAAAAGAATGAATCAAATAATTAAGACACAAATAAATATACCTTTTTTTTCCTCCCCAGTTTTTGATATATACATATTTTTGTCTAGGGTGAACCAAAAATAAAAACCTTCCCCAAATGCCACTGCCAAATGCTTGTGCTTGCATTAGAGCGTGCTACAGACGGCCACGACTCACTAGACTGTCAAATGGCACTTGAAAACATCCAAATACAAATCTCAAACGGGTCACAGCATTCAGAAAATATCATTTGACAAAAGAAATCACGATCATGGGAAAACATTAATAAGAGAGCGTCTTTTACTTACAGTAACTCTCCTTGTTCATTAACCAGTTCTGTACAATAAAAAGCCATCTGCGGGTAAACTACCGTGTGTAAACCACAAAGTGTGTGTGTGTGTGTGTGTGTGTGTGTGTTTGTGTGGAGTCACATCCAGTAAATAAATAGTCCAGTCTGAGGACAGGTCTTTATGCTTCCCTGGTGTCTTCTCAGCGGCAGCACCTGTGCAATGAAATGTCTGCTCAGCCTCTATCTGTAGCCCACCAGAGACCCAATAGTCACCCAGGCCATCTGCTCTGGCCGGGGCGAAATTAAAGGCACTGGAGTCTGCTATGGGTCAGTGAAGCTGCTGTTTCTTCTAGGTGAAGATGCATCTCTTAGCTTTTCGCTCCTATGACAAAGTCAAGGAATAGCTTATGTCTTTTTTTTGTTTGTTTTGTTTTTCTGGTTGGAAATGGGCTCCTTTGCAAACAGCTGTTACAAAAAAAAAACAAAAAAACAATCTTACTTCTCAATTTAAAAAAAAAAGAGGCTGAGAAATCAAGTACAATTATGTTGGCAGCATTAGCATCAGTCCAGTGTTGACCAGGCAGATGTCGAGATGCAGAAGAAGAAAAAAATCACTGTCACGGCACATGTGTAAGTATAATAAAATGGGGAACAACGGATAATTGACAAAAGACTATTTCTAGCAGCACATTGTAGGTGTGCAAGACCAGAAAGCACTTAAAGATCCTGGAGCACATCATTTAAATTTGAAAGAAAACATCTTATAAGCCATGTTCACTTCAGGCACAAAATAATACAAGATTACATCTACAATGTTGTACTTGACTTATATGACAAGGGAGCTGAGATTTGTGTTTGGGAAGAAACAAATATAATTCAGTGAGATGGAAGGGAAAAATGCCACAGGCAAGAAAAAAAATCCTGCAAGACCTGCACGCCGGAGCATTCCACAAAAATTTGGTCGGCTAATTGAGCTCTTGGGAACGGGGTTCCTTTTGTCGCAGTTATTTAATACTGACTTATGTGCAGCTCTGTAGAAATTAAATGTTTGGATGCAACATTTTTTTTGATATTGGACTTTTTCCTCTGCGTTCTCCCAACTTGCATTCGACAGTTTAACACCAAAAGTCAGGGAAGGAGTTTCTTATGGTCACAGACTGACATAAACTTAATGCCTCAGGCCTTTCAGCTACTTAAAGTTCATTGACCTTTTTTCTTGCAGACTTTTCAAAACTATTAAGGGATATAATAGGGCAGCCAGATTTGTGTGTGCTCAATTCCAGAGACATCTTCCAGCCAGCAGTCTCGGGGTAAGGCTACAGTATGAGATGCGTACTGTAGGTTTTGGGGATGCCAGAGTTTACTTTTCAGTGTCATGGAAACGATTTAAACAACAACAAAAACAAAATCTGTGAGATTCCACCGGTCCTCCATGAGATGCAGCATTTGCTCTCTCACCCTCCGTTACGCTACGCAGGTTTTCTACACAGGCACAAAGAAAAACAAAGAAAACAACAACAAAAACCCTTATGGTCCTCCTGTACAGTAGGTCTGCCATTTTACAGTGGTATAATTCACGATTCATTATCAGTGCCCATTATAATACGTTGCAATGGGTAAGCATCTAAACCAAAAACACAATAAATAGCAATAAATTAAACACTTCTGCAGGGAAACCGTGCAGACCAATTCAACAAGCATGAAGAAAACGATAACGAAAAAAAAACATTTTTAGTAACAAAATGTTCCTATTAAGAGGATTAATCTCAATAATCTCCACAACATAGAATGTTTTAACAGTTCAAGTATAGATGTAGTCTAATGAATCAGAAGTTAGTCCCCGATGCCTTTTCCCATTTCACAGTCTATGAACTACTTACAGAGGAGCTACGAAAAGAAACAATCACGTATAAAGCAACAAATATATGTAGTGTATCATCATTATATATATATACTATACATTTATATATATATATATATATATATATATATCTTTATATCTCTGAATATCACAAAATATCTACTTTTGGTCCACTGTACAAAGATCACCTTCAAACAGGGAACAAAGGATGAAAGCGTTTATGGGCTAAAAACTGAAATGGAGATGTATCAGAGGTGAGAGAAAAGCAATGCCGTTTTTCTCCATCGCGTTGAGAGTTGTGCAGTACAGTGGTGTGTGTGCAATAAGGTTTGGTGACTGTGCTGCACGCGTCAAAGGGCTGGCACCACTGGTTTGAGGTAGGGTGACTGATGGAAGTGCTCCAACACACACACACAAGCACACACACACACACAGACTTATATACACATGCACATAAAAACACAGTGCAGACCAATGCATTCGCGTTCACTTACACTCACACACATATATACACGCGCACACACACACACACACACACACACACACACACACACACACTTCACCCGATAACAAAGGCTAATGCAAGAGTAGGCCTCAAGAGGGCAGAGTGAGGGCAGGAGCAAGGCTAAAGACCATGATTCAGATAAGTAATAACAAGCTTAGTAGAGCTGATCCAGAGAAAACAACAGGTGTGTCTGTGCCTGTATTCCTTGGTCTCAACACTGATGAGCCAGCCCAAATCCAGCCATGAGTCACCAGAATGCCAAAATTTGCGGCTGGGACAATGCAGAGGGGCCGCGGGCTCTCTACAGCACACAGTCAGGACTACAAGGACAGCTGCATTTAAGGATAAGGCACTATGATAAAGCCGAGGTACATTAAATCCCTGACATTCCTTCTGCTCTACAACATGGCACTGTGGGACAGGAAACAGCTCTCGGGTGGCCCAAGTGGCTCCCTCTCAGCTTCCTCTTGTTGGTTGGTTTTTTGGTCCTTTGTGAACTTAAGAAATTCCATTAAGACAGAAACTGCAACAAAAAAAAAAGTAAAAGAAAAAAAAAAGGGGGGGAAATGTCTAGTAAATTATTTTCAAGGTTACAGCTGGTCACGTAAATCGCACTACAGAGCTCCCACAAAGAACAAAAGGCAAGCATTCTGCACGGAGTGCATAGAAAAGCTAGCATTGAGGAAGTGGTTTTGTACAGCTGGTCTTTGTCAATCTCATTTCTATATACACAAGTAGCAGCACAGATATTTCGTTAAGGGGTTTCCTTTTCTGTGGCTGAGTTCTGTGAGTGGTTATCAGTGGGCGGCTACCATATGACGGACAAAACTGCCCCATGATCCT
This sequence comes from Chelidonichthys spinosus, assembly GCA_029853015.1. Lineage (NCBI taxonomy): Eukaryota > Metazoa > Chordata > Actinopteri > Perciformes > Triglidae > Chelidonichthys > Chelidonichthys spinosus. Next base: position 10,995,846 of record CM056840.1, read on the forward strand.
TTTCCAAATGCCATACATACATAGAAAGTCCTTCCTTTGTTTTTTAGCTACATACAATACTCAAAAGATTTTGTTCAGCCAAAACGTTTTATCAGCAGTTGGAATGCATGTGGACCATGTAAACCATGCTAAACTTAGGAGGGATAAATGGAATTTACGACAAAACAAAAACACAATGATAGCACCATGAGTTTTGGGTAATACCAATTGAAAGTACAGCAAAACTATTTACAATAGGTGAAGGTATTGAGTCAATCGATGACCCCGCTCCACTGGGACTAGTGACATGGATTTGAGCTCTGAGACATCAGTAGGTTGAAAGAGTTGCATTTTCCTTCAAGACAAAAACCTGTCTGTATAGCCAGACAAAGGCGTTAAGTCATGTCTAGGCAGGAAACATTAAACAGGTCAAATTAGTCCTCCTCCAGCTGCCGCATTGCGATAAAGCACAGACTTATGGGATGACACCACATCCAGAATCTAAGCAGTCAGACAAGGACAGCACATCTTTGCCAGTATCATCATTCCAGCACCCCCCCCCACTGACCAGGAGAGATGAGGAGAGGAGAGCACGTCCACACGAGTGCAGACAGAGACAATGCATGAAGAACACGGAAACATCTAAACTTACAGAGAGAAAGATATGTGGAGAGTGAGATAGCAAAAGCGGAGCCGAGCGGCGGTCGGCCCCTCGGACCCCTCAAACGGAGGCGTAGGTGTTGCCTGTGGCGCTGCAGTGGCGGATGTTGGGAGTACCGGCAGAAGGGGTGAGGATGTGCTCCGTGTGGTCCTGCGGGGGCTGGGGCAGTGAGTGGAGGACGCCTGGCTGGACGACGCCCACCACAGGGTGGGACCCGTCCTCGAGCGCCCCGACCTGGATCACCTGGATGACCTCGTGCTCCGACTTCTCTCGCTTTGCAAGAGGTTCCCCGGACTCCTCCACGTCGTCTTCTAAGTCACTGTCCATCCCGCTCGTTTCATCTAGACGGGACAAAGCGTCGCATATGTAAAAACACTAGTATAGGACGCTTTTCAACAACAAATGATGCACTTTTTTTTTTGTCACATACCTTTATCCATGTTAGAGAGGGACAGCGTGTTGAGGCTGTCAAACTGAAAACAGAGACAAACAGAATTAGTGGGGGTTCACCTAGTTTAAATGAGTTTCTAATCTATAATACTGTATTGTAATTAGGTAAAACATCTCTTTTGGGGCGATTTTTTTATCATGGCAGCACTGTAAAATACTGTGAAGGTAAAATACCTCCCCCATGACACCGATGGGTGTCTCTCCAGTGGCTTGGGCCACGCGATGTTCCACCAAGTAAAACATGTACTCATCGTACAGCAGGCGAATCAGGTGGAAGGAACCGAAGCTGGCAGCGCTGCGCAGGGTCAGGTCCCTGATCACCATCGAACTGCAGAGACATCAGAACAACATGATGAACGTTTTTCGTCTCTTCAAAAACCTAGCCGCTTTTGCTTCGTTTTTTTTTTTGCAGACCTGTAGAAGGACCACTTGAGCAGGAACTGTCGAGCTGCCCTGGGGAAGCTGGGCCGGTGCTCATAAGGCTTGAGCACCTGAGTGACCACGTTCTCCAGCCAGGCTGCCCATTGCTCCAGAGAGCTTTGCTGCTGCAATGTGGCCTTGAAGTCCTGCTCCAAGTGCTGAACGACTCCCTCCTCACACTGGCACACCCATGATGCCTGCTCCTGTACAGCAGTATGCAGAGTGGATGTTAGAGAAGCAACGGCATAGCACGCACAAGAAGAGCACCAACCGAACACAAAGAGCTGCTCTGACCTGTACGTTGGCAAAGTCAACACGGTTCAGGTCACTCAGCATCTGGTTGATCTGTGACGTGTTTTGCAAAACAGCACGTGCCGCCTGAGCCAGGTGGTTCAGAGATGTGTATCTGCGCAGTGTT